>JARQZJ010000121.1:4848333-6057916 GCA_030704895.1 Henosepilachna vigintioctopunctata | reverse complement strand
ATCTCTACGTACCATCACAAGAATAAGACACCCACTGAACAAACTACACAACCACTCTGCTGCTGTATTCCAGAACAAACATAGAACCAATAAAAATCGGTTTCAAAGACTTAACCGAAAATTCCATACAAGACTGAAAAAACTGGAGGATATATTACCAACGTTCCATAATACCTACAATTGTTGTTGGCCGACGTCAATTCGTAAAGCTGGAGGGTATACAGTCGTCTGAGTTCATAACTACCTCTGGAATACCTCAAGGCTCTTATCTTGGACCACTGTTATTTATTCTGTTCGTAAATGATCTGATGGATAATATTCACTCTCCCCATTTAATGTTCGCAGACGATTTTAATCTATATTATGAAGTTAGATCATAGGACAACAGTGTTCAACTTAAGCTCGCGCTGGACCATGTTTCTAGTTGGTGTGAGGACAATTATTTGAGTTTGAATTTGTTAAAGTGTAGTTTTGTCTCTTTCACAAGGAAAAGAGACCGAATTGACTGTGATTATAGCGTCGGTGGTCAGGTTCTTTCTCGTTATGATAAGGTGAGAGATCTTGGTGTAGTCTTCGACCAGAAGCTTTACTTTGCCCACACATCACCCAACTCATTTCATCTGCTGCGAAAATATATGGATTCGTTATACGTAATGTCAAGTATTTTAATAATTCCTCAACATTCATAGGACTATTTATTACCCTAATCCGTAACAAGTTGGAGTATGGGAGCATGATCTGGCGTCCCATTTACACTTGCCATCAACGACATCTTGAGGCTATTCAGAGAAGGTTCTTGAAATTCTTAGTTTGGAGGGAGGATAAAGTTTATCCACAGAGAGGAGTCAATCATAACGAATTATTGAGTCAATTTATTTTAATCTCATTGTAGAGCAGGAGAGCAAATTTATCACTCAAATTTTTGTACAAATTACTGCACAATAGTATTGATTGTTTTCCTCTCTTGTCCGCTTTGAAAATTCGTGTTCCTAGGCAAAATTCTCGTAATACAGTATTATTCCACCTAGAGACTCCGAGGACCAACTTCTTAATACAATCCCCCATTTGGTTTATGGAGTCTAAATTCAATAGAGTTGCCAATAATTGTGAAATTCACTTTGACTCCATAGAATTTATTATACAGAGTTGTGAACAAAGAAAATTTACTAAAATCAATTGATTTAGATTGAGTTCTTTGTAATATTTCATTGAATGCTATAATGTAGTTATTAGTTACTATTTTTTAGATTAGATTGAGCTCTTTGTTGAATCTAATTTGTTCATTTTAATTATTTAGTTAGTATTCAACATTGTTATTATTTTCTGTAATTGGGTGTTATACCTGTTGAGAATAAGGAACTTATTACAACAGGAACTATGCACAACCAAAAATCTTAACTGAGACGCTACTTAAAGCACTGACAATGTTCTAAACTAATTAACTAAAATTAAAATAACAGTATATATTAAATAGGCTGAACCACCTAAGGTCAATAGCCTTTTGTATGAATTTTTCTATAATACAGAACTATTATTATTATTATAATTACTTTTATATTTGGTGATATATATGAGACAAGAAAAGTACAAGTATTACTTCTATTAATTAGCCAGCAGTGCCAAAAAAATTCGAAACATATTATCCTTGAATTAAACGAGTTTGAGTCACATATCTAAAATTAAATATTAATATCGGTCAAAGTTGCATTTTTATGTACTTTTTTCAAATCCGCGTTATTCTTCTTAACATTTTATATTTACATTTTACTGCATACAATGCACGCTGAGATGAAATGATTTAAATATTTGTATAACAATGTTCCAATTACGTAAATGGGGTCCTCGACTTCGGCATTCTTTCCATGAAGGTTCCTCAACCCCGAGAGAAATTTCGCCGGTCAAAATTCTGCATTCATTATGTACGTATTAATTAAGTATAAATAATAAAAGATAGGCGTAACCAGTAGGTCGGACCGAAACGTCTCTCATTATTTATAGGGCTGTAGTGCCTCTGGTATCAAAGGCGATGTAGCTTCTGAGCCATTTTCGAATGCACTTTTGGATTGTTACAGCGGCGCGGAACAATGTGGGGTTGGTAGTTATTATTCTTTCGAGTTTCTCCGGGATACTTCATTTGAATATATATTGGACAACTTATGAAATGTAAACAATTGGCGATGGCAAGAAGATTCGATGACGGAGCTCTGTGAACGTAAAGTTTGAATCATAGAGATATTGATTCAAGAATGCCAACCTGAATTTGTAATGGGATTTATTTTCTGTGATCGTAGAAATGATTCGAGAATTTGCATATCAGTTATTGCAAGTTTGTATTCGTTTAATTGAATCTTAGAAAGCACATCTTCACTCTGTATACATAAGTTGATTATGGGATGATAAAAACGAGTTTCATTTTAATTTTAAGATTTCTATTTCGTTCGTTTGCAAGTTGTTTTCTTAACCTTTATGAATAACTGAAATAAGAAAGATTGAGATTCTTTTAGAGAATATTGGAATGCACTTAAAACTGTTCAATATCAGACGAAGTTAACAATTTTATTGCAGACTTTCATTCATCTTACATTCATTTACTGTTGGTACAAGTTATAAAATTTTTGAGCGAGGTACTTAGACACAGTCACGGTCAGAAACAATTGAAAATACGTGATTTTTGCGTGCTGCCATTGTAGAGGAAGTTTTTCATGAATATAGTTACCTAAATATTCTTTACTGTTTGTAAGAAAAGAGCAACATTTATAAAAGTTAGTTACATTGCTGTTGGTAACATTGACTTTGAAATCTCTAGATTCAATAAAAATTGAAAGATGAAAACGATATTATTATATGAACGACACAAACATTCTGCAATTTCTACAAGCAAAAGGTACATAAAATTGAATTACTTACAAAGCTCTTTTTCTTATTTTGTAAAAAACAAGCACCTATTACATTTTTGTTCAGAGTGTTTGGAACGCCACAACGACCATCCATAGAAGTGTGATGGGCTTTTAATCTGTGATCTGACAACTATGCCTGTTAAAAAGATACAATTTTTTGAGAATTTTCCTTCATCATGAGCAAAATTGAATGAAACATTAAAGACATGTTTAGAAATAGGTTGCCTTCGTAAATGAAATTGGCCCCATCTTGGAAGTTAAAGACTATTAAGAATTAAATCACTTGGCTTAAGTTTCACTGAATATATTACAAACTCTACATATGTTTCGGGTGGTTAACCCATTATCAAGAGTATACAATATTACCCAGTTATTAATCAGTTTCTCAATCTCAAATTATTAATCAGTAATATTAATAATTTGAGATTGAAATGATTTTTTATCTACATATAATACAATATATGTAGAATAATATATTTAGTGAAACTTGAGTGAAGTGGTTTAATTTTTAATTTATTGTTTTTAACATAATGTTTCACCAAGAGATAAGAGAAATCTCCGTGTCATTCATTAAAGAGTATTTTGTAGGACCTATAAACAAAGTTAAACTGACCAAAAATTTATTCAGAAACTATAGTCTGGTTAAATTGATATTAACCAGACCAAGCAAATAATCATTTGCCTATTTGAAGGCAATCACTTTCCCGATATACCAGACATCACAAGTTTTCGCTTTCTGCATCCCAAATCCCTTGAAATTGAAGTATTTGAAAATCTTAAAGTGCTTTAAGAAATCAGTTAGCAACAAATCAAGCAACTACATATTCGATTTCAATTCAAACTATGTATTTCGAATGCCATAACAAACGTCATAGAAATATTATGAATTCTATGACGTCATCTGAACATCATAGAACGTCTGTGCTCTGTTTCATAACGTGTTGTAAAAGAACGCCTTTCAGATTTGTAATAAGTTATTTTCTGTTCATTGTGTTATTCAAGTCTTGCTTATGACCAAGGAAAGTTCAAAATAACGTGAACTCTATAAAAATTTGATCGAAAATGAACGTAGCAAGTGTTTCTTCAATATCTTTATAATGATTTAATCTTTTTATATCTCAGCACAGTGAATTTCGTAGAATTCAAATCGTATATAATTTTATATATAATTAGATGAACATTTTTCGATAGGTTTCTGATTTTGACGTGTTATAGGATTGAAAAATATAAAATTTCATTTGGGTTCACCCTCTCTCTGGGCATTAATGAACAAACTCAATATGCCAATAACAGTTCCAACTTTCCTTTAGCTTTTCTACAAAGTTTTCCAGTCTTTCATGTTGATTATGAACGGAAAAAGCCCACTCGGCGATAAGGAGCGAAAGCTTTTTACGTTATTTCAACCGATTTGTTGCACTTCTAATAAATAAAACGTTCTTTCCCTTGTTTTATTTATAACACCACTCAGGTTCACCTTTGTTTTCTCAACACTTGACGGATTATACACATTTGAAACTAGTACAAAGGTCGAGAGAAGCATAAAAACATGATTGCCGCTTTTTTCGTTTCTGCTTGAAATTCGTCGGTTGGTTTTCCGGCAGCTCACCGTTATTTGTCAATCTTTAAGACATCGTTTTCATTTGGAGTTTTTCGGTACATAACCAATAAATTTTCTCTTCAATGTCTTGTCGTTATAAGAAAAAACTGCTATTTTCTTTTCCGTACAAAATACGATCATTTCGAAAACATTTCCCTCAAAAATTATTGATTAATCATATAATTCTTACAACAAATAGATCTCTTTCTATTTCGCAATTCTCCTTGAAGCATATAATTCAAAATTATCATCAAAAATAATACCACCAGTGAATTTTCGATCGTGTGGACTTATTTCATAGAAAAATAAAAGGCTGACTTATGAAATAAATTCAATCAAAATGAGTGGTATTATTACACTATTTAACTGAGGAAGGTACTCATTTTGACATCTGCTTCTCATATTTATTACTTTGTCAAACTGTCTGTATCCATAGTAACGTTGTTTAGAGCACAGAAGTTGTTAAGGCAATCATAGTTTAAAGACAGCTGGTGTTCTCCCGATAATTCAGGTGTTTTCGTTTTACGACTTGTCAAAAAGTCTGAAAACATTGAATGAGGGAATTAGTATATGAATAATAGTGGCAAGAAATACTGTAAGTACTTCAAAATTATAGATTATATTTGAATAAATGCTTGCATAATTTCAATGAGCGTCGATTTGACAGTTTGAATAACCTCAAAGTTGCATTGAAGGATTATTCTGTCAAATTGATTGGATATGTAATTATGATGGAAGTTTGAGATAAATAACCCTACTAATTTTATAGTAGGCATAGTATTTGCTGAGATTATTTGTTGAGAATTGTTAAATTTTGACGTTGCATTTACTTTGATCGATGTGTGATTCCTACGAAAATTAGAAAATCTGTAAAAGTTGCCAATGGTAGAGTTATTGTAATGTTATAGAAAAATATCGCTGTAGTAATAATAAATGAATTTATTGTGTAAATTTCACTACTTAAATACGAAAATATTCCTGTATATTTTTATGAATTAGCTTAGAAGACACCAAATTATTTCCAAAAGATAAATCTAAGACAACATGCTCAGTAACTCTTGTTTAATATTCTTCTTGAAGAGACTGTCACCTTTTCAGGAATGGAGCAACATCTAGCAAATATTTTCGAATCATCAGCAAAAGAAAATGTATCCAGTTAAGTTGTGAAGAAACTTCATCAATATTTAGAAGGAATGATGACGGACTTAAATTGGACCTTTGGCACACCAGATGAGGAATGATAAGGGATAGAGGCTGTATATTGACGTTACAGGTTTATCTAGGATTGAACGTATCCAAACTTTCTTGGAAAAAATATTCGATATAGAAAGTTTGATTGATTTAAATTAGATGTCTCGTAGAAGAGTGGAACTGCGTAAATTTACATCTTGGAAGAACGATATTATCTGAAAACTCGTAGGGCACAAAGGCAAACTTCGAATACATGAAAACCTTTCACCATTTCCCATTGGAAGCTGCTCTTCCGCTAATCAAGTGTTGTGAGTAAATTCTCCTATTGGAAAGTTTTGAAGGGAGAGTTTATCCCTCGAAACCTAAACTTTAACAATAACATAACCTTTTCGGCTTTCGCGTAAATCCTAACGAATTGTCGGCCCGTGAAATTGCACTTGGAGACATTTACTTCCTCTTCCCTTTAAATTTCTTCGACCACCGTTACGGATTCCGCGCCAGAATGTTTTCTGATGAAAAGAATGGCAAGGGTGGGAATGACTGCAGCTTTTATTTAACGCTTCTTTGTAAACTCCACAATTTCCACATTCTTTCTCTGATATTTTCCATATGGAATTCACCTCATGAGCACAAACAGTATACACACAACAAATATATATATATATATATATATATATATATATATATATATATATATATATATATATATATATATATATATATATATATATATATATATATATATATATATATATATATATATATATATATATATATATATATATATATATATATATATATATATATATATATATATATATATATATATATTTTCAGTGTTTAATTGGGATTGCAGTCTAGGACAGGAAAATCAGTTACCTCTTTAGTATTTTCCAAGCTTTCGAAAATGTTTATTTTCTTCTTCAGGGCTAAAATAGTACAAAAATTAACAGTTTATATAGCAAGGCACTATAAAAAGTTTTTTCTTACAATTACTGTGAAGTTAGTCCGAAAGTACATTAGTTTTTTGAATTTTGAAAATAACTACAAGTGTTCCCAAATGCATTGGGTTGGAATGTTACTGCATTCTACGTGCTGGATAGTTGAAGGAAGCCACGACAATGACCGTATTTCTCAATTTGGCTTTTCAAGTAGAGTGTTCCCAGATGTTTTTAAGGGCGTTTCTTAAAATGCATAACGTTGGCCGAAGTTTTATGACTAACGAAAAGAGAATGAATTTGTTTTTTTTTATATATTCAGAATGGATTTTTCGGTGAATAGGATATCCGAATATGAGCCATTAATCAGAATAACCTATGAGATTTATATATATATTGCTTAAATTATCTGTATCAGATTTTTTGTTAATACAATTTCCTGTCTTTTTAATATGAACCATTTCTAGGAAAAGGCGTTTGTTGTAATTGTTTGCGTGATCTAAAATTTTTGTGGCATTGGAATTCATATTATGACCAGTGGCTTGCACGTGTTGGGTTAATGCAGAGGAACTACTAACAAGACGAATTCCTCTGCATTCCGTGCAAGCCACTGGTCATAATATGAATTACAATGCCACAAAAATTTTAGATCACGCAAACAATTACAACAAACGCCTTTTCCTAGAAATGGTTCATATTAAAAAGACAGGAAATTGTATTAACAAAAAATCTGATACAGATAATTTAAGCAATATATATATAAATCTCATAGGTTCTTCTGATTAATGGCTCATATTCGGATATCCTATTCACCGAAAAATCCATTCTGAATATTTAAAAAAACAAATTCATTCTCTTTTCGTTAGTCATAAAACTTCGGCCAACGTTATGCATTTTAAGAAACGCCCTTAAAAACATCTGGGAACACTCTACTTGAAAAGCCAAATTGAGAAATACGGTCATTGTCGTGGCTTCCTTCAACTATCCAGCACGTAGAATGCAGTAACATTCCAACCCAATGCATTTGGGAACACTTGTAGTTATTTTCAAAATTCAAAAAACTAATGTACTTTCGGACTAACTTCACAGTAATTGTAAGAAAAAACTTTTTATAGTGCCTTGCTATATAAACTGTTAATTTTTGTACTATTTTAGCCCTGAAGAAGAAAATAAACATTTTCGAAAGCTTGGAAAATACTAAAGAGGTAACTGATTTTCCTGTCCTAGACTGCAATCCCAATTAAACACTGAAAATACATATCTACAGTCGTTAAACATTCAACTATATATATATATATATATATATATATATATATATATATATATATATATAGGAGGAAATGAAGTTTTTGTGCTGAGGGCAATGAAATATTTAAGAAAATGAACACTAGAACATCCATTCGAAAAATTCAAATCAACCAAAATAAAATAGAAAATTCTTTTGGTTGATTCGAATTTTTCGAATGAATGTTTTAGTGTTCATTTTCTCAAATATTTAATTCAGTGTCCTTAGCAAGAAAACTTAATTTCCTTAAAAATATCGCCGAATAGCCCCTGAAATACGGGAACAATCGCTAGCGTACTACTAGCTCAACCTATTGACATTTGAAATCATCATATTGTTACAGGTTTGCCCTGAAGCCGCTTCTATGGTTTATGGACGTTTCGAGAAATGATGATACTGTTGAGAACCGTTGTAGGCACGACCAGAGAGCTTTTCTCGTAGGTTCAGGGGATCTGTGGCTGCCTCTGTGACTCTCTCTTCTGCCTTCGCTGGAGAACAACAACCACGTGTTGAATAGTTGGTTCTTTGCAAATTAGGATAAATATAAGTCAAAATACTAGTGTCGTTGAATATTTCCACTCATAGAATAATATATCACAACAGTTATCTAGAGTACAGTGAAATAGACAGAAGTGTGACATAAGCGATATTGACATTTGTGTTTATTTTCAGTTTGTAAATAAAGGATTTTTATTGATTGTTAAAACTTAGTTATTGGAATTCATCCGTCGAAACCCATAATTCGTAACAATATGACATTTGCAAATTAGACGTTGCCATTTGGTAGATACCTACGTATAGAAAAGATGAATGTTTCATACTTGGTGTGTCTATGACCTGAGAGATTTTTTCTATTGAAAAAGTCTATCACGGTGTGTAAAACCACATTCGAAAAATATAAACTTGAAAGAATTCAAGAAAATGGACCTAATACAAAACTAATTAGTAACCCTGATCTAGGCAGAAGATAATATATAAGAATAAAATATTTTCTCTGTGCTGAAACAAAACATCAACGGGCATATGGGAATTCAAAGCAACTTAGCACAATAAAAACCTGTTCACTTTGTCTAACATATAATCCAACATTGGCAACACTGTTAGTGTCAACACTGTAATAATTTCCCATTGTAAGGTTCCAAAGCTCATTAACTGAAGGGCAAGAAGATGATATTTTCATTCACCGATGTGGAAATTAAATTTTCTAAACACTATATTGCTTAAAATGAAAAGAACGAGGGGCAGGTAACATTCTGCCAAACTTTAACACCCTAGCAAAACCGTTTTGCCAACGCTTCCTCGCTTAATAAAAGGGCGTACGGGGGTCCTGTGAAATCAGTCAGATGTGATGTCGTAGAACAATAGACGACGGCAATTAAAACAAGAACATGTGCGTTGGCGAATATTATATGGCTCCCACTTGGTCGTACGTCATAATTTGCCTGAATGTGAAATAATGAAGCGTGAAAAACTCATTAGGACAAGAGAGCTCGGAATCTGGTAGGCGAGACCCTGAAGAAGTAGAAAAACAAAGGACTCAGACATAGCCAGTTTTGAATTGATGTTGGTTTGGAATTAGTTGGAGGGGAAATTCTAGGCAGGAAAGTTTGGGAAATTCCCACTCATTATCGAATATTTAGCGTTTGAAGTTAACACTGTCAGATACTTCGTGTTGCAAAGTATTAATTTTCTTCTGGTTACAGGTTCAAACCCGGTCTCAAGACGAGATTGTTCTTCTTCTAAAATTTATTGGAAACACTGAGAAACAGCAGTTTTGTTGTCTCGGATCTGTAACTTGTTTTTGACTAAATTTGATTTCTGAATTAAAAAATGTTATCAATTTTTCTCTATCGCGTCAATTTTTTAAACTACAGGATATCTTATCTTTACCCTATAAGTCATACAAAATGGGCATACAGAGGAAAATAAAGTGGGTACCTACAAACCAAACATATTAGAATATTTTTTTCATACAAAGGTTATTATAATATTAAAAGATAAATTATATTTCTACAAAAAATAAAAAAGATATTATGGTGAAAATTTTCGCTTATAACTTTTCCTGTTGATGTTCAATCTGGGGATATTCTCGCATGATGCTCCAACAGTAGTTAGCCACATACTGACATCCCATCTAACTTGGAGGGTTACCAACTCGTGAAATTTTTTCCCCCCGTAGTCAAGTTGAAAAACCCCTAAAATCCCTAGAATTGTTTTTAAAATTCAATGAAAAAATATATATTAAGGTTTTATTTTGCAACTATAAGGTACTTAAGTGTTTTTTATTTTTAAAATTGAAATATTATTAAATATTTATTATTATTAAATATTTAATATTGTTGAGTATTATTAAAATATTATTTTATTATTATTAAATTTTTCATTTCATTTTTGGAATTGAGACTAATATGAATAGTTCATAGGGTATTATTTTACACAAAAATCAAATTATTTATTTACTAATTATGAAATTTTTCATTAACCAACCTACATCAAGAAAAAGTATTGAATAATTGTCATCATGAAATGGATTTCTTTATTAAAGATAGAAATCAAAACTAATTTTAGTTATTTAAATTATGACATAAAATATTTTAGAATACTTTAAAAATACCCCTAAGATTACCCCAGAAAATTTTAAGCCCCCAAAAAATCCCACCAAACATTTTGTCCCCCTAAATTTAGGGGGAAAACCCCCAAGTTGGTATTCCTACTACCTTGATACCTTGCCACCATGACCTTCAAATCTTGGTGGTATCGCTCACCCTGTTGATCACTAACAGCGACAAGGTTCTCAAGTTTGCAAGATGGCTATGTAAGAAATGCAGTTTGATACTCATTTTATAGCCAAGTTTTTAAAGCTTTCTGAGAGTTGCTGAACAATTTCGACGAAATTCTGGGCTCGTGTATTTCCAAGAAAGTCCTTGGCAATACTTTTGAATGACAAGCAAGCATTCTTTTCAAGTTCGCTTATTGTTTCAATGCAACGTTCACCTTTGATAAGTTGTTCTTTATCTTCATAATTTTTAATTCAAGTGTTTCACGGGCTGAATGGCACGTGTCACCGTCTTGTTGAAGACAAATATTGACCACAGCAATATCATCTAATTTCGGAAAAAAACTGTCTTATCATGTCTCATAAATGGCAGCAGATTATAGTCTTGCGTTATTTTTGGGAAACCCATTTATATAAATTTATATACACTCATACTCATTTTCAAATATACATAAATGAAATATTTTTGAAGAGTTTCATACAATCACACATCAGGGCAAGTAGAGTAGATATCTATTCAGTGAATATTTTTCTCTTCAATTGTGAAATTTCCCGAATAATATCTTCAACGTCAGTTTCAACGGTGTTCTTTTTCAATAGAAAATGAAACGATATCCGAATGTCGAGTTCAATTTCAATTCAGGAGCTTTGGATGACGCTATTGTGAAAGCTCATAAATTAATGTCAGAAATTTTCTTCAAATGACAGAGTATCATCAATTCAAACAGTATTCAACGATATAGAAAGAACACATCAATCATCTTTGTGTATTCACTCGTTTCAGTATCATGAAATATGGTTAAGTCCATAGAATTTAATATTTAAGAATTATTATTACTGGATGCAAGTGAATTGGACAATTTATAGATAAAATAAAATTAGTTATACAAACTATAATTAATTGGAAATAATTATAAAAGTTTATACTATAGGATATAGAATACTCAGTTCAGATACTATTTTGAAATTGGTTATTTTCATGATAGTTTTAGCACTTCCTAAGATAATTAACTTGTCTCGAAAAAACAGTCTCGAGACTCTTCAGGTTCTTCAGGATAGTCTTGAGAGTCCTCGTGAATAATCTCGAGACCCAACTCCCAAATGGGTAGTCTCAGGAGTTTTTGGGAATAGTCTTGAGACTAAACTCTCGAATGGGTAGTCTCGAGACTCCTCGAGAATACTCTCGAGCCTAAACTCTCGGAAAGGAAGTCTCAAGACTTCTAAGATGGTCTCACAACTTATCGATAATAGTCTTGAGAATCAACACTTCTAGGATAGTCTGGCAACTCCTCGGAAACAGCCTCGAGCCTCAACTCTAAACTGGGTAGTCTCTAGACACACCGAAAACAGTCTGAAGACTGTCCTCTCAATTAGGTAGTCTCGAGACTCCTCGAGAATAGTCAAGTCAATCTTAAACTCTCAAAAAGGTAGTCCCAAGATTTTTGAGTTAGTCTCAAAACTTATCGATAAGAGTCGTGAGAATCAACACTTCTAGGATAGTCTGGCAACTTCCAAAAATCGCTTCGAAACTCAACTCTAAAGTGGGTAGTCTCTAGACTTCTAGTCCTCGAGAATAGTCTCGAGACTCCTCAAGATTAGTCTCGAGCCTAAACTCTCAAAAAGGTAGCCTCAAGAGTTTTAAGATAGACTCTAAACTCTTCGATAATAGTCTTGAGAATCAACACTTCTAGGATAGTCTGGCAAGTTCTCGAAAATAGCCTCGAGACTCAACTCTAAACTGGGTAGTCTCTAGAATTCTAGGATAGTCTCCGGATACCACTAAAATAGTCTGAAGACTCTCCTATCAATGGGGTAGTCTCGAGACTTCTCGAGGATAGTGTCAAGACTCAGTTATATAAGATTTCTACAGATATTAGAGATTTGCGTTGCTGTTGTATTGCGATTATTTCTGGTTATAGTTAGTATTCTCATGCAGAGTTCTCCACATATGGGAGTATTTCGATTATTCGAAATATAATATTCGAATCGGTAGCACAGAAAAAAACGCCAGATAATGATGAAAAATCCGAGGAATTCATTACAAAATTGAAAAATTGTGTAATATTTCAAGTCTTGAGACATTTGTGGCTTTGTCAAGTATCATGAATCTGTCTCGAGACTGAAAACAATCTCAAGTGGACAATATCAACTCCCTGAGACTTATCTCGGGAATTTGTCTCAGATGGAAACTTATCTTCAGCTCAAAACGAATAAATTTACCGTTTTATGCAAAAATGTCGGTATTGATATGTATAAACAAGCTATATTCAATGAAAATAAACAAATAATAGAACAATAAAATGTTGGAAGCACTTATTTGATATAAATTTATTCCATCACAAATTAAATACAGAGTGAATGACTAGAACCGAAGAATTTAAAAATCAATTGAGGATATGAAAGAATACCTATGCAACAATCGCTACGCAAATGTCAAACATATTATAACTGACAACCTAACAAACCAATGAAACTCGAGGATTGTGACAGTTAGTCAATTATAACGTTTTCAGATATCTTGTGATATTTCTCTTTTCGATATAAATTAAAATCCAGAAATCTTCGAAACAGATAGGAAGGAATAACTGAACTTTGAAGTGAATTTCAATACGAACGTTGTCTCGTACAGAATGACAGAGCCTTCTATGTGAAGATATATTTCCAGGGACATAATCAATTTATAGCAATGCGTAATATGACGTGCGGGTGCACAGATGGCGCCACCATTAATACGAGCCGCGGGAGTCATCAATCTTCTCGCCCCGCTGCTAGCAAACGCTTAATTCGTGGTCTGGCTGCGAGGGGGCACATCACTCAATTTCAGAAATCTTTCCGATGTACGTTAGATTGAAAGGAAGTTTGGAAATACATAAAATTTCGATTGAATTTTAAGAGTGAAATGAAACAAAAACATTCGGCCGTAATGTATAATATTGGTGGATGCGCTTCAGGCTTATATCAATATTAACTTACAGGCAATAATTCGGATCGTTCATAATTTGAACGATCCGAAAGCAATTGGAACTTCAATAAACTCTTTCGAATACTGCTAATTCGATGGAGTCAAAAATACTCCATATAGCGCTCAAAACACTCATCAAAATATTGAAACAACATTTTTTTAGGGCCATTATTACCAATTATAATTGACAAATTACATGAATCTGTATCGGAATTCCGTTCATTATCAGTAACACTGATTAAAACAATGTGGCAATTGTAGTACATCTTCAAATGTTGTCAGTGCGATTGAAATCAGAGCTTTTAATCCAAATATGATACCAAGAAACAACTTGATTTTATGTGACATCCACCAAACTTCCATATTTTCATTTTTCACTCAACATTTCATATTCATTTCAGGATCTACTTGAACTGAAAACTGTTTTGTTGGGAATCGTCTTTTGAAATCTCGGAGGATTTATAGTTGGTCGTTTGGAAGGAAGAATATTTCTAACTTATTGGTTTTTGCACAAAAAACTCTGTGTGTGAGAAATCGTCTGTATGTTTTCATTTCTTCTCTTTACGGTCTGTTGCTTCTGAATAAACTAATTCCGAGCCTTGGGTTCGGCCGTGTATGGATTCGTGAATACAATGATAACAAAAAATCAGTGGAAGCCTTTTCAATATTGAAGGAATATATTACGTAAATAGAAATATTAAAGCATCCATTTTGGTGGAGGCAAAATATGTTTTGGCAACTTTTCGAAAACTCTTCAAATCAAGTCTTTACAAGCAGTATTTACATGCATGCAATTATTTGCTGAACCTTTTGTTCAGATTTAGTAATGCAATAGGAGTCTAATTCGAGTTCTTCAACATTGCCTATGCTTCCAGACTTCGTTTATTGACCCATATTTTAGTTCTCTTTTGTGCAGCTTGTCGGATATGCGAGGCAGACTCGTTCTAAGTGAAATAGCGAAAGAATGAGAAAATGGGACGCAAATTTTCATCATAACAAGCAGGCAATTTTCTTTGGCGCTCGCTCCATACTTGCTCTGGCAAATTCAACTATTTCAATTTATCAGGAAAATTTGATATGCGACAGTTGGGACGCCTGAAGTTCCTAAACAAAAAGAAATCCTTCTATGAGGCAGATTTTGTTTATTTTTCAATCCCTCTGGGATCTTGTTATAATAATTTTTTGGAGAGGAGTATGCGTGTGAAGAATTTGCAGTCTTGTGTCAGAGATTAAAATAGAAAGACTTTGGAAAATCTTCAGAAAACGTTGGGGAAAATGTTTCAAATTTGATAATGTATTGGTGGGTTGAATATCTAAGGATCGATAAAGATGAAAAATTATTTTTTCGAAGATGGATGTATCCCTTTGATCTTGTCAACCGAAGAAGATTCATTTCACCGAAACGAGCGTTAAGTATTATTGTTTAAAATACGCGTGAATATTCATAATAGAAATGCTTCAATAATTTATGATTCCTCATAAAAATTGTAATTTATTGTTTTAATTATACTACTCTGTGAAGGACTTTTCGTATAACAATACCTACAAGAAGCTTTTGAAGTATTTTGACTATCAATGAGTTTTCCATTCTCAACATCCTGATGAATAGAGGCAAATATTATTGTTCTTCCATATAATTTTGTGAACTATATCGTTGAAATTAGTAAAAATGGTTTTGATAAATCATAAATCACGTGACGACTATCACGCCATCTTGTACCAGAAACAGAAAGTGTTCTGTTACACTTTCAGTTAGAATCAGATGAAAACTTCAATTCAATAGTCTGGGAAAATATGAATTGAACGGGAATTAGTCTGCGAATGTGGAAAATGTTTTTAGAATATAGAAGAAATATGCAAAATATTAATTTCCTCACATATATGCAATTACTTTACTCCTGCGCCATCTTACATGAGAGTCTAAAAGTTTTCTGTATTTATTTACAGTAAGTACCTAGCTATTTAAATCTACCGAAAGAAATGCATATAATTTAGTACAGCTAATGACACTTGTCAAAAAATTCGAATTGTATAATAAGCAACGTAGTTTTTATATATTTTAACTAATTTTATCCTCAAATTAGGGTAGAGCTATCCAATTTAATAGAACGGTATAAAATTCCACTCACAATTACTCGAAGAGTAATTGAAGCATTTCATCCAAGTGCCAAACTTCAGAAAATAGTCATATAAATTCAAAGCTCTCTTTTAAACTAGCGCCATCTAAATCTAACTGTACTGGGATTATGATAATATTCCATCTCCCACATCAGTAACTCCTGCTGCGATGGTTCTCAAGAGGATGTTTGCATCGATAAAGATTATTGGAAACTGATCCCTTTACGTCTCAAAGCCAAATCTTCTACTTGCGAGGAAGATAAAGAGTGCATAAATGCACTTCTGATAGTGTAGCTTATCCTCGAACCATTCACACGCTCCTGTGGTTTCAAATTGATGGTCTTTGAGATTGGAGCAAGCGAATTTCAGCGTGAAATGTCTTTTTTCAAGCCTGAAACGCGGATTGAGAGCAGTTTGGTAGGTGTTTTTCGAAATTTATAGTGAGTAATAATAATAAAATTTCGTTTTATCGTTTACGTGGAGCTAGTGCAGTATGAGATGTAAGCATCCAATTAAAAGAACAATTCTGAAATAATTGTATTGGTTGAATTGGATCGACTAGGAAAAATGTCGATTAATTCGCGAAAAATATTTAGTTATTCACATTTTTTGCTTGATTGATTCAACATTTATTGAGTGAATACTTCTGTCATTTGTGGAACTTTATTTATGGCAAAACATTAATTTTTTTCAAACGTTTACCACACGTTTACTTGACAGGTCTAGCAGCAATTATACCCAAAAATTAATTTTTTGTTTACAGTTCGCTTCAAATTGTGATTGTGTCGAAATTTGACTCAAATAATTGTTGAATAAATGACATTACAAATGCAGGTAACGAATTTCATTGATTAATTTTACTCTGTCATTATTGGGAATCTTCAGTGGCATAAATCCAAAAAATCACGTTTCGATGGTTTTCCAAACGCACCCAGGTCTTATCTTCAAAATGAGGCTAACATTCATTCGTGAACTACTCTTGTGAGCTCCCTCTATTGAAGAAAAGAGTTAAACTCTCTTGAGCATTACATACACACCCTACCTTCTTTATATATTCATAGATGTTTGTTATATGTTAAAGAAAATGAAGATAGGTTTATAAAATTGAATAATACTTATGAGTATTCAACAAGGAACAGTGATGTGCTACTTATTCCTATGCATAAAACAGCTACATTTGAGCACTCTCTCTATTATTAGAGTATTAAAATCTTCAACCATTTTCTATCGAATTTGGAAGTACAGAAAACTCATTTGTTTAAGAGGAGAGTTAAACCTCTGCTCTTAACAAAGGCATACTATAGTGTGGCAGAGTACTTCGATGATTCGAATGTAGGCAATAATGTATGAATCATTTTTTTTTGTATCATATGTTTGTATATTTTTTTACCACAAATTTCCTTCACCATGTGAAATTGTCTCAAATGTTTAATATTTCTGAGTAATTTTTTCTATGCAAATAAAGTTGTATATTATTGTGAATATAAATATAACCAATATTTTTGTTTGAACCAATATTTTTGTTTCAGGACTGAATGGAAAATCAAACTCAAAACTGAATTCGGTCCTTTTGAGAGTATTTTTCTTAGTTGTAATTATTGTGTCAATTGAATGAATGTAATTTTACAATGTAAGGAATGTTTCTCAATAAATTTCATTTTATTATCATTATTATTATTATCCCGAAACGTCCTAAAACATCGAAAAAAATTGATTTTCAAGTTGTAATGAGATAACCATCAAAATAATTCATTCAAATATTTCGAAATAAATATTTAAAAACTGTTAAGATTTCAGAGATGTTATATAATATGAAATTACATTCAGTTACCTTTGATATTGAAGGTTTCAATTTTCAGAAATACTAACCATGAACTAAATTAAAAAATTAATTAAAGGTCAATTCATGCTCTGATAAATAACCCAAAATCAATGACAAGGTATCCCATTCCAAAAATCCCTGTTCATTAAATTATTCCCTTTGAACGAATCTCAATGAACTTAATTTAATTAGCTGAAAATCAAAATTGTCGAAATCGTCACCTGTACGTAGAAAGGGTTGATTCCAATGAACTCTCAAACAAAGATAATAGTTTCGTTAAGGACGCGAGTGTCATCTTTCCTGGAGCGTGCTCAAAGCCATCTTGTGCTATCGGAGATCGGGTTGCTTTTGATCTATCTACCCCCATCGCTGAGACATCGGCGACTGCTGACTCAGCAACATTGACGAGTGCCTCTCTGGAGAGGGTTGCTTGAATACACACTCCTAGGATTGGAAGGCGTGAAAGGCACTTCAACGCGGATTTCGTCCTTATTAGAGTTTTTCTGTTAGCTTTATTTGTGAACGTTTGCACAGAGTATATCATTGAGACGGGTAATATTGTTATTGTTGAATATGATATCGCACTGCAATACGAGTATGTCTGTTGTAATAATTATAATCCTGAAATAATAGATAATATGATATTGAAGAAAAACTTCAAAAAGGCGATTGGTTTGGTTTATCCCCTAGTCAAAAACAATATCAACTATAACAGTCTTACATACATCGGTAAGTCCAGTGAAAAACTCAAATCTCTTCCTTTTAAGTATAACATCCACATTGCTTACCGTACTGGAAATAATACTTAGGAAAACATATCAAAAATAACAAATTTAAGGTCAACAAAAATAAAAAATCAGGTGTATATAAAATTAACTGTGGTAGTTGTGATAAGTTTTATATTGGTAGAACGTTTAGAAGTTTTCAAATAAGAATTTCTGAACATAAACGTAGCTTTGATAATTCTCATTATGCAAATCATTTGATTAATGAAAATCATATATTCAATTCCGATTTTGAAATTTTGAATACCGCAAAAAAGGGAATGAAGCTTAATTTGTTAGAATCACTTCAAATTAATAAATACAAATATTCTGCCAACCTTTTGAACAGCCAAATCGATCATACCTCAAGCCCCTTCTCAATCTTTTCGAAATTACTTAGTTAACTATATAGTAGTTCAGTATGAATTGATCCCTTCTACCTGTTATCTAACCTGTTTTCTCTGTATTCATAATTTAAGTTTATATATTGTATGTATTCGAGAAATTGTCATTAGTCTGCACGTAGCATTTGAAAAAGGTGAATCTCATCGAAACGTACGTCATGCAGTATTATTTTTAATATATCTGTAAATCAGTTTAACAATTGTTTTATTATGTTTATCGATTTACATCAAGTATCGGCCTCATCAATTATTAACGAGTATGTCTTTTTATTTATCTATTTGTTTTTTTATGGAGTAATGCAGAATACAGAATGTCTTCATTGAGTATTTTTCCATTGAATGTCTAAAATTAATGGAAATGCAAGATTTCGATTATTTTCATTTCTTCAAATGATTAATTTGAAGAAATAAACAAATGGCAAAGTATTCAAAAGGTGATGAGTCTTTATGATGAAGACAACATCAATAACTTGTTTGAAAACGTATTAAATGTATTATTCAAGTACTATCATCTTTAACTTGAACTACGCCGTTCTGACGATAGGCAATAACCTTGAAACATATGTAAACGGCTGTTATATAGAAAAATGTGTAGGTTTTCAACGTAAGTTTCTTTTACTCAATTTTAGTTTGCCTGCATTGAATATAATTCTTAGAATAATTCTTTTATTATTAAATGTATTACATTTATTATCAATAACTGAAAATATTCTTGAACACTGTTATACAAGTCATGGATTATATGGATTCGTTATACGCAATAGCAAATATTTCAATAATTCCTCATTATATAGGACTATTTAATGTTTAATAGTGTTGGCGTTTACTTGATGTAAATCCATTATAAACGAATATAAACTTAAATTCGAACACTTAAACTTATGATTTACACTTTATTGACTACATAGCATGACGCGTTTCGTAACGACTGTTTTTGAGGTATAGATTCAGATGAATAATACTTTTTCGTGTAGTTTTGTGTTTCATATGTATTGTACGTAATTTACTACTCTAATTTCTAGTTTAATTTCACATTTGTTAGACATTTTATCGTATTTTCCCATTTTGTAATTAGCTTAAGCTATTGAGTGGTTTATTTTGAATGAATAATTGTATTAATGACTACACAAAAAGTAATGAATGAAATGATGAGTGAATGCATAAATAAATAAATGAAGAAATCAATAGATGAATGAGTAAATGAATAAATAAATACATGAATATATGCTTTTTCTAAGTTGATCCAGGCCTATGCTCGTAGTGAAAGATATGTTTACAATTTTATTATACGCTCTCAGTCTGTATTCCTGATAATTACGTTACATCTGCGCTGATCCAGCTTCCAGACAATTCTATAATTGAATGACAAAATAAGATTGAAACCGGGACGGAAGCATCCAAACTAAGCAACAGCGAGGACTTGACTCAACAGTGCACGAAAACAAGACGAAATTGTGTTAGATTTCAAACACGCTTTTCCCAAAATGAAACCAATTACGCGAATCCGAAGAATTCGGCTCAAGTGGATGCTCCAGAGTACTGCCATATCGAAGTAGCTTTTAATTATTCCCGGAAAATGAAAAATAGAAGGAAACGCTGCTCGTTTCCTGTTCGACGACATATCTCGAGCCGTTTCACAAGCTTTTCAAAGTCATAATTATGGTTTTCCAGCGAAAATGGGTACAAAAAGTTGGATGATGAAAATGCATAATGAGAGTACAGAACATTGGCATGAAATGAATGCTACGTTTTGTTGGTTTTTTATTAGCAATGCGCAAATTGAGACTAACAAACAATTTAATTGTTATAAATTGCATTCGATAAACTTTTGATCGATTTTTTGCAATTAAGTTGTTGTTTTTCGGATGAAGTTGAAACTTCGTTCTATGAAATTCTTTGTCATTATAGAATTGTCATATTTCCTTGAAAGTTTTAATTTGTCAACTCAATAAATTATCCATTTCAATATTTTCAATTCCCCAGCTTTTTTTTGACACTGTTGATATTTCCTAAAAATTTAAGGGCTCAGAAACTTCAAGTAAGATACCACATAATATGGTGAAAGGAATATTTGTAACTTCTTTTCTTTGTTTTTACTTATTTCGGTATTTTTGTAAATGTACATCTGTTCAAGCTGTTGTATATTAAATATTTACCGACTAGTTTTCGTGATATTGTAAATTATCATTTTCACCGTGAGGGAATCACCGGGAATCGTAAAAACCAATGAAAAATTGATTGGAAAGTATAATGACGGCTGATTCTAAGCAGGCCATGAAGAGCGTAGTCCGGCATTGTTGCCAAATTCGAGCAGGTGGTCTACTCTCCTAGTCGGTTGTTTCCAAAGTTTCAAGCATTATTTCCACTCTTTTGTATATTACAAACGGATAAAAAATATCATTGGTATTTAAAACATACTAAATATTATTCCTGAACACATATTCCTGTAACAGAAAAATATTAGCAAGAAAACGTTTTCGATAAGGCCCATCTGCGTAAAAAATAATTAAATTACATGAAAAATTACCTAACCAAATTTATTAACCAATTATTTGAGATCGAAAGAAATTTGAAAGAAACGCTGTAGGAATTACGCAAATTGAATTATTATTGGGTATAAATGAATATTATATTTCTGATTAGCGGAACCAACAAACTACTTTATGAAAGTAAAAAGCTTTCTTCGTTGATTTTTTGATTCAGTGTTTTTGTGTTTGGCCTCATTTTTTTGTGTAGTCATTCAATAGGATATCAGAAAGAATGGAACACAGCATGAACAACTGAACCCATTTTAACATTCCAACAATGAGAAATATTTATTTTACTGGAGTAATGATTGGAAATCAATACTCCAGTAAATTAACAATCTTGAAAATTGACAATTAAATCTGACTGATAATTTTGACTGAATAACTTCTCTGCCTTTCCTCTGAGCTTTTTTAGTTAAGGCACATTTTTTGACAAATAATGGTGTAAATTTGGAAAAATAGAAAGCACTGTGTGAGAGACTAATCTTGTTCCTTTAATTATGCTTACAATCCCACCAGCTGAAACGAATTTCTATTCCCTGATGATATCAGTTTCAAGAAAATGCAAGGTATACAAACAACTGAATATTTGTTGTGAATTGAAGGTAAGTTGACCATAACTGTTATTTTCTTCAATTTCTTAATTTAAGATCTACTTTATTATTCCATAATTCTTAGATTTAATTCAATACTTTTACCTGTATATTGAACTGTCCCTCTACTTCGGAGACATCGATATCAGCCTTAAATCGATTACAGGTAACGATGTATTTAGGTATATAAGAATGTTTGTCGAAAAATGTTGTTCAGTTTAACTTTTGAAAATGGTGCAACCCCTCGAAACAATTGTCAAGTATTTATTATAAATTTTATGAAACCAAAACAAGCGTTTTTATTTAAAATATTAATCAATGTTTCACCGAGAGATCAGTGAACATTCAATCAACCCTATAGAATAATTGCTGGGTACTTTCATGTAATGTTCACTTATTTGGAGTTTTCTACTTATATTTATAACAGTACGACTTTTTTCGAGAATTAATAGTCTCCACAATTTGAATTTGGTCAAAAAAATTATGAGACTCCTTTTAGTTTTATCCAGAGCCTCTGCCAAGAGATTTAGTGGATACAATGCACATATATTATCCTATATAAACAAATATATCCATATCATTTCTCTATAGCTCATCAATTGAAATTTTTCTATCTATCATTAAATATAATCCTGCTCCAATTACTTACTATCTCCTACTTCATACTGCCACTGTGTTACTTAATCCTACAAGTATAGCACCCGAAAATGCCAATTGGAACTTCCCAGACATCAACCCCATTCAATCCCATTGTCTTCTTTGATAATCAGTGTTTGCTTAGGTCTTACTCTCTTAATCTCTGGGGTTGTTTGATTTTTCCGGCAAGAGTGGCAGGCCGAAAGGGGCCTCTCGTATTTGTATTCGCTTTGTGTGCGGCGCGAAACTCAATTTGCTATTTTCTGGGGTCGGAAAAATAATGCAGCATCTCTAATTCGCACTTGTGCTATGCCAAATACATCTGGTTTGGATTACCTGGAGCACTTCCGCATTTTCTAATGAATATTAAAGAGACAATAAGAAATGAATAAAATGTCAACATAATTTGAGATCATAAAATGAATGAAAATGTATATTTATTGAAGCTAATTCACATTTTGCACAACATAAATTCCTTAAGTAAGGGGTGTTATTTATTTATTCATTCATTTATTATTATTTATTTATTTAACATACACTGTTTCACAGGACATGTCCTAATTACAAAACAGGAAAGACAACAGATACTGAAAACAAAATTTGTAGTACAAAAGTTCAAAAGTTTTGTATTTCAAATTTTGAAGTTCAATTTTAAAAGAAAGAGTTTGTGATATGAATCAGAACTGATAAAAAGAAATATAATTATTGGAATGAAAAAAATTAAATGCTGACCAAATTTATTCATACATATATAGATAAACACACGCATACATATACATTCACATATTAACAATTATACACACATACAAGTATATAAAAGAATATGAATCCTGTACGTGAATACACATAAATGATTGTTCTAGCAGAGATTATGCATATCAAGGAAACTTGCCTTAATATCAGTAACAGAACAGTTGAAAATATCCACCTTAGCTCCCAAAATATTACATTGTTCACACATCGTGTGCAATAGAGAAAATTTTAGAACATTCCTTCTAGCTGCTGGAAGGTAGAACGTGAATTCGCTTCTGGAAGAAACTCTTGGAACAATAAAGTTAAGCTTTTGCATTAATTCCTGACATTTCACTTTATTGTTAATTATTGTATGCAAGAAGATTATTGCATGGCATTTCCTTCACGCACTGAGTGTGTCCACATTATGACAACTTGTGAGAGTTTCATGTTGTATGCCTATAGGTGTATATATTCCATTAATTCTGAAGCTCAAAATATTCAGGAACTTTCGTTGTATAGATTCCAGTTGATCATTAATGTAACTCCTAAACAGGATTCCAGTCTGTTGATCCGTATTCAAGTTAAGATCTTACGAAAGTACAATGTTTTCAGAGTTGATATATTGCTAAATTCCTTACCAATGCGAATAATGAAACCATACACTCTACAGGCAGCGGTTACTGTAGCATTGATATGTGGCATAAAAGTTAATTGAGAATCGAAGGTTACGTCAAGGTCAACAGGTGTTTTAGGTCTTCCCAAAATATTATTACCAATTCCGTAGTTGAAATTTATCAAATTTTTTTTTGTGGAGAACGACATAACATGACATTTGGAGATCACCATTATATATGACTATACCGATCACCATTGACTCTAACGTTCTGGCCATCATCGTTTCAAGAAGTACGGACCAATGATTCCACCAGCCCATAAAGCGCACCAAACAGTCAGTTTTTCTGGATGTAACGGTGTTTTGACATCCACTTGAGGATTATCTTCACTCCAAATGCGGCAGTTTTGTTTGATGATGTAGCCATTCAACCAGAAGTGCTTCATCGCTAAAAAAATTCGCTTATGAAAATCGGGAACAACGGCAATCTCGTTTTGGGCCCATTCGACGAATCTACGCCTTGCTTGTTTAGGCGTGAGTCTTTTCATTATGAATTGCCATACCAAACTGAGAAGAAATCACTTCTTAGCTGTTTAATCGGTCGCCATCTTCAACAGTAATGCCAACTTAAAGTTCTATACCTCTAAAAAAACACCCGTTACATGGGATAAGGTTACTTATGGAAAAGCACATCTAGCAAAAGACCTACAGGGTTTTGCATACACATGTGCACTCGTTTGTTCAAAAATTCTCTTGACTAATCTGAATAAATGTGGCTGAATTTCATGCAGCGTTGAATCACCTTCTTTAATACATGGTGGTCGTTGAATTGTTGACATGGACCCGTGGTTTTAAATAACCCCATAAGAAGAAATCTGATGGTGTTAAATCACACGATCTGGGGGGCCAATTCCGAAACCACCGAAAATGCAGTTATTGAATTACCATGCAAACCAATTGAACTACCTCACGGTCATTGTCTACAAAATGTCCTTACATCTCATTCTTCAATATGATATCATTATTGTGTGAAATATAAAAGAAATAGGTGTTCAGTTTAACTGTTTAGGCAACAGAGATTATTTTTTAACTTATCTCTTCAAATTTCGAAAAGATTTCTCCACGAGGAATGAATTCGTCTTTATAGAAATAGAGATAACGTAGACAGCTTATCCTGAAATTTCATTCTTTTGTGTGATTCGAGCCAATTTCCGATTTTGCAATGTTCAACACGATCCGGTTTTCCTGAAAGCTCAGTAAATCGTCTCAAAGGGAATCTTCAATAAAGGTCGTTTTTACGAGACATAAAAGTCATAATCAGAAAATTCCTGTAATCTTGGTTACGGAAGCATTTTATTTTCCAATAAAACCCAGTAACATACCCTGAACCAGTAGACCGGTGCCCAATTAAATTTCGCAAAGCGTTCCTCTTAAAAAAATTTCCAAGTCTGAGGAAATTTCCGCGATGTTTCGTCAAAGGAATTGATAAAGCTGTTAAGGCTTGTCCGCTGACCGCTGCTCGACGTTTGATGTCGAATTCTTGATCTGTACAAAGAAGGAGGGATTCTTTAATTATCGTTCCATCGGAGCACAACAAACGAAATTTGACAGCTGAACAGTCTGGTGGTGAAACATGGTGGTTGTATTGGAAATTTCTTCGATAATATAGGTCAACACCTGATGGCCCCGATAATACTTGGTGAAGTTTTCCAGTTAATTGTTTTCTCCGATTTCCGAATTACATTTCCATTCAATACGAGTTGGTGGAAATTAATATGGAAAATTCAGTTTTCCTTTAACACCTAGTGGAAAATTGTTCAGAAGTATTGGGCATGATTTATTTAGAACTCTTGACTATATTTCACAAGAATTCGTCAATTACCTAAATCAACATATGTTTCCTCTCATTGTGAAAAGTTGATACTACGTAATCTGCTAAGATTCAGCCCGAAACATACGTTAAATGAAACTAGAAAACATTGTGCAATTCGAAGAAGAGTATCAAGTTATATGATCATGGCTCTGATAGATAGAGATAGAGATAAATGTAGAAATATTGACAACGATAGAGATAGAGTTTGAAAGAGATGGATATAGAGAAAAATATTGGGATAGGATGAAAGGATAGGGAGAAAGATATAGAGATAAAGAAGTAAATAGAGATAGAGCTAGATATAGAGATAGAGACAAGGATAGAGGTAGAGATAGAGGTGACAATAGAGATAGAGATAACGACAGAAAGAACAGTTTATCGTATAGTAGTATAGTTTTGATTACAAGTGAAATGAGTATATAATTATTACAATTGAAAAACAAAACTTTGACAGGGAAAGAGCTGTTAAATGTTTAAGTTTCAATGAACACGCTGACTTCATATCGTCTAAAATCTTCAAAGATAACTCAATTTTCTGAGACGATTTGGGAAAGTTTAACGACATATATGAGGTTATTGCTGTTCAAGTTAATGGCAATGCCACACTTTTAATATTGTTC
This sequence comes from Henosepilachna vigintioctopunctata, assembly GCA_030704895.1. NCBI lineage: Eukaryota > Metazoa > Arthropoda > Insecta > Coleoptera > Coccinellidae > Henosepilachna > Henosepilachna vigintioctopunctata. The sequence goes on along the minus strand of JARQZJ010000121.1, from coordinate 6,031,564 downwards.
ACTTTGTTATTCGAACGATTGCGAAATATAATAGATATACTTCGATCGGAAGCATGTTGAATTGCTCAGAATATAGGTCAGTTGAACAGAGAATAGTTTATGTGACATATATATTTATATTTGAAATTAAAATGAATTGTTTCCATGTAGAGTAATGAAAATGTAACATGTGCCAGTGATGTGCACGCTTATAACACTAAGAAACAGTGTATTTTATGAAGCATTCACTGCATTGTATAAACTGCCTAGATCGATAATAATAATAGTAATGAAACAACTTTATTGAATGGCAACTCATTACAGTTTTTCCTTAAATATTATCAAATAATTAGAAGTACATAAGCAACAAAAAACTTTTCAAAAGGTGGCTAATATTGGCTTTACCAGTCTTACTATTAACCCCATAAAACCAATATATTATTCCTAAGAATATTTTGCTTTTCCTTTTATCTATTTATATAACACAAGCTTTTTCATTTGTGTTTTGAAATTCAATAATTTCATCAATTGTATTCGTTATTCAGTTTAAATATTTCGAGACCAAGTACGAAAATGATGCCTGATACTTCAAGGTATTATATTTTCGTATATTTGTCAGCATTTTGTCACAAATATTTCGAGAATGAATTATTATCTCAAACAATTTTGTCAGCTAGATACTTGAGGTAAGATGTATATAAAATTTTATCAACATCTTGCCTCAAGTATCTGGCCGACAAAATTGTTTTTTGAAAATAAATTACACTCGATCGATACGCTCTTTGAAGATTATAAGAGTCTGAAGGTATTAGAGGGTGAGTTAATTGTGTTCATTTTACACAAATGAAATAAATGAAAAGACAAATTTAATTTTTTTCTCAAATATAAAGAAGTTTTTTCATTGTTCCAATGCTGGTCCTGACTTTCCCAGGCTAGTATGCTGTACAGGTCCATATAGCTCAATCCGACAACGGACATACGAACAGACATGGAGCAAAGAGAAGTAAATTACGCACCCTCGACTTCACCCTCTACCCACCCCGGACGCTCGTTAATCCCTTTCTGAGCGGGATTACGTTGCTTCGGCGTTTTATATTCGCTTTGTGCAGGATCTGAAAAGGACTTTTCGGATATATAGTGTTTTCGAAAGAATTTTCGTTGGTATCTTTGTCTGTATACATCTGAAAATTCAATAGACAAATTTGAGTTACAAATGAGAACGGAAACTAAACTAGAATTTCGGAAAATTTACGTAAAAGTGAATTAATGTTACTCAAATGAATTCTAATGGAGAACTACTGAAAATAAAGTATTTTCAGTAGTTCTTCAGTAGTTTCAGTAGTAGAAATTATTTATTGAAGTGAAAGATATAGGAAAAATAAAAAAATGGCAGTTATAGAGACTGCCGATAGAAGTCTTTACACCCCGAGCAACAAGTTTTAGCAGTTTTATAAGGTTTTTCATTTTTCAAATATATTTCATCCTACTCTGAAAGAACATGAAAGAATATAAAAGCCATTTGAATGAAATAACAATTAATTTACAATTATATTATTTATGTAGAGGGCAGGGGCAACTTATGGATTACCCCACCTATGGACACCCCACTTTGATTGATGAAATAATCAGTATCAGTTTTATTCGTTACGCAAACACATTTAATTACTTAATTATTTTTCGATTGACCAATCCTAAGGAAAATGTATGGCTGAATGTAGAGTGAAATCACCAAAAGTAGGGAATTCTGAAGTTCGTGACAAAAAAGTTCTATAATAATTTTATTTGATATAAAATCTGTATTAAAACTGAATTTTCTGAAAGGGAAGATCTTGAAACATCAATAAAATACATCACAAATGCCTTCTCCAATCCTGCATTTTTTATATAACAAGAGAAAGAAGAAGAAAAACCTTAAAATGACGATAAGTGCCTTTGCCCTAGTATTTGTATTTACATAAGTGTCAATGTAGGTTCTTGATATTTAACATAATTTACATCGTAATTAGTTTCTACAATACTTAGACTTTTTGTACTCTCAATAACTTGATTGTGTTCTGAAAAATATACGATAGCTTTATGATAATAACAATAATAATATCTCATTATTATTAATAATAATAATAAGGCCAGACTGTTGACAAAAGATATAACATCTTACTATAAATACAAATCATAGCCGGTGTTAGAGAACAGCAATTACAAAATATATTATGATCGAACTATCATTACAGACTGTACGATATATAATAATAAACCAGAGATAGTTCTTTTCGACAAAATAAACGAGAAAGCCCACCTGATAGACATAGCGGTACCTAACACTCATTACTTGATGAACACTTTAAAAAAAAATCAGAAAATATACGGATCTGAAATCTGAGGTACCTAGTAAGTAATAATAAATTCTTTATTTTCAACAGGTATAACACCCAATTACAGAAAATAATCACAATGTTGAATACATAACTAAAAATAACTAAATAATTAGAAAAAAGATTTAAATAAATAATTGAAAAAAAATTTAACAAAGAGCTCAATCTAATCTAGAAAAAAAAGTAACTTATAAGTACATTATAGCATTCAATGAAATATTACAAATAACTCAAACTAAATCAATTCATTTTAATCAATTTTCGTTGTTCACATAACTTCTGATAATAAATTCTATGGAGTCAAAGTGAATGCCACAATTATTGGCAACTCTATTGAATGTAGACTCCATAAATCAAATGGGGGATTGCATTAGGGAGTTGGTCCTCGGAGTCTCTAGGTGGAATAATTCTGTATTACGAGAATTTTGCCTAGGAACACGAAATTTTAAAGTGGACAAGAGAGGAGGACAATCAATACTATTGTGCAGTTATTTGTAGAAAAATTTGAGTGATAAAGTTTCTCTCCTGCTCTGCAATGAGATAAAACTAAATCGACTCAACAATTCGTCATGATTGACTCCTCTCTGTGGATAAACTTAATCCTCCCTCCAAACTAAGAATTTCAAGAAACTTCTCTGAATGACTTCAAGATGGCATTGATTGCAAGTGTAAATAGCATGCCAGACAACGCTGCCATGCTCCAACTTGCTACGGATTAGGGCATTAAATAGTCTCATAAATGTTCTGCAGGAATTCTTTTGAAATATTTTCCATTGCGTATAACGAATCCATATATTTTAGGGGCAGATCGAATAAGTTGGGTGTTGTGTGAAATGAAGGAAAGCATTTGATCGAAGTCTACCAAAATCTCTTACCTTATCAGAACGAGAAAGAACCTGACTACCTACGTTATAATCACATCGCAATTTCAATATTTATTTCGGTGGAATATATAGTAGAATCAATTTTGGTTCTACTATTGGGTATCCTCACCAAGGAATTCATGAACTGTGATTACTTAAAAATAGATTAATTTTTTCCTGAATTGGATACGTGAAAGGAACAGTTCCTTCACAAATTGTCGTGCTAAAAGAATCCGTTTCACATCTTATTTAGACCATATTCATTCAAAATCAACGTTCGGAGACCCAGTTAAAATCAGTTAACTCATCATTCTGATGAAAATAGAGAGACATTCTCCAACGAACAGTTTCCTCCTAACAAATTACGTTGAATCAACTTGCATTTCACTAGTTCTCCCCATTTTAATGGAGCAAGTTCTCAATTAGCTACCGAAATAAATGAACTGCTTGCGGAAAAGAGATAGATGAAGTTGAAAGCGGTAAATGTAGGGGGGAGTCTGAATGGCTCGTTCTAAATCGTTGAGGAGTTTTGAAACGAACATCCCGTTAGATTTTGCTCTTTTCAATACAGTGACAGCTATCAGCGTTGAGGAAAATTTATATTCTATAAGCACTGAAGTGTAGCTAACAATCAGATAATAAAACTGCAATCATCAGGAATTCATTTAATCTTTGTTATAATCAAATAAATAGTAATCCCCCTCAATACGGGGACACTTCTTCCGAAAAAAAAACCCGAAAATCATTGAATATATACTATGGGATGTGTTTCGAATGAAACAGTTTATTTTTTGTTGAATCATAAGTTGCAAGAGTAATTTTTCGGAAAGACATTGGATGCACTCTTCTAAGATATTAATTTTTATGCAAATGACAGGTTATGAGAAATACTTTTCTAAAAATCACTAACTGAACAACTCTTCATTCGGCAGTTTTGCCTTTTATAGCACTATCAAGACTAAATACATATTACAAAGACACCTTTAAATATTTATAGATTAGTTCGGTTCCTGTAGGTGGTGGAATATAGAACATCTACATCATCTCCATTCTATGTTCTATATCCATAGAAGATAGAATGGAGGAAGTAGAAGTGGGTACTTCCAAACTATCAGAGATTTAACAGTGGGGAGTTGTTTAGGTCCAACTGGTCATTGAGAAGATTGTAATTATGACATTTTTGAAGTTTACTTATTCCCATGGCTTCCAGGTAGTTCATTTTCACACCTTTTTGACAGTAAGCAAGAATTATTGGTTTAAAACAGAATGAGATGTTATCTTCTGTCGACCCTAGATGTCCCCGAAAGCTGATTGCTCATTTTTTAGATGTTCTTTAAACCTAGTTTCGAAACTTCTTCCGGTCGGGCCTATATATGACGACTTTCATTCCTCACGGTTCATTCTATAAATTACTGTCTTCTTCATTGGATCGAGTAAACACAATTTGTTAATGAAAATCATTTTATCTGATATGACCAAAAAAGCTATATTAAAATTATTACTTTTGAAGAATTTAATGATTTTAGAAGAGGGGACACGTGTATAAGGGATGCTCACATACATTGATTAATTTTTATCATTATTTATACTGATGTGGTGTCATCCTTTTCAACCAGGAAAACAGTGTAATTTGCAATGTTGAAATCATCAAAAGTATCCAATGGTCCAGTTGCCAAGTGGTTCAAATAATTATCCATAATTCTATCCAGCATTGTCTTCACTTCTGTTGTTTCAAAACTTTTCCTATTCGAAAGTTTGCCACCCCCAAAGAGTGGCAAGGGTCTCATAAGGCGGACGTATAGCTAACATTCACGATTATATCTCAACATCTTTGACATTTTCCATACAACTGTTTTGATGTCTGAAGGAAATAAATAAATATCCAGCTATCTCTCTTACTATATATCCTTGTTAACACTAATGTTACAACAGCAAAGCCAACTAAACACAATTGTTCCTCATTGAGATGAACCATCCCTCACTGCTTCAGGAATGGAAATCCTTATCGCTGTCTAATTTATCCAGTAATGTCTTCCACCCTTACTCCACTTCAGACCGCACATAGGCGGCAAGGTACACGAAATTTCACTCTAATTACGCATATATCTAGTCTAGTATTTCAGTTCACGGAGGTGGAAGGAATTGCAGAGTTGTGAATGTTTGATGGAGTACTCGGTACGTGTTAAATATTGATGCTAATGATAGATACTGAGGATCTGATGTGTACTAGCTCTATTAGAGTTGGCAACTTGATTTGGAAAAATTGGGTGGGTATACATATTTAATATAGTTCCTATGCAAAACCTGATTAGTTAGGTCACAATAATTAATTAAAGGAGCCCTTGAATTCTCACTCTCACTCAAGAATGTTAAACTGCATAGACAGGTATTTTTTGCATACATACATATATACAGAAGGAGTTGAAATGATAATAATAAAAAGTCTTTATTTTCCTTTCAGGTTGATTTCTAGATTAAAACACCCAGTTACATGAAATATTCAAGAAAATATATACAGTATTAACACCTAATGATATAATGCAAACGTTCAAAAAATGATTATTAATAAAAGAAGTACTTATAATGAATAATAGACAATGAAAATATAGCTATACATCAAAATTCACTATATATACATGAAAAGAGTACAAATAAACCCGACTTATGAAAGCAAATGAGTCATTGTTGATATCGCATTTGTCAGACACATCCTCGAATAGCGAACACATACATCTAATGGGTGATTGTACGAGAGATTTTGTTTTCGGAGTACCCAATGAAAAAAATTTACTTGAACGTGAACATTGTCTAGGAACATGAGAAGCAATAAAGCCAATAAGGGTAGGACAGTCCATATAACCATGTAAGAGGTTCTACAGAAACTTCAGAGACAACAAGTCCCTGCCAACCTCGAGTGATTTGGTTGGTCGAACCTGTTTAACAGATCAGTTTGGCCGGATGAACGTGACCTTTCCTCCAAATTAGATATTTGATGAATTTTCGTTGTATCGACTCTAAATGATTTGGCACGAGCTGTGTAAATGGGACGCCAAATCCATAGCATCCTGGAAATCTAATGGTTGTTCAATTCACTCGTTGCAATTATTGATTGCACTATTGGCAAGCATTGTTCAGGCGTGAGTCTGTTCATGATGAATTGCCAAACCAAACGCATTAAATAATACGTTATAATGAAAGCGCACAATAAACCCATAAGATTTGAATGCTGTCGAAACTGTTTTATTTTTATGAGGTACAGAAGTGAATTTCTGATCAAATATTATACCGAGGTTTCTAATTTTGGAGACCCTGGTCAGAATGGTTTCGTTAATTGTGTAGTCAAATTGTATAGGCCCTTTCTTTTTAGTGAGTGTGACAACGTTATATTTAGTTACATTAATATTGAGTTTATTGCGGTAACACCAATCAGAAACAGCGGCGATTCAATTTTGTGATATATTTTTGAATAATCAGCATACATGAGACTATGAACTGATAAACAATCTATTAAATCATATACAAAAAGAAGAAACAACAGTAGGCCTGAATTGGAGCCTTGTGGTTCACCCTAAATGTCTGTTTACTAATAACTGTGTTCGATTATTTGAATAAGAATGAATTTGGGAAACTTGAATAAACCTGACTTGGCTTTCATTTTGTACAACATAACTTTATAATTCATTCGAACAAATCAGTTCAAACTTTCACTAAATCGGTATATAACATCTACCTGACTCCTTTCATCAAGATTCTTTATCACAAATTGTGAGAACGTTACAAGGTTAGTCCTGCAATATCTATGGGACATAAATCCGTGTTACTCAATGTTCACTTGAAACTTACTTTGGGATAAATATTATTATACTATGATCCAATATAATTTTGAAAAGTTGGAAAAGATAGATATAGGTCTATAATTTCTGATAACCGTTGGATCACCTTTTTTCAGTACAGCTACTATTTTGGATGTTGAGTAATAACTTAATAACAAAATGAGTAAAATGAAAATAAATATAACAAAAAGCTCAATCTAATCTGAGAAAACTGTAAATGTGAATAGTAACTAAATGATAAAATTGAATGAAATATTACAAATAATTCAATCTAAATCAATTCATTGAATATAAAATTGAATTCAAACACTTGAACCTACGATTTACACTTTATTGACTACATAGCATGACGCGTTTCGTCGTTACAAACGACTTCTTCAGATGCTAACAGAATAATCCATAATAAGGATTCCTATCATTGTAGTCAATTTCTCCTGGTTCACATAACTCCTAATAATAACTGCTAATAACCAAATGGGGGATTGTGAAAAAGCGAGTTGGTCCTTGGAGCCTCTAGGTGGAATAATTCTGTAGAACGAGAATTTTGCCTAGGAACACGAAATTTCAAAGCGGACCAGAGAAGAGGACAATCAGTACTGTTCTGCAATAATTTGTACACAAATTTTAGTCATAAAGTTTCTCTCCTGCTCTGCAATGAGATTAAACTAAGTCGACTCAATAATTCGTTACGATTGACTCCTCTCTGTGGATAAACTGCATCCTCCCTCCAAACTAAGAATTTCAAGAACCTTCTTTGAATGGTCTGAAGATGTCGTTGATGGCAAGTGTAAATAGGATGCCAGATCATGCTGCCATACTCCAACTTGCTACGGATTAGGACATTGAATAGTCTTATAAATGTTGAGGAATTATTGAAATATTTGCCATTGCGTATAACGAATCCATATATTCGCGGGGCAGATGAAAGTTGATGAAAGCTGGGCGATGTGTGGAATAATGGACAGTTTCTGATCCAAGACTATACCAATATCTCTCACCCTATCAGAACGAAAAAGAGATATTAGAATTAATTTATAAGGTATACTATTTGAATTCGATAAGATTTTTTTTACGTGTGAATGAATTCGAAAACTCTTCATTCTATTGATAAAAAATTAACAATTCTAAAACGACATGTTATAATTCTGAAAAGTATTATATTTCCTTACATCCACATAGAGTAATATCATGTTTCCTCCTCTCTGTGGCAATGCGATACCGATTATATCCGACCGAGTTTCACTTATAACTTATTGCTTTATACATGGGTAGTAAGTAGTTAGCTACTTATTACCTCAGATCGGAGGCCCTTTGTTGTATGAGAGTCTACGATTAATTGGTTCTCTACCGAAAGTTTCAGGAGATTGCATCGTATATCCTGTAATAGTTGCGTATTAGAGACTGAATTTTTTATTTGAGAAAGTGCTTCATCTTGGAGTTTAATTTTTTTCAAAGTCGTTGAAAACAATGGATAGAGAGTCTCTTTCTATTTTATCTACATTGATTGCTTTCATTGTGTACTAATTGCTCAAGAGATCCATTTTTTACCGTCGAAATTTGACAAGAGATTCCATGATTAAATATTTGACAGTTATGACATTTATCCTCTAGATGACAATTCAAATGTCATTTTTGAGAATTTGACATTAAATGCTTCAAATTGGAAAGCTTTGTATCCTATAAATTTCAAATATTCCATCTGACAAATTAAGAAGGTTATAAATGTATTTCAGGTTATTGCCATATCCTTCAATTGAAATTTGTGGACTTTCGACTAGTCGAACCGCCTTGTATATTGAAATTCCCTAATGATTGACCCCGTACAAAGCGAGAGTTTAACTATGTCATATTTTTTCCAACACCCCTTTCTGGTTCATTTCAATTACACCAATGTGACGTCATAAATTTTATTAAATTACGCATATGATCCCTTTAGTTCATGTGAAAATTTTCGGCGAAATTTTATTATGTCGCTTTAATTCGGGTTGGCTCAAGGTTAGGATTATCTCAATTAATGAGAACAATCTACGTGACAAATGCTTGCTCGCGGTTCTGAACGTTTGTGAGATCTAGAGACGAGAGGTAGTCACAGTTTATAAACACTGTATTTGTTTATGATACGAAGAGGCAAAGCCAACCCAATTTCAAACCAAAGGAGGGTCGGCTAGAAAAAAGATCGGTTGATTGTCATGTTGGATATTATTCATTTTATTTGACATTTCTTCAATTATTCATTCGAAATTAAGGACAAATAAACAGAACCTTGAAAATGATTGGTGAATCAAAATGTAGAGATGTTATAATATTCTTGTACCCTCCATGGTGTTGAGCCTAGAGACTCTTCCGAATACATTAGAAGTCTTTGAGATGCGGACATTTAGAAGACTTATGGAAATCAGCTGAGGAGACAGACCAATATATCAAGGAGTACTAAGGCCACTCAATAAAGAGCTATCCACAAGTCACCACAAGCTTTAAGGGACAGAGACGAATTGGACCAAGTGTGACATTATATGGCAAGGAATGGGGGGCCCTAATTTCGTGATCTCACATTTCGAAATCTATGCGTTGAAAGAAGACGAAAAGCTCAAAGACACTTGCAACTCTATCTCAACCCCCAAGATATCTCCACTCCACTAACACATCAACTGGCTTTGGATCTCCGGGCGTCATCTCCTTTGAAGTAAACTTTAAAGTGATTTGTGTATCATAGTTAGTGACATATTTTGCATCATACCAGGCCACTGATCAACATAAGCAAAAACATCGGAGTCAACAAGACGTTTTGCCCATCGCGATGTTTCGTCCTCAAAGAATTGCTACTAGACGTGCCATTGTAACAGTGGAAGAACACGCGAGCGCGAAATATGAAATAAACAAGTGAACATCGCGCAGATCCCTACCTGACTACCGTACGAAGAGAAGGAGTAACGAGAGTAGGGACCGATGAGTATAAAATCATGTGCACGACGCTTAGAACGCCCCCTCTCTTTCTTTCAAAATGTATATTATTGTAAAAATGCCAAAAATAATTAATAAACGTATTACTACTACTACTTAGAACGCCAGTTCACCGAAGGTGTTGACTTCGGAGAACTCTTCCTGGACACCGGGTGTTGACCAGTTTCCTCTACCCTTCCTTCCCCGTTCTCCTAGAGGTGCTGACTCCGGAGGACTTCTCCTTGGACCGAGTGTTGATCGGTTCACTTCCTTTCCTAGTTCTCTTGGATGTGTTGACTCCCAAGAGCGTCTCCGTGGGCCGAGTGTTGATCGGTTCACTTCCTTGTCCCTGACCCGTCTCTCGGAGATGTTGACTCCGAAGAGCTTCCCCGTGGGCCGAATGCTAATTATTATCAGAAGTTATGTGAACAAAGAAAACTGACTAAAATGAATTGATTTAGATTGAGGTCTTTGTAATATTTCATTGAATGCTATTATTTAGTTATTAGTTACTATTTTTCTAGATTAGATTGAGCTCTTTGTTATATCATTTCACTTATTCAGTTAGTATTCAACATTGTTATTATTTTCTGTAATTGGGTGTTATACCTGTTGAGAATAAAGAACTTATTATTATTATAAAAATAAGTCAAAACTACAACTTAAACTCTGAGCTTCCTGTTCAAATTTGACAAAATATATACGTATATATATATATATTATATATATATATATATATATATATATATATATATATATATATATATATTCAACTTATGTTCTTTTTAATGAAAATGGTAAATGCTCGTAATAGAAAAAATAATCTAATGAGAAAAAGCTAGAAGACAATAACTACAGTCGCATTATTTCCAAAGCTTTCACTACGAAATCCCTTCTTCTACACGTTAAAAAAGAAAACGAAGAGCATCCGACAACTTATATCCTGGAGACTTTCAGAATTACCATCGATAGGCATTTCTTTCATCTCAATTCACCGAACAGCACCCATATATCTTCTTTTTCCAAACAGAAGGAGAGAATTATATTAGACAAACGTTATCCTCTATAATTACCAGCTTCATCTCAGAAAAAATGGTTTCGAGATTACTTACAAGAAGTGAACGCAAACATTGTTCGCAGCGGGCGTATAAAACTGGGTCACGTGACATTAACGAGCGCGTGCCACTAGCCACGGCAGACACGTGATTTATTAATGTTTGCCAACCTCGCACACTTTATATGTGGGAGAATGGAATAATCGGGCTCGACAATTTAACATCTCTGTTTTATTAATGGGATCAAAATCATTTTCAGAATCGTTTCGGCCGAAAATTATTGTTAGGTTAAGTGGACGGTTACGCTGGAAAAAAGCGACAGACGAAGCTTGCTGCGATATTTTTTTGAGGGAATAAACAACATGAATGTGACGTTTTGTTTGAAATTGGGGTGTTAGCGTATTTGTCCATTGAAATATTTGGTTCTGTTTGAATTTCCTGCCATTTGTTATGAAATATAGTCGCCCTTTGTTGAAAACCTCCATTTTATCACCCCTGATAGTGTTCTATATATCATGTCAAAAGCACAAGACCTAAGGAACCTTGTTTTCTATTTGACAACATAGATCATTTTATCTGTGAGAATCAGCAAAGTTTGGCATCTACTAACTTTCACCTGTTGCCAAATTTGATGAAATTTCTGACTAGAAATAGGTTGATTGATGATTTTGAGCCTTGACATAAGTTCTTTACGAGTTGTAAATAATAAAAGGAACACCACATGAAAATACAAAATTCAATGAACAAAAAGCTTTTCAAAAGAGCTGGTTACAGAAGTTTGTCTTCTTATCAAAGAAAAGTCAAACATTTTGTGTTTTAACATATATGGGGACACCTAGTTTAAAATTTCAATCACTTTTGACAAACTACAATATTAATTTTCTTTTCGGACCACTGATAATATTGGTACTTCGATTGCATTTTTGTGAGATTTGCAAATGTGTGGGGTATACCAAATTAACTGTGGTACTTGTGAGAAATTTTATATAGGCAGAACTTTCAGAAATTTCCAAATTAGATTTATCTGAACATAAACGTAATTTGGAAAAACAGAAAACAGATTCCCATTATGCCAACCACTTATTAGAGGTGAGTCACATATTTAGTTTGAAATATTAAATAGAGAGAAAAAAGGTTCCAAACTAAATCTTCTAGAATCGTTAAATATCAATAAATTCAGAATTTCGGGATTTTTACTCATTAGCCAATTAGAGGTTAATACTAGCTTTTACTTAATTTGTTCAATTACAATATTCCAATTAGCAGATTAGATTGTTTACTTATTTTTAGTTAAATTTACAATTTTATGTTTTCAATGTTCAAAATTTTAATTTTCCTTTATCTGTTTAGAAATCGTATTTTGTATAATTATTTTGTACCTTTTCCGACATTTTTAGTTGGTATACCTGACTCAAGAAGCTGATTTTCCTTGTTCAATTTCAGGTATACGATTCTTTGTTTCTTTGTAAAAATTCGTCACTAAATCTAGGTTAGTATTAAGTTTGTAAAATTATACCTATTTTTATTTAGCATTTGATAAAGAAGGAGTACTTCGAAACGCGTCATGCGTATTCTTATTAAATTATGAGAAAATTCTAAATATTGATTCATTATAGATATTGATTTTATCCAAGTATCGGCCTTATCAGTAATCAAAATACAATATATTTTATACCTGGAAGACTCGAATGAAACATACTGACTCTCCAAAAACTATGCGTAATAATGAAAACCTTTTACTCATATTCCAGCTCAAAATATTGAGATATTGAACCCATAAATGAATCAATTCTGTTGAATATACATTAGAAATCCTTGTGAAATATTAGCTGCCTTAACAGTGCCTAAACTTTCTGCGAGTCCCTGTTCAAATAAACGTTTTGGAATATAGAATAATCATTAATTAGGAACGTAGTTAATTACAAATTCACCCTATCTATCGGATAATTAATACCCTAAATCCCTGTAGTTCACTCCGATCGAGGTTGTTCGCGTTGAAATCCTCCAGGAACTTTTCCCCACTATAGAAATCCGTATTCCAATATTCTTTTGGTCCTTATCCATTACCAGATTAATTCTACGCAGACGTCAAATTCTTCTGGGGAACTTTCAATGTGTTAAATTAAGACGTAATCTAAACACTATGCTTATTTACAGAGCGAATACGTTATGGTGGTAAATAAAAACGTTATATTTGGTTTTCATTCTGCAGTGAATGCAAAAGGGTTGGGATTCAGTGCAATTTTGTAAGATTCAAGCATAGCTGAATATAATTACTGTCGTTTGATGCTTAAGATGTTGACGATCAGCATATATTACAGTTGTTTCGAAAATATTACTATATATAGCATCTATCAATTGAAAACTTCGAATACAAAGATGTTCATGATGTTTCCACAAGTTCTCGATATATTTCGGACAATAAATAGTTTATTAAAAGAAGGATAATAATGAAAAGTTTTTACCTTGAAATTTGATGGCCGAATAATAGTGGGGTGAAAAGTTTCCGGTCTAACCAAGAGATGGCGCCACCAGGACTAATTTTGGAGCGGCGTCCTACAGTACCATCCTTACTGAGCTTGTATATGAATTTTCAGGCCAATCGCTACGTTAGTTTGTGTTTGAGAGCACATTGTTAGAGACACTTCAGTTGTTTTCATGAAAATGGAAACATTGGAGAATGTGCTGTCATCAAATACTGGAAGGTTTCACACCAGAACAAATAAAAGAAGAGCTGGATTCAACACTAGGAGACTCCTACCCATCATATTCAATAGTATTGGAAGACCGCAGATTGAAATTGCATGAGATAGAGGAGACCTGTAGGCTGAACTTGTGCGAAATATTTTGCACAATCATTTGAGCATGGAAAAGCTGTGTGCAAGATGGGTGCCGAAGAATTTTTGCGTCGATTCATAACTTTTGATGAGACTTGGATTCACAACTTTTCTCCTGAAAATAAAGAGCAGCCAAAACAATGGGTTGGAAATGGGGAACCAACTCCAAAGAAGACAAAACAATTTTATAGGCAAACAAGGTTATGGCTACTATTTTTTGGGATGCGAGAGGAATTATATACATTGACTATCTTGAAAAGGGTAAGACTATCTCTGGTCAATACTACGCAGACTTATCGCAACGTTTCAAGGACGAGGTGCAAATTGAACGACCTCATTTGGCAAGAAAAAAAATTTTGTTTCATCACGATAACTCACCAGCGCATTCGACGATTGTTGCCATGTCCAAAATCCACGAATTGAAGTTTGAATTGATGCCGCATCCTCCCTTCTCTCCAGACTTAGCCCACAGCGACTATTATCTGTTTCCTAACCTCAAAAATTGCTTGGCGGTAAAAGATTTCAGAGCAACGAAGAAGTTATCGAAACTATAAATCAGTATTTTGAGGAACTTGACGAATCTACGAATCATTTAAAACTGGTATAACTTAATGAGAACACCGTTATGAGAAATGCATCAGTGTTGATGGAGATTAAGTTGAAAAACAAAGCAAAAACGAAATTTTAAAACGTCGTTTTTCTTGGTCAGGCCGGAAAATTTTCACACCACCTTTTATATAAATTCAAGCCGAGAGTTCATATTTCATTATATGTACTTTTTATTTAACAAGTGACACCAAATTTAATAATGATGTTAAATTTTATCTAACTTGTCACTCGGTCTATTGAAATGAAAACATCGTAAAGGGATTGTTAGAGTACATTTCTGTAAAGATTTATGTTTAAGTTACAATTGAATTCATCAATCATGAAATAGCTTGGAGCGAAGCGACATTTTATGGTTATAATTTTCAAGAAATATGAGTATTCAAATCTAGCTGTCATAACTACTGGTACAAAGATTAGTTAAATTATATCATTATTTTATTGTAATTAGAATATTGACAAGTCTTGAATCTTTCCTGTTTTTTTCGAGAGAGGTTTTTCAAGAGGTTCACGCATTTCAATTTAAACATCGACGAGCTTGATAAATCAATAACACACACCCCAATAGGTTAGGTGAAATTGACAGCTTTGTTTCGTTTCTTTGCCAAGTAAATCTAGAGCTCCTTGGATTTCTATACAGGATCTTTTGTCTTCTGGATTGTTGCTATGATAACGAATAAGTATTTTCACAGAAAAATGTAGATTGTTTGCATTAAGGAATAAAATGCGAACATTGGAGTCACCAGTCAACTTATTGAAATGGAATAAAAAAGGTAAATAATGATTTTCATTTCTATTTCTTATTTTGATCAACATGTTATCTTTAGAAAAAAAATTATTGATTTTCCAAGAGCTGGAGTGCTTAGAATTATATTCATCATTTTGAAAATAAATACAGAGAAATATTCATTCCGATCAGAATAATTTTAAACTGCCTATTATGGTAATATTATTGATTATAACTTCATAGTTGAAAACTAAATAAGGAATTTATTATTGAAAGATAATATCTCACATGATTTCTACACCGTATTTGCATTCTACTCATAACCAATCGATGAGGTTAGAATGAGAGAGCAAACAAAAACTTATGAAGTTTTTTGATGAATTGCATTACCGCTTCATCA
Organism: Henosepilachna vigintioctopunctata; assembly: GCA_030704895.1. NCBI lineage: Eukaryota > Metazoa > Arthropoda > Insecta > Coleoptera > Coccinellidae > Henosepilachna > Henosepilachna vigintioctopunctata. The sequence continues at coordinate 6,015,952 of JARQZJ010000121.1, read as the reverse complement.
AAAGGTATTATTCAGAACTGCTTTACCACAAAACGTCAGGAGGAAGGACCTGATGAATTCTGATTTAGAAACTTGTCTCAAAATTCACTGATTAGATCTCACTGGATTTATACCTCGCACAAAAATGTAGAGCATGAGTAAATGATCCAACAAAAACTGGAAGAATGAAAAACTACTTTCAGTGCATTTGTGCGATTCACCATGAAGTATAAATCAGAAAATGTCATCGTTTTTGCGGTGAAAACTATTGGATCGGTATTGAATTTATGTAACCATGCACCATCGTAACCATTTTACCATGGGTATGGTCACAGGGTCACGTACAAATAGATGAAATATTGTTAGATATATACAGATAAAGGAAATGCATATTTTATACATTTGTGTGCCTGATACAACTCATATTGCATCAAAAAATAGCACATTTCCGCCTAAGTGCTTTGGAAATTAATTGCGTAACAAAATCAATATAATTTTTCTGTCATTTCTGAGTTTCAATCAGGATTGAAAAGAAATCGCTCTTCTGAAACAGCAATACTGAGCATATGTGAGGAATGGTATAGTGCTATAGATAAACGACAAACGGTTATAGTAGCATTATTGGATTTTAAAAGATCTTTTGAAACGTTATGTAGATCATTATTATTGAAAAGCTGAATAAACTTGGCTTTGAGGGAGTAGTAAATGATTGGTTCGGATCTTACTTGGATTCGCGAACACAAGAAAGTTAATTTTAATGGCATGCTGTCGGATAGCACGAAAGTGGATGTAGGTGTACCTCAAGGAACTGTCTTAGGTTTGTTGTTGTTCTCCTTATATATAAACGATATTGTCTCTCATGTGAACAAATGTTCTTTACATTTATTCTACTTTATGTTCTGAATATGTGGCAAAGATATCAAGAATATGACAGAGGGGATTATGTTAAACGAAAAATTGAGTTTCAATGATTATATTGATTTCATATCATCTAAAACCTCTAAAAAAATCATTTTTTGAAGAAAGAAGGAAAAAATCTGTCGACATATGTGAAATTATTGTCGTTAGAATCAATAATAATGCCAAATTTTGAATACTGTTTCACTTTGTTATTTGGTTTACTATAAATTTAAAAATAAAAAATTACAAAAGTTACAGAATAGAGCCATGCGAACAATTTTTAAGTGCAATAGGTATACCTCAGTTAAAATTATGCTGAACTCTTTGGAACTAATGTCTGTTGAACAACGAATACTCTATTCATACTTGAAATGAAAAATCAGTTGCTTCCATGTAATGTAATAAAAAATGTAACATATTTCAGTGATTTGCATGAGTATAATACTAGAAATAGTGATAGTTTTTGTAACCAAAGTTGTGAGCTTTCTAAATCTAAAAATAGTATATATTACGATGGATTTAAGGCTTTTAATAATTTACCAAGTATATTGAAAACTAGTACTGGTATTAAGATATTTAAGCGTGATCTAAGAACTTATATTTTAAATAATGAGATAGATCTAATTAAAAATTGACACTTCAAAAGATGTAAATTTTTTGTGTAGCTTCAGCTAAATAAATATTAATATTATCATCATAATGTTTGCTTATAGTACAGGTGTCAAAACTAGATTAATGTAAACTGATTCAATGCACAAATTTTAATCTAAGGGAAAACAACAAATATGAACAAACAAAAATAACAACTGGTTGTTCATTGTTTCAAGTTTTTACTTCTGTTGGTAGTCCTTCTGACTGCTTTGGAGGTGTGAACTGTATCTGTTCCAGTTAGAAGCTGGGGATTTATTGAGAGCTACAGCCACAGCAGAAATGAAATGAGACATATCATATAATAATTTATTTATAAAGTAAATACCTTTATACAGAAATGATTACAGACATAATAATATTTGTAAATATAATATACCAGATACTAGATTATGCTTATTGCTTATAAGATAACGGACTAGTTGTGTCGCTCCTCAGGAACAGGAGCGATTAACCTCTGCAGACTTAAGTATTCGTTACCAGACCTGGGTCTTAAAGTACAACTAGGAGGCGGAGCCTCACTAGAACTATGCGAAGAAAGTGACAATGTTTCGAAGTAATCAGACATATCAGAAGTTCCACTACTCGTAGATCCAGATGGACATACAGGAACCTCCGCCTCAGCGCTAGCAGATTTACCGTCAGTCTTATTGAATTGAAAACTAATATCTCGCAAAGGATCAGAGGACTTGGAACGCCTAGGTAAGGTAGTTGGGCACAACTGAATCCTGCGTGGTAACTCAAAAACCCCCGAGTCGTTGGAACTGGAGGAATCCCTGTTGGATTTGCACGGAACCGACGACGATCTTCGAACTGCAATTGTTTGGCTGCATTGGCATGTTGGAGTGGGGGATGAGACCTCCGGTTCTTCGCAACGACTTGACGAATCTGCAGAGTTTGATCGTTTTCGTTGTATGTTATCTGTAGAATCCAGCATATGTTTCCGCTGATAGATGTTTGCTTGAAACATAGATGATCCAGAAGGTTTGTTTGAGCGGTCCAATGCAGGTCCTAAATTTGGATTGCTGTTGGATAAAACTTTTCCTAAACGTTGTTTCACCGCTGGTGACATTGGAAGGTATCCTGGATGAGGTTGAGCTGGTTTGTTGTTGGATGGTTCCATCATAAGATAATCTTCTTGAGCGTGTCCACATTTAGTACACATTTCTCGGCATTTGTCCTGAATTTCCTTAGAATTTTCGTAAAGTTGTAAGGTTTGAGCAAATTCCATGTTCTCATAGTTGGAAGTATTGGAAGCAGTATTCGTTGTTGATGTTTTCTCATCTGGACAGTCGTTAGGCACAGTAGATGGTGCTAAGTTCGCGTAGTTGGCAGTACTGGCTGTTGGTTGAGTTCTGTGACATTTTTTGCTTTTATCAACAGTAGCATAGAGGGCGTGGACATCTTCAGTGGTTGTCCAACAAGACATTAGTCGTTGACATACACAAGGTCTTTCTGATTGTCGCTCTGGTTGTTTGTCTGGTTGTTTCTCTGCTTCTGGGTGCCGTATACGTACTATGCAGCCGCAGGGTTTCTGTACAGTGTCGAATAAACATTCCTTCAATTTCCTAGGGGTATCGTAATGCTCATCACTCTTATTCTCCTGAAACAAGAGAGAACAATTTCAGAAAATAAACTTCAGGTAAACCTCAATATAGAAAATATAGATATATGGAAAATATACCTTGGAAAAAAATATAGGTTGGAAATAAAAGATTTACAAACTGTTTTTAAACTCTATGATTAACTGAAAGGTTGATAGTAGATGTAAAACACTGCTATTCTTGCTCAGAATCTAATCCCTTATTGAACTTACCACTGGGTATGGTATCTTAGGTATATCATAATTGTCGTAACTTGGCTGAACTTGTATGGTCTTGATGGGACTCGCAACACCAGTCACAGGTTTAGGAGGTCTTGTAGGTGGTCTAGTAATTGTTTGGCTCCATCCACTGCTGTCGGAACCGCTACTGATTGAATGCCTGTCACAGGTATGCTCCCAAAATGGGGTAACTCCCATGGTAACTGTCGCCGTAGAAGATCTTGACAGAGCTCCTAATTTACTGATACAACTCATGCATCTCTCTATTGGAGGTGGACCCCAACCATCATTTGATATACTATCTCCACAGCCATAGTTGCTTTCTAGGTCCGTATAGGGTGAATCTGCTCTTGATATTAGAGAATTATTGCTTAAATCTAGAACTGCAGCACGGCCGTCGCTTCTCAGTGGAGGTCGCCGAGGACTATCCATCACTGAAAAAGACAAAAATTTTATGAAAACACATTGATACATATAAAATATTAAAAATTCTTATTGAAAGTCATCGTTTAGTAATGATCCAACAGAAGAATAACTAGCTCAAATATTTTCAGTTAATTTCTTCAGATTCACTAATTTATCGATTCAAAATATTGCTGTGGTACATGATCTTCAGAATTACAACTCACCAGACATATTTCTCGAGACCGGTCTTCTCCTTGAATTATGTAGAGTTCCAGTAGCTGCAACCTTCAATGTGTTTGTAATTTCTTCACCCTGATCTGTCAAAAGAACATGCAGTCCTTCTCCTCTTCCACACCTGGAGCCTCCTTCAAAACAAAATCTTCCTTCTACCACACCATATCTTCTTAAGTTACTAATAAGCCACTGTCCTGAAATTCTAGGAGGAACTCCAGTAGTCAAACAGAATCCTCTTTCTTGTACGTGCAGTCTCGCCGGACCCTGAGGAATGCGAGTCTTAGCTGGGGCAGAAGAAACCAACACCAAGAAATGTGGTCCATCCCCAAGGTGGGAACTGAGCTTAACCTGCCACTGCATAAGACGTTCTCTGTTGTCGAAGGCGAGTACCACCACAACATCTTGGCACAGGATTGCTACTGTGTGTGATTCTTTGTCTAATGTGAAACCCGATTCCAATCCAAGGAAATGTTCTAAGGATAACGAGGCTTTGGTTTGGCCTTGCTTGTAACGATCTTTGGAATCCCTGTAGAGTTGAAGATGGAGACAATCTGAAAAAAATAAATGGAGTTAGAAGATTTTAACTGGGTAATTGAGTAGAGCTATATTTTTAAAAGGTTTTATCTGGTTTAGAGAACGATACCAATGTTTTTAAACATCTGATTGATTCTATTATGATAATTATATCGAATTATTATCAGCAATGGCTAGTAGATTGCTTAATTCTCTTCAATCTGTTTAATCCGTTCATGATCTGAAGATCATATTCATATATCGTTCAGAACATTGGTAGAAAAGATATTATCGTCACCAGTTTATGAACTCATTCTGTCTTATATGAAGTATCAATATACACAGCAACATTCCAAGTTATCAACTCGCAATTTGTGATATTTACACTCGAGCAAACACCCCTCCAAAATGGAGAACACGATATGAAAACTTGAAAGGGATGCTACAAGGTCCCCTAACATTGCATTAGAATTCATATATTCCACGAAGTTCACAGAGTCAGAGTTCGGGTATTCCAGTTGTAATTCGGTTTTCGGTTTCTTTTACGTTTGCATTAAAATTTTTCATTACCGAACACGGATATATAAATCGAATGATTCCATCAAACTTTCAGAAAACCCAATAAATACGAACTTTAATTTGCTTCCCGATGACTTGATGAGATATTTCAATTTCTGAACCTATTGAAAATTCAGTTGATTTTCATACTGTGGCATTTTCCTTCAGTAGCAGAATTATTGGTTGCAGTGAAAGCTTTCTGATCATTGAGACTTTGAATATAAGCCAATAGATTTCTTTAGATTTCAGCAGAAAATCTATTTCAAATTGTCATAAAACTGATTGATTCACTCGAAATGTTTCGGGGTGTTTACCTATCATCAAGAGTAAATAAAACCATAAAGGAAACGTGTGACATGTCAAAACATAGGTCGAAAAAATCAAACAATGTCTGTGAAATATATCCCACTAATTTAGTTATAATATTACACATTATAATGTTGCACATTACTTTCATTTTGAAATGTCAGTCGATCTAATGATGAATTTTTAGGTAGGTAACTTTGCTGAACTGCTAATTAGTAAAATATTGATTTCTAGTACTTTTTAAATATGATTCGAAGGTATAAAACTTTCAAGAATTCATTTCAATCGGTTTTCGGTGCAAATTTGAAAAATTTCGACAAGACCAGTAGTAGAAAGATCTTAAAGAGCATTTCTATATGATGGTTGCATGTAGCACTCCAAGGGGCAGTATAGAGAAGTATGAAAGAGGTTTTGTTCGAGGTAAGAACAACAGAATCAGTCTGAAAACACAGAATTTCCAATATCTAATTCCTAAACAACAAAGTATTGAAAACTTTTCTGTTGAACACCTCCAACATGATAAGTATACAAAAACGTGTGAATTAAAGAAAATCCCTGTTGTAAATAACTTCAGGGTTGAAGATTGGAATTGGAAAAAGATGCTATAATTTCTAGCAAAGAAATCGAGGGAATTCTGAAAGTAAGAAACCAAAAAACCACCACACCGTTTGTAATTAATTTTTGAAATGAGAAAATATCTATTTGAAATAAAATTTGCAACAGACTTTTCATCATCTATTCATTACGAAATATCCTATTTTAGATTAATTTTGAAAAGACTTCTATAATCTTAAATTAAATTTGCAAAAAGTAAAATTAAAGGACTATAGTTCACTTGGTTGATTCGAATTACTGGTTGACGTTTGAGAAATTCTTCCATTTCCCTATTTATAATAACACATTGAGTATTGAAGAGTTAATTTTGCGACAAACTACGTATAATATTTGGGTAATAGACAACGTAATATACATAGTATCTTTGGAATGAACCGTTATAAAATTTCAGTGATCCAACTGACCATTAAGTTATAAAAAATCTTGATTAGAATAGGACACAAAGTTTCGTATTTTTGTTTATGTGTAATAAAAAATATAGAGCAGAAAATACTCTCATTTTACTACCACGTAATGAACTATTTACTTTCAGACGACTTTAATAATTTTCAGTCTTATAAAATCTACATTTTATAACTTCATAGTAAGCTCATTTCGTCATAGTATCCTCATGACTAGAGAAGAATTCCGAATGAACACTATCAACTTTACTTTCAGCAGATTAGAATTTATTATCTTCATGAAAAAACAATCATTCTTTTTAGTTAAGTCGTTAAAAAAGTAAAGCTACAATACAAGTCAGTTCAAAGAGATCATATCGAACTTAATGACAGCAATAAAGGAAACATTGACAAAGTACAAGTTTTAACAAGTGTACAGAAGAAAGCAAGAGTATACCGTATGGTTATCCGATAAAGCTTTGAAGGAGAAATCGATATTGTTAACGACTAGCCGATCCTTAAGATGTCGGTTGTCTAATTGGGAGCTGTAAACCACACAGACAGACATAGAGGAAATGTCAATATAAGTCGTAAGTTCTTTGATGGTTTACTTTACAGAAACGGACTGGAAATTAGACAAGAGTCTACAAGAATTCATAGGGAGAATTCTTATGAAACCGACCTAGAACATACTAACATTTTGAATTAACATAATTCCTAAATCCTACACAAAAAAGTTTACTTCGCAAAAAGGTGAACTGAGTATTATAAAATTCAATAAAAAATTTGATTTTCAAAGTAAACTATCACTAAGAATTTCTATGTTCTGAGCAACACCGATCTATCAATTCAAAAATGTGTTTTCAGTAAATGAATCGTGATTTATTTTGATGATTGGATAACTAATGTGGCGTCTTTGTAAAGCGACACAAAAATGTTTGTTCTCGTCAGTTCAGAAGAAACGAAATAAAAGGATACCAGTGTTGAAATAATATACTCAACAATCGAGGAACCTTGTAGAATATGTGTTCAAGTGTACCAGGGGCGGACAGGCTGTTGGTGATTGATTGAATTCTATTTTCTGAGAAAATAGCGTGTCAGAAAAGAAGGAGGTTTTCGTCCTAGAAAATGGCAACGTGATACTGATAAAATGCTATTTTTTACGAATTATATGATGGAACATCATACAGTAACACTTTAATTGAAATTCTGTTGTACCTAGCCATTTTAATATAACTAGAAGCATATTAACACAAATTATACAACGTTTCATATATATTGATAATATTCAGTGAATTTTTTTATTTCGCAAATATACTTGAACATTTATTTTTGGTTTTAAAATATCTTAAATCATTATCTAACCGAAGATCAGTTAGCTCAGTTAACTCAGTTCAAATGATGCAAAAAAGTTAGTATCCTAATTCTTCCATCATTATGTTTCCTGATGATGATCGATGGTCGTTGTTCAGAAATTTTGAATATAAAAAGTTAGTACTCGAATGGATGTCGATTGAATTTCAAACCCAATTAAATGTTGGTATTCGGACAATGCAAACTTCACAAAATTCTGACATTCAAATAAACTTTTGAAGATAATTTTCCTTGTTTTTAGAAGAGTATACTGATAAATATCAACTTTAAAAATCAACTAACAATGATAAAACACAAATAAGATGTGAAAGTAGATAAACGATTGTGAGGTTGTACATTTTACTTATTGTTTTGGATTTAGTGAAAATTTTTGAAAAAATACATCAATTTTCGACGATTACGATAATTTCCAAAACATCATTATTTTATACCGCTGGATAAGTGAATAGAAACAAAAAATCCTCACAATTCAGGAAAAAAATGAGATTTTCAAGTCGTTGAAAATGTTTCACAATAACTACTTAATATTTAGGTATAATACTATTTTAAATTCAGATATTTGAAAGATAACACCGAAATAAATCAGAAATAATGAAAATTTAATACTTATGATTAATTCATATAATTCAACTTGAAATAAGCATAAAAAACATTGAAAAAAAACACAAAGACATGAAAAGATCCTTCTTAAAATTATGATAACAATAAATAAAGAAGAAAATGAAACTATATAAGAAACAACAATAATAAGAAAGATAAAATGATTATAAATAACACAAGGACATTTAATGGAGATGTATAATGAAAATTAGGAATAAAATGAGATATTTCTACGACTAGAATTACTGTCGTTCAAAAATTTTAATAATGAATCAAAATAAATTAATAAATATCGATATATTCCTAACAAATCGGTTTTATTATTTTTTATTCATTTAATTCAATAGACAATACCACAAAAATTTACAAAACTGTTCAGCCACTCGAAAATATAAAACGAATTAGGTGGGTGTGGTGCGATTTGAATAGTCATTCAAATTCGTTTTATAAAAATGAAATATATCCCTTTTTCCAAGCATGCATGATAATGAAAGGGGTATGAATCTGACATGAAATCCGATAAATAATAACGATACAAATAGAAAGAAGCCCAGAATTTTGCTGCTATTGTTCCTCTGAAAGAGCGGTCGGTAATGTGAACACCCAGAAAATATATTACGCCAGTGGCGTAGATAAAACAGTGGAAACTATCGCACCCCCTTTCAACGAAGTAAATTTTATCCCCACTTACATTTTTTCAACAATAGCTCGAAAGAAAAACAGAAACTATTCTAACTTTACCCGTTTTGTAGTGTAAATTTGCTAACGAAACAATTTAAGGTCATAAGTCATATGTATATACAGCAATTTCAGGTGTACCACAAGGCTCTAATTTAGGCACACTGTTGTTTCGTCTTTTCGTAAATGATTTGATAGACTGTCTAGCAGTTCATAGTTTTATGTATGCTGATGATTTGAAATTATATCGCAAAATTGAAAGATATGAAGACTGTATGAGCTTACAGGATTGATGGATTGTTTACCCGATTGGTGTTACCGCAATGAATTCAATATTGATGTAGCTAAATGTACCGTTGGTATATTAAAACTAAAAAGAAACGGCCTATACAATTTGATTACACAATTAACAAAATCATTCTGATAAGGGTCTCCGAAATTCGAGACCTCGGTATAATATTTGATCATAAATTCACTTTTGTACCTCATATAAATAAAACAATTTCAACAGCATTCAAATCTTATGGGTTTATTGTGCGTAATTCTGACACTTTTCGAATACAAAAACACTTATACGATTATTTAATAAGCTTGTAAAGAGCAAATTAGATTTCGGATGGCTGATTTGGCGTCCTCATTTACAATTCTCATAAAAATGATGTAGAGTCGAAGCAACGAAAATTTCTCACATATCGATTTGGAGGAAATATGACGTTTATCCGGCCAGAGGATATAGCCAAGCTGATCTGTTGAACACGTTTGGAGCTTGGAGCTAAATCACTCGATGTTGGAAGGGACTTGTTGTCTTTGAAGTTTTTTTATAACCTCTTAGATGGTCATATAGACTGTCGTACCCTCATTGGCTCGATTGATTATCATGTTCCTAGACAATCTTCACGTCCAAGTAAATTTTTTTCATTGGGTACTCCGAAAAATAATTCCCTCGTACAATCACCCATTAGATGTATGTGTTCGCTATTCGAGGATGTGTCTGACAAATGCGATATCAACAGTGAATCTTTTCATGTATGGTGAATTTTAAGGTAAAGCTATATTCTCATTGTCTATTTTTCATTATAAATACTTCTTTTATTGATAATCATTTTTTAAATGTTTGCATTATATCATTAGGTTTTAATACTGTATATATATTTTTGAATATTTCTTGGTGTTTTTACGGCTAGGAAAATAATGACTTAATATTATTATTGTAATTATAACTGAGATTGAATTCTCTCTTAACTTTTGGTGGAACATAATGGGATATCAAATTAAATTAAATTAAACACTAGGCTTAATGTTTCACAATTATATTTAACAATAAAATTACATAGTTAATATTGTTGACTAACATGTGTGTATTGTCATGTTGACTATGTAATTTTATTGTTTAATACAATCGTGAAACATTAGACCAAGTGTTTAATTCAATTTAGTATTATTATTATTAACAGGTGTTTTTTTTAGAGGTATAGAACTTTAAGTTGGCATTACTGTTGAAGAAGGCGACCGATTTAACAGCTGAGAAGTGATTTATTCTCAGTTTGGTTTGGCAATTCATCATGAATAGACTCACGCCTGAACAACGCTTGCAAATAGTGCAATTTGGGCCCAAAACGAGATTGCCGTTGTTTCCGATTTTCATAAGAGAATTTTGTTTAGCGATGAAGCGCACTTCTGGTTGAATGGCTACGTCAACAAACAAAACTGCCGCATTTGCAGTGAAGATAATCCTCAAGTGTATGTCAAAACACCGTTACATCCAGAAAAACTGACTGATTGGTGCGCTTTATGGGCTGGTGGAATCATTGGTCCGTAGTTCTTCAAAAACGATGATGGCCAGAAAGTTACAGTCAATGGTGATCGGTATAGAGCCATGATTACTAACTTTTTCATTCCTGAATTGAACAACCATGATGTCCAGGAGATGTGGTTTCAACAAGACGGCGCAACATGTCACACAGCTCGTGCCACAATCGATTTATGGAAAGACACGTTTGGTGACCGCCTAATTTCACGTTTTGTATCTGTGAATTGTCCTCCAAGATCTTGTGATTTAACACCGCTAGACTACTTTCTGTGGGGCTATGTAAAGTCATTGGTCTATGCGGATAAGCCACAAACGCTTGAACATTTGGAAGACAATATTCGCCGTGTTATTGCCGATATACGGCCACAAATGTTGGAAAAAGTCATCGAAAATTGGACGTCCAGATTGGTCTACATCCGAGCCAGCCGTGGCGGTCATATGCCAGAAATCATATTTAAAATGTAATGCCAAACGATTATCTTTCGAATAAAAAAAATCTTGTCAATCGAATGATCCATCGTTGTTTTATTTCAATTTAAAGTTCTATACCTCTAAAAAAATACCCATTATAACTGCGAATTTCGAATTAGTTCCAAAAAATATCAGCTATTATTATAATGCCCAATTATTTTTGTAGAAGAGCGGAGGAGTTATTGAAACCAGTAAGAATTGTGAAAATCAATTCAACTAACAATTTATCAATTTTCCTATTCGAAGGTAACCCTTTTTACCAAATTTGATCTCCGCCCTTGAGCGTCGCCGTAAAAACCTCTGCTTTTATGTTACCGCTCACGTTTAATCTTCCAACCTGACAAAGCTTCCGTGATTAAATTTTTCCTGATTACTACTTGAATTACAAAAAACACATTGTTCTGAGTCGGACACATTTTTTTCGAGTTTTTGATGATGCTCAACGCTTACCACCCGGATGTTGGCCTAACAAGGAGCTTCAAATGCTGAAAGGGTTTTTAGCCTGTTTAATTATCGTTAGTCATTGTAAATTTGCCTTCCGAGCGTTTCTTTTTCCTGCAATTGAGCAGATCATAATAATTAGACATCGACCATGCAAAAAACTGAAACAAAATTTTTACTTATGTTGCTACTTCGAGGGCTAATTGAGAGAAATTAAGGATTTGGTGTTGATTAGGTTCGTTGAAGAATGGGGATGAAATGTTTCAACATATTTTACTTGACTGCATTTTGAATTTTCAATTCAATTCAAACTTTGAAATACATTGAACGATATTGAAACATACAAAAAATTGAAACAAAATTAAAATAATGAAATATTTTTCGAATTGTAAAAAATCATTAGATATAATCGGAATATTGAAGAAAATAACAATTGGAAACTGAAAATCATGTCAGTATCTGAAATAAATGAACGATAATGTTATTTCTTCTCGAAAAATATATTTATGAGTATGTAATAAAAGTATCACATTTACTAATATTCTTTTTACAATGTTAGTATGACTTCTTCTTCGTAGAACTGAAAGACATTGAGAATTTATTTCTTGTTATGTTTTGCTAGAAATTGTATCTGTCTCAAAACTTTCAAAAATACGATAGGTATTCATATTATTCGTAATATTATATATTTTTTCATTTCATATATGTATTTAAAATGTTTCATTTATTACATGTTATATCATTTGTATTACCCTTTGTTGATTAAGGTGCATTGTTTCGAGAAGTGTTATTTAGTATGAGTTCTTCCCCGTAGAACTGAAAGACAGTGAGAATTTATTTCTTGTTATGTTTTGCTAGAAATTGTATCTGTCTCAAAACTTTCAAAGATACGATAGGTATTCATATTATTCGTAATATTATATATTTTTTCTTTTCATATATTTAAAATGTTTCATTTATTACATGTTATATCGTTTGTATTACCCTTTGTTGATTAAGGTGCATTGTTTCGAGAAGTGTTATTTTGTATGAGTTCTTCCCCGTAGAACTGAAAGACAGTGAGAATTTATTTCTTGTTATGTTTTGCTAGAAATTGTATCTGTCTCAAAACTTTCAAAAATACGATAGGTATTCATATTATTCGTAATATTATATATTTTTTCATTTCATATATTTAAAATGTTTCATTTATTACATGTTATATCGTTTGTATTACCCTTTGTTGATTAAGGGGCATTGTTTCGAGAAGTGTTATTTAGTATGAGTTCTTCCCCGTAGAACTGAAAGACAGTGAGAATTTATTTCTTGTTATGTTTTGCTAGAAATTGTATCTCTCTCAAAACTTTCAAAGATACGATAGGTATTCATATTATTCGTAATATTATATATTTATTCATTTCCTATATTTAAAATGATTCATTTATTACATGTTATATCGTTTGTATTACTCTTTGTTGATTAAGGGGTATTGTTTCGTCGAAAAGTGTTATTACATAAATTTGTTGAATTATATACATTAAACATAGCTGTTTCATATTTTTGTCATTGCTAACACTTTTAACATTTTCTACATTTCTTAACTAGTTCTACATTTCTATTCTTTCAGTTGGTAAACTGTTCTTGTTTTTATAGTTGAATTCATTCTTTCCGATTATTTTCAAATCGAAAAGGTTTCAAGGTTTTTTGGAATGATAGTTTCGCATTTTAATTTTGAAAGAAATTGTTCAATTTCATTCGAGCTACTACGAGATTATATGGTTTTAATATTGGTTGTGAACTCAAGTTCCATCAACAGTTATGAATCGCCGCAAAAAGTCTCTTTTCATCTTCTTTCCTGAATTTTCAGATGTTTAGAGTCGTATAAGTCCCAAAGGACAAAGAAGACAGCAAGGCAAACTCTATCTCTTTCATTTAATAATTTTTCTGTGTATATGAACAAAACTTAATATCACTTAATCGAAAGCATTTGGCTTTTTCAAGAAGAGTTGTTTAATTTTACAATTTTATTGCAATGTATGTATTCAATCAATCTTTCTCGAGTTTCATAGGCTAAATATATGAAAACAATCTACTTGTCTCTATTTTTCATGGTGACTTTCGTTATCAAAAACGATAATCCCAATTTCCACTTCTTTTGCCAAAAATTTTGAGAAAAAATCCCACAATTTTGGTCAATTTGTCGATGTGAGAATTTTTTTCGTTTCGTTAGTCTTTCGTATTTCGCCATGATAAATATTCACATTGCAAAAAACAAAGTATATCATTATTCGTTATTTATCCTCGAAATATCCTGGAAAGGATTCAGGTTAAATTTTTCGAAAATCCTCATTTTTTATTATAAATTATTTTCATTACTATATAATAAAAATTTATTCACTGTGATTTCTCTAAATATGCGATCTAGTATTTATTGAAACTTGGATAAATCAGTAGAAACTACAAATTAAGGACTTCATTCTCAATGTCCTTCCCTCGCAGTCTCGTTTATAGTTACAATTTTCACGTATGTACTTCAAAAAGGAAGATAGTGAAACATAATGAGGTGTGAATAATTCATACGAACTGGGCGAATATAAACATCATTAAAAACTCGACGGGAATGTTGTTAGAAGCAAAAATTCCAACTGTTTTAATTTCTGCAGAGTTGAGAACATGAATAGGCGGTATAAGTACTTTTTATTTTCGATTCGTTGCCTAATTACTGAGTTATTCCAACCTTGGATGTTTCAGAGTTGCAAATACGAAAAATAAAATAAAACAACCCCAAGCCACTCATATAAGCGACTACGGAGCATTTGCAATTTTTATGAAACTCATAAATGATTTATCTATTCTTTGAAAGGACGAGACGAAAATTATCTGCGAAAAAATCTTCATGTAGCTTTTTTTACATTTTTTTAATTTAATTCTGTTTCATGAAAATAATGGCAAATATTGAAATTACAAAATATTTGAAATTAATGGTTAATTATTCAATGTTTGCAATTCTATTATTAGAATAAATAATAATGATAATAATAACAACAACTAAAATAATAACAATAATAATAATAATATTATTTATTTAGCGATAGCTATTACAAAATCATATATTCATTCAGGTTCAAAATTTATTATTTATAATTATATGTTTGAAAAAACTTAGCTAATTTACGCTTGAATACATTAAGGCCACTAACTGTTTTTATGGAGCTAGGCAAGTTATTAAATGCGTTGAATCCTTCATAATATATACTATTTCAAGAATTAGAAAGCTCACAAACTTGCACGAAAAAATTGTTAGCATTTCTTGTATTATAACCGTGCACATCACTGACATATGTTACATTTTTTATTACTTCATATGTAAATAATTTGTTTTTAACTTAAAATATAAATATATGTGTAGCAAAAAGTATTCTCTGTTTAACTGACATTAGTTCTAAACAATTCAACATGCTTTGGATTGGAGTATATCTATTACATTTCAAACTTGTTCGCATAGCTCTATTTTGTAACTTTTGTAACTGTTGAGTTTTTTTTTACTCAATCCGAATAACAGATTGGAACAATATTCAAAGTGTGGCATTATAATTGACTTAAAGATCATTAACTTCATATGTGTCGTCAGATTTTTTCCAATTCTTTTCAGAAAGTGGATTTTTTTGGCGATTTTAGACGAAATGAAGTCGACATGATCATTGAAACTCAATTTCTCATCTAACAAAACGCCAAAAAAAGTATTTAACAAGTTTTACCCTTTCAATGTTCTGGTTTTCAATTTTATTACTTATATTTTCGTTTACTTGTACTAAAAACTATAAATTGAGACTTTGTTATATTCATCGATAAACTGCTATCGCATAGCCATTCATTTATTGCTGACAAGTCTGACAAGTGAATATTTCAAAGAGTCAATACAATTTTTCATATTGATTATGTTTTCATTGAAAATATCTGCCGGGTATTCTTGATTAATATTAAATAATATCATTCTGTTATAATAATAATTATTATCATTATCAATTTTGAAGAGTAGACTAATTGATCATGAAATAAATTGGAAATTGTCAACTTTATTGTATTTTATTTCGACTCAATCTCCATTAAATTATTGAAAAGCAATGCATTTATTGTAATATAAAACCAGTTTCGCCTGTTTGAGCTTATTTCATAGAGTGAGAACACAGAAATAGAAGGAAGAAAGGCTGGTCATAGAGAGTTTTGTTCTTTATTTCTTCTCTTCTATACACCTTGTTCCAACAAGTACATCAAAATATCAAGTCTTCGTTATTCTAAACATCAATAAATTGATGATTTGTTTCGAAGAACTCAGTATTAATCCAGCATTTGATAAAGAAGTAGTACTTCGAAACGTCGTCATGCGTATTTGTATTAAATTATGAGAAAATTCTAAATATTGTTACATCAATAAATCTACACAGGTAACAACTAAAATATACAGAAAGGATGTATTAGAACGGTGTGGAAGTATGTTGATTTGGTTTTGTATGTGTGCATAAAAAGCATCGTCAAATACTTTCGAATCATATCAAAATTGATTTGATATTCGAATACGTCCACAGAACGAAGTTTTCTGAAATTATCATCAAAATATCAAAGATTCAGATAATATATTCCAAGAAGAAATATCGATTCAGAAAAAAGGACCCATTCTCTGTTTTCTTAGTCTGGTTTATAGCTCCAGGATGGAAATGAATCTCTTTGGACTTCATTTTCTACATAAACCCCAATTTATAAGAATTATTGGAGTGGGACGTGCTTTTAGCAGCGAATTTTATAGATATTAGTGACCCTTGAATGTCGATAAGATAGAATTTCTTACGAATCTACTAATAAATACGCCAATAAAGATAAAAATAACTTATAAAGTGAGCGTGAAAGATGGATTAGGATGAAAGGTGTTTATTATTACACTTGGACACACCTATGTGCTCCTTTTTTGAACAACGAAATGTAGAAGTGTAGAAGTTGCACTGGTTATAACAGGTTTATACGCCAATAAAGATGAAAATAACTTATTAAGTGAGCGTGAAAGATTGATTAGGATGAAAGATGTTTATTTTTACCCTTGGACACACCTATGTGCTACTTTTTTGAACAACGAAATCTAGAAGTGTAGAAGTTGCACTGTTAATAACAGGTTTCGTTTAACTCATCAGTCAACTGGTAGAAAACTGTACTTGTCAAAATTAAAAACTGGAATTTACAATATCTCCTGGAATCGAAGACAGATTGCCTTCAAATGTGATGATATTGGTCTTCGCTTCAGGTAATGGCAGATAATTTTTATATATATCAACGAATTGACGTTTGTAATCTCACAAAAACTCAAGAACCGCTCGACCGAATTGGGTCGAGATTTGATTTTGAAGTATTTGTAGTAGTTCAAGGAAGGTTTTAAGTGTGGTAAAAATAGGGGTAGAAATTGCTAATTAAGTGATGAACGAAAATGTACCTTCAGAAACTTAATTTGCGACTAAACTTATAATATGCTTCTATATGTATTTATCGTTTGTTATCAAGACAAATATCTCCTCATAAACCTTGATACATCTTTCTAAGTTTGGAGAAAATATAATTTCCGAACAAAATATTATTAAACGTAATAAGATATCAAAAATTTCGATTCATTATAAGCTTTTGTCTTTACTTCGTTAACAAATCGCATTTTGTTTCAAATACTACATTAACTTCTACATCTGCAACAGTTCTACATTTCAATTTGAGAGTTTCCGTTTGAGAATTTAACGAAGAACTGAGAAATAGATAAGGCTAGAAGGAAGCGGCATCTGTGGCTAACTTTTGAAAATCAAGAACTACCAGTGCCTCACAATCTTCAGATTCCTCGAGACTATGTGACTATCAACTAAGATAACCTAACATTTTCAATAAAAACGCTCAGAAATTGGTTAAGGAAAGATCAGTTGAAATATTCATTGGAGAAAATTCATTTTGTACTTTTGAAATCATTCAATTGATACAGTCATTACAACTAAGAGAATGTTCACCAAACGACTGAATTCAGTTTTGAATCTGATTTTTAAAATATTTTTTCAATTTCACGTGGAATTCACAATAGGAGAAAAAGACATTTGAAAAAGAAGAATGACCTTGAAAATATTAGTCATTGAAAACAATTTCACATTGTGAAAAATAGTCATATAAGAACAAATAAAGGAACATATTACAGTTTTTACTTCATTTTCTTCAACTTATAATAAAATCTTTCAATATATGGACAAGGTAGGGTGAGTAGTTTTTAATAAAGATAAGTTTACAAGATGTTCGTCCACGAATATTAAACGAACTATCCGTTTTTGTGTGATAAACACCATATTAAACAGGTGATTTTTCAACAGTTAAGTTTTTCAGGTTGGCGGCACTGGTTGGTAATGACGTCCAAACGTCATGTGTCAAAGTGGAAATTTTTCAACAGACTCTGACAATTCAGCATAGAAAGACCTACAAACGAGCAACGATTGCAAATTGTTGAAATTTACTATCAAAATTCGTGCTCTGTGAAAAATGTGTATCGTTTGTTACGACCGAAAAATTATGTTCAGCGATGAGGCTCATTTCTGGCTTAACGTATATGTTATTAAACAAAACTGTCGCATCTGGAGTGATGAACAGCCACATGACATACAAGAATTACCGATGCATTACGAAAAAACGACAGTTTGGTGTGGTTTATGGACTGGTGGCATCATCGGTCCATTTTTTTTCAAAGACGACCGTGGAAGAAACGTTACCGTCAACGGCGAACGATATCGAGCCATGATTCGCAATTTTTTTGTGCCCCAGTTGGCCGAGTGGAACTTGGTCGACTTGTGGTTTCATCAAGACGGTGCCACATGCCACACAGCTCGTGCAACAATGGACATGTTGAAGAATGAATTTGGTGAGCAGCTTATCTCTCGAAATGGCCCTGTGAATTGGCTGCCAAGATCATGCGATTTGACATCTCTGGATTATTTCTTGTGGGGTTATGTGGACAAGCCGAACACGATTGAAGCCTTACAGGATAACATAACACGCGTAATTCGTGGGTTATAGGCCGAATTGCTCGAAAAAGTGACGCAAAATTGGACCTTTCGAACGGACCATTTGATACGGAGCCGCGGACAACATTTACATGAAATTATCTCTAAAATGTAAACGGCAAAGTCCAAGTTATGGATTTCAAAAAAAAAAATTGAGAATATGATGCAAATTGAGTATTTTATTTGATTAAAAAAAACTACGCTTAAAAAATCAACCTATATTTTAGTAGAACAGCTTCACAGCAGAATATTATAGTACCTATAACTATACACAAGAGTACACATATTCATAACACTTATTTGGTATAATGTCATTGATTTGTCATTGAGAATTCGACAATGATCTTGTCAATATAGTTCTCGAAAGATAAACTTTGATATTCAGAACTTTTAAGGACTTTTTGACCACAGATTGAGAAAGAGTTTAGGTGCACTAATAGTTGTATTTTCGATTGTATTTCTCGAAAACCTTGTGAAAGAACGCTAAAATCGATTATTTAGATGTTCCTCGAACAGATTTAGTAGTTATGTGAGGAGGATTGAAGAAGACGACGGGGGTGGCGCGCTCGGGGGTGGAAATAGAATCACGCGGCGAACGTTGCTTCCGATAAAGACTTGAAACTGGCTCTGAATAACGATTTGTGTTATCGTATTAGGACAGACGTGAGTGCACTGCTTACACCTGTTCTACGAAATCAATAAATACGCTGAGATTTAACATGTTCTTCGAGGATTTACATCTTACAATTGTCAACTGGCGTGTTAGCTTCAACTTAAGAACACACGTAAAAAGAATCAATCAAAGCAGATGTTAGAACTCGTTAAGAATGTTGTGATAGTTCTGTGAAATTTGAAGTATGTACCAAAATATCTGCTTCGATCTTCTTTTAGAAGAAGATGAAATATGGGTTGTCTCAAAATTAACGCAATATTTGAATTGAATAGAGAACACAGTTTTTAGTCTTTTGATTGTAAGTTTATTATTGAATCATAAAGTACATAGGATAAGGTTATATATATATATTACACATATATATATATATGGTTACAATCGTTTGTCGACATTTTCCAAGACCATTCTGCATAAACGTGGCTGAATTTCGTTGATGTAACGTTGTATCTTCTTCATTAATTTCCCGGGATGTATGGCATGTGGCATTGCCTTGTTGAAACCACATATTGACCAATATCATCCAATTTCGACAAAAAGAACTGTCATATGTCGCGACATCGAGCAACAGTAACAGTTACTGCTTGACCAGTCTCATTATCAGAAAAGTATGGTCCAATTATGTCCCCAGCCCAAACTCCACACCAATCAGTGACACGTTGTGGATGCATTTGTTTTTCGACAATCACAGGTGGGTTCTCAGAACTCCAAAATATTGGCGATTGGCAAACACATCGAAATGAAAATGTGTTTCGTCCCCTAGGATGATTTGCCACGAAAAATTAGCATGCATTTGTTGAAGCTTAATACTATATTCTGCAAACTTCTTTCGCTGTACATGGTTGTTGGGTTTATTGAATTTTGTAGCATGGAGACACAGGCCTTCAGAGAGTATACGCTGTAGAGAGCTTTTTGAAATTTGCAATTCTTGTTCACGACGCCGAATTAGGTTTCCTACATTGTCATTGACACTCCGACCCACTGCTTCGATAATGACATTTGAACGGCGTGGTTTTGGAACCGGCGTGTGTTTGGAGCCGATTAAACTCTTCACATTTGAAGTTAAAACACTATTTCTATCATATTTCGTATGAAATTTTTGAACTGCGATTTTGAACTGCGAAGAATTTTTGATTTATTTTGAAATCAAAAACCCAAACTGTCAGCTGTCATCATTAACCCAAACTGTCAGCTGACGATTTGTTTTTTGGGGGTCGTCAACACTTTACTGCCTACATGGCGGCAAATTCAAAGCTTGCGTAACCCTTAAAATCAAGAGTGCTACGTATTTTTAGAGGGTTCCCCAAGGTTATATTTCAGGCCCCCTTCTCTATATATTGAGTATTGTAGTGTTCTAAAATTAGCTTGGAACAAAACTGCCGCATTTGTAGTGAAGATAATCCTCAAGTGTATGTCAAAACACCGTTACATCCAGAAAAACTGACGGTTTGGTGCGCTTTATGGGCTGGTGGAATCATTGGTTTGTACTTCTTCAAAAACGATGACGGCCAGAACGTTACACTCAATGGTGATCGGTATAGAGCCATGATTACCAACTTTTTCATTCCTGAATTGAACAACCATGATGTCCAGGAGCTGTGGTTTCAACAAGACGGCGCAACATGTCACACAGCTCGTGCCGCAATCGATTTATTGAAAGACACGTTTGGTGAACGCCTAATTTCACGTTTTGGACCTGTGAATTGGCCTCCAAGATATTGTGATTTAACACCGCTAGACTACTTTCTTTGGGGCTATGTAAAGTCATTGGTCTATGCGGATAAGCCACAAACGCTTGACCATTTGAAAGACAATATTCGCCGTGTTATTGCCAATATACAGCCACAAATGTTGGAAAAAGTCATCGAAAATTGAACGTCCAGATTGGACTACATCCCAGCCAGCCGTGGCGGTCATATGCCAGAAATCATATTTAAAATGTAATGCCACAAGATTATCTTTCGAATAAAAAAAATTCTTGTCAATCGAATGATCCATCCTTGTTTTCTTGCAATTTAAATTTCTATACCTCTAAAAAAAACACCCTTTACATGAATATAATACGAGATATGATCATCGTGACTGAAGGGACGCTCGGGGGGCATATTTTGCGGAAAGTTTTACAGATATGATTACAAATGTCCAAAGTGAAAGATTTTGCAGAAATTGAATATTTGAATCTATCAAATATATCAAACATTTATTATTTTCTAAATTCTTCTTATATTATTGAGAAATTGATTGATGGAAAAAATTACTATTGGGATCAATTTTTCAGTAAATTGAACGTGTAATTAGCCAGTAAGTAACATTCAGACCTCATCAATTTTTTTCTAATGCAACTTTCCTCGTTAAGTTTCACTACACTCAAAATAATTTTAAAAATTAAATGAATCAATGGGGATCTTAATCAACCCATAAATCTTTCTACCCTACACTTTTCAGACACGGAAAAAATCCTTGCCGATCTGTACATTCCAAAGTTATTCATGAAAATATATTCGTTCATTAAAATCCGGTCGAGAATTTGGGCGAACCTTGGCGGCCACCAAACCCAAAAGTACGACGACAGGAAAGTTAATATTGAGTAACAACGTGAAATGGGCTGTTATATATCACAAACACGATCTAATCTCGACGGACGTGTCAAATTAAGAACAAGCAGGTCTACATAGGAAAGCCCTATTCTCGGTGAAATAGGCTAGTTTGGACCTCTGGCGGTCGCTTGGGAAACTATTCGCCCTTTCGTGGGCGGAAGTATTATGGTAAGTGAGTTATTAGTCAGGTCTACTACGCTTGTTCAAGTGAAATGAATGACCAATCGGGTTTGGTTTCGTTAAATTGGTGTTACTGTTTTCTGTGAACTGTTAGTAAATATTTTTCTAGTTGTGCAACATTCCCATAATAAAAACTATAAAATTAAAAATTGACTTACTTGAATTAATTGTGTATAAAGTGTGTTAACTTTTAATTTTATAGTTTTTAACATAATGTTTCACCAAGAGATAAGCGAAACCTCCGTGTCATTTATTTTATATAGTATATCGTAATAATTATTTGTCAATTACCAAGTTGTTAACCAGTTAAGTTCTATGAAAGTAACCCAAGTGTATCTTATTCAATTTATACATTATTAATATGTATTATAAAATTTTTTGTATAGATTCATCGATTATTTTCTACATTTCACATTATACTTGTTCAAATACTGATTTTTTGTTTCTCTAATGGGGTAGATGCCTTGAAAAATTATTGAATTTGGGGCTCTTAAAAACTCACAATTGTCTAGGTAAATGAATACTCATCTGGTTGTAATAAGAGTGGGTTAAAAACAGATCTATGACCATTTCTCGAAAACAAAGGTTCTCGAGA
This sequence comes from Henosepilachna vigintioctopunctata, assembly GCA_030704895.1. NCBI lineage: Eukaryota > Metazoa > Arthropoda > Insecta > Coleoptera > Coccinellidae > Henosepilachna > Henosepilachna vigintioctopunctata. Next base: position 5,993,130 of record JARQZJ010000121.1, on the reverse strand, counting down.
ACTTATATTAATTTATAACCGAATAAAGAGTAACCAAAGAACGTAATACTTCATGCAACAGTGACGAAAAAAATTCATTGAGGTTCAGGATTTATTTATTAATGATTGGTGCACTCTTCTATGTTCTCAAGATTCCTCTATATGCTGTGTCGGTTATTTTATACTCTATATTCCATAAATCCGTGTTTTCTGTTCTTGTTCCATCCTAAATGTTACACCGTGGTCGTAACGGTAAAATTATTGAACAATTATGACATACATCACGAATTAATGTGGCAAGACATTTGCGATTAGGAGTATCTTTATAGTGGTATATTTATTCTGTGATATTTCTTTTTATTCTATGACGTCAAACATATCTGTTGACGTCAGTTCTGTTCGTTTGATCATCGAAATGTTTTTTTGTTATGTTGGTACACAAACGTTTCTCATATGTTGACATTATTAGCCATTTTGGATTGGTTTGTTTTGGGAAACTGAAAACTTAAGCACGTTTTTGTGTGTTCTTCGATTTTTTACTTTTGAAAAAAATGGATCAAAGAATCTGCATTAAATTTTGCGTTAAAAATGGAATAAAGAGCTCCAATCAACTTAAAATGTTGATTGTGGCATTCAGAGAGTCTACTTTTTCTGAAAAATTGGTTATAAGTGGTACAAGCGCTTTATAGAAGACGTTTGATGACGATGAGTGTCTTGGAATTTCTACCACGCTAACAAACGAAGGAAACATCGAAACAGTGAAGAAAATGGCTTTGGAAAATCGTTGAAAATCGTTAGAGACATTGCAGAGGATGTTGGCAATTCGATCGACTAATTCCATGCAATTTTCTCGGATGTTTTGGGCATAAAATTCGTGGCGGCGAAGTTTGTTCCAAAATCGAAAATTTTGAGCAAAAGTAACGTCGTATTAGTATCGTCCAGGAGTTGTTGAATGACGTCAAAGACAATCCATATGCACTCGAAAAGGTCACAACTTGTGACGTAACGTGGGTCTATGGTTATGACGTCGAAACTGAGGTCCAATCATCCCAATGAAAGCGGCTAGAAGAGCCAAGACCGAAAAAAGGACGACAAATTCGATCAAATGTGAAGGTTCTGCTAATTGTTTCTTCGATTACAACGGCGTGGTACATCATGAGTTCTTGTCAACAGGTTGTACCGGTTGATAAGGAACACTACAAGGAATTTATGCAACGTTTGCGTAAAGCTCAGTAGGCTCAACGTTTGTAGGCTCAGCGGTCGGAACTGTGAAAAAAAAAACCATGGATTCTGCATCACGATAATGCACCAGCACAAACATCAATGCTTGTTCGTGATTTTTTTGGTCAACAACTACATCTACAGGGACTTTTTCCTAATCCCAAAACTGAAGAGACCAACGAAATTAAAGCGTTTTGCCACAATTGATGATATGAAGTCGGAATCGAAGAACGAGGTGATGATCATACCGAAAAGCCTTCGGTATTACAAAGTGCTTCGAAGAAGTACTAAAAAGAAGCGCTAGCATAAGTGCATTTATCTGAGTGCGATTACTTTGAAGGTGACAAAATGGATGATGATGAAAAAATGAATACTTGATGATTGATGAGGCCGATACTTGGAGAAAATTAATTTATAATGAAAAAACAATATTTAGAATTTTCTCATAAATTTAATACAAATACGCATGACGACGTTTCAAAATACTACTTCTTTATCAAATGCTAGATTGATACTGCTGTATTACTTAATACTTCAGTATTAACCCAGCATTTGATAAAGAAGTAGTACTTCGAAACGTCTACATGCGTATTGGTATTAAAATTATGATAAAATTCTGAATATTGTTTCAAATGAATACTTTTCAAAAAAATTCAGAATTCACCTTTTCTTCTGTTACCTCGTATACTACAAAAAAATTTGGGAATTTAATGATAACTGAGTGAAGAACTAATCGCCAGTACAGTGCCATAATTCAATTTTGATTTGTTCGTCGAGAGAGTTACAAATACCAGCATTGTTTTGCATGAAATATACATAAATAACTGTCGGCGAAAGGATTTCATGACATACCCGATCTACCGCGAATGAATCCGGCTAACTTTCAACTCTAACGCAGTTTCAGCTGTTTCGAGTATTTACATATTGTAATGATATGAATTCTCCACGCCTAATTTGAATAAATCCGTAACGTTGAGTTTGTTGTCCATAAATATACATGAAATCCCGAAATCCTGTAGAATTAGGTTATGGACAGGCGGAATTTGGATAGCATTTGTAGTTTGTATCGATAAACCGGACCGATTAGCAGTATTTATTCATATCTAATGGAGTCGTATTGATATTTACTTCATGGAAGTTCATTCTCGTCCGGTAGATGGCCCTGCACATCAATCAATCATTCCACGCGAACTCAATTTCATAAATAATCATTATTTATAGCTCAAAGTTTGGCATATTTGAAAGCACTTCTTCTGGAATGGATAAATATAACTAGGAGAAACTCTGCCATGTTTCTTTTGAGGCAATAAACTATTTGCAAAGAGAAACGTCAAAATTAGTCGAATGTCAGCATCATAGAAACGAGTAATCACTTGAAATGATCTACTCTTGTCTATTCCTGAGTACAGTGTTCATTGAATGTGAATATAAAGTTACAAATAGCAAGTGCATTTCTATTAAAGTTTTTCTCGATTAAAATTGAATCAATTATATTCGAATATTTTGATCTTTAGTGTTTGTTATACAGATTATTTGTTGAAATAAAGAGAAATGAAGAAAAAACCTATGGTTCTAGACCAGAACGCCGTGTTCTATGAGTTGTTTAGTGCATTGAGACTATAGAATATGTTCGAATTATTGAAATTAAAATTGGAGTGATGAAACTAATTAATTTTGCTCATTCTTCATTGCTTCTCTCGCTCTCTCTACCATGAAGAAGCAGTTATTCTAGAATGGGTGAATATAACTGAGAAAAACTTAACAATATTCTTTTTGAAGTATTGAACGATTCACAAGGAGAAACGTCAAAGACAAAGTTGAATGTCAGAATCATAGAGAGGTGAAGTCATATGAAATAATTCACTCTTGCCTATTTCTGAGCACAGCGTTCACAGAATGTGAATATATAGTTAAAAATTGTAACTGCATTTCTTTCAAAGTTTTTCTTCATTGAAATTGAATCAATTATGGTCGAATATTTCGACATTTAGTATTTGTTTGTTATAAAGAAGAGTTAACGAAAATAAGAGAAATGAAGAAAAAATCTATGGTTCTATAAGCAGAACGCCATGTTCTATGAGTTGATTAGTGCATTGGGCTATAGAAAATGTTGGAATTACTGAAATCAAACTTGGAGTACTCAAACAAATTAATTTTTCTTATTCTTCATTGCTTCTCTTAACCATGAAGAAACAGTTATTTTAGAATGGATGAATATAACTAAGAAAAACTTTACAATATATTTTTTGACGTATTTAACGATTTACTGGGAGAAACGTCATAGTCAAAGTTGAATGACAGGATCATAGAAACGAGTAGTCATCGGAAATAATTTACGGAATATATAATTAAAAATAGAGAGTATATTTCTTTCAAAGATTTTCTCAATTAAAATAGAATCAATTATGGTCGAATATTTCGACCTTTAGTATTTGTTTGTTATACAGATGAGCTATTAAAAATGAAATAAATGAAGAAATAATCTATGGTTCTACGAGTATGAGCAAAACGTCGACTTCTATGAGTTGTTTGGTGCACTAGGGAATATAGAAGATGTTCGATTAACTGAAATTAAGCTTGAAACACTCAAAATAATAATTTTTTTTTATTCCTCATTGCTTTTCTCTACCATGAAGAAAGACTAGATAAGTCTTTTGTTCATAGAAGCAATATATATATATATATATATATATATATATATATATATATATATATATATATATATATATATATATATATATATATATATATATATATATATATCTTATTCTTCATTTCATCGCTTTCGTGTCGTATAAATTAGCCTGTTTCATTTATTTTATCGAAGTGCATCAACAACATCTGATGTAGCCAATATTTTGAAAAATAATTTCAATATTTGAACAAATTAATGTGGAAAACTGAACAAAGTCAGCATTATGTAAAACTGCAGGAAATGTAACAGGATCCAAAGCCTTTGTCGTACGAAAATTATCAGCAAATTAATTAGCCGTATTACCAAAAATATCTCTTCAGAGCATCCAATTAATTAACATTATATTCCTCTACGTAACACTCATTAAAGGAAATATCTCCGAGTAAAGGGCCTTTCATGAAATATCTCATGAAATAAAATAAGGTCCAGGCGGCCTTTCTATCCAAATCATATTACATTCAGTTGAATTTTTCGCACGGATTAATTAATCTTCTTTTATCTTTGCCGGCTATATTTTAGGGTCTTCTCTGTTTTTGTAGGTTTCGAGTTGAATGAGACTGAAATAAAAACTTCAAGTGGATTAAGGTGAGATCCTGAAGGGTTAAATGGAAGCTATATATACCCGAAACTCAATCTATTTTAGTAGAAAATTCCTACTCGAAATATATTTGAATTCGACCTAGATTAACAGAAAGGGGACGAGAAAACTTTAGGGGATGTTGGGGACCAAATATCGAAACAAGGAGCGCATATTTTCCAATAACTCAATAAGAATTATTTAAAACTGAAATCTGTGTATAACTGAATATATTTGAGCATCTACTAAGTTCAAATCTTGGACAAACTTTAAGTAGATAGAAAAAGAAGGCATACAAGGGTTCCCTTTTATGTTTCGCGATTTAGCAACCCTAGTGTTGCAATCTGACAACTGATAGCTCTATAGTAAAGTTGGACATTTTTGAGGTTATACGTACTCAGAACGTTTTGACATACGTGCACTACTTGTGTTGTTTACAGTAACTTAAAATATTCATTTCGGCCCAAAAATGGAATAAAATCGTGAACAATTTCAAGCGATTATGTTTTACATTTTTCGACGTAGATTAACACAGCAACAGTGCATGGATGAACTTGGCGATGAAGCTCCATCAAGGACCAGTGTTTATCGATGGTATGGTGAATTCAATCGTGGTGGTAGTTCACTCCAAGTCGAATTTCGTGAGCGTCGTCCAAATTCAGTTGTTGTTACAAAAACCATTGATGCTGTGCGCGAACTGCTATTACAAGATCGTCATGTGACTTATCGTGGAATTGAGACAATTAAACATTCAATATTGCATAAAAATTTTACTGTCCAAAATTTTTTTTCGCGTTGCATCTCACATAATTTGCAAATCGCTCAAAAGAAGGCTCAATTGGTCGAAAGAAATGCTCAAAAAATACTATCGCGGTGCTTTGAAACACGTCTATGACATCGTGACAGGTAAAGAATCGTGGATTTACGAGTATGAGCCCGAAAAAAACAGCAGTCGAGTGTATGGGTGCCTCGAGATGAGCCAAGTCCAACAAAAATTGTTCGCGTATGAAGCACTTTCAAGCAAATGGTCGCCTGGTTTTTCGGAAAAACTGAACATGTCGCAACCGTACCACTAGAACAACGCAGAACAGTCAATTCTGAGTGGTACACAACCATTTGTTTGCCAGTTTTCCTTCAAGAAATCAGGAAAACCAACCGCCGAGGACGGATCACTCTTCACCACGACAATGCGAGCTCTTACACATCGGTTCAAACAACTGCATTTTTGAGCATCCAAAACATCTATTTGATGAGTCATCCGCCGTATAGTCCTTACTTGGCACCAAATGTATTATCTTTATTCCCGTACGTAAAAAACAAAGTGAGAGACCAACGTTTTTCGATACCTTGAGAAGCAGAGTGGCAAAAGTGCTTCGACAATTGGTTGAAACGCATGCAAAAGTGTATAGATCTCCATTGGAAATATTTTGAAAATAAGGTGATATTCGATGATTAATATTTGTTTTTGTTTTCTAATCCCGAAATATAAAGGACAACTCTCGTACCTGTTTTGTATTGAATTTACGTATCATAGATCTCTTGAAAAATTGACATTGATTCTGTAATCCGGTCATTACAATTATAAAACTCCCCGGAAAGGAAATCCAATTGCGGTGAATTTCTAAATCCGGGAGCATTCCTACTAGTCAGTTCGGTCTTTAGTCGCGTTTCGGGTCCCTAATCAAATGGAATCACCGTAATTCGACAAATTGGTTCAAGAGTAAGACGTTATTTTGGTCTACGTGACCGCTCTCGACTTTGAGGCAATTGTTAATGGCAGTTTGAGTCGAGTCAGAAAAACTAAAAGCAAAACCGTGAAGGTAGGCAGAAAATGAGGTATGGAAAGAAAATGGAGCTGTCGCAGTGGCCTTCAATCATCTGAAGATTTCCAGGAGATTATCATTATTGAGAGCACGCATTTGTCGAACCGAAATACGTTGCGAGACTGCCAAATCATCTTTGTGTATTATCGTCGGTTTTTCGTATTCTGAAAGCCGAGTTTATTCTTTTCGCATGGATAAAAGTTGGTCCTCGATTTTCAGTTACTTCACTCTAGCGTTAAAATCTGTATGGATTGAATTGAATATTTTTCGTAAAAAGCAAAATTTGCTCGAAAAAACATCATATATATATATATATATATATATATATATATATATATATATATATATATATATATATATATATATATATATATATATACATTCGGAAAAAAATTATAGGGTTTTTGGATTCTCAAAATCATTTATTGAAATTCTTCAGCACATTACGTTTCGCTCCACATTTTTGGCCTTTTTCAAATTGAGTTTATCAACATATTGTCATCGCTAAAGAGAAAATGACAAGCATGTAGACAAAACATTACACGAAAAAAACCTACCAAGTAAGCAAAAACAATACTTATTACTACACATGAAACAACATTCAAACACCGAAATAATTCAAATAATTGCACTTTTATTGAAATTATTTTGTTCTTCAATTGATACGATTACATTCTCTTTCAGGCAGAGACTAATTTTTGTCTCCCTACATCTGTTTCTTCGGTGTCACTATGAGTATAGGACGTTGTTATAGATTTTACTGAGTCCCTGTATATCTATCTTGTAATTAATGGCATCCGGATTTTTTTATGAATATTGTAATAGATGCCACACCTGAGTGCGAGACAGCTGTTTTGTTCTGCAGGGAACTCGTCAGTCGCACCACGTCCAACGAAGTGAGGCAACGATGTCAATCCCCAAGCATCTTCTTATTACTCCAAGTAATACCGGAATACCGTCAAGTAATGAATACTTCACAATTCCATCTATAGGAATCAATAGAAAACATAACTAAGATCATAGATACACAATTATTTTGTCTATTTCCATATCGAAAAAGTTTCTCTTGTTTATTTGATAGAGAGAATTCACCTGACTTGTTCACTAAATGTTTCCAGTATTCTGAAGAGACTGGCCGTTTTGAAAATTATCGAAATTTTTTTGTTAGGATGCATGCCACTGATGATTACCATAATATGATGAAACAGCGCTGTATATTTTCAACAAGCTCGATGTTTTTCGAAACGCACGAAATATTCATTCTCCAGAGTGATAGATTGTGGTTTCGTTGACAATGTTATTGTGAACAGCTCCCTGAAAGTTTATTAGAAATATTTGTAATAAAAATCTCGGTATGTGATGAATACGAATTATATATACAAAATACGAAATAAATATACGAGAAACGAGTGAATAACATTCACTGGAGAAAATGTATAGATAAAAACTTGTACCTGTTCGTCTAAGTCTGTATTCATGAAAATCTAACCAAACAAAAATTTTTTCTTTGACACTAGTCAAATACCATAGTTTTCCCCATTTCACCAATGCTGAAAGTTCAATCAAAGAAGCAAACAACCCAAGTTCCACTAGGTCGGGAACATAACCTAGTTATTCAATAAATAATGTTGCAGCATCTGATATATGATAATATCGTCAAAAGTTCGACACTAATTTTCACTAACAAACACAAAAGCTGTTGATTTATGAGAACAGCCATACTTCGAAGATTCTTACAAATTTTCGAATAAATTTCAAATCATTGAATTCGGCCACTCATTCTCAATAAGATATATGAATTATTCACAAGGAGAAAGGAATTGGAGTTATTCAGCGAACATAAAATTGAACTTAATTCTGAAAATTACCATATTATAGTCTATAATCATGATTTCTGACTTCAGAGTTTCTTCAGTAACTCCAGAATAATTGTGTTTACTTTTAATTTGAAATAAAGATCGAAATTTTGGTAATGTTGTTATCAATCGCAAAATGTTTATAAACTATGCTAATTTGCCATATTTGAGAATTTTATTGCTTTCAGAATGAATATATTTCAGGGCCCATTTCTACGAAATGTTTGAAATATCTTTCAGCAAAGCATTAATCCATTTTAATTTCGATTAAGGGAATGCGAATCCTGAAAATTTTCATTTGAAATTCAAATGAGTTCCATTTTTGGATGAGAGATTTTAGGCATTTCAATTATCGAAAAAAGTAACACAAAATTTAATACCCCCTCTGAGAGACGTAGAATGAAGAACTCGCAGATATGGATCTTAATTTAGATAAGAATATTCAGACTTTTAACTAACCTGCGCATTCGCCAAATTGCACATATATCATATAAATACACATAACCTCAATCTTAGAATGTATTGAGGTTATGTATATCCATATAACAAAACATGGAAGAGATATAAAACATAGTGGAAATTTTCAACATAAGATTTTCAGCGCTCTGCTCGATCATAAAGCTCCACCTTCCAACAATAAACACTGGGGTGTTTTGTTAGATAAGCTCTCTCTCGTGGTGTTCCAGATACAATTAAACTCAGCTGAAATTAATTCTTTAAGAAGTCGATAAACATCTTCATAAGCTCAGTTGCGAGAGGGTTTGTTAGAGAAAATTCCGTTCTGATCTCTTCACTGGAATCATTGGTACAAGGTTATTCTTGAATTGAAAATTTTCTTTTATAGTGAACTTTCTTGAAACTTTTTCATCATATATAATAACTGAAAACATAATTGGTACGACGTCTTCTCCATTTTGAATAACATAGTTAGCTGAACTACGACAGTCTTAAGAACATTTTATGATGTAGATTGTAGATCATCACAATGTCACAATTCCAGAAATCATATTTAACATGTAATTCCAGAAGATTATCTTTCGAATAAAAAAAAATTCTTGTCAATCGAATGATCCATCGTTGTTTTATTGCAATTTAAATTTCTATACCTCTAAAAAAAACAACCTATATATATATATATATATATATATATATATATATATATATAATTGTAACTGTCACTGTGTATTGAGTTTATAAACTTTTGTTATGTGCACTGTAAAATATACGATATAGGTTATTGTTCAAGTAATTCTACACTTTATTATGCCCTCTGTTACCCCATATTCAATAATATGAACATAATGTTAGCGGACTCCCTCACTTCATAAATTTCAGAAGATGTTTATTTATGAAGGGTTGTGTTGACATGTTGGATTGACCAAATGGCCAACTGCACAATTTCACTATCAATTCCGATACTCAAAGTTGAAGCGTCTTTTCCTACGTTAGGGCTCTAAGTGGATGACAAAGTACCAACTCTGTCCGCAAAAAGGGATTAGGGAACACGTTGAGCAATATTTTTCAGGAGAGGATCGTGATAAATTCTGTGTAGAAATTTCGTTTAGCCAACGTTCAAATAAAGTGTTAAGCTTAGGAATATCGTGTTGAAATTTTTTGAATGAGGATGTCACTGCAGAGAAATGATTTGATCCTTATGAAATATACTTGTCAGGAAATTGGCCAATTAGGACGATAAACAAAAAGTTAGGTTATATGAGATTCGTTGTCACCCAGAAAGTGACTTTTTTACACGTTAAGCGATTTGTCACTATACTGCAAGTCATTCTACTTCACCCTTACCGGACATCTAGACAACTAGAGTTTATTTTGATGATGGAAATCTTTATGAACACTGAAATTAATAAACCAATAGTAATGTTGATCGGTTCAACCTGCACAATTGTTGGAACAGTTTTGAATTTATCGCAAAATTGAAAACACTTAGTTAAATTTCAAAAAATTCAATCTTTTCGTGAAAAATTGTTTGATATATAGAAAAGAAAACACTTGGTCTGTTTCACCAAAATAATAACAATTGCTTGACAATTGTTTTGTATCCATTAATCCAAAAGTTCTGAATTTTGTTCTTAACATAAACAATATTGAAAACTATGTGAAAAAATTGAAAAATTATCTAAAAGTAGAGCTGACGGTTCGTTGTTACCGGATTCTCACGAGTTGTGAGAAATGGGTCAAATTTGGAGAGCTCACACGACTTTAAAAATGTACGAAACCGAAAAAAGTCATAGGTAAAAATATTTGTTGAAACACCCTCTACAATGTTGATCTCAGGTCATTTTATCGTGAAATGATAAATAAAAAAGTTATATAACAAAAAACAAAATTTGTTGCGAAATTTTTTCACATTTTTGACAATAACTTTTTCATTTTTGACTTTATTGAAGAAAACTATATAGACAAAATTGTAGACAAATCGATGTGCTACAAATTATGTCTCGACAAATTTTTTGTGAAATCCACAGTTTGTGAAATATAGACAAAAAGACGTTTGCACCCCTGTTTCCAACATGGCGGCCACATGACAATGATTGCAACCCCATAAACTTGGAGTCAAGCTATTAGTAAACTTCACACAATCCCAACAATAAAATTGCGTCCTCTGAGAAACGAAAGGCTAGGCCAGAAAATGTAACTATCAATGGACCATCTGACAAAAGGCATTTCCGATTTTCATTTCTACAACTCATAGAAGAAAACAAATGAGTTCATCTGGAACTCATAATATATGAATATTCAAAATATGAGAGAACTAGTTAGGCGCCAGGAAGCCTACGAACTCGTAGATCAGTAAATGAAGTCATAAGCTTCTTTCAACAGTTACAAATAGCGTACTCATAGAATATTCAACTAACAAGAAGGATAAAAGCGAAACCTTTGTGTGCTACTCGGACTGATATTAGTTATAGCTGTCACATTCTATCTGAACCGAGTGCTTTTAGAGTACTCAGAGTTTAAATTTGAATCCACCCACTAAAAGTGAGGAAGAGTAGATGGGTAAATTCAGTGGAGAGGAAGAACGAATCAGTCATAGAAATGTTGCTCATTCATCATGTGGAGGCGCAGCCGTTTTTAATGGACGATTAGGACTGATAAAAAGTTTTTACGTGAATTATAACTAGTAGTAGTATTTATCGAAGATTTTCGAGGAATACGTTTTTCGAACTTATTAATTATGCAATGATTTGAAATACGTTTGAGGCTCAAATTTCATAATAGTAATGACCATATTTTCATTCATTTCATCAGTTCTCAACCTCGGCCGGTTAGAAACTTTTCGTTAATTCATGGTTAAAAATTCATCAACTATATATTTTATCATATATTTTCCATTGAATAATTTTGTCAAGCCCTATTCTATTGTAGAAATTGGCAACACTGTAACTCCCCACTACTGAACTTTAGGTCAAATTTGAATGATGGGAACTTGAAAACTAGCATTCGTGACTTCAACAGAAAGTTGGCATCTTTAGTTGAGATCTATCTTTCAGCTTGAATTCAAAGTTCTCTAATTGAAATAACAAAAATACTGAATTTTTTTCGTATATCTAATGTATATTATTGTGGTTTTTATGTAGGTACATCAAGCTTGTTGTTGTGAAGCAAATATTAAATACATACCAAGTTGTAGCTTAAACTTTGATGTCAAGAGTGGACTTGAATATGCTTACCTGAAACAGAAATAAAATTTCATGAATAAATAATGAACAAATGAGAGCAAATTATAGAATTGAAAATCGTATCGTAGTTAAAAATACTTCTAATAGATGGTGCTATTTTTTCTTCTATAGTATCAATAGATGGCGTCAGTGGTCTAATAGGTTCTTGTGTATTTTTGATACATTTAATAATGATGAATGATATATCTAGAATAAATTTGAATTATTATGTTGAATGCCAAATCTCGGAGAGTTAAAGGTTCTTCGATAAGCGTACCAGAAAGACGTAACGATTGTGGGATAGGGTTCTGTTGTTTATTTGTGCCGTAAATTCAGTCACAAAAAACCGCTTAAAAGTTTTTGTATGAGTATCTACAATGCCAAGGGTAAAAACAGAATCCACGAGGTGAAAAACATTAATTTTCGTTTCAGACTGAACGAAAAACTATTGTTAACAAGATTTGTAAGACAACAAAATTCACTGATAATTTATAGTTTTCGACCCGTAGAAGTTGGCAAGAAAAGCTTTACTAGCAACGCCCTTGCATAACCGAATGTTATACATTGCCCCGATTTCTGATAAATGTCTCCGCAGTTATTGTCGGGGGATCCAAATGAGTTATCCCGATGTGGGGTTTTTATTGCGGACAGCTCTATATTACTACAAGACATTAGCTGCTGCTATCAGCAGACGCGACTTAGTTAGGGGGCGGAAAGGTTTTCCTAAATATCCGAATATGCTGGGGGTGATAAATGGAGCCTCTATGGCCAGAAACGACACACCCTCGGTGTAATGATTTTATCTGGCCGTTCGTTTAAGACAGAACGTGAACTAAGGTTCCGAATATATGTGATTTTTTATCGAGCGAAAGAATGGGTATGGAATTTTTCTTCGAAATGTTTAATTTCATTTTTGAGTCACAATTTTTCTCAGTTTTGGTTTGAGAACGGTTAAAAATACTTATCTAACCGATACGTCGTGTGAATTCGAATTCTTATTTCGTAAAATACTTGATCTTGTAGGAGAATTCTCAACTGATTTGAAAATGCAATTTGGCATGTAAAAATGTCACACTATAAGCGCCAAAAGAAGGGAAAATATAGAAGTGGAAGTTGAAATGCAAAATGGAGATCTCGTTCCTATTGGGGGCAGAATTATTGTTATTATTACTCAGAGATCCCGTTATTATTATCCTGATTTCAAGCCTCAAGACTTTCAAACTCCCTCACAGAGGGATTCAGCACTGTGGGGGCATTTTCCATACTATCAGGTCCGTGGCGGCGGTCTCCATGACGGCGGCTTTTGTGGCGTTGATTGTCGTTACATTTCTGTACAGTTTTTGACCACGTTCGTATGCTACTGTTCCTGGCTCTTCAAGTTCTCGATATTTCGAGATTAAATCGATATTCATCTCAACTATGTTCTTTATGTTTGGAATTATCACCTCAATAATAAGTATAATCATCATTTTTATATTTTCTCACCTCTTCGATAGGGTTTGCAAGAGAGTGAATGAAGAAATGGTGTTTTTATATGGAATATTATTATACATACAATGTCTTTGAAATTTATTTATTTTTCAACATGAAATCGATGAATGGTTGGGGCAGTTTTTATGATGAAATACAGAGAATATTTCAACTCTTGTTCAACTCATTTGTACTAGGACTCCATCAGTTGTTTCCATCATTATTTTTAAATCTTAAACATTGAGGTAATTGAATTTTTTCCGGTTTGAATTACCAGAGATTTGTTTTCTTGTTCAGTCATTAATCATCGTATGAAGAATAGGTTGATTCATTGAATATTCAGACATTGATATTCTACATTTCGATTATTATATTTGATGATGTTTCTCATCATTATTATTTTTTTAATATTGTTTATCTATTTTATCATTGATATTTTTAGTCAACAAGTTCTGTATTTGATTTATTCAGTATGTATTTCATGTAATTAGGTAGATATCTGTCGAAAATATATGCTTATTGTTATTAGTATTATTGTTATTCTTTTCCATGAATATAAAACGATAACCAAAGCTCAAGATCAACAATGAGAAAAAGCAATTTTTTTATTGACATGAAGACTCTCATGAGTGAATTCTATATTCAAATGTAAATTGGTATCGAATGAACAATCTAATGAATATGAAAAACTGTATGTGTTCTTTTTTTTCAAATGAAGTTGTATATTATTGTGAATATAAATTTAACCAATATTTTTGTTTGTTCGAGGGCTGAATAGAAGACTCAAAACTGAATTCAGTCCTTTTGTGAGCCTTCTTCTTAGTTGTAATCATTTTATCAATTGAATGAATGTAATTTTACAATATAAGGTACGTTTCTCAGTAAATTTCATTTTATTATTATTATTATGATACAATTCCAGACATTCAACTGAAGATGAATATGCTGAATCTGCTGAATATTCAATATGAAATGAATATGCTGAATCTGCCATAAATATTTACACTCAGATGAAAAATACATATTATTATTTAGATGCAACAGTCTTGGAATATTTCAGCAAGTCTTATCAAAGATCTAATCATCTTGAGGTATTTATTTTATTGATATTTCCTATCAGGTACAACCAGACAAGTTATTCAAATACACTATGAGAATTTCTAATTTTCGGACAAACAACAACATCTATTAGTGCGTTGAACGTTCTAATTGAAAACATAGCTCTAAGCCTCAACTGGTGTTTTTAGTTCCACCAAATTCTATAATAAACACGGTATGGTGAAATGGAAAAGCAAACTCGAAGTTGCCTTATACTATTCATTCAATCCGTAGCTTCAGATTTGCATTTATTAGAGTAAAATCAATAAAATACCGTCACTCCATTCACATCCAGGGGTAGGATCAGCTTTCGCTGCGAAATGAATAAATTTGAAACGTTTCAAAAATCACATCGATTCATGTTTGAAATGAGTCAACATCCCTTTGGAGAATATATGAGGAATTGATTGAATTCCAAATACTAATAGTAATTTGAACGCCTCAACAAGATAATACGAGGGTGGGGTGAAAAGTTTCCGGTCTGAACAAGAAAAACGATGTTTTGAAATTTTTTGCTTTATTTTTCAACATAATCGGTATCAACACTGATACATTTCTCATAACGGTGCTCTAATTTAGTTATACCAGTTTTAAACATAGATTCGTCAAGCTCCTCAAGATACTGATTTATTGTTTCGATTACTTCTTTGTTGCTCTCAAATCTTTTAACAACAAGCCATTTCTTGAGGTTAGGAAACAGGTAATGGTCGCTGGGGGTTAAGTCTGGAGA
Source organism: Henosepilachna vigintioctopunctata (assembly GCA_030704895.1). Lineage (NCBI taxonomy): Eukaryota > Metazoa > Arthropoda > Insecta > Coleoptera > Coccinellidae > Henosepilachna > Henosepilachna vigintioctopunctata. Next base: position 5,978,004 of record JARQZJ010000121.1, on the reverse strand, counting down.
GTAGGGAGGATGTGGCATCAATTCAAACTGCAATTCGTGGATTTTGGACAGGGCAACAATCGACGAATGCGCTGGTGCGTTATCGTGATGAAACAAAATATTTTTCTTCGCCAAATGAGGTCGTTTAATTTGCATTTCGTTCTTCAAACGTTGCATAAGTCTGCGTAGTATTGACCAGTGTTAGTCTTACCCTTTTCAAGTTAATCAATGGTGCATAATTCCTCTCTCATCCCAAAAACAGTAGCTATAACCTTGTTTGCGATAAAATTGTTTTTGTCTTCTTTGGAGTTGATTCACCCTTTCCAATTCACTGTCTTGACTCTTTTTTATTTTCGGGAGTGTAGTGGTGAACCCAAGTCTCGTCAACAGTTATAAATCGACCCAAAAATTCTTTTGGATCACGCCTATACAGCGCCAAATTTTCCGTAAAAATGTTTTTTCGAATCAGTTTTTGGTCGAGCGTTAGCAAACTCATCCATCCCCAAATGGTTGTGCAAAATATTTCGCACACGTTCAGCTGACATCCTAAAGGTCTCAGCCATCTCATGCACTATCAATGTGCGGTCTTGCAATACTATTTGATGGATTTGCTCCATTATTTCTGAAGTTGTGACCTTAATGGGTCATCCTGAGCGGGGCTCGTCAGAGGTGCTCACACAACTCATTACAGAAACCCACTACTTAATAGTTTAACATGATGTGGAGGAGTCTCCTAGTGTTGAATCCATCTCTTCTTTTATATGTTTTGGTGTAAAACCTTTCAAATGGCAGTATTTGATGACAGCACGTTTCTACAATTTTTCTTTTTTCACAAAAAAATGGAAGTGTATCGTGCTCTCTCAAATTTGAATACCATTCATAATACATCAACATTAATTGATAATTGATGACTTGGAGAAAATTAATATCCATAATAAAACAATACTAAGAATTTCTCATAATTTAATGAAAAATACGCATGACGACGTTTCAAAGTAACCTATCAATCCAGCATTTGATAAAGAAGTAGTACTTCGTAACGTCGTCATGCGTATTTTATATTAAATTATGAGAAAATTCTAAATATTGTTTTATTACATCAACATTAATTCAAAAAATTTCAATCAATAAATATTTGAGTGTTATTATCGATGAAAATTTGAGTTTTTCAAATTATTTCAGATATGTTATGAGTAAAATTTCAAGAAAAGTAAATTTTTTACCAAGGATAAGTAATTATATTAGTGTTTTTACAAAGTATTTAGTGTATAAGTCGATAATATCACCACATATAAACTTTTGTTCAACTGTATTATACACCTTGCTTCAAAATGATATTCAAAAGTTGTATAAGCTCCAAAATAGAGCATTTAGAATAATATTGAAATGCTTTAGGTACACACCTGTATCACTTATGTTAGAAACACTAAGTTGTTTAAATATTAGGCAGCATATACTATATAAAACCCTAGACGTTGTTTATAAAATAAAATAAATGTCCTAAGGTTAAACCTAGCTATAAGTTCATCTTTGACAGTGTAAAATACGTTGAAGATGTACATGGTTACCAAACAAATGGTCTAGGTAAAATGAACAAACCAAACAAGGTCTAGGGAACAAAATGATTTCTATATTGATAAGTGCAGTACATCTAAATGCCTAAATAATTTATGCACGAAAGGAATGATTTTATTTGATAGTCTAGATCCAAACCTAAAATTATGTGAGAATCATAATGATTTCGAAAAATTATTGTATCATTTTGTAAAAAATAATATCTAGGGTAAAATATGTTGTTTGATGTTGTTTATATAACTTATCTTTTTCTGTGAATTGTATTAGCATTGCTAAATGAAGTTTACTAGATTTAGACAAGAACTTATTAGTAGAGCGAGCTATGTGAACGTGTACCTACATGATGCCCTCTAATATCTTTGAAGAGATGAAGAAATATTGAAATCGATGACACCACTGATGTAAAAACAAACCAGCTGTTTAATAAATTAACAAAAAGTCTTCAAATTAGTATTGAGACTAGCCTTTAAAAATATACAGCGTATTTTATGTCGTCTCCGAAGCGGTCATGCAATATGTCCACAATATATGTATAAGATTGGTTTAAAGGATAATCCAGAGTGTGAATGTGGTGAACTGGGAACAATTGATCATCTTTTATTAGCCTGTAGTAAGTTCAGTCATCAATGCATCGAATTGATTTCAAATATCAATAGAATAATCAAATTTTATCAACCTACAGTCTGAATTTCATATTATCTCTGAATAATGTGGAGGTATACGAGTTGGTCTTCGAATATATTCAGTCGCTAGGTCTTAAAATTAAGAATAGGCAACGTTGCATTTCCTATGTTTTCCCATGTGTTTAAACCTTTCTTTCCGTGGCTCATGTCAATTTGTGTAAGAAGAAAAAATTCGCCTCGATGAGCCCCTTGGCGTACTATCCTGTAATTTCCTATGTGTTATAAGTTATTAGCTCAAATTGTTTGCGGTTTTGCTTGTATTCAAAGATTCGAATTATTTATTGTTACAACAGTGCTTGATTAACTATTTAGTAAATTTGGTTATACATGATTAGGTGGTGGCTAATGACAATACCAGTCAAGGCCAGATTGGGCGTAATGCTCGCCTGTGATATGAAAAAAAATATACAGAAATGAACCTAAATGGAATTGTCAGTATGTGCCTTAACGGTTAAGGATAATCGTAAATGCAAAGTTCCACGAAATGCGTGGAACAAATCATTGGAAATTATTGGAAGTGAAAGCATTCATCAATCCATTTACGATTGAGTAAACCTAATATGCAAGTCGCACATAAGAAATGTGTCATTTGAACGCGACGTCTTCATATTTGAAAAGTAATCCACAGTAAGTCTCGTGTAGAAAACCTCCGGAAAAACCGGATTATCTATCCGAAGAAGGTGTGCTGCCTGAGGCAGATGACAAGTTAAACAAAGCGATATCCATAAATTTCCGTACGCGTCTTTTTTCGTCAAGCCTTCCCGTTCATCCACGATTCCGGGATAGGTGAAAGAACTGTTCCGTCAAGATCCAGTGACGTTTCCCATATTTCTACTTCCCAAACACGGCGGCTATGCCAGAGATTATCATAAGGATTCGTAAACTCTACGCGAACTGATGCATCCGGCAATAGGGCGGTATTTTTAATATACTTCATTTCAATAGCTCAATATTTCCGAAATACCTTCCGGACGCTTTTCCGGGGTATATACGTTGAAAAGATGCGGATTTAATTTCGAGTATAATCTGTTATCGGCATCTTGGACCATCTGTATTTATTGGAATTCGCATTGAGAGTAAGTATCTAACTTACATTGCGAGATTTATGGTTAACTTCCTCTTCAGGAATTTACATTCGAACGAAAAATTTAAATATTCGATTTATTTTGTGATTATAATTCAAATTTTGCGAAATTGATTGGGCGTTTGTGAATTGATCTTCTTCTTCTTTTAACGTCAGACTAATATCGAATAAAATTTCAATTGGATAATTGTCCATGCATAATAATGATAATAATAATAAAAATAATAATATTAATAATAATAACAATAATAAGAATAATAATAATATTTATTTATTCTGAAGTTATTCAAAAAGTCTACATATTTTGAATTGTTTCAATTCCATACTTATCTCATTAATTGAAATATACTTTCTTAGATCAAGTTTAAATATTTTAATACTAGTACTAGTTTTCAATATACCTGGTGAATTATTGAAAGCCCTAAATCCGTCGTAGTATAAGCTGTTTTTAAATTTAGAAAGCTTACAACTTTGGATGTGGAAGTTATCAGTATTTTTAGTATTATACCCATGCACATCACTGACATATGTTACATTCTTGATTACATTACATGAGAGCAACTGATTTTTTATATTAAATATGAATATATATGAAGCAGAGAGTATTCTTTGTTTTGCAGACATTAGTTACAAAGAGTTCCGCATAATTTTAACAGGGGTATTATAGGTAATACCTATTGTAATTTAAAATTGTTCGCGTGGCTCTATTCTGTAATTTTTGGAATTGTAATTGAATTTTTTTTGAGTCGAACCAAATAGCAAAGTGGAGTAATATTCAAAATGTGGCATTATAATTGATTTGAATAAAAATAATTTTACATATGTCCACAGATTTCTTCCTATTCTTTCGAAAAAATTGATATTTCTTACAGATTTTAGATGAAATGAAATCAACATGATCATTGAAACTCAATTCTTCGTGTAACATAATTCCTGAATATTTTACTGTTTCTTCTCTCCTAATTTTTTGTTCATTAATCTTCATAGTTATGTCCTCACTTTTCATTAGTTTTGAGGGATTTACTTGTACCCGAAACTATGAAGTTAAATTTTTGCACATTTATGCATAAGCTATTGTCACATAACCAATCATTAATTGCTCTCTTTGCATAAAAGGTCTCTACTGATTTCCTCTGTCATATTCTCAATATCTTTGTCACATATATAGAGCATAGTATCATCAGCGAATAAACGTACAGAACATTTTTTCACAGAAAAGACAATATCGTTTATATATAAGGGGAACAACAAAGGACCTAAGACAGTTTCTTGAGGTACGCCTACATCCACTTTATTGCTATCCGAAAGCATACCATTAAAATTAACTTTTTGTTTTCGCGAATCCAAGTAAGATACGAACTAATCATCTACTACTCTCACAAATCCAAGTTTATTCAGTTTTTTCAATAATAATGATATACATAACGTTTCAAAGCTCTTTTAAAATCCAATAATACCACTATAACCATTTCTCCTTTATCTATAGAACTATACCATTTCCACATATGCTCAATATTGCTGTCTCACAAGAGAAATTGCTTTCGAATGAATATAAAATGGGTAATCTAATTTAAAATTGAGTTTATAATAATAGTCTTAATTTTCCTACAGGTAAAAACACTCAGCTACAAGAAATATTTAAGAATATAGATACAGTATTAACACTCAATAATATGATACAGAATGAGAGATTTCACTACAATACATCATACAATTACCACTTAAAACAATTTTAAGAACTTCAAAAGTTGACATGAATAAAGATAACACAATGTTGGATTCATTTCAGCACAAAAGTAGAGACGTGAAGTAATAATTATCTACTTGCGACGTCATATGATACGACATGAAAGGGAGTAATCTTTTCTCCTTCGAATTATATCTAAACATATAAAACAGAGGCGTGTTAATTTTGAAGTTATAAGATTGTATTCATTTCACTCCGCTAATTAAAATCATCAGTTAAAATTAGCGAAAGATATCACTCAATCCATTGTCTATTTATTTTTGGTCACGAAGTTCGTCGGTTAAGCTAGTTCATAAATTGAATGCAGTCATTCATAATACAAAAAATGTAACCGGATGGAAATATATTCATATGAAAAACAATAAATACAAACACAACCTGATGACTATTTATTTATTCATATAACATTTCAATGAATCCGAGGCATTTAATATGTTTTCGTTTATCCCGGCGCTGATGTTCCTATTTTGATCCAATTATTCAAGTGGTTCATAACTCACAAACAGATAGAATTGAAAATGGTTTCGCCTATTACTAAAACTAATCGTTATGTGGGATTCGTTTATGTTTAACAAAGTGGAATGTATACGTTTTGAACTGGTTGGTGGAAAATTAGAACGTTGAAGAGAGATGCAATTTGATAATGCATAGTTAAATTTTCATTAAATTTTCATTGATGAAAGTTTATAATGAATATTTTTCAATCATCGAAATTTATTGTTGGAAAAGTTATTCATCAGATTCATCATTTATATTTTCCACCTACATTAACGAAGTTTTAACTGAAGTGGAGATGGTAGAGGTAAAAATTAAACATAAATCAGTTCTCAGTTCTTATTTTAGCTATAAAATATTTTGATATTTCCAAACAATACAAAATTTTTATGAATAAAAAACAACATTACAAACAAGAACACTCTGAAGAACAATATGAAATGAAATGTAATAACATAGTCAATATCTATCAGTTGATATTATTACTCTTGATAATGGGCTAACCACTTGAAACTGTGTAACGTTGTGGATATACTCAGTGAAACTTAAGCCAAGTGTTTTAATTTTAATTTAATTTTTAACATAAAGTTTCACCAAGAGATAAGCGAAACCTCCGTGTCATTTATTAGAAATTTTATCTATTGCTATATAAAATGGTTAATTTTCTACTAGCTACATTTTTATGTTGCATTTCCTTCTACTTTTCATTGCCAAGAAGGGAAGTATTGAATTATAAATTGAAAGATTAAATTATAGGTAAAATAATTGACTAGCTGAAACGTTGTGTATAATTATATTCAGCTTGAAAGCCAACACAATACTCAATAATTTATAATACACAATAATTTTTTCACAATACAATGGAACAATCATATTTATTACAATACGAGGCAATAAAACCAATACTAACAAAAGTCATATCAATTACAACTGAAATGTTGAATCAGGTAAATCAGTTCGTCAGTTATCGCATTTAAATTTGTACAAAATAGTTTTCAGTTCTTAAAAATATTTGCTTTATTTTTTCTGTGAATTTGTTCATATTTTGAAAAATTTGAACGAACCATTTCATTTGATCGCTTATATGATGGAAACTCTGAACTCTACAGAAATATTTTCACCAATATATATCACTTCACTTAATTTTTCTCGCTTTTGTAGTAATCAATTTAGAAATCGAAACTATAAAAAAGTTTTAGCACCGCCGATGAACGACGATTGTTCGGCAATTTATAGAATTGTTTGCGCGTGAAACTTTTCACATTAAGCGAATGAATTGGTGGAATGTCGGGAAAATATATCAGTAGAAACGTGAACAAGGATCTGTTTTTCGCTAATGGAAATTCATTGTACCTGTTTTTGGTTCTGGGACACGAAGTTGGTTGATTATTCAAACCGTTTTGTACCTTACAAAAGATCTGTTGTAAATTACCCCAGAGCCGTACTAATAAATGCACAAATTCATTAGGATTTTTAGGTATATATATACTCGAAATATTGGAGTAAAAATCTTAGAGAGCTCCTTCAAAAATGTTATCCACAAAAACACAAACTTTTGTATAAAATTTAATATAAAGAGTGTATACTTTGTGATTTCCGAAGAATCGTTGGTCAAACCATACGGTACTCTTTCATCCTATTATGGAAATCATCAGTGGCATGCATCCAAACAATCGTGTTATTCTGAAACACAGCAAGGTCCTATCTCTTCAACAGGAGGGATAAAGGCAGCGACATACTCACTTGATCTCCAACAATAGAAAAAACAAGATAAACTCTCTTAAGTGTGGTGAAATGTATTCGGGACAAAATTTAGTACCTAATTCCATACAAAGATGGCAGGCTTTGTAGACCTTTCATCGAAGTATTTCAGAAACTCCAGAAAAGTGCTTGAATTAAAGAGATGATATCATTATTAAGCTTCCTTCAGATATTCTACTATAACTAGGTGTTCAAGTTTCTATATTTCAATGGTTTTTTATCAATTTAAATTTTTTTCGTTCGACCGAATGGCACGTAATCAGAAAGTCGGCCACAGCCGCAATAAAAAAATGGCAAATTAAAATGAATTCAATTCAATAACTTCTATTATCTTTTGTCCAGATAATAAGAAAATTTTTTTTTTACTTTTCTAGGGTTGAAGAAGGTCAAACGACCTTATAACTTTCCTCTTTTCCTTTATATAATGATAATTTGTTGTAAAATGCCATAAAGAATTTAATAAACGTATTCTACTACAGGTGTAACACCCAATTACAGAAAATAATAACAATGTTGAATACATAACTAAATAAATAAAAAAAAGATTTAACAGAGCTCAATTTAATCTGAAAAAAATAGTAACTTATAACTACATTATAGCATTCAATGAAATATTACAAATAACTCAATCTAAATCAATTCATTTTAGTCAATTTTCGTTGTTCACAGAACTCCTGATAATAAATTCTATGGAGTGAAAGTGAATGCCAGAATTATTGGCAACTCTATTGAATGTAGACTCCATGAATCAAATGGGGGATTGTATTAGGGAGTTGGTCCTCGGAGTCTCTAGGTGGAATAATTCTGTAGTACGAGAATTTTGCCTAGAAACACGAAATTTCAAAGCGGACAAGAGAGGAGGACAATCAATACTATTGTGCAGTAATTTGTACAAAAATTTGGGCGAAAAAGTTTCTCTACTGCTCTGCAATGAGATTAAACTAAATCGACTCAATAATTCGTTATGATTGACTCCTCTCTGTGGATAAACTTTATCCTCTTTATCCAAACTAAGAATTTAAAGAACCTTTTCTGAATAGCCTCAAGATGGCGTTGATGGCAAGTGTAAATGGCTACCATACTCCAACTTGCTACGGGTTAGGGTATTAATGTACATATTAATTAAGTACATATGACTTATATGATCAAACATATAATATTAGTTTGTATCTATCAACACTTTGGACAAACATCATAATGCATCATTCATGTTGGCGCGAAAACTTGAATTTGACAGGTGAAAAAAACCATAGAATTTTGTTATGTTCTCAACTGTGCAGACCACAGAAAAATTTATGTGGACACCAGGGGTGCACACTTTTTATCGATAAAAGAAATATATCGATCCTCTATAAGTGGTTCTTTATTTTTAGAAATCTACTCTTTCAAATTCAGAACTGGTCTATAGTGGTACTCTTCTAATATTCCATACCTTCATAAATTTGCAACAGAGTAACCGTAACCGCGTAATATATTGCGGTATTTTCAAGTGACAGATCTGTCATTTCCGAATGGCTCGGTCTGTCCGGGTCAACACCTCGTTTCGATATCTGAGTTAGAACGGTCCGCAGGGCCGATTGTTGAAATTGTCGTTGTTAACTTCCCCATTTACACGGTTCCCGATTTGCGACATAACTTTTCCATTTCGCAAAGTTCGCTAACGCTCTGTCGCAACTTGCCAGGCTTTGATAGTGCACCCGCTAAGCTTTTAAAGCAACACTCTAATTATTATTATCTCGCTGAAAACTATTATCCTCGCCTTGTTAGATTGTTAGGAATTGTTATTAAGGCTTTATCAGTTCCGTTAGGCCATGCCATCTTGAATTTCAACTTGTTTCGATAAATTTGTGAATAACTGTAGGAAACTCGATAACTACGAGTATACGAGCAATTGTACTATAAACTGTTTCGAGTTAATGCTGAATACTAATAATAAGAAGTTTATATAACGTCAAAAATGAAATACATTTGTCTTAATGTTTCATTATATTTCAATAATTCATTTCTTACATACTTCTTCTCATCATCAAGACCGATTACAGCAGATTTGGCAAAGTATCATAGAGAATACAAGATATCATCGAAATATTCATACAAATGTCCAAAGAAGATACAAGAGTCATAGAAACTAGAAAAAATAACCATAGAAGATAGAATAAAGTGAAGAGGGTACATAGAAACGAATTCGTTGAGTTTCTTCAATGGTCTGTCTGATATTCGATGTTTTTATGTGATATGGAGGAAAATTGTCTTCTGACAGTTTTTGACAGTCTTTCAAGTAAGAAGGTTGTGTTTCTTGCGCTCTTCTTGTTCGTTAGTTTTGAGAAGGAATAACCGTGATTTCATGGCTTATATAAATACTGAGAAGACAGACAAAACGACGGAGTTTATGAAAGTTTAGTCTATCAAATTACAATTGAATATCGAGTGAGAATATCGCAATTGCCAAATTTTACGATGCTTGAAACATCTTGGACAATCTTGAACAATTTAGACAACATAACTTACTAAAATGAATTGTGTACTTTGCAAAAGGACCAGTTCGAAGGATAATGCTATGGCAACATGTGTTGGGTGTAGGAATACTACTTGTAAACAATGTAATTATCTAACAGTGTGAGGAATGGCAGTTTTAGAACTGAAGGATGGGAGGACGATATATAACACTATAGATTGCTCCGGTAACACAACAATAAAATTGCTGAGGAAAACAATTAAAAATAAAGAAGACATAATAGCTAGTTAAGATAAAATTATCGAATTACTGGATAAAGAGAAAGCTAACCTCGAAGAAAATAATAAACTTTAGAAAAAAGAGAGAGTACTGGATTCACAGTTAAATAATCAATTGTCTGCGCCTCTGTCACGAAAAAACCGGTGACACAGGGTAAGGACAAGTTGATAATCAAACCTTGCGGAAAACAGAGCAGTATGCAAACTCGAAAAGATTTCCAAACAAAAATAGACCCCGTTCATCTTGGAGTTGCAATAAACGGAATTCGTAATGTGAAAATAGGTATGTATACAAGATATTTTGTGACGAATATCTGCCTATTTACATAGGATGAACAGGTAGAAATTTTGACACATTCATTGAATAACATAAAATGAAATTCTTCGAAATGAAAGAACCACTGGTTTGTCTGTACATTATATAAGCTATAAGTATTCCTTACACTTTGATAGAATTAAAAACAGTGTAAATTATTGCACTGAAGAGGGAAGGATGAAAGATTGAATCTTTTATAAGAATTTAAAATGAACAGTATCAGAAAAATGCTGTCACCAATCGTAAACGACCAACTTTAATTCAATTTATTCCTTCATTAGTGCACTTCCACAATATTTTATTTATTTATATCTTCCTTCCTCAATTTTATATTGAATGAAAATTCTATTAAATTTCTGTGATCTACTGAATGTTCTATGAACTCTCCATTTACTCTCTATAAAAGTCATTTCAAATATTCATGAATTATAGACTTACTGCATATATTTACTATTTACGTTTGAAATTAAGATATAATGGCAACTTAAGTAGAATTAATTCAAATAATATTCTTTTCTTGTTTATCTTTTCAGTGGAATTCATCAGTTCAATTCAAAATTCAGAAATTCAATATTAAATTCAATTATTGAACTTACTGATTTATACTTTATTACTACATAGCATGATCTCTTTCGTTTACAAACGAATTCTTCATTGATTCTTCAGAGATATTATTCTGTAAGCATCTTAAGTAGTCGTTTGTAACGACGAAACGCGTCAATTCAAAGTGGAACATTTTCAGTGTTTAATCTATTTTAATTCAAAAATTCAATATGATCATTATTTTTCGTTGAACTTCTGAATGATCCAATTGTCGAATGTGAGGTTATGTGTAGAAAATTTTGGAAACCGTGAAGTTTTCTGGTCTTTGGATATACTTAAAATGTATTATCTGGACCATCATACTAACTAGCTTTCTAACTGAGGTTCATTTCAACAGTTTTTATTCTGTGTTATTTAAACATAGACTGGGCCATAGAAAATGAAAACTCTACTTACAATTGTTCCAAGAAATATTAATATTTGTTACTTAACTTATATTAATTGTTAATAATAATAATTTTTTTAATTTTTTTCGATATTCATGGCGATTTTCATGAAAATGATTTGAGCAAAAATAGAATGGATTTAACTGTTGATATATTTTCATTTGAAGAAATAATCACAACGTATAAAACCCACCTCAAACTCCGTTTCGTTTGAAAAAATTCGATTAACCTCACAGAAAAATATTGCGAAAAATTGCGTCACTTGTCACCATTAAATGGAACTTTTATCGAGCAAGCCTATTAAAAATAATTGAACGTTCACAAAAGAATTCGGAGACCCCTTCATCGTTAAAGAAAAAATGAAAAATGGCACTACAGAAGTGTTAGTCCTCGTTTGTTAAACATCGGCATAAAAGCCACAAACAAAGAAAACCACCCGTCTACCAATAACCGGGATTATTCTCACTTTATTAATTTCAGCTCGATTATAGCTACCACATTGTATACCACCACCTGGCCATGGGGCACAAACGATCGGCCTGGAACGGAAGCATAGAAAAAGCAATCAACCCTTTGGCTTTTATTGTATATTTTTTCATTATTTTGTGCTTCCAGTTCGGGACATTATTAACTATGAATACTGAAAAACTGACGAGTGAAAAATATTCCGACGTAGGTATATAACTATACAATAATAATATTTTTGATTTAGGTATCATATACTCGTATTCTATGCATAACAGTTATTTTGATTTTGACTGAGCTCATTGAGCAAGGTCAATTGTTTTTGTCTTACAAAATTGAAACAGAATTTGAGAACAGTTATTTCTACCTGGATGATTAGACAAAGAAACACTATGAATTTCATGTACTCAAAGATTTCAGCTTGTTTTTTTGCTTTCAATTTTGTAATTTACTTCAGAGGGTAAGCATGTCCATTAAACTTTAAACTTCTTTCGTTGGTAATGTATGTGGCTATATTAACGATGTTCCCTGGAGATATAACTTTTGATTCATTTTAGTTAAGGGAGTTTTTAGTTATTTTATGGTATTTTCATAATGTCTTCATAATTCCTCATTCAATAAAATTATTTGTTCTTTATTCGAATGAATTACATCATGTCTCGTATCTAGTTATAATGATAATAATAATAATTTATTCCCGACAAATATACCAATTACAGAGAAAAAATAACAAATTGTAAAATAAATAATAATAATTAACTGAGATAACACACTTGGCTTAAGTTTCACTGAATATATTGAAAATTTTACATATGGTTCGGGTGGTTAACGCAAAATCAAAAGTATACAATGTTACTGAGATAGTAATATAGAGTATACAATGTATACTCAATGTTACTGCAATAACATTGTATACTCCTGATAATGGGTTAACCACCCAAAACATATGTAGATTTTTCAATATATTTAGAGAAACTTAAGCCAAGTGTGTTAATTTTAATTTATTGTTTTTAACATGTTTCACCAAGAGATAAGCGAAACCTCCGTATCATCTACAACTAATAATAAATAAGAAAAAATTGAACAAAGAAATACAGAAAGAAGAGAGTATAAGAGAATATATACAACGAAAAAAACTTGACATAGTAATGAATAATAACTAAATAGAACAAATAGCAAATGAAATATAATCTATTAGAAAGTCACAAGTAGTCAACAGAAGTTAATGAAATATAGTTGATGAAGTCAACGAAAATAAAATTAAAATGGAGTGCATATCAAGTTATTGGTCATACTGGGTCGTACAATTTTAAGAATTGGAAGGTTTTTATTGTTTGCAGATATAATTTACTAATAGCTCCAATTCGTTTGTATGAACAATTTTTCATCTTTCTCTTCATAATATTGATTCAATTATATGGAAGATCATTCAGGTTTATTTCTTCATTGACAACACACTTGGTCCCAACTTATTCTAGTAAGTTCATGCTATTTCGCTTGTTCAAGGAATGCAGTATTTTCGTTACATTTGAGTGTTACTTTCGATAAAGTAGTATGAGATTTCCAATGTTCTTCTGTTCATTTGACGATGTTTCTCTCAGTTTGAACAGAATGAATCGCATCACAATTCAAACCTCTGATTTTTCAAAGATAATTTGATAAAGTGGCCAAAATAGTAACATAGATTATGCACTACCACATTTTGGTATCTGTGTTCACGAATAAAAAAATCGAAACACTTTTGGATAAGGTTCAGTGAACCTCACTTACCACTTTTCGCATTCCAAGCCAAAGCGTACTGACAAATTTGGTATATATGTTAAGATCACTGTGGTGGACAAAGCGTGGAAGACTTGTGACAACGAAAAAAATACCACCAAGCGTGTTTGAAGGGGTAAGCAGTGAGTGCTTTTAAACAAGTAAGAGCTTGTCGAATACTGTCACCAGTTTCGTTCGCTCCTATTTCGAGATAAAATGTGTAAAATTTTTGCAGCACGTTCAATACACCCCCTGTATACCTTCATGAAAGATATACAGGGAAACTCTAATCAGTATTGAAATATTATATTTTATTGTTTGAGTATAGAGATGTAATTTGAATGGTTTTAGAATGTGCAAATTCAGCTGGAACGAAATGTAAACTTCCACAGTTATCTTCACTTCTGTACAGCGAAGTTGAATCATTTCATCAACCCGAAATGAGGTATTAACTGTCTGCAAATTGCGTTCATCTAGTGAACACCCGCGTGTGTTGCATACCTGCCCGAAATAGAACGCGATGTCTTTGAAGTCAGGAAGTTCAGGATGGGTGGCAGTTCTATGTAGCGACAAGATCCAATTTACTGAATTCTTGAGAATTTTTTGCGTATCGTAACGTACACGTTCACTTGATGAAATACGAATAGTCTAAACTTAGAGACTGTACAGATGATTTATGCTTTCTATTGGAAGTTTAGACGAAAGTGAGCATTGCTTGCCAGACTTGCTAATTTCACTCACACGTTGTTACATATGTCTAATGATGTGGAAAGCCCACCTATATAACTAACTTTACATGAAAAGGAAACATCCTTCTTTTATTTATTCCATTCATCCAGAGTTCGCGATGAAACCAGGTGCAAAACCTAATACAGTCCACTGAAATGCACATGAAGTTGAATTATCTATGACTATATAGAGTACTAGATCAAATTGCGAATTTTTTAATAGCCAGAAATCAGCAGTCAATGAATGGACTGATACGTTTTAGTTATACTTAATTGATGATTTTAATAACTGCAATAAAATAAATTGGTATGAATAACATGCCTTTGTTTTGAATATTTCGATATAAATCGAAGGAGAAAAGATTACCGTTCACTCTGTCAAGACTGAGTTATCATTACACTTCGTCTCTCATCTACTACGCGAGCGGTTTCTTTATCAAATACGGTAAAAGATCTTTATTCGCGGGTATACGTTCCAAAATATGCCGCGAATACAGAAACCGCGAATATGGAATGGATATTTGAATAGGATTATAGGGGATACGTTCCTGGGTGACAAAATGGACAAAGTATATGAGAAAATCAATTTAAATGAAGTTTTTGTTCATATTGAATAATTATTATGTCCAGGCTTAGGCAATGGTTCAAAGAATTTTGTAATTTTTGTTTGCTTAGTAGCTTTTAAAAGTTCTTATTAAATCAAATTAAACACTTCGCTTAATGTTTCACGATTATATTCAACAATATCATATAGTCAACATGTCGAGTTTGACCTCATTTTCAAGACACACAAGATCAATATTTTATGGGCAATGGACCTTATGTACAATATTAAATTGAATTAAATTTTTCGTTTAATTTTTCACGATGATACTTAACATTTTTCGAGCGTGAGCTCATTTTCAAGACTCTTGAAAAAGTCTTATAAATCAACTCACGCTCGAAACATGTCGACTTATTCATGTTGTTAAATATAATCGTGAAACATTAAGCCAAGAGTTTAATTTAATTTAATATTTAATTATGTTTCACCAAGAGTTGAACGAGAATTCAATCTCAGTCATTATGTACAATGCCCGGATAATTTAATGATACGAATAGTTATTACTGAATTTCCAGCTATTATTGGACATTTTTCATAATACCCGGGTATTATGTATAATGACCCAATTATCAATTGGTGTAACACATACACTAAAAAAAAACAACTATAAAGACAACTATAACAGAACATATATAACATACGAAATTAGGGATTGTATTGAATTCTTGATAATAGGTAAGTAAACCGAAACATATGCGAGGTGTTCAATTTATGTGGAACTCAGCCAAGTAATTTTAATTATACAAGATAATCAATAATACCCCTCAACGTATCAATTGGCAATATTGAATATACTTCTTCTCGTGAATATCGTTCTCCTTCTATATTTAATGAAGCACGATGAATATGAAGACTACATTCAATCTATACCAATAACAGTATTTCGGTAGTAACGCACAACAATAAAATTTATTACTATTGTGATCCATCATGAACCACAAATCATAAAATAGTATTCAATAGCGAGAGCGCACAATGATCATAAAATAAAATTCGTAATAATAAATGCGATCTAAAATTCGAACAATAGAAATATTTCCTGCATAAAATTTCGTATACGAACTATAAAATTTCGAGTCTGAAGAGAAGCAGTCGTTATTTGGCATTTAGAATTCATGAATTTTTTGAATTTGATGGTCATATGCCACAAAATTATTATCCGAGAGAAATATGACGGTTATTAATCAAGTTTGAGATTCAACAGAATTTACTGAGTCATTCATTGAGTATATATATATATATATATATATATATATATATATATATATATATATATATATATATATATATATATATATATATATATATATATATATATATATATATATATATATATATATATAAAGAAATGAAATTTTGTGCTTATGGCACTGAATGAAATATTTAAGAAAATGAACACTGAAAAAAAAAACGTGGTGCGACTGACGAGTTCCTTGCAGAACGAAACATATATGTCTCGCACTTCCATCAGGTGTGGCATCGATGTATTCCTTGACAACATTTGTTCAGTTCTCTGAGATTCCATTTTAATTGTTTTGAAATATCGAATTTAAATTCCAGATTATACTTTTTATATTTCGGACAGTTCTTATCACTTTTCCAAATTGTTTTTTTGTTAAAAATTAAAAATTGTGTTCTTGTTTTAAGTAACAATGTATATCAGTTCATAGACTTCTTTTTCTTCACCAAGACGAATGAGATTTTGCAGAACAGGACAATTTTGCTATTGTACAGAATGTTATATGAGAAATTTGTCAAGTCAAGCAAGGTTGCAGTGATCTAAGACAACTCAGAAAGAAACTCAGCAATTGATATGCTTTAAAATTTCATTGCAATATGAATATTTATCATTCACACTGCTAGAAAGGCAAACAAACTTCATCAGAACTGATGATAGAAGAAAAGCAGAGACGTGAATTTCCTGAAAACTGTCCGTTGTCGCCAAATTCGCACATATATTTTTCCTTAACAGAAATTCGGGTATACCACGAAGTGTTTCTCCCTTTTTCGCTTCGTGAGAAACAGGTCAGGAAATGAATTGAATATTGAATTCGAATGAAAATTCGGAGGTTTTTCTCTTCGTCGTCGACTCAGAACGCTTTGCTAGGCCCCATGTTTATTGATTTGTAGATGGGAAAGTCCGCGTCATGCAAATCTTGAGAAAACAGGAATGAATAGAATATTTTTATTTACTATTCAGGGGTTGGTATCGTTGGTGGATCCAATAATGGTTTTTCCTTATATCTGCGAATTTTCCTCAGTCGGAGCACGCGTTTGCTCGTCGATTTTGAGGAAATTACAGTAACCAGACCTTCGAGGAGATTGAAATTTCATCATGTTCAACAAATTTCACTCGAATTGATGTTGAGATTTTTTTGTAGTTGCGAAATGAGATTTTTCGCCAACAGCATGAATTTTCAGCTATCAACTTTGGAATACTGAAGTGAAAATCAATGAGTGATCATTATTTTCGCTAACAGGTCTATACATATAATTAGTTTCGACAAAGTTGCAATTCGCAAGCAAACGTCAAACAAAATGAAGATTTCGTGGTAGATGACGGTATCGTATGCACTTGGATTTCCAGATGTTGCAGATAAGTTTCGAGCTTGTTGGACCACATCAGTACGTCGTAGTCAAGTTTCACATGTACGAACTTGAAGACGATAAAACGATGCGACCTATTTTGTCTTTAAGATGATAAATCCATTTCTTGAAGAATAAAATTCTTTCTCTTGCCAAAACAAGATTATTGAGTATTCCAATTCGAAAATGTCCCTTTTGCGGATACAAATGGTCGCCTACTTTTTGTGTGTTTCAAAAGTTATTTCTTGCTATTTTCGTGAGCTTGAAAGA
Source organism: Henosepilachna vigintioctopunctata (assembly GCA_030704895.1). NCBI lineage: Eukaryota > Metazoa > Arthropoda > Insecta > Coleoptera > Coccinellidae > Henosepilachna > Henosepilachna vigintioctopunctata. Next base: position 5,960,231 of record JARQZJ010000121.1, on the reverse strand, counting down.
CACCATTTTCATTGAACTCTGGAATAACCGAGAAGTTCGGAACTTTTATTATATACGCCTTTTGATTTTTGCATTCATTTACAGTTCAATTTTGATTTGTCAACTTCAACGAAATGCTCCACAAAGTACAAAATAAACGAAAAAATATATGGAAATTTCTCAGGAATCAATGTATAAGCAACAATTTTCATGAGAGGTAGAGTAGAGAAAGATATATATGTAAATATATATATATATATATATATATATATATATATATATATATATATATATATATATATATATATAAATATCTAGAATAAATATAGTGATATCAGAGAAAATGAATGAAATTCGATATATTGGTTCAATATACCGAAGAAGCATAGAACCTTTTTTTCGATATATATTCGTGTCTTATAAATACTTCGAGAATATATTCTTCAATTGAAGTTGTTGTTTTTAGGTTTCATGAACTATATTTTTAACAATTTCTTCTCATTTAACTTCAATCTGCCCGAATATACAATTAACTTCGTTGGTATACTGAACCCTACGAATAATAAATTTGACAACGTTGGAATTTCTCAAAACTAAACATCTTATTATATCAATGACGTAATTTAATGCTAAAACATGTTATTTACATTCGTGAAATTACCATTCAGGATCTAAAGAAGCTTTGAATATACAAAATAATGAAAATGACATATCATATTACATGATAAGATGAAGATAGTAAGATAGAAAAAATGAATAATACACTTTATCTCAGGCTTGATCTTGAGTTTGAAAATATTCTGCTCTTGGGACAATTTCCAGCTAGCATCTCTCTCTTCTCATTTCGATATCTTTTGGTTCGAGCGCTTAGCACCTCAAAGCGAAAATGCAGAGAATTTACATCACAATTTTCCTCTATATATGACAGCAATGGTAATAAAAAGGGGATGCTCGTGGGTATTTTCAATCTTATAAAAACCGGAGTCAACTCCTCTGCTTTATATCATCCATGAAAATCACAGACTAAAACCCCGTGGAAAGTGAACTTGAAAACATTGATAAAGTTTTAAATTAAAACTGGATGTTATTGACAATGATTTTCAATATATTTAAAATAACATCTCCATATACTTTTCTCAACAATTTCTTATATTCAAACAGACATTCTTGGACAGCTTCTGGGACAGATTCTTGGAGTGCAATAAATCATCATTTTCTCAAGGTTTCCACAAAATGTTTCAATTAGAAAATGATACGAAATTCTGAAGAATTACTAAATTTTCTAAGATACACTTTCTTCAATTTTCAAAATTATCTGGGATATTTTGAAGTCACTTAATGAATGAAGCTGTTGAATTGGAGGTACCTTAATCGACTTTTTAATATTTCTTCATAAATGACGCGGAGGTTTCGCTTATCTCTTGGTGAAACATTATGTTAAAAACAATCAATTAAAATTAATAAACTTTGCTTAGGTTTCACTGAATATATTAAAAACTCTATATACGTGTCGGGTGGTTAACCCATTATCAAGAGTATACAATGTTATATGACTATACAGTATCATTGTATACTCTTGATGAGTATAATTTTGATGGCTCACGAAATGAAGTACTGAACTGGTTCAGGTCATATATGTCTAACAGAGTACTGAGAGTACTGTATAAAAACTGTGCGGCTGAGATATTAAGTGTAAATCACGGTGTACCACAGGGAACAGTTTTGGGTCCGTTACTATTATTTGAAATATATTAATGACATAGTACAGGTAGCCACAAAATCTAAAATATCTTTGTTTGTTGATGATACGATGATGTATATAGTGGAGGAAGATTTACATCAAATGGTATCGGATATGAACATTGAAATGAACTATTTATTCGCGTCGCTGTGTGATAATAGATTAAGTTTGAATGCAGGAAAATCAAAATTTAGTATATTCGCCAAGAAATCACGAATGATAAATGTGCAGGTTGCTAATATATGTATTTCTGTAAACGGAGAAGGGTCCGATTGATGACGGGTTAACCACCCGAAACATATGTATAGTTTTTAATATATTTAGTGAAACTTAAGTCAAATGTGTTAATTCGAATTTATTATTTCTTCTTAGGTCTTTCGGAAAGATATCGTTCAATTTGTTTCAAATGTTTGAATGATAATTTCAAAATTTTCATTCAGACATTTCTATTTTGAAATCATGAAAAAAATCCATAGGAAAACTGTAGAGCTATTTGGAAAGGAAATATGATGAATCCATCTTGAAAATATAATCTAGAAAATGGAAGCTGTAATGCAACCTGCACAATAAAACTCCAGAAAGAGGTTATTATGTGGGCGTTATCAGATCTATTAAGATAATACTTTATTTGGCACTGAGCAGTGGAATCTCCACTACCCAAGCTGAATTTATCTGCTAATTTTTACACAATGTCCTGTAATTTTCACTTGTCTGCTTTATTGTTTATAAACCCAATAATCCTATTCATTTCGCGACAGTATTATTTGCCAATGAAATTTTGAATATAACACAGTTATCTGCCTTCATTTCTGTTAGATAATATTGATTAATGTTAGAGAAAAAATTAAAGAGCACATAAGATATGAAAGAATGAAAAAGTTTGAATTTGAATTTATAAACATATAGAAAGAAATCATAAAAATTCATAAGTATAAATGACACGGAGGTTTCGCTTATCTCTTAGTGAAACATGTTAAAAACAATAAATTAAAATTAACACACTTGGCTTAAGTTTCACTAAATAAATTTAATCAAAATTAAGTTATTCAGCGAAACTTATGTGAAATATGAAATGAAACATAATAACATTAACCAAAACATGTATGTATTTTAGTATAATATTGTATAAATTTGAAATTACGAAAACACTCAATGTTTTTGTCGTAAGTAAGAGACGAATAGCGAAACTCAAGGGGTTGAGGGGTGGCTATCTCCCCCAAGAAACTCGTCTTTCATCTGTGTTCCCAGTAGTTTAATATTTATACACTCGACAGTCCAAATACGAGTTGTTTCTTAAATAAAACGGCATTTTTCATCGAAATGTCCTGTCGAGAACCGCGAAACTTTCGGGGAACTTTACAGATTATCGGCAAGTCGGGCTGACAGAACGGAAAGGAGAAATTTCAAGGCTGAAACAGGAAAAACTGTTAACCATTGAGTTCAGTCGTAAAGTTCGTTGCAAGAAAAGTTGTTGGTGGCAGATTTTACGGGAAATATCGGCATTTTCTAGCTTTAAACGGCAAGAAATGGTGTTTTTGGTGAAGTTTTACATGAAGTTGGTTACGATTTCCATTCCTTTGCGACGTATTTCGAACGTATTGTGGAAACTTCAGGATTGCTATCAGAATTTGATTGATATAATTGATACAAGCTGGTGAATTTGACGTAATAGAATGACTCATTGAAATTTGAAGAAGCCATCTGGATCACTACATTTTATTTTCTATCTTTAATATATGTAATAATAATGAAATACATTTATTGAGAAACATTCCTTACATTGTAAAATTACATTCATTTCAACTGATACAATAATTACAACTAAAGAGAATGCTTTCAAAAGGACTGAATTCAGTTTTGGGCTTGATCTTCCAATCAGACCTCGAACAAAAATACTGGTTCAAACGGAAATTTTGGTTGAATCAAAATTTACAATAATATACAACTTTATTTGAAAGAAAAGAAAAAATTACCTCAGAAAAAATATTGAACATTTGAGACAATTTCACATGGTGAAGAATCTTTGTGTTAATAAAATATACAAACATATGATACAAAAAATTGATTCATACATTATTGCCTACATTAGAAACATCGAAGTACTCTGCCACACTATACTCTGCCTCTGTCTTTGTTGAGAGCAGATATTTAACTCTCCCCTTAAACAAATGAGCTTTCAGTACTTTAAAATTCGATGGTGAATGATTGAAAATTGTAATACTTTGATAATAGAGAGAGTGCTCAAATTTAGCTGGTTTAAGCATACGAATAAGTAGCACATCCCTGTTTCTAGTTGAATACTCATGATAACTGTTCAATTTAATAAACCTATCTTTATTTTCTTCAACATATAACAAACATCTATGAATATATAAACACGGTAAGGTGAGTTTGTAATTATCAATGAAGATATGTTTACAAGATGTTCGTTGATGACTATTGAATATTAATCGAAGTATTCGCTTCTGTGTATTAAGAACCCTGTTTATTTCTGTAGAGCAGCCCCACAGCAGAATATTATAATTTAGATGACTATATACAAGACTGTAATACACATTGATAACACAGTTTCTAGGAGCAATGTTCTCAATTCTAGAGATTGCAAAAAATGAGTTACTCAAGTTTTTACATAAGATCTCAATGTGTGATGTCCATCTCAAATTTCGGTCTACATATATTCCAAGAAACTTTGTTGATTGGGATGATGATATAGTGTTGTCCCCATATTTAACATCCAAGGTAATAATTCCATTGCCCTTCAGAAAAATGAACACATACAGTTTGTTGTTCACTCGACACGAATTTACAAACTCCCTCACAATGAATTCACATGCCTCGAGAAGTTCTTCAGGAGTGCTCCCAGAAACAACCACCGATGAATCATCGGCAAATAGTGTCACCAAAAACCGGGACAACTTCGCAGGCAGTTCGTTTATAAACAATATTAAAAGAAGTGGTCCTAATACAGAGCCTTGCGGCACCCCAGGAGCAATGTCATGTCTCTGAGCATAACTCTCGCCTATTTTCACTACCATTGTTTTTTCAAGATAACTGCGTAACCCATTTAGAAAAACACCTCTAAAACCTAAATTGTAGCATTTATCAAGTATAAATTCAAAGAATAGTGAATCAAATGCCGAAAATAAATCAAAAATAACCCCATCACAAACAAGTTTTTATCCAAACACTCGTAGACGGATTGAAAAAACTTAACTGCAACTGATTGAGTTGAGTGACCGCTTCTGAATCCATGTTGCGCGGAGTCAATTATCTATTGTTGGATATTTAGACTTTAGATTGAATTTAGAAGAAAAATATATATCTACACTTCTATCATCAGATTTATAACTCATTCTAAAAGTACGTCAAACATTCATGAATATTTCTCGAAATCCTCTCTCGAATTGATTTTGTGTGTGTGTGTGAATTCTGCGCTGTTGCCATGAAAATTTGACATTTAACGCATGCGGTTAACTCATGTCACGACAAGTTCTTGACGTATCTTGAGACAAACGATTTCCATCCCTGTACTTTGAAATCCTAAATAAAAGTCCTGTTTACAAACACAGCGCTCCACTTCATGATACACGGATGAATTTGAACAATAAATTCTATTTATTTATTCCCTCCTTCCGATGAGAATCCATAAACAAAGTTGCTATCGTCGCCGCTCTGCCCCGAAACCAAAATAACCGACAAAAATCGTCCTCGGACAATTTATCGAATCCGGTACTGAGTTGGCGGTGTTGAGAACAGTGCAACAAACAATGGAAAATCGAGAGAATATATCGGAGGCTGATCGAAAAAGAAAATAGATTTAGAGACGCGCGAAAATATATGGGGCTTTTATACCGAATTTGTTTGAATCCCTTCGCTCGCCGAAAGAGATTTTTAAATTAGAAACACACGCGAGTAGGCGATCACAAAAGGACCTTCGTATATTTCGTTTCTTGAGCCAGTGGCGTATCTAACTCATGTGAAATATTCGACTCTGAAAGATTCACCAACACAAACACTAGAAATTCAATTATAGTCATGAAATAAATACAGTTTTCTTATTATTATCAATATAACATTTTTTGGGGGTGGCAAAACTGACGAGTTCCTTGTAGAACAGAACAGCTGCTTTGTGATCCATAAGGTGTGGCATCGCTTTCAATAGTTCTGTTCCCTAATATTTATAATTTCAAAGCGTGGGCGCTTTCCAACAAAGTGGACAGATCTGATAAAATCTGTGACGCATTCCAGCATCAATGAAAACTGATCCGCTAAGCATAGAGCAGTGTGGCACCGTATTGCGACGGACGCAGTGGCACAAGACCGAGACACGACCACGACCACTCGGTCAAGAGTGGACAACTGAGAAGAAGAAGAAGAAGAATATTTATCCCTTGAAGGATAGTGGAGACATTACACGTTTACATAACTAGATTGTATTTTGATTAATTTAAATTTTTCATATAGATGTTCTAGTATTTTACCATATAATATTATAGTTATTACTGAGATTTTGAAACGAAATATCGAAATATTCCGAAAAAAACTCTAAGGGAATTGTCTGCACAATGAAGTCAACGAAGACATACATCTCAAGGTTGAAATTCAGGTCGTTTCGAAAACATCGAACTTGTTGGAAATAACTCACAGGACTGTTTCATCCTATTTTAGTCATCAGTCGCATGCATCCAAATAATCAAGGTTCAATGATCTTCTAAAACTTAAGGTGAATTAAAAGACGGGAAGCATTCAGTGAACTACTCACTTGAGTTCCCTCTATCGAATAAACAAGATCACTGCGTACTTCCACACAGAGATGGCACGCTTTACAGACATTTCATTCAATCATCTCAGTCACCAGAATCATCAGAGTTCTTTCACTGGTTTTAAGATTTAAAACTATGGAGGATTAATGAGTCTTCAAATCACTTATCGTAAACTGAGAGGTTGAAAACATACGATTCCTTCAGTCGTCACAAAAGAGAGTTCGGAGTAAATAAAGGCCTCAGAATGGATTTGATGAAAATGGAAAAATTATTATGTTGTCAAGATTTTGACAAAAACCCAACGTTGACTCTCAGAATATTATATTCCAAAGCTGTGAAAGTGCGCCTGTTTCCTGAAGAACATCGTTCATCTTCAATCATCTCGAATAAAAACAACTCAGTGACACTATTTGTATACGATCGGATGCACAGCTAATATTGGCAGTTTTACAGCAGGAAAGAGCTTCATCTAATAATCACGACAAAAACGAAGGAATGAAAAAACTTCATTATCTGAGCTTCGTCTCAAAAAAGACTTATCACTCAATATTGCGATGTTTAGGAAGCCTAGTAGGTATCAAAAAGCACATATAGACCTGAGTGATAAAAACATCAGTACCATATTTAATGAAGTAACAATTTCAATAGACAGATAACTTATCGAGAAATTGAACAAAAGTATCAGAAAGCACCAGGATGTTGCAGTACAAGTTGTGTTGCAATGGTTAATCAATAACTAATGATCTTCGTATTTGCCTGAGAAATTCCAAAGAACGTACTGAAGTACATCAGCAATCCAAAGCAATATGAAGGGATGTTGAATTAATTTTGACAGAGAACTCTATATGGGTAATGTTCTCTATATTCTATTTTTTTTTCATATACATCTGTGATATGCGGGGTTTCCACCGTTCCTGTGAATACTATTCTATAGCTACTATTGCTGGATGTATTTTATATTCTGATTTCTTGACGTGTGTAAGACATTTTGATGTTCAACATTTATTTTATATCTGTATTCTTTTTACTGTTGTTCATCATTCGTTTATAACATAAAAAATAAACTTACTTACCTACTTACTTACTATAGCTTATAACGAAGGGAATCACCGCCATAGGGACCACCGCCACAGGTACGAAACTTGGATGAGACCCTCCAATAGACCCTCAATCTATTCGATATGTGAAACCTATCAGTATCAAATTGATATTATTTGAAATTATTTCAAAAGAGATGGGAGAGAATTTAATGCCCAAAAATTGGTATCAAAGATTTTAAAAAACTTGAATTGAAAATTATTTCAATCTAATTATACTCTAGGCGAGTTAGAATTCAGTTAGAAGAAGTTACTTCAGTGTCCTTGGTGTTTGATAATTAACTTAAAATAAATTCGAAAATTCATTTAGTGTCCTCAAACTGAGGCAGATTATGTCAGAAATGTGAATAACCCACTGAATTTGACGTCTTGAATGATAAAACCTGCTTCATTTTTATTTCGATTTTGGGAGATAAATGATTTTCTAAAAATAGATATTCCAAAATAACGTGCATAAAAATGATTAAATTCATACCAATCTAAATTATATTCCAAAGATTGATAAAACGGGGACATCAGCAGAAATCTATAAAAAATTTAATTTAATATTCGTGATGGAGGATCAATAAACCAACGGGAGGAAATTAAATTTCCAGATTCCCGTTTTCAGGAAAGTTGAAGAGAAATTCAGTTTGGATTCCCCAAAAGAATAAAATGAGATTACTGCACATCTTGTTCCTTACGTTTCAAGTCTTTTATTCTGCATTTTAACAATCTTGTTTGAAGCTTCCAAATTATTCACATGAAAAACAGCTCGAAAAATAAGATACTTTTCTTTTCAAATATTACTGAAAGCTGTAAAATTACTTTTGGAGATTCGATTTTTGAATAAGAAATACGAGTGAAGAATTGATGGAACATAGTTAGGAGCACCTCAATAATAATAATAATAAAATAAATTTATTGACAACATTCTTTACATTGTAGAATTACATTCATTTCAATTGGTACAATAATTACAACTAGGAAGAATGCTCTCAAAAGGACTGAATTCAGTTTTGAGTCTGATCTTCCATTCAGCCCTCGAGCAAAAATATTGGTTCAAACAAAAATATTGGTTAAATTCATATTTACAATAATATGCAACTTTATTTGAAAAGAAAAGAAAAAAATTACCTCAGAAATATTAAACATTTGAGACAATTTTACATGGTGAAGAACATTTGTGTTGAAAAAATATACAAACACGATACAAAAAATTTATTCATACATTTTTGCCTACATTCGAATCATCGAAGTACTCTGACACACTATAGTATGCTTTTTCTTAAGAGCAGAGATTTAACTCTCCTCTTAAACAAATGAGTTTTCAGTACTTTCAAATTCGATGGTAAATGATTGAAAATTTTAATACTCTGATAATAGAGAGAGTACTCAAATTTAGCTGTTTTATGCTTAGGAATAAGTAGCACATCCCTGTTCTTTGTTGAATACTTATGATTACTATTCAATTTAATAAACCTATCTTCATTTTCTTCAACATATAACAAACATCTATAAATATATAAACACGGTAAAGTGAGTATGTAATTATCAATGAAGATAGGTTTACAAAATGTTCGTTGATGAATATTGAATATTAATCGAAGTATTCACTTCTGTGTAATAAACACCCTATTTATTTCTGTAGAGCAGCCCCACAGCAGAATATTATAAATTAGATGACTATATACAAGACTGTAATACACATTCATAACACAGTTTCTAGGTACGATGTTCTTAATTCTAGAGATTGCAAAAAATGAGTTACTCAATTTTTTACATAAGATCTCAATGTGTGATGTCCATCTCAAATTTCTGTCTACATATATTCCAAGAAACTTTGTTGATTGGGATGATGATATAGTGTAATAAATAATTTTAAGATGAATTCATGAAGAGTATGAATTATACTGTCAAAATGTAACCTCTAAAGCAGCTTTTAAGTCCCCTAGCATATCTAGAACGAAATGAAATGAAACATTGTCACGGACAATACTTCACGATATGGCATCAGGTTTGCCAACCGAAAAAAGCCAGAGTATTCGTTATTGCATTGATACAACTTCATTTAGTAACGTTACTAAGAACTGAAGGATCTTCATGATATCAAGTAAATAACACGATAAATTCACCCTCATTTCAAACATGGTTGAAATAATTTCTTAACAATGATGTAATAAATAATTTTTAGATGAATTCATGAAGTTTATGAATTATACTATCAGAATGTAACCTCTAAGGCAGCTCTCAAGTCCCCTAGCATATCTAAAACGAAATGAAATGAAACATTGTCACGGACAATACTTCACGATATTCCTGTCAGGTTTGCCAACCGAAATAATCCGCAGTATTCGTTATTGCACATAATGCAATTTGCTAGGCGTAGTACAGGACTTTCTATTAGCGGTAATTCTATTTCAGGAATATATTTCTGGCTACGTTTGGTTGTGCTTCGTTCTGAATTCGTCCACGACGCTTCGTACTCGAGACCCGCAGGTCCCCCGGGGGGCTGTTCGGTGGTTTCCTAATGTAACTAAATCCAAAGTCGCTGGACCAAATGCGATTTAATTTCAGGGTTTGTCTATGTGCTTATTCGCAGCTAATTCGTCTACAAATGCCGCAACTTAAAGGGGATGAGGGTGTGCGAACCGCATCATGCCAAACTCATACACTAATTGTGGAAGTTTGTCACTGCTCCATTTAAACTGTAATCTCGGTTACGAGATTCTATCGATGAATTGTTTCTATTCGAATTTTTTCCCCTTATATAATCTTTAAAAAAATTTTTCAGAAATTTGTTGGATTTAAGGGATGATTTAGATATGGATGATTATGTTTCTGCATGAGTTGGAGTATTAGGCATTTATATATAGAAATATTCAGTACAATAATGATTTCAAATTATCCATTTCGAACTGAAAGGGTGGTAAATTTCCCACAAATTTAGGGGTGAAAAAAGAAAGTTGGTATAAGAAAAATAGTTTTAGTCTTAGAAGCTTGCCAGTTATTTTAATAAAACAGCTGATAAAAGCGAATTGAATAGTAAGAAAAACCAGAAAATACGGAAATTCATGATAAAAACAGTAATAATAGAAGAAGTTGATTTAGTACTGAAATGAGCCGATAACGATATTTAATAAAAGGCGATGGATAGATCCAATTGAAGAGATAGGACTTCGAGGAACAAAAACAGTATTGGAGAGGAACGAATGATGATATCGGAATAGAAGTTACCATGAAGGAGGTAGTGTTTACAGATTTTTGGACCTTTTGAGATGTTTCAAATAGAAGTTATATCGTGATTGAATTTCTCATAAAAGACGATAGTTTCGCATTGTCCTATTTTTGTTAAAAGAAACTCAATGAATTATGTGACTGATACAATACCAGATAAAACCACAAGTTGATTGAATTTTCGCTGATATCTTCGTGAAACATTGTTCAATTATTGAGTAAAAATTAGTATTTAATAAATTTTAAGGCATCTTTGGTGTTCAGATAATCTAAGTTTGAAATTTCTGCCAGTTTGAACAACATATATTTTAGGACAAATACCGCAACTCAACGCATAGATAGAATATAAGTCACCACTATGATGAAGTGAACATGAAATATTCCAATACGGACAGTGCTGGCGGAAGACGTGAGTAGGCAATTGTTTCTTGTAGAATATTTGTAGAACCTTCACCTCTAAGATTTCACAAACTGAATATACCAGGTACTTTTAATTGGCGAAACAAGTTCAACTCTTGTTTGATATATACTTAAATTCAAACACTTGAACTTATGATTTACACTTTATTGACTACATAGCATGACGCGTTTCGTTGTTACAAACGACTTCTTCAGATGAAATATCATTTGAAGAAGTCGTTTGAACGACGAAACCCGCGTCCATTATGTGGACTATAAAATTGTTAAAATTTCAATTTTTTGAATTTTAGCTTTTATTGAATTATGTAACGTATATAATCGAACAATACAAAAGAGTTAATTTGATGTTAATGAAAAATTTTTCATCATCTAGTTAAGCCTTTTACCGGCAGACAAACGCAAAGAACCCTATATAGTATCAACACTTTGTTTGATTTATTTAGTGTGAATCTAATAATACATCCTATGTTAGTTATTGGAAACCTCATCCGCCTGTAGTAGTTCAACCTTGATACCTTCATAATAAAAAATTGTATCGACTTTTTCATCTACAGCATTATCAATATTCGAGATGAAAGACCAACCATTCTCTGGCCCTTTGTGGTGACTAATAACTGACCCGAGGCTTCACAAAATCCCTAACAATGTACGGGAATATTGCAATAGAGCGATTGCATGATGAATCAATTATTTGAACCACCCCAGCAGCCAGAGCCAGTGTTGCATTTGGCGTTAAATGAAAATTTCCACAATGAGGGTTAGAGGCGAAAGTGTATAGTAGCGAAAACGAGGAAAATATTGCGAAATCATGGAATTTTAGTATACGTGCAGATGCCTCCATTACCGTTGCATGATGTGCAGTTATCGAACCAGCATTTCGTACCCACTACTTCTCAAGTGGCCATTAAAATTTTGCTCTTCAGCCATAGAATGATATCTACAATGTAACGAATGAAGTTGGTAAACCTGTTTACGTTGACGTATGAACATGAGTATTTCTATGAATTGAATAGAAGCACTTGGTTAAGTTTCATAGAATAATATTTTAGTTTGCCAATTGTTTGAAGGTTTTACCTCATTCAGAATTTAAATTGGACATCTTTTCTCAAGAACATTTAGATATTTCACATCCTCATTTGTTATCAAAATATGATGGGGAGAGAAAGAGAATAACAGTTTTTGGAATTGAGGCCTTCGAAAGAAAGAATCAGTTGAGAATGTAAGAAAAAAGGTAAATTAAACAAAAAAATTTTGAACAAAGTAACAGCTACTTAAAAACTTGCATTTTTCCTTCTAGAAAGATGTAAGTTGAAAACAGTTGAAGGTATTAAAGAAGATATTTTATAGCGATCGTCGTTTTCTTCTCAAGCAGCTCAAAAAACTTCTGTCAATAGCATTAAGTTGTATGTATAAGAAATAAACTGGGCTTGAAAAAAATTAGAAAAAAATATTTCAAGTTGAAAATAAATACCAATAACGTTTAGCCAAATATCCTTACTTTTCAAGTATATCATAGTTATTTTGTAGTAATTTTAAGGAAAACTAATATATTTTACGATGTTGTGATTCAAGATATCTTCATTTATAGTACCCTAAATTCTTCTATTCAATTGACAACACTGTCAGAGTCTGCTGACCTAAAAAACGACAAAACTAAGCGAAATTTTTTGTTGAGACGAATATATCCTGATAACTGGCGTTACTCATTTTGCCCCTAGGGGCGCTGTTTTCTAATATATGAGGTCGACACACGCCGATAAAGCGAGGGGTTGAAAAATTTAATCATCAATAACTGAAAATGCGCTTATCATTCGTTTCCATTCGGATTAATCTCAATTTGAGATATGTCAGTGGTCTTCTGACAGTGACGTATCATTTTTGTTCTTTCTATTCAGAGAATGGGAGGAAATACCTCAAATGAACTTTCTGAAAAAGTCTTTTCTGCAACGGAAAAAAATCACATAAATGAAATTATTCGAGAATATAATGTATCGAAAATGAAATGAATATAAAAACAATTTTCAATAGGTATTTTTCAGTAAATCGAGTGGGGATTGGAATGATCAGCAGTTGATAAATTTTTGGAGTTCATAGTCATAGACCTACGATTTCAAACTCTACAAGAAGAAATTAATTGCACATGCGTAATTGCACAGCATTGACGGACAGAAACAAATATCTATTTTGGCGCCCGATGTGTGGCAAGTAGCGGCATTTTGATTCAAACCAACCACAACCAAATCAATCAATATCAACTGAAACTGCATATATATTATACTGAGTGTGGTTTAAATGCACCATTATTTCATTTTTACGAAAGTTAACCATAAAAGAAATATCGATTTTGGCGCCCGAGGTGTGGCAAGTAGCGGCATTTCGATTGACACACGTTTATAATTATATCAGTCAATATGAAAACTGAATCAACTGAAGAAATTTCGTATACGTTTTTGTACGATGTGGCACCACTAATACAGATAGAATTGTACAATAATTGGTAAAGCCCATAGAAATATTGTGAATTTACATCAGAAATTACTACATAGAGAATCTAGAAGGCTTTAAGTCTGTTAGATTAATATCAGTAATGCTCAATCATCTAGTAGGTTTGGTACACCAATTGACAGTCAACAGACAAACAGTCTGTTGTTGTAAATCGAAAAAGAAGTGGTTTTTCAAAATCATTGAAAGCTGAGAATAATACTGAAACAGAAAAAAATAACTGACTAAGTTTTAGACCCAGTTCGGATAGCACTTTATGAATAAAAAGTTTTGGTAGTATTATAAATTCTACATAAAAAAGTTGAAACCATTCGCTATTTCGAAATGCATAGAATTCAGAGTAAAAACAGTTACCAGAAAATGAAACTCCTAAAAAATTTCAAAGAACTTCGCTTATTACCATTTAAATCAATCCTGTAATTCTAGTATCGCCATCCTATTGCTTTTTCAGCTGCATTCGGTGTAAAATAGACTTGTGCACTCCATTAAAAACAATTTAATTGCTGAAAACTTTATCGTTGTTTTCTTTCATCCCATTCTATTAAACTGAGCGCGCCGTCAAAAGACGTATTTTCGTAAGTTGTCACCCGATCGCTTAAAATAATCAGTTGAAAATAGTGTGCCCCTTTTGAAACACCGTTCGATAAGAGGAATTCCCGTTCGTTAACTTGGGGGTGTTGATTTCTTCCGTCGTGAAAAAAGCGAACTGTTAAATTAGTTTGAGACAACAGACACGTCGGATCTGAGAAGTTACCGCTAAAGCGATCATACACCTCACATATTTATGGTAGGACATCTCCTAGAGTAAAAAGGCTAGATGCCCATTTCAAATTCGAGCTGCAAAAACTAAGATCTGACAACTGAAGATGAACAAATATAGAAGAGAGTGTAGAAAAACAGATATAATCCTTCAAACAACATCAGAACATTGAGATTGAATATTCGAAACACACTTATTCAAATGAAATTTAAATGAATATATTGTATATTTATGTACCTTTTTGAGTATCTGCAATTAGGTGCTCGCAGTATTTATTATGAGTTGCAGCTAACGGTTGTTTTTTTAGAGGTATAGAACTTTAAATTGCAATAATACAACGATGGATCATTTGATTGACAAAGATTTTCTTTCATTCGAAAGATAATCTTGTGGCATTACATTGTAAATATGATTTCTGGCATATGACCGCCACGGCTGGCTCGGATGTAGTGCAATCTGGACGTCCAATTTTCGATGACTTTTTCCAACATTTGTGGCCGTATATCGGCAATAACACTGCGAATATTGTCTTCCAAATGGTCAAGCGTTTGTGGCTTATCGCATAGACCAATGACTTTACATAGCTCCACAGAAAGTAGTCGAGCGCTGTTAAATCACAAGATCTTGGAGGCAAATTCGTAGGTCCAAACGTGAAATTAGGCGGTCACCAAACGTGTATTTCAATAAATCGATTATGGCACGAGCTGTGTGACTTGTTGCGCCGTCTTGTTGAAACCACAGCTCCTGGACATCATGGTTGTTCAATTCAGGAATGAAAAAGTTAGTAATCATGGCTCTATACCGATCACCATTGACTGTAACGTTCTGGTCATCATCGTTTTGGAAGAAGTACGGACCAATTATTCCTCCCACTTCACTCCAAATGCGGCAGTATTGTTTGTTGACGTAGCCATTCAACCAGAAGTGCGCTTCATCGCTAAACAAAATTCGCTCATGAAAATCGGGAACAACGGCAATCTCGTTTTGGGCCCATTCGACAAATCTACGCCTTGCTTGATGATCATGCATGTTAAATCTGTCGCTGTCTTCAACAGTAATGCCAACTTAAAGTTCTATACCTCTAAAAAAACACACTTTATAAACTGAAGCTTCGATTCAGTAGTTTTCATTATCATCAATTTCACTCACTTTTCATAAATTTCATAAAATAAACTTGTTCTCTACTGCAAATCGAACTTCTAATCCTTTTAAATTGCTTTTCAATGAACTTATCGAAGGATTTATCACAATGCCCATCGTTCATGAGCACCCTTAAATCAATTTCAAGTGAAAGCGACACCTTGCCTGAAATAAACAATGTATGTTTTTAGACACGAGCTTCCTTACTAGCTACATTATATCCGATAGTCATTATCGCTGTTTACCGTCGCAAGCAGCTGTGCTGAGAGACAGGGTGGGGGTTGATAGGGGGTAGGTTGTGACACGCATATATTGTGGATAGTATATTTTATGGATTCGACATTTTTATTGCTCTAGAAATGTGTTTGCTTCATAAATTATCTGGCTCGGCTAGTTTTCTTCGGGGTTTCGTTAGCAAAGTGATCTGGGAAATGTTTTCCTCTCTAGAATATTTTTGCAAGACTTATAAACACTTGAGAGCTTCTCGACTACTTGTATATAGTAAATAACGCAGCAGAAACTTGAATTAAACGCTCCTTAATGAAATATAAATACGCACTGAATAAGCACAAATTATTTTAATTAAATTTAAAATTGTTTTTCCCGATTTGATATATTGAGATAGTCGTATTTTCATTCGACATCTACGTTTTCATGATATTACTATAATTGCTTATTATTATAAATTGCTAAAAATAGCATTTTTCGATCCCAACTAGATGATATAAGTAAAATAATAATGCGTTTTTTTCAAATTGCTTTCCTCCGAATCGAATCATCAATTATCAGGAATTTATAACAAGATACGAGGGTGAGGTGAAAAGTTTCAGGCCTGGCCAAGAGATTACGCCACTAGGTCTACTTTTGGACATCGTCTCATAGTATCATTCCCACTGAGCATGTATGTGAAGTTTCAGTCCAATCGTTACGTTAGTTTGTGTTTTCGTCATCAAATACTTCTATTCGAAAGATTTCGCTCCAAAACAAATAAAATAATAGATGGATTCAACGCTAGGAGACTCCTCCCCATCATACTCAAGTAATAGGACTGGGTTTCTGAATCCAAAATGGGTCGTGTGAGCACCTCAGACGAGATTCGCTCAGGTCGGCCCGTTGAGGTCACAACTTCAGAAATGATTGAGAAAATCCATCAAATAGTATTGCAAGACCTCAGATTGAAAGTGCATGAGATAGCTGAGACCTAGGTAGGATGTCAGCTGAACGTGTGCGAAATATTTTGCACAACTATTTGAGCATGGAAAAGCTGTGTGCAAGATGGGTGCCATGTTTGCAAACGCTCGATCAAAAACTGATTCGAAGAAAGATTTCTACCGAACATTCGGCGATGTATAAGCGTGATCCAAACGAATTTTTGCGTCGATTAACGACTGCTGATGACATCTGGGTTCACCACTACACTCTTGAGAATAAAGAACAGTCAAAACAGTGTGTTGAAAAGGGTAAACCATTTGCAAAGAAGGCAAAAACAATTTTATCGGCAAACAAGGTTATAGCTACTGTTTTTTAGGATACGAAATGAATTAAATACATTGATTATCTTGAAAAGTTTAAGACTATCACTTGTCAATACACTGCAGACTTATTGCAACGTTTGAAGGACGAGGTGCGAATTGAATAACCTCATTTGACGAAGAAAAAAATTTTGATTCATCACGATAACGCACCAGCGCGTTCGTCGATTGTTGCCATGTACAAAATTCACGAATTGAAGTTTGAATTGATGCCAAATCGTCCCTACTCTCCAGACTTAGCCCCAGCGACTATCACCTGTTTTCTAACCTAAAAATATGGCTCGGCAGTGAAAGATTTGAGAGCAAAGAAGAAGTTATCGAAACTATAAATCAGTATTTCGAGGAACTTGACGAATCTATGTTTAAAACTAGTATAACTAAATTAGGACACCATAATAAGGAATGTATCAGTGTTAATGAAGATTATTTAAAAATTAAGCAGAAAAAAACTTTCAAAATATCGTTTTTCTTGGTCAGTCCGGAAACTTTTCACCCCACTCTCGTATACCCAAATTTTAAGTATGTAATTGTACTAATTTCTCATAGATTCCCACGGATTCCATGTCGAAAATGAAAATTATGAATAGTCTTATGGAGTATCTATTTGAAATTATCTTCCCTTTCACAATATTCCGTGGTGGGTTAACTCGGACCAATTTAGAGTAAAATTTAAAAAAATAAATAAATATAAAATAATTAGACTTTCATCAAGCTTCTCAATCGTGCCTTTCGATTCCTTACTACATTTTAAGACAAAGATAAGGCTAGTTTTCCTTGAATAGTTATGATCTAAGTAATGAAAAAATAAGTGATTGAGTTTCAACCAATATTTCAAATCAGAATATTCCAATAAAAGTGAATTGAACTTGAAATCCCAATGAAGTAAGAGGATTGTAATGATATAGAGATGAAAATAAAAAGATTTAATACCTAAAAGTTGATTAGTTCTTGAGTATATTGAAGATACCATTTTATGAATATTTCATTGAAACATTTATAATATTATCGTTTTCGACGATTATGTTTTTATTACTTTTTTGCATTTTCATTTTCCGTTTATTACTATAAAAAGATAGTAGGAAGCTTCTAAAACTGGAGAATTAATTTATAAGAGAAATTTAGACGTTGTTTATGCATGCTATAAATACCTGTGCTGTCGATAATAAGCCGAACAAGAGATGAGTCCTGAAGGTGACATCTATATATCCTGAAAGGATCTGAGAAAATAAATATTTTATCGCCAGGACGTTTTTATTAGCCTATTTTCACTGAAACGTGCTGTGTTCATAAATTATTCTCGAGCACCCCTATTGACTGTTTACAAACGATAAAATCTTGTGCTTTTTATTTTATTTCGGTGCTGATTGAATTCAGAGGATGAAATTTATTGAAAATTTTATTGGGGTTATTAGCAGGGAATTTAGCAATATCAGGATTAAGTACTCAGTTATATATTTTCCCGAAAGAAGAATATAATTCTGAATTCTCTTTTTCAAACATCAAGTCAATACCGACATTTTTCAATCCAAATATCAGAATTTCTCAAATGAAACTCTCAGTGTGGTTAACGAAAACACAACCTATATTTTTCGAGAGTGAATATTTAGTGCTTTCAAGAGAAGTTAGTTGGAAATAACATACAGCTGTTTCATCCTACTATGAGAATCTTCAGTTGCATGCATCCAAATAATCAAGCTTCGATAGTTTTCCACACGAACCTAGTCCCTATCTTCACAAAATGATGAAAGCAACCATTAGTGAACAACTCAACTGAGCTCCCTCTATCGAACGTTCCGGAATAAACACTTTCATCTTAGTACATATTTATGAATGATATTTACGTTATATTATAACATAAATCATATCAACATACCTGAAAACAAGGTCTCTCAGTTTCATCTGACACGAAACAAAAAAAGCAACGTGACTTCTCAATCTCTCAGAACAAACTAGGATACAAGAACATAGATACATATCTTCTGTGACATAGTATAATATTATTTATACTATGACAATAAGTATGTACTTAGTAACAGCACCATCTATAAGTAATCACACCATTTCTTCTCAGTAAAATAAATATTCTCGTACCAAGGCCTGGTATAAGGAGAAATAATACTTTTTATGTCAATTACAGCAGATAAAATATTTTTTCACGTTCTCCGATCAACTGTAGGTATATGTGATCTTCATGATAGGTGGTGAGGTCGATGTGATCTAATTTGATCGGCTATGAGTGATTTTGACATGCCACTCAGAACAGCGCGATGGGATTTCATGAATATTTTCATGAACTTAGTGTTGTCTATCTAGTGTTGAACATTTGTTGACTAAGCGTGACTTTGTAATAGATAGATAATATTTTATCTTTATAATTTGAAGAAAACTAAGTAGTTTTTCGATTTTCACTATAATTAATTTAAAACATGACAATATCGTTTCGACAACACAGTGGCTTCATCAGATGTTCCTGATAAACAACATCTCAACATCTGATGAAGCCACTGTGTTGGCGAAACGATATTGTCATGATTTGAATTAATTATAGTGAAAATCAGAAAACTGCTAAGTTTTATTTGAATCATGTATTTAGATTTTCATCAAGTATCAACCCAATCGATTAAAGAATTTATTTTCAATTCCATTCCGTTATTGTTTTTATTATTTCAATTTATTTGAATTTCATTTTCGTTGCATAAATTCGCTTATATCCTCTTTCTTTTTCTTCAATTTTTTCTCATTTATTATTACTCGTGTAAAATTCGTAATTTTTTCCCTGTAATTGGATGTAATTCTGTTGGGGATGAATGTTTTATCATAAAATGTGGTCAAGGAAGCGTAATATCATTATTATCCCCGATTTCAAGCCTTGCGGCTCCACACTCTCTCACAGGAAAACTTTCACTTATCCCAGATATTACCCTTTAGATGATACCCGTTCCAAGTTATCAGGTCCGTGGCGGTGGTCCCAATGGCGGCGATCCCAGATATTATATATCTATGGGGACCCTTTTAAAGTTATCAGGTCCGTGGCGGCTGTCCCAATGGATGTGATCTGCACGGCGGTGCTCCTCATGACATTGATTTCCATTACGCCTTAGAAACTTCCTGACAGAATTTGCTGTAGCAAGCAGCACCGATTTTTGTGATTTATTATTATTATGAATAAGTCATTCGAACAATAAACAAACGAAAAGGTTTCTTTGTATGAGTATGAATCAGAACTGACCTTATCTAGAATATGCAGTGAATGCTAACGCTTTCTTCGAAGGAGCAATTAAAGATATCAACCAAGCTCGAGCTTCAAGTTTGACTGTTCCATTCTAAGCCTCAAGTCCACGTGCAACTAGAAGCTATATACCTCAGGTCATTAAGACCTCGACTAATATGGTTATCGACATTATCCCTGTTCAAACATCGGTCGCAGCTGCGTATATCGAAAGAAAACAAAGGGTGAATTATGTGTCACGTACACTTTCATGACACAGGGGGATTGAGTCGCGAAATGTTATACATTTTCCGCCCGATCTGCGTTGATTTTTAGCGTTTTCATGCTGCCTCGTAAATTATTCGAAGAGCTTTCAAATCAATTTATGGGCCATCAAACTTGAACCCGTTATATCGTTGGCAGAATTTCGAATTTATTTCACAATTTTGTTGGGGTATGTAACGTGAACGAAATAGGTTTAATTGGCGTAATTCACATGGGGAAATTGTTATGTGACTTTCGGAATTGTTCGAGAAACTTTGTAGAACACAGAAAAAGTATTTTCTTCCTTGTTTCAAAACAGAGTATAGAAAATGGGACCTTATAATGAAGTGATTATGAAATTATTGTCAATGTTTTGGACAACAAGACCATTAACAATATTATATGCAACTAGGTTGTAATTACTCTCAATGATGGTTTAGTTGCCCTATAAATTCGTATCTGCTCATACGTGTGAATTCAATAATTTTTGTAGAATTTCTTCTTACTCGTAATCTCATACTTTCAACAATGTTCGATGTTTCAAGAATGAACTAAGTGTTCATTTAGACTTAGTTGAATAGGTGTAGCAATATTCTTTGCTGAAGAAATGAAATATTGATTTTTTGAATGCTACGTTGGGATGAAAGAAGTATTTGCGTAAAATGAATGGTTTATTTAGATTTTGCAGCATCGCATAAAGCATGGAAAAGAAACATTACTACCCAGGACAACTTAGTCAAAACATGCTCCAAGGATAGAGCAACAATTGAAAATGAGCTCCTCTACTCTCTATAATACTCACGATTAAAATGAAAAAATTTTTGAACTGAGACTCTCTCAAAATGTTCCGATTTCCAAAAGCGTTTCGTTGTCAAAAAAAGTTTGAGAACCTCTGATATGGAGAAACTGAATGAATATCAGGGCTACAACTGTTTTAATGGATGATTCTAGAAACGCATATGGTTCTGGTACAGTCGTCTACCATGAGAAGATCCGGTTAGTATCTAGTATTCCTATTTAGTGAAAGACATTCACTGGTGCACTTGTCGTTTTCCAAGAAGCTGTTAAGGAAAGCAATGAAAAGGATGAAAAGATCTCAAGTCCGATGTCTTATCTCAGAAATCCTTGAGGTCTGGGATAGCTTTGCCCATGAAAGCCTAAGTTCAACTGAGAGAAGGAATACGACTTCCAACCCTGCAGTTCAGGTGAACTATTCATGAATTCTGATGTAGTAATGATGCTAATGTAGAGGCTGATAAATTAGCAATATCAGACATGAATTCTTTTCTTTATGGGAGTACTAAGTATCACCCTAGGAGTGAAAATGAACCACATATTGAAGATTCTTTGAGAATTTATAGTATTGTTAATGGGACGAAAAAATCGTGAATAAAGTCCACTAGGTAATTTCTTAAGAAGAAGAAAACACTACCTCAGAAGATAAGAGACGAAGCATGTTATGACTTGCAGATAGGTTTACGCCAGAGAAGTGCTGTTACTTTGTACATTTGCAAATCAACAACGACAACATATCAAATCATGAATTGTGCAGCATACCTTCAGCAGATAGTTTAGACTCCTTCGAGATGAAGCCTTTGGACATTCAGAACCAACCCCAAAAAAGGGGTTGAATTAAATACACAACGAAAATTGAATTATACATCTTAATAAGATCTATTCATATAAGTCTTCGTTGAACCTCAACTGCACCATAATGGTTGACAGAATTCAATTTTGTTTTGTTTTTTTTTATTCTTTTATTTTTCTTTGTTCTTTAAATATAGGAAATGAAATACAGTGACAGTTACTGCACGCTCGAAAAATTAAATCTAACTTGATTTGTAGTAAAACTTTCAGCTCAAGAAATAATTCAACACTTTTATATACGATTCCAGTCACGTTGTTCGGTGGTGAGGACTGCGCCTATATAAAATGCACATGGTGGACCTTCGTGAAAAACAACTCTGTAAGTGAAATAGATTTCCCGTCCTGTGGAGAATCTGCACCTTCCAAAGTCGTCAGCGATTTATTATTACATTCGTAAGCGGCGTATCCCATTCCTGAACTGTCAGGATGGTTGTTGGGCTGCTCATATTTGAATATTTTGATTGAAATTTGGACGCATCGCCTTTAGGCTATTCGTTTCTTTAACACGAATGAAAACGATGAACTAGAAAACAACGAAAACCATATGTGGCATAAATTTTCTGTTAGTATAGTCTGGAGAAAATCGAAACAATAACAGAAGAAACACATAGAATTTTTGTGAGACGAAAAGGCATGCAAAATAATTTTTACACTCTGGAGATACATATGATAAAGTAAAAATTGAGCATACAAAACTATTTTTAAGCCCCATATGCCTATAAAGACTTTTGACAAGATGAATAGAGAAAAATTCTGAATAATATATTCTTGGAAATGAGGAACCATGAAACTTTGATGAAAATTTTAAAGAATAATCTACAAATTACATGAATTCGAAGAATTGGGTGCAAAAATGATGAAACAGGTAAAAACTATCAGATATTTCGTAGAAAAATTGAGTGAGCACGAAAAACAAGACTTATGAAAAGCAGTACTTTCAAAAGTACGAAGGAGATTTCTCGCAGTACAAATTGAAAGAATACGTGCCAAAATATAGTCCAACATCCAACTTAATAGATATTTTTAACAACGATTGGGAGTTTAAAACTCCAGATTAAAACTGAAATGTTAGTATATTTGATAGCACACGACGCAATTGATAATATCATGAAGTGATAATCATTTCCCTAATTAAAGGAATTAAAGAAAATAGCAATATCCTAATAAAAGCATGATAATATCTGTTTCGAATACCGTTTTTTTAGTGCATGAAGCTCTGCATTCTCTTTGAATTTTTGTTCTTTGAAAGAAGAACTAATCTATACCATTACTATGAAGCCGTTTGATCCTGAAACTGTATCTCAACAGGAGAGAAAACATAGGAAACCCTATTTCAATTTTTTATACTGAATGTCAGAAAAACCCACAAACAGTAAGTTATTGAAGTAAATGATTGCGAGGAATCTGTACAAAACATACGGCGGAAAAACATGGCAAAATACTCAAAATAAATAGCTGAGAGATGCAAACATTGCGAGAGGTTTATGATCAGGATGATCAGCAGTGAAAAACAGAAAAGTACCTCATTAAAATAGCAGATTATTATAGAATAAAAACACATAACTCAGCTATAGTTCCAACTAATTTCCCCAAATGTATAAACATTAAATGAACAAGATTGTCACATAATTGGAGAAATCTGAATCACACCAAACAGTCCTGTCCAAAGCTGGAGTATTATTGATTTATTCTAGAAATTGCAGCATGTGCCATTCACACAATTCACTAGCAAAAACAAAACTAATTGGCCTTATTTCACTCGAACTCCGTTATAATGACATTATATCCTGCTTATGTTCCTTTCGAAGATACGTACAGATGAAATTAAATCTCATTCTACTTCAAATCGTGACGATTAATGATGATAATAGCGGTTAGAAACGTGGTCTCTCTATAGTCTATACGGTGCATTATAAAGCGTTAAATCAGCATCAAGTGAGTTATGGGATAGATCATCGTGTCTGTCATCAGAATATTATATCAAATTGACCACGAGAATATGCTATGTTGAAGCGATCTATTATTAGGTGATATGGGTATCGATATTTGTTTTATCTAGCAGTTCTGTGAAAACGGGGTAATGTTATTGAGCTGGATTGATTAATATGGCTCATAAGTATTGAAATCGAGCCCATTTATTACAGATTTCTTCGTACAATAACTGAATTCACAATTAAAGTGCTTTGAGAACTTCAAAGAACTAGTGGGAAGTAATGAGTATGTTTATAACGTACACTTACAAACATAAGGCCAAATTTCACAAATTATATGATACACTTGACATGTTTCGGGCTTCTAATGCGTTATCAAGACTCTAATACAACTAACACATTAGCATCAGTTGCATTGAATGTGTTAGTATTCCTAAGCATGTACTATGTCCACCTTATCCTAGAGTTTTGTGAAATTAAGCCAAATATTTTTTAAAAAGGGTTTATGTTCAATGATATTTTCAAAGCGGAGGATTTTGGTGTTGGGTGATAGGAGATCAGAGTGAGATTGAATTTTGTAACGTTTGAAGAAATATGTGATGAATAGGGGACATTCTAGATATAATTATATCTGATATATTTTAAATTGATGATATTATATAGAGGATAGTAATATAATTATCAGTTTATATAGAGTTATTCTTTCATGATCTATTTCTCTGATTTTTTCAGTAGAACTAAGTATTTTGTGTTGTAGGTGAAAGGATCTAAATAGTGAATGTATTGAAAACTTTATATCCATCAAAAGTGTACGGTGTTTGAAAAATTTCTATAATCAGGAACAAGCAACAAAATTTTGAGATTAATTGGGAAACTAAATTGTTTGATGTAGATCAGTCTTTCCCAACATATTTTTGTCTTATCTTAGCTTCTGTTAAATTTTTATGTCTCTTATGTTTACGGTCTTATGTTTTGAGTTTAAATTGAGAAGTGCAAAAAGGTTGAACACATGTCGAGTCCATTTTCGAATTGCCCCCTTAACATTCGAATTGCCCTCTGTGGATCGACAGCCCCACATTTGGAAAAACTGTTATTTTTGAAAATCAAATTATTTTATAAAAATATTTCTACTTTTTCGATGCTTAGTTTTAATTTTTTGTATTTTGTAAAATTGACCACAGTATTATTTTATTTAATGTTGAGTATTTATTACTAAATATAATGGCAATATATTTTAATGAACAGTTTCAAAAAAGAAAAATTTTTTTCGAAGCATTTAAAATCTGAAACTGAAGTTTGTTGAAGCGTATTCAGCTTTGTTATTCCATTCACCAAAAATCCATCCCGTTTCCAATGAAAAAGTAGAGAATATCCATCTAGATACCACTGAAATTTAAAGTTAGCATTTAAAACAATTCATTTTGAAAAAATTTAGAATCTAGCAGAATTGAACTGAGTGAAAATAAATACGTTTGATATTCATTCCCAGATGTTATTTACTCAACAAAATAAGAAAGGGTAATATATTGAAATTCCGAGAATTAAATTTGGAGGTTTGGGTAAAGGGTAGTTACCCTTCAATAGAGACACTGAGTAAATATTTGTATAGTGAAAAGTTAATGGTATTTTCATATATTATCGATTTTCACTAACGCTTTGGGATATAGAATGTTTGGGATATTTATCGTTATCAGAGATTATCTATCCCATATTAACTTCGATATATTTACCAATAGCAGTTATTTGCCAATAATAAAAAGTAACCTTCAGACAATATCAAAAATCTAATTTAGATGTTAATTGAGTTTTTCTAAGAAAAAATATGAGGACAAAATACAGTTATTCAAACTTTCATCCATTGTAACGAATAGCAAAGATTTCCGTTTATTTTCACTGCTCAAAAATATTCAAATTGATGATTGATTATAATATGCATAATGAAGAAATATTTAGAATTTTCTCATATATTAACAAAAATACGCATGATGCGTTTCGAATTACTACTTCTCAATGTTAAATTAACAACTGAGTTGTTAACAACAGTTACATTAACAACAGTTGTTGATTCAGCATTTGATAAAAAGTACTATTTCGAAAAGCGCCATGCATATTTTTGTTAATATATGAGAAAATTCTAAATATTGTTCCATTAAGTTAACTATTCAATCTAACGTTCGATAATTTTCAAAACATAACTTTATGAATAAGTTAAATTTTAAAACAATTATTTTACATTCAACATCATTCTTAGTGTTCAAAATTGAGGTTCGTTTCTGGGAAAGAATTAGAATGAATCTTATCAAATATTCACATTCGAAATACGGTATAAAATGAAGAAAAACGATTTAACATCCACTTACAACAAGCACATCAACAATTGTAGAACAAAACTACCAGAAGCAATATAAAACATATTTTTCTGAAGTTTAGTGTTCATATTGTGAATTACTTCATCATAGCAGACTTGAGAATATAACAATAGAAAATTTTACTGTTTCACATAAAGAATTCAATACACAAACACGTTTTCGCTAGTTTGCACCTAGGCGAAAAATAAACTGGAACATTATACGAAACTGCAGAATGATACTAGCGTCGATTTGCCATGAGCGTTGCGAAATACGCTATGAAAGATGCCTGAACTCGATTTTGTTCGTAAAATCCTGAAAATGGGCGTTTTCGGGATGTAGACAATTTTTCAGGAGCTCGTTCTGCACGTCTGCTTTCAACAGAGACATGTGGGGTAATATTATTTACATTTAGATGACTGTTTTACAATTGCCTAGTTTAGCCGACGTGTGGGTCAGTTCTTGAATTGATAGCTTCATTTTTGTCGGGTGAAAAGAGAACCTTCATTCAGCTTCATTTAGTTGAGTTCGTGGTTCATTATTTCCAATATATCAGCTATTCTATTATTACCTGTACATATATTAGTGTCATGAACAAATAGCTGAATTTTATTTCCCTACAGCTTTCACAATACATTTATATATCATATCGAAATTGTTGGTTCAGAAACAATCCCCTGCGGCACACCATACTCAGTCCTAATAATCAGTGATAATGATGAGATATTCGGAAACTTGGCTTCGATCTTTTTGGTATTCTCGGAATGAATTTAGAGTTGTTTGACCGAATCTGTAATTTTCTATATGTTTATAGATAGCTTAAAACGTAGTTTGAAGTGTGTTTTCCTCCACAAATTAAATTTACATGGATCAGTTCCAATAGGCCATTCAGTTCCTTTGCATGAAGAATACGAAGACATAAAGAAGGTCATTTGACGGTTATTGCAATAAAACTTACACCAATGGATCACCTGTGTTGACCTCAAAATGGTTTGTTCCCTTCTTGTAGAAGCAAGAAGGGAACGTGAGAAGCATTGGGAGCAATCAAAATGGCCGCCAAGATCTGACCTGAAATCTGGTGATCCAAACATTCTAAATCAGCCACTCATCGACAGAAAAACATTATATTTCCACCTCTGCATATAAAACTATGTCTCATAAAGCAATTTGTTAAAGCTTTGTCAACTGAAGGGGACTGTTTTAAGTATATCATTTCGGCATTTCCTAGCTGTCAAATGAGAAAATGAAGGCTGGCGTCTTTGATGGGCCACAGATTCGTCAAATTGGCTGCAACATAAGTATCAAACTTCATTTCTTACATAGCCATCTTGCTAACTTTCCAGAAAATCTTGTGGCTATTTGTGATGAACAGTGTGAGCGATTCCTCCAAGATTTGAAGGTCATGGAATCAAGGTATCAAGGTAGATGGGATTGTCAGTATGATGGCTGACTGTTGGAGCAACAAGAGAGAATGTCTTCAGATTGAACATTCTAGGAAGAGTTTTAAGCGGAAATGTTTACCCTCATATCTTTTTCTCATTTTGTATGAACACAATGTAACTTTTAATATTATAACAACCTTTGTATGAATAAAATATTCTAATATGTTTGGTTAGTACCTACTTTATTTTCTTCTGTATGCCCATTTTGTATGACTTTAAGGGTAAAGAGAGGGTATCCTGTAGTTTAAAAACTTGAAGCGATAGAGAAAAATTGATAACATTTTTGACTTCAGAGACCAAAATTCAGTAAAAACTAGTCACAAGACAACCAAATTGCTGTTCCCTAGTGTAATAAATTATGCAATAGTTTCACTTCATAAAATGATGTTTTTCGTGACCAAATAAATAAAAAGACAAATATCGATTATTTTCATCGAAATATATTCCTGTCATGATTTCAGGATGTTCATTTTCTCTTTCAATTGTGCTGGAGTTCAAAAGTTTCTCCTGAAAATCCGGACTTGTTTGTCTCATTCTTTCCTCTATTTAATTTGAGCTTTCGATTCCCCAAGGCTGGGACAATAAAACATGACATACTTACGCAATGAATCTTTTATCAGGCTGTAATGAAAAATCGATGTTCGAGAGGGGTAGCTTTCAAACAGCTCGAGTTGTCTCCTAGATTTCGCCTTTTATCTTTTCGTCCCAACAGATTCAGATGGTAGCCTCCAGTTACTGTAACTTTCTGAATATTCAGCAAGTTACTTTACATCATCTGAGAGTGTTACGTTATTTATTCAAATGATTTCAGGTTGAATTATTCCGAAACAATCCAGATCATCCCCTGAGAATGAACGTTCGAAGTCTGAAACTTTGTCGCTTTTTGTCAAGAATCGGACATTTAGGACTGCATTTTCGAACTACTATCAAAATAATAATGATTATTGCATTTATCTCAAGAGTTCGTATACCCAACATTCGTATACCCAAAGCGGCGAGTATTCGACAAGACGATCTCCATACTTATTTGAATTAGATTTAGAGTACATGACGACAGATGAAAAGAACTTCTGAAAAGGCACGCAAAAAAATAAGAAGAAGAAAAAATCCAAGTTAACATGTTGAGTAACACTCGTTTAACATTCTTCTGGAAAAAACTGCCACACAGTTGGTAATGCGGCAACATTCGGTTCCCAAGAAAAACCTCACGATAAGAAAAACTACCCTATCACCTAAACGATGAGTGGAGCAACTCTCTTAATTCGTATAGAATAAAATATGAAACAATGCCCTTGCCAACATTGTGGATATATAACGTTCTTTCAGAAATACATAAGGATGCAGATACATTGATAAAACAGTCTAATCTACATAACTATAACACAAGAGGCGCAATAATATCCGGACAACTAAGTATCGTGGTTTTAAGAGATGGAGTGAAACAGGTATTGTCGAAAAGAGTACCAATAAATATGGGAGTACCCCAAGGTTCAATACTGGGACCTTTAATCTTCATTATTTTCATAAATGACCTGAGTGTTGGTTTGAGCAGCAAACATATCTCTGTCAAAAATTATGCAGATGACACGAGCCTTGTAGCAAGAAGTGATGACGTGCTGAATTTGACGGAAGTCGTTGATATCACAATTCAGCAAGCTCAGCGCTGGTTCAGCTCTAATCGACTACATATCAATGAAGAAAAAACTACAGCAACTTTCTTCAAGACAAGTCACTCTAGTATTACAACGCCTATACTGTTTAAAACGAAGGGTCGGGTCATTGAAACTCAAACCTCATCAAAATTTCTTGGCATATATCTGGATGAATCTATGAAATGGGATGCACACATAACACAGCTGTGAACCAATCTGAGTTCTCTCTGATTCTCTCTGAAATTAGTGGAGAAGTTTTTCAATTGGTCCACATTGAAGGTGGTTTACCTTGCAGTCTTCGAATCAAGACTTCGATATGGTTCTATGTTCTTTGGAAATAGTAGCTTTATGAAAAATGTCAACGTTCTACAGAAAAAAGCACTGCGTATTATTTTAAGATTGAAATATGGTGCTTCCTCTAGAGGCAAGTTTAGAGAAATGAGCATACTTACAGCTACAGCCATTCATATACAGGAAAGTCTTTTTTTGTTTTAAAAAATTACCAACAGTTTCAACAAAATAATGACTTATTGACTTTAACAAAATGACTTATTTTGTATGCAATATTTAAATTTGTTTTTTTTTTCAGTTTTATGGTGAATTAATCACTAAGTTCACACTTATTAGACTTCAATCATTAGTTTCATCTTGGTTTAAGTTTTGTATCTTTATCTTTTATTTTGTATTATTCTAAAATTTATGTTCATTTTATTTGTGGATGACTGGAAGAATGATGCGTCAAACTCCTACCATCTCTAAGAAATTTATTTCCTCGACATTAAAGATTACTATATTAACTTTATGGGTTTCCAACCGTATGAAACTCTTTGAACTCTTTGAAAAAACTTCAGGAACATGAAATCAAGTTTGAAGCTTATTTCAAAATCAGGCATGATCGAATTTAGAGTTTAATAGAGATTTATTTTTCGCTCAATCAAAACAGAGCATTACCAAGAAACTTTAAAAAATATAATTCTCATTGTTAAATTCGCGTGGAATAAAACACTGGATCTAAATTTTCTGTGGGACTTTGAGAAAATTATTCTTTCAGTTAGATTCTCATGAAATAAAATACTGAATTTTCCTTTTCGTAGTAAATTCTCGTCAGTATTCCTGTCTGAGACATTTTCAGGAATTTCAGTGACATAAATTGCTCTCATATTTACTGCCGATATGAAGAGAACTAAATTGAGAAAAATTGTTATAAATTGAGAGCATACTTTGATGCTTGAAGACGTATTTAACCCTCAATTTTGTCGTTTTTCTTTCTATGTTATAGCGTCTCCCAGAAATTCTCGATGTAGAGATCATCTAGTATCTCTTTCAATATATGCTACGCAAATTATATTACTTCTTGATTTACTTACGTATAATTTCGATGTTCAACTGATTTATTCGA
Source organism: Henosepilachna vigintioctopunctata (assembly GCA_030704895.1). Lineage (NCBI taxonomy): Eukaryota > Metazoa > Arthropoda > Insecta > Coleoptera > Coccinellidae > Henosepilachna > Henosepilachna vigintioctopunctata. The sequence goes on along the minus strand of JARQZJ010000121.1, from coordinate 5,929,190 downwards.
CAACTAACCTGAAAAAGAAAATTCGAATTAGTTGTTGTTGATAGATATATTTCTTCAGGACAGTGTATATAAACTAGAGTAGGTATACAAGAACAAGTTAAATTATCAAATAATATTCGTGTTCTTCATAGTTTTAGTCGAAAAAATGCGAATAATTCATTCGAAGACTGGTTTTTATTAACTTTCCATTGAAAAAATTAAAATTTCCACTACACTTCGTACTATCGAACTATTTCGAAAAAAATTGGAATTCTTGTTTGCAAATTACATAAAAATTTGAATTTGCTGTCGAATGCAGCTAGTAAGTAGATGTAAGCATTCTCTTTGATATAACACAACTATTCTTCCAGAAGCAATATACGCAGTTGAAACAATGGTTATTGGCAGTCATTCAAAAATTAGAGAAATAGAAAAACAAGAACGAAAAATTCTCAGAAAGATTTACGGACCAATCATAAGAAACGGCATTTGGATGAAAAGACCTCAGAATGAACTTTATTAAAGACAAATACGATAACGGACGAATACGATAATCAGAAAACGACGAGCAAAAATTGAATGCGACATAAAGTCACTAATAGAGACCCTAAAAAATCTACAACAGATCAATATGAATATCTCCAAATTTCTGATATTACATCATTTGATAAATCGGGGATTCTCTTTGATATGTCCGTTATCACTGATTTTATTGTACGGATATTGAAATGACTATATCAACGAGAACTGGACGTACGAAAGTAGTGAATTGTTTATTCCATGATTATTCTTTTACTGAAAAATTGTAAAAATTCGTCTTTTAAAAAAATGTTTTTGTTACAAATGGCGAATGCGCTGGTGAATCTGAAGTTGATCATATTATAGGCTTGTTCTAGAATTCATCATTTAAATTTAAGGTTTCAACTTGATCTTACAGGGTATTCATTATCAATATTATTCAAAAATTAACAACATGATTTTGATCAGGTTTAGATACAAACTATTTTAGATGTCCAACAAATTCCTTGAATGTGTTGCATTACTAGGAAATAACTCGTATTAGATTTATCGATTCTGAACCAAAAGATAAAAGAAGTATTTTCATCCCTACTGCCCTTCAAGTTTGAATAGCGACTCAATGAAACAATTTTTCGAAATTTAGACATCGAATGAAGTAACTCCAAATTTTGAAGAATTTTGTTAGTGGGTGTGAGGACAATTATTTGAGTTTGAATGTGTCAAAGCATAATGATGTCTCTTTCACAAGGAAAAGAGATCGAATTGAGTGTGATTACAGCGTCGGTGGTGAGATTCTTTCTCGTTCTGATAAGATGAGAGATCTTGGTTTGATCTGGGATCAGAAGGTTTCCTTCGTTCCACACATTACCAAACTTATTTCATCCGCCTAGAAAATATATGGATTCGTTATACGAAATGACAAATATTTCAATAATTCCTCAACATTCATAGGATTATTTAGTACCCTAATCCATAGCCAGTTGGAGTATGGCAGTATGATCTGGCATCCTATTTACACTTGTCATCAACGTCATCTTGAGGCTATTCAGAGAAGGTTCTTGAAATTCGTAGTTTGGAGGGAGGACAAAGTTTATCCACAGAGAGGAGTCAACCTAACGAATTATTGAGTCGATTTAGTTTAATCACATTGCAGAGCAGGAGAGAAACTTAATCACTAAAATTTTTGTACAAATTACTGTACAATAGTATTGATTACCTCCTCTCTTGTCCGCTTTGAAATTTCGTGTTCCTAGGCAAAATTCTCGTAATACAGAATTACTCCACCTAGAGACTTCGAGGTGATTAGGGTACCAACTCCCTAGTACAATCCCCTATTTGGTTTATGGAGTCTACATTCAATAGAGTAGCCAATAATTGTGACATTCACTTTGACTCCATAGCAGTTATTATTAGGAGTTATGTGAACAAAGGAAATTGACTGAAATGAGTTGAATGAGATTGAATTCTCGCTTAACTCTTGGTGAAACATCAAGAATATCAAAGAAAATTGACTAAAATGACTGGATTTAGATTAAGTTCTTTGTAATATTTCATTGAATGCTATAATATAGTTATTAGTTACTATTGTTTTAGATTAGATGGAGCACTTGTTATATCTTTTTCATTGTAATTATTTAGTTAGTATTTAAAATAAATTAAACTCTTGGCTTAATGTTTCACGATTTATTCAACAATATGTATAGTCAACATGTTTCGAGCGTTAGCTCATTTTCAAGACTAAAGACTAAAGTTCAGTCTTGAAAATGAGCTAACGCTCGAAACATGTTGACTATCTTCTTCTTTCATGTGCCTTGTCCGGTCTCCCTGACGTTGGCGATCACCATGGCAAAAGCTGTACGGTCCTCCGCCAAGCGGAAAAGTTCACCAGCCCTTCTAATGCCGGTCCAATCCCGAATATTTCGGAGCCACGACTGTTTCCTTCTTCCAGGTCCACGGCGCCCCTCAATCGTGCCCTTTAATATGAGCTGTAGTAGACGATATTTATCACCTTTCAAAATATGTCCCAGATATGATGTCTTTCGGCATTTTACGATCGCCAAGAGTTGCCTTTGGATGTTTGCTCTTCGTAATACATTCTCGTTTGTAACATGTTGTGTCCACGGAATACGAAGCATTCTTCTGTGAAGCACATTCCAAATGCCTCCAGTTGGTTCATTGTCCTGACCTTCAGAGTCCACGTCTCTACTCCGTACAGCAATACCGACCATACATAGCATTCAAGCATACGTTGTTGATTTTTAGGCATATCACCGATTTGTTAAAGCAAATCGTTCCCTCGATTGTGTTTGCCAAAATCATTCAAGCATATCTGATTGTTGTTATTGGCTCTCCAATTGTGATTTCCTTCCAATATGAAATGATCAGAGTTGATTTAGATTCAGTTCTTTGTAATATTTCATATAAATGCTATTCTTTAGTTATATGTTATCATTTTTTCTGTAGTTGTGTATTATACTTGTTGAGAATAAAGAACTTATTTTATTATTATTATTATTAAGAAAATTATGAAAGTTTGATGTTATTTATTGAGACAAATTCTTAAAGTTTCTCTATAGTTTTCCGAAATAGATGTGTAAATTATTCACGACAAATGAATTAAATATATGCCAATAATCCCTCCAACGTTTGATAAAAATGAAAAATGACTGAACAGCTATCGTCAATAGAACAGTATACGTCGTCTCGCTAGAAGTTTCTCGTCAGTTTTCTCATAACAGTAATCATTATTAATTGAAATTCTCTTCATTTATCATTGGGATAAGTTACAGAAATAATAAGACTGTCAGCACCTCTTGTGAAATTTTCGTGATAGATCATCTCGGTTGTCTGATTTTTTCTTTGTTCCATATTACATATATTCCTGGATATTTCTAGAAAGATGGGGTTTAAGTATTCAGTTATTATCACGCCATCTTGGTTTTGTGTTCCAATTTAGACATACCCATAAATTTTAATGAAAAAAACAGAATAAAATACTGGAATGACAGTACTTAAGACATGACACTCGAAAGAAAATTATTTTACATGATGTTTGACACAAAAATGCATGAGATATCACATGAAAATTGTGAGAAATATTCTGTGGATATCAATTTATTATGAGAGGTAATAATAAAAACTTGTCTAAAAATCACTGACTGAACAATTCTTTATTCGACTAGTTTCGCCTTTTACGGCATTATCAAGAATTGAAACATATTACAAAGACAACCTTTAAATATTTGCAGATCTGTTCGGACCACAGAATACACCTTAAATTCGGTCATAGGTGTATTCTGTGGTCCGAACAGATCTGCAAATATTTAAAGGTTGTCTTTGTAATATGTTTTCATTCTTGATAATGCCGTAAAAGGCGAAATTAGTCGAATAAAGAATTGTTCAGTCAGTGATTTTCAGACAAGTTTTTATTATTACTTCTCATTTAAATATGAACTATCACAGAGTAGATTCATCGTCCATTGAATTTATCAATTGATTATATGACACTATGAATTTTTACACAGAATATCTTTTAGGTAGTATCTTATGATAATTTAAGTTGATAACGAGCTCTCAACCTACTGAAAAAATGGAGATTCATTTATTTATTCATTTACAAATTCTCCACTCAACAGCTTGGGCCAATTACTGAGTGGGAAAATACAATATAGTTCACAACTTATGTAAAATAAAACTAGAAGTAATACCATTATTACACAAACAATACACGTGAACGATAACTCTGTAGGAAAGCTGACATTAAAGCTCACCCACAAAATATAGGAAAAACTAATACCTAAAAAATTTCTAACTAAAAAACACTAAATCGAGAGCTCGTCTGATCACCAGGCACGCATGGAAATATGTCGATGACGTCATGAAAAGGCTCGAAGTCAGCACAAATATTATGAAGTGGTGAAAAAGCCAGAACATTAGTACGAGCCAGAGGTGGATAGAAAATGTTCATATTTCTACAAGTTATTCTCGGAACACGGAAATTTATGAAAAGAAGAAAAGAACAATCAACAGAAAACCTTATCAGCTTGTACAGGAACATTATTCCCAAATATTTCCTACGTGTTTCAAGTGTTGGAACATTAAATCTTGTAGTACCTGTAGTAGTAGTGTTCTGGATACACACCGTCGGAGCAAAACCAAAATAGTTCAAAAATCGTCTTTGCACGGATTCAAGATTCGTTATATTACACACGTATCCTGGATTCCAAACGACACTAGCATATTCTAGTTTTGAACGTATTAAGCTATTGTATAAGAGCATAGTTGATTCAGATTGAGAGAGTCATTTAGAATTTCTTATTACAAACCCTAATGTTCTATAACAACTTGAAACAATATCATTAATGTGAGTAGCAAAAGTTAATTTTGTGTCGAAAATTACTCCTAAATCTCTGAATTCGGTACATCAATCGATTTTATTACTATTCACAAGGTACATTAACACTTAGAAATATTCAGTGTCAGTAAATTTCTCTCAAATTTCAAATTTTAGATATCGTATTGAGATGAAGTCAGTGTCTTCATTTGTAGATACAAATCTTTATTTGTAACATTCGAAATCAACTATAACATTTGCATATAAAGTGGTAATATTGAAGACTTATCATTGTTTACCTCGAAAAAAACTTCAAGAAAGTGAACAATTTGGCGTATGCGCCAGGCCGAAAAAATGTTGAAATTCTTGTTTGAAAGTGGAAAATGAATCTAAAAAATTTAAACAGTGAAGTTACAGAAACTTTGAATTCAAGAATACTAAATAATTATCGTTATATTCTAACAGAATGTTCATAAGCGCTACGAATTGCCTCAAACTTCATGAAATATTGGAGATTTGTTACATAACCTATTGTATACAACCATCAAGTTGTAAATACTTTCATCTTTTGGCAGAATATAAGAAATCGAGAGCAGCGTTATCGAAAGTGCTTCCGACGAAGTTTCTTCGCGAAATTTGGAACTTCTTAATGAGCATTCTTGAGCAACTTTCCTTTATACATCGAGAGGACAAAAAGTTCAAACTTTTAAATATTGAAAAACTTTTTTGTTACTTTAACTATCTTCGCAATATCGATAAAAACTGTGCATTCATATATAATATGAGATTACCGAGTTCCATTCATTGAATTACAATAAAATAAAAATATGTTAATTAAAATAGTACAAAAACAAAGCATATATACATAGGTTGAACACACAGAATTACCTCTGCTATAAATATAAGATTTTCATCTAGAGCTAATATTGTAGCACAACAATTTTCACCGTATGGATATAATCTGCTTATCTACCTCGTATTTCTTGATGAAATGGGACTGTTCGGTATGAATTCAAACAAGAATGGGGCTTTTCGCAAGAGCTTACGACCCCCTTCGAGTTGTGATAATATTAGATAAGCAGAGAATTAGTGCATGTGTTATGTGGTTAACATTGTATGACCAAAATCTTTCGATTTAGTTCTCAGTGTTGACTCCAAATCGAAATTTTATAATGGGTGATTTTTTGAACGTAGTTTTTTCAAATCGAATAAAACATTCAATTCAAAATTTTAAATTTTTATCAAAATTGATAACTTAGCCTTTGCCATTTAAATTTGAAAGATAACTTCATGTAAATGTTGTCCGCGGTTCCGTATCAAATGGTCCATTCGGAAGGTCCAACTTTGCGTCACTTTTTTGAGCATTTCGACCTGTATCCCACGAATTACGCGTGTTATGTTATCCTGTAAGGCTTCAATCGTGCTCGGTTTATCCACATAGACTAACGACTTTACATAACCCCACAAGAAATAATCCAGAAGCGTCAAATCGCATGATCTTGGCGGCCAATTCACAGGGCCATTTCGAGAGATAAGCTGCTCACCAAATTCATCCTTCAACATGTCCATTGTTTCACGAGCTGTGTGGCATGTGGCACCGTCTTGATGAAACCACATGTCAACCAAGTTCAACTCGGCAAACTGGGGCAAAAAAAAGTTGCGTTTCATGACTCGATATCGTTCGCCGTTGACGGTAACGTTTCTTCCACGGCTGTCTTTGAAGAAGAATGGACAGGTGATGCAACCAGCCCATACACCACACCAAACTGTCGTTTTTTCGGGATGCATCGGTAATTCTTGTATGGCATGCGGCTGTTAATCACTCCAGATGCGACAGTTTCGTTTATTTACATATTCCTTGAGCCAGAAATGAGCCTCATCGCTGAACACAATTTTTCGATAAAACAGCGGATTTTCATTAACCTGTTCTAAGGCCCATTCACCAAAAATTAGACGTTGTGGTAGGTCATTCGGCTTCAATTCTTCCAGAAGTTGAATTTTATAGGTTTTCAAACCCAAATCAACACGTAAAATTTTCCACGTGGTTGAGTAACACATGCTCAATTGCTGAGAACGGCGACGAATTGACATTTCACGATCCTCATTAACACTGTACGCTACGGCTGTAATATTCTCTTCAGTGCGCACTGTACCCATGCGAGAAAATGGTTTAATGTCCAAGAAAGTAAACTTGTTGCGAAATTTGGAGATAACAGCAGGAATTGTTGATTCACCAGGTCGATTATGACGACCATAATATGGTCGTAACAAACGATACACTTTTTTCACAGAGCACGAATTTTGATAGTAAATTTCAACAATTTACAATCGTTGCTCGTTTGTAAGTCTTTCCGTGATGAAATAGCGAAGTATACTGAAAACTTTTTACTTTGACAGATGACGTATAGATGCCATTACCAACCAGTGCCGCCAACCTAAAAAACTTAACTCTTAAAAAATCCCCCGTTCGAATGAGACTCTTCTGCTTAACCATAGATAATAACAGATACATGAAATTTGAACCAATGTGTCATTAAAATCGAGAAAGAGAAGGAAGACAAGCGGCTTTATTAACAGAAATCCTCTATTGTCAGTTCAACTTTCCAATTTCCACGTCTTTGTGCTATAATTTATCGCATTTTCCCTCAGAATCATTAATTATTTCCGGAAACAGTGCACTCGATATCTTTACCGACAGGTCGATATTGTTAGCGTCCCACAACTCCCGTTTAACGCCGTTCCCTTCTCAACCACCGAACGGAAGGAAAAAACTGAGATGATAAATCATCCACTAAATCCGATTTCTTCAGGTCGGTTTTCAGGCATTTTCAGCCATTTTCAGACAATTGGTGTGGCGAATTCGGGTCATCCGCTATCCTCAATACTTTCCCGACGTTTCATCTTAATCATTGGCGGCAGTCAGTTTCAGATCCGGTTTTTGTCGTTTGAGGAATTTCCGATTGATGATCACTTAGGGATGTCCATAACTCGCCATGTAGAGATCGTATTCGGATTTTCTGTCGCCTATTTTTCACAGAACAACGGGAGAATAAACATATTCAACACTCAAATAGCATAGAAAACACTGCTCTCTAGAATTGTACAATATTACTTGACATCGAAGTATTGTGAGCTACATGTCAAGATTCAATACAAGTCAAATGAATTTTTTGTTCAATCTGTTAAAATTTCTGTTGAGGATAACAACTACAAGGCCTACTACCAGGAAATCGACGAAATGTTTCGAAAATACCTAAATTTGAAACCGAGCGATCAGAATCTTGTTGTGACTGGTTCAAATTCAAGTCTGTTGAATTTTTTGTTCACTCTGTTCAAATTTCTGTTGAAAATAACAACGACAAGGTGAAGTACCAGGAAATCGAGGAAAATGTTGCAGAAATAACTGAGTATAAAAATCTGAGTTAGAATATTGTGACTGGTTCGTTTTTTAAATGCCAAAAGAACGCTGAGCGCATTACCAGAATGAAAAATGTCATATACCTGTTAGGCTACAAGACTGAAGAGTGTTCTTGATGTGAATCTTCTAGATCTCCTTCTCCTCCTCTCGCATCTTCTAGACTTATGCCAGAACGATGGCATATATGGAACATCTACAGTTTTCTGTTAACTAGAGGCAAAAGGCGTTTTTCTGTTAGATAATTCACGTCTTGCTTCATAAGAATTTGTGATGTTTGTTTCAGTCTGATTACTTTCAATGACGTTATGTAGTTTGAGCAACAAAGTCATCTATTCTAACTCTCAATGTTTAAATTTTCATTCTCGACACCCGCTTAACTATTTCATCCACAATTTGTTAAGGTTCTTCAGTACATTTCCCAACTGGAAAATTGGGTAAGTTTGTCTAGTAGTATAGGACAAAAATACATTTTTTCTTATCACTATTCATTATTTTTCGGCTGCAGTATTGTAGTATATACTACATTTTTGAACACATGAATGAAATAAGAATGAAAATCCTCTTAGCTAAGATACAATTAATTCATCTTTCATCTGTTTGAATTTTTTTTTGATTTTCAATTATAAATTTTCTTTTATATTTAATATATATCTCTATATATAATAATATTATCATTTATTGCACCAAGTGGATATTTCTGTTAGGGAGAACTAAGATTAAGAATTGTTAGATCTAGTGGAGTTGTTGTTTGATAACAACAACTTGGTCAGAAAACCAATTGAATTGTACCGAGGACTTTCAAACCTCTAACGTCTGGCATTTAATTTTTCTTGCTCTATTAACCCACCCCATCTCCACTGTAGTTAACTGTGGTGTGGTACAATTCACTAACTTTCAATTCTCTCTTAGCAGTCACTCAGGTTTCGAACCAGAAGTTAATCGCAAGCATACATCTTATGTGTGCGTGAGATTGTAGATATACACGAATCTATAACTAGATAACAAAAGTAGGTTATACAATTATTCCACGACGTAATCAATAATAATTAACACCGAAATTATATAGAAAGTTCCACTCGAATTCGTGTAAATTCTCCACCAAAACCCTCATCAAAGATATTTTCCTTTTCGTGAAGCTTTTTCATTATATAACATTCAGATCTCATTTCATTTCATGTCAGTCGGCGTTCTCATCTATCCAATACCATGAGAACCTCTCCCCACGTAAAATATATGATCAATTCCAAATATCACGATCCTGGAGCATCTCTTCACGTTCCAGTTATCAAACTGTAAAAACGTAAAGGAACATCCAGGCATGCACGCACGCAAAGTTCTATAATATTGCCTCTTTGATATGCATTGCCTTCGACGGGCCATTCCCGAGTAATTTAATTCAATTGAGATATTCCGACGCATTTGAGTTGGATCGGATCGGTGAAATGTGGCGTTCAACGATATCACAGAACAACGTGAAGTAAAGATGACGTAGGGGCAACTGAGTGGAGTGAAATAAGCCTGATGATGATCGGTATGTATTGAGCTGAACGTATTTAGTTCTATCATTCTTTCAGCAGAAATAACCAATATAAATATAAAAGGTGTTTTTTTTAGAGGTATAGAACTTTAAATTTCAATAAAACAACGATGGATCATTCGATTGACAAGAATTTTTTTATTCGAAAGATAATCTTGTGGCATTACATTTTGAATATGATCTCTAGCATATGACCGCCACGGCTGGCTCGGATGTAGTCCAATCTGGACGTCCAATTTTCGATGACTTTTTCCAACATTTGTGGCCGTATATCGGCAGTAACACGGCGAATATTGTCTTCCAAATGGTCAAGCGTTTGTGGCTTATCCGCATAGACCAATGACTTTACATAGCCCCACAGAAAGTAGTCTAGCGGTGTTAAATCACAAGATCTTGGAGGTCAATTCACAGGTCCAAAACGTGAAATTAAGCGGTCACCAAACGTGTCTTTCAATAAATCGATTGTGGTACGAGCTGTGTGACATGTTGCGCCGTCTTGTTGAAACCGCAGCTCCTGGACATCATGGCTGTTCAATTCAGGAATGAAAAAGTTAGTTATCATGGCTCTATACCTAACACCATTGACTGTAACGTTCTGGCCATCATCCTTTTTGAAGAAGTACGGATCAATGATTCCACCAGCCCATAAACCGCACCAAACAGTCAGTTTTTCTGGATGTAACGGTGTTTTGACATACACTTGAGGATTATCTTCACTCCAAATGCGGCAGTTTTGTTTGTTGACGTGGCCACTCAACCAGAAATGCGCTTCATCGCTAAACAAAATTCGCTTATGAAAATCGGGAACAACGGCAATCTCGTTTTGGGTCAATTCGACGAATCTACGCCTTGCTTGATGATCGTTTGGCAATTCATGATGAAGAACAAACTGAGAATAAATCACTTCTCAGCTGTCAAATCGGTCAGTTTACTATATGTTAAAGAAAATGGGGAAAGGTTTATTAATTTAATAGTTGTGAGTATTCAACAAAGAACATTGATATGCTACTTAAAATGTAGCATAACAGTTAAATTATAATATCTTCTCATTTGTTTGAGAAGAGAGTTAAGTCATTGCTGTTAATAAAGGCATTCTATAGTGTGGCAGAGTACTTCGATGAATTGAATGTTGGCAATAATGTATAAATCAAATTTTTCTACCATATGTTTGTTTATTCTTTCACCACGAATGACCCCCAGCATGTGAAATTGACTCAAATGTTCAATATATCTAGGTAATTTTTTTTTCAAATAAAGTTGTTTATTATTGTGAATATAAATTGAACCAATATTTTTGTTCGAGGGCTGAATGGAAGATGAGACTCAAAATTGAATTCAGTCCTTTTGTGACCATTCTACTTAGTTTTAATGATTGTATGAATTGAATGAATGTAACTTTGCAATGTAAAGAATGTTTCTCAATGAATATATTTGGAGTTTATCGTGTAGAAATATGTGAGAAATAAATTGTTATACCGAAAATCTAATAACTATCGGAGAAATATAAATTTTCATTATGAGAAAGCAACATGAATCCAACATTTTATTAGACCAACTTGACATTTTACTACTGCTTTTGGGCCGCTCTGCCTCTACGATCAATTTTTATATTAGGATTCTCTAATCCCATAGGCATCTCGAACTTTATATTGAATACATTCAAGAAAAGATGTAATTTAGCTGATTGAAGGTTGTTTTAGACCGTCCAAGAGGGATTAAGGAAGGTAATGTTCACTTACTGAACTTGTTCCACAACGAATTGCTTCTCTTCGTTCAAAAATAATCTTCGTGATTTTTCCGGTTTGCACATTGCTAGACTTTTTCCTTTGTAGTTTCCCTTCTTACGGATCGAATTTTTCGGCTTAGTAATTGGGTAACTCATTTTCTTTTGTACGTCAGGTTTCTGAATTGAGAATTAAGACCTATCAACTCCTAAATTAAATACAGTCGACGACATATCTACACTTCTCTCAAATATTACAAAGACCTAAAGTTTGTAAAGTTTCAGGGGGGTAATCTCTAGATCTAGTGAACCGATTTGAAAAATTATTTTACAAATAGAAAGCCACGTCTTTTCGAAGTGACATGGGGTATATATTCTACTAATAAAAAAATACCGATCACTAATAAAACTTCCATAACGTAGAACAAGGTATGAAAAAATTTGCCATAAAATGTCTCTCATCGCATGCGCTGTGGAAACTATGAATGGTACAACAAAAAATGTTTTACAAATATTAGAGAATATATCAATATCTCTAAAAATCTCAGAGTACTTTATGTCTAGCTATTGTTTTTAGTTCAGTATAATTACTTTTTTGAAACAGATGATAATAAAAACCACATAATGCCTAAAAGACCTCGTTATTTATGTCTTCGTTTGAATACTTATCCATATAAATTATTTATCATTTAAGGCTGTTTCAGTGCTTGAAGATTACTTCCGAATTATAAAAATCCGTCATTACATTCAGAAGATATTACGAATTTGAAAATGTCAATCTGAACAAAATTCCACTGGTATTAAAAAATTAAAATTCTACTACCCCATAATAATGACCTATAGGAAATTATTTAGACTTATATACTACAAGACTATAAATTAGATAATACAGACCAATATACTACTAAACCTATATATACAAGACGAAGCTCTGATGAGAGAGCGGTAAAGTAGAAAATATATATAATTGCTGAAGGAGCCATCCGAAGGAATTGGAGTTTTGAATCATCATTGCAATCCGTGATAGGGTGAGAGCGATAATCTTTTCTTCTTAGATTTATATCTGAATATTGGAAACAAACAAGTATTATTCATAACAATGTTATGATTATGAGGTTGTATTTATTTAGTTGTTATAATTGAAATCAACAATTGAGTTTAGATACAAGATGTCACTCCAATCATTGACTACTGAGACCCTTCAGAAAGCTTCTTGAAATTCTTAGTTTGGAGTTTAAAGTTTATATACAGAGAGAAATCAATCATAACGAATTATTGAGTCTAGTTAATTTAATCTAATTGTAGGGTAGGAGAGAAACTTTATCCCTAAAATGTCTGTACAAATCACTGTACAATAGTACTGATTGTCCTCGTATCTTCTCCGCTTTGAAATTTTGTGTTCCTAGGCAAAATTCTGGTACTACATAATTATGCCACCTAGAAACTCCAAGAACCAACTCGCTAATACAATCCCCCATTTGGTTTGTGGAGTCTGCATTCAATAAGTGGCCAATAACTGTGACATTCACTTTGACTTCTTTGTAATATTTCATTTAATTCAATTATGTAGTTATTAGTTACGTTTTCAGTTTTTTTTCAGAATAAATTGAGTTCTTTGTTATATTTCTCTTATTAATTTAATAATATAATAATATAATTTTATTTTATTGAGAAACATTCCTTACATAGTAAAATTACATTCATTTCAATTGATAAATAATTACAACTAAGAGAAATGCTCTCAAAAGGACCGAATTCAGTTTGGAGTCTGATCTTCCATTCAGCCCTCGAGCAAAAATATTGTTCAAACAAAAATCTTGGTTAAATTCATATTTACAATAATATACAATTTTGATTGAAAAGAAGAGAAAATAAAAATTTCCTCAGAGATATTAAACATTTGAGACAATTTCACATGGTGAAGAACATTAGTGTTAAAAAAATATACAAATATATGATACAAAAAATTGATTCAAACATTATTGCCTACATCCGAATCATCGAAGTACTCTGACACACTATAGTATGCCTTTGTTAAGAGCAGAGATTTAACTCTCCTCTTAAACAAATGAGCTTTCAGTACTTTCAAATTCGATGGTAAATGGTTGAAAATTTTAATGCTCTGACAATAGAGAGAGTGCTCAAATTTAGCTGTTTTATGCATAGGAATAAGTAGCACATCCCTGTTTCTTGTTGAATATTCATGATTACTATTCAATTTAATAAACCTATCTTCATTTTCTTTAACATATAACAAACATCTATAAATATATAGACACGGTAATACGTTATCATTTTCTATAATTGGGTAATATACCTGTTGAGATTAAAGAACTCATACTGTAAATTATTGAGCGTTACGAAGTTCGTTGGGTCATTTTTCTATAATATGGTAATTTTCTAGGAAACCTCATTCATTCCCAATACACTTTCACGTTTTCTAAGCCTACTCCGTCTCAATAAAATTTAGAAGTCGGGTATTCTCATGATTTACATAAGAGTACCCAATTACGTGCTTCGTTTGACTTCCATCTTATAGGCGAAACAGGGGAGAATGCTGGAAGAATCTCCCCACGAGTTTCGACTACCGATCGAAGTTTTAGGAATCCTTCGGGATGACCAAATAAATTCCGCTGCTTGGGTATAATCTTCGAGGGTCAGCGTTTAGCGACTATAAACCGATGGTATCTAACCAACGGGGCATCGTTTGAAATCGAGTTTTGTCTCTACCTTGCCTTTTCTCTACAGGGGGATTGGGAATGTACGATTTGGAGCTGTGCACCGAGCGTGAATCTAAATTTCATGAATTTATTTCGAGATTTTTTCGGTGTAATTCGAAGGTTTATAGCTATTATGGTAAACTAATTGGTAGTGTGGAGCTTCATCAAATCACCCAGCTAATAAAGCGTGTCCCAGAACTAAAGCAAGATCTTAATCTTAACTACCAGTATAGATAAAACGAAATAAAACACAATAAATATTCTCAAATTTAATACAAATACGCATGACGACGTTTCGAAGTACTACTTCTTTATCAAATGCTGAATGTATCAATTTGTATAAAACTAATACATTCACAAGAAACATATAATGTGTATTAATTTATGAGGAAATTCTAATATTGTTTCTAAATAAGTATAGATGAAACGAAATGAAACAATAATCAGAATTTTCTCAAATAATGGGTGATTTTTTAAGCGTAGTTTTTTTTAAATCGAATAAAACACTCAATTTGCATCATATATTCAAATTTTTTATTGGAATTGATAACTTGGCATTTGCCATTTACATTTTGAAGATAACTTTATGTGAATGTTGTCCGCGGCTCCGTGTCAAATGGTCCATTCGGAAGGTCCAATTTTACGTCACTTTTTCGAGCATTTCGGCCTATGTCCCACGAATTAAGCGTGTTATGTTATCCTGTAAGGCTTCAATCGTGTTCGGCTTGTCCACATACACTAAGGACTTTACATAACCTCACAAGAAATAATCGAGAGGAGTCAAATCGCATGATCTTGGCAGCCAATTCACAGGGCCATTTCCAGAGATAAGCTGCTCACCAAATTCATCCTTCAACATGTCTATCGTTTCACGAGCTGTGTGGCATGTGGCATCGTAATGATGAAACCACATGCCAACGAAGTTCAACTCGGCCAACTGGGGCAAAAAAGTTGCTTATCATTGCTCGATATCGTTCGTCGTTGATGGTAACGTTTCATTTTCAGTCATCTTTGAAGAAAAATGGACCGATGATGCCACCAGCCCATAAACCACGCCAAACTGTCGTTTTTTCGAGATGTATCCGTAATTCTTGTATGGCATCTGGCTGTTCATCACTCCAGATGCGATAGTTTTGTTTATTTACATATTCGTTAAGCCAGAAATGAGCCTCATCGTTGAACACAATTTTTCGATAAGACAGCGGATTATCATTAAGCTGTTTTAAGGTCCATTCATCAAAAATTGGACGTTGTGATAGGTCATTCGGCTTCAATTCTTGCAGAAGTTGAATTTCATAGGCTTTCAAACCCTAATCAACACGTAAAATTGTCCAGATGGTTGAGTAACACATGACCAATTGCTGAGAACGGCGATGAAATGACATTTAACGATCCTCATTAACAATGTACGCTACAGCTGCAATATTATCTTCAGTACGCACTGTACGCATGCAAGTCAATGGTTTATTGTCCAACAAAGTAAACTTGGTGCGAAATTTGATGATAACAGCACGAATTATTGATTCACCAGGCCGATTGTGTTGACCATAATATGGTTGTAACAAACGATACACATTTTTCACAGAGCACGAATTTTGATAATTAATTTCAACAATTTGCAATCGTTGTTCGTTTGAAAGTCTTTTCACGATGAAATGGCAGAGTATACTGAAAACTTTCACTTTGACAGATGACATTTGATGCCATTACCAACCAGTGCCGCCAACCTGAAAAACTCAACTCTCAAAAAAATCACCCGTTATGATACAAATACGCATGACGACGTTTCGAAGTACTAACTCTTTATCAAATACTGAATGTATTAATTCAGCATTTGATGAAGTAGTAGTACTTCAAAACGTCGTCATGAGTATTTTTATTCAATTATGAGAAAATTCTAAATATTGTTTCATTATGGATATTAATTTTTCCAATATCGGCCCCATCAATCATCAAAACGAAATACATTCCTTTTGCTGCAGATAAGCGCTTAAATCCACCTGTTCTGTCGTTCCACCTGAAGTACTAAATAATAGTACTTCATGCTATTATTCAGTTATCAGTTACTATTTTAGTTTTTTCAGATTATATTGAGCTCTTTGTTAGATCTTTTTCATATCAATTATTTAGTTATTATTCACATTATGATTTTATTTTCTGTAATTCGGTATTATACCTGTTATAAAGGTATAAAGAATATTAATAAATAAAGAAATATTATTAAATAATATTTAAATGAAGAATAAAGAAATTATTATTATTATCAATAATTGAATAGGTTATTTTCCAGAAAGTTTTTAGTGTGACTCGTGACAAAATTCTGACTAACAACCATCGTCTACAGAACGCAAACAGTCCTCCAAGAAGCATATCAACAATGCTTCCACTTTATTTCATATAGTGGAGTAGAGATCTCGAAAAATTTAATAACGCATAAGTAATATGCCTTTCAGTTATATAACTTTTTAATATTCATCTTGTTCCGTCGTAGGTACGTACATTGAGCCAGATTCAAAAAATCCAAAACGACTTCCGCCTTATGTTCTACACCTTTTGTTGTGTTTTATTGAGGGAACAATAGAAAAACACTTGCAGGTCGGTGTTCAGTAGAGAGCTAGAATTAGCATATAATGAATTAAACAGAACTGCCTAACTTCGCTGGTGGTCTTTGTGTTGAAATTCACTCTTCAATCCAGTTTGGCGTTCGCTGAAAACGTAAGAGAAATTATGAATATACTTTGCTTCAAGTGCCTCCATTTTCCTACTCGTGAGGAAGAAACTTTTTTGCATTTAAAATTTTTCACTCGGGAATTGATGTGCTTATATTCTAAGCCCTCAAAGCTGATTTTTTCTTTATTTTTACGAAAGGTTCAAATTAATTATGAATATAAGTATATAATTGGATTGAATATAAGATAAAATTCAAAAACTTGAACTTTTGATTTACTCTCTTATTGATAACATAGCATGATGCGTTTCGTCGTTACAAACGACTTCTTCAGATGCTAATAGAATACTGACTATAGAAAAATTTGTCAAAACAGTTATAAATAACAAGGGAACTTTAGGTTTTTATGAGTCTGGGTTATACTCCATTCTAAAATATAATTTTATTGCCTGAAAAGGTTTAACAAAGGTGAATTATTTAATTGTATCTGTTCATTGAACAAATTTCCAGAATTTTTATGCCGATTTATTTCTACTATTTACCAAAATCTAATTGACTACTTTTCTGTATATCATGTAAAATTTTGAAATTCGTATTGTTTTTCTAATGTTGAAGATCAAACTACACAGAATGAAAAAATCTGGAGTTTATTTGTATAAGTGCAATAGCTGTTACACAGTAAAAACAAGTTGAACGTTGCTGCCAGTTTCAAAGAACATCACCAGGCTAAACAAAGATGTTCAGGGTATATTTTTCCAGATGTAGATAATTTAAAGATATTATCTACAGTTTCAAAACAAAAAACAAATATTTAAGGATACATAGAAATTTATAAACATATATGATAATTTATAAAACTCTATGAAGACGCAGAATACCCGGTAGTGTCGTAGGACATACTGAGAAGAAGAAGAATACAAATTCTATTGCTGCTGAACTCTGTTCTCATATTCAAACAATCCTTCATTAATTTCTTCACTTTTGAAAATGTAGCGATACTACGAAACTGTAGTCAAAATAATGAATATAGTAATGAAAAACAAATTGTATTTCTCTCTATAAAAAGAATTTCGATATATTCCATTCATTATATGATTCAAGTATGAAAGTCTTCAGCAGAAATATATTTTTCGCTGATTGCTCATCTCTTGTTTGACTTGACTCAACATTGTATCGTAAATTTAGATAAATTACGTAAAATTATACAAAATCGTCATAACACTCGATGAACGTTTCGAGCTTTTAACTCATCATCAGGACTTCAATACAACAGATGTAAAAAGTGACAATAATATCTGCTGAGGTTCTAAACGTTTGGTTTATTATTCTAGCTTCGAGAATCATAAATTCAATGGGAGGCCCTTGAATCAAGGAAATCTGAGGAGTTCTTAGTTGCAGTATTTTCTTTATTCAGAACTAATATTACGTTTCACAATCTACTTGAAATCGTATTACCAAAATTTCGGACGAAATTGATTGGGAAAAACTTCTAACTCATTTATTTTCAATTATTTATGTAAATTTTTCAGCATAGATTTTTTATCAAAAATTTATTTCGTTAACATTATATTTCTACAAATAAACACGTTCTGAAAATACCGGTTATTGATTCATCTGCTTTTTTGCTTCTGAAGATTGATAAATAAATATTAATAATTACAAATAAGGATATTTACATATTATGGAGATACAGGTTGATTACGTTAATTTATATAAACAATTTTTTGTCATCTCGTATTCAATATTTCATTTAAAATCTTATAAAAGCAAAATCTAACAAAATATCAATTTTACGAATCAGCCTGAAGGAATGAATTCAATTTTCGGATATGAGGTTGCAATTTTGAAGCCACATATTGACAGAACTGACGTTTCTCATTGATATGCATCAGAAAATAATCTGATATTCGAAAAATTCCAGTTTCAAAGCGCCTTACGTCGTAGTAGATTTTTTTCACGTTTTTACCGAACACGATAATCCTTGAATATTAAAAAGTACATAATAAAGGAGACGTTCGCCAAAGAGCACTAAATGTACATTTTTATCAAAATTTCGTGTTGAAAATCTCTGGAACAGAAAGATTCTTGATGTGAGTAGAATACCTAAGTGGGCTGTGTTTGAAATAGGGACGCTATTTGGTTTGAATTATGTTTTTTCATGCGTGGCGGTACGTACGTAATGGCAACAAACGGCATGCATTTTTAAACATCGAGAGCCATCTATAAGACGTAAATTGTACTAACTAGTTCTTGTTTTCAGTTGAACTTGAAGTGAATTATTAACCTGATAAATATTTTTAAAATTTTTCTGTATATTCTTACCTGCCTTTTTCAATTGATGTTCACAAATTGAATATCTTTCCATGAATATTCGTTTATAATTTCTCAATATTTTTTTGATTTAACTTCAGTTCTTTACTTCAACCCCGTGTAGCCTCTAAATAAAAATAACATTGAATTCTGATATCCTTCATGCTTTCTTCCAGTGTTGCCATTTCTCCTAAAAATTCATATTCTCAGAAAGTGAGCGTTGACATTTAGGATAAAAATCTGAACATCGCGATGTCTTTCATGGCCTACTTCGTGGATTTGCCAACATACTTGACCTGTTCGGCTGCTGATCTGTAACAAACCTAATTTTCCTTCGCTCAATTACCCTATTATCAATTCCAATTGTTTTGATAACGGCCGAATTAGTTCGGCTTTGGCTGCTCATCCATAAAACAATATGCAAATCGGAAACGAACCAACTCGGGGAGAATGCCTATAACGTTCCGGTCTATGTGAATGTGACGGCGACTTTGGTGATTGACTGGGGCGACCAGGACCGGCCTCAAAGGATAATGAATTTATAACCACCTTAATTGGGGTGTATTAGAATATTAGCATAGTTTCTCAAAGCTTTGACCATAGGCTTGAATTGAGATTTTGGAATATTATACTGTGGTCCGATGGTGTAAGGCTGTCTCTTTCCCGCTCAGAAAATGGAGGTTATGTTCAATATGATCACCACGTGATTATAAAGTCTACCATAGAATATGAGATTTACCAGAGAAGACATGATGTTCATATAATAATAATAATAAGTTCTTTATTCTCAACACATAATACTTTTAAGATAATACAAGCAGATAAAACTTTTTTGTTAGGCCTCAGCTACTTTGTCAAAACTTCATTAACTAATAGGTTGTAATTTATAGACTATTTTCGAAGGCATTCCTCAGTCTTTTGCTGAAAAAAATACAGTAACACTTTCTATACACTACCTATACATCACAGAACAGCCCAGTAACTGAAACGCGCATTTTTGTTTTTGCACAATTATGGGACGAAAAAGGTTAGATATAATTTCTACGTTCCCTGGTATAACCAAAAAATGCACAATAATAAGTTCTTTATTCTCAACAGGTATAATACCCAATTACAGACAATAATAACATAATGTTGAGTAATAACTAAATAAATGAAATGAAAGAAACATAACGAAGAGCTCAATCTAATATAAAAAAACTAAAAAAGTAACTAATAACTAAATAATAGAATTAAATGAAATGTTACAAAGAATTCAATCTCATTAAATTCATTTTAGGCAATTTCCTTTGTCACATAACACCTAATAATAACTTCTATGGAGTTAAAGTGAATGTCACAATTCTCCATAAACCAAATGGGGGATTATATTAGCGAGTTGGTCCTTGGAGTCTCTAGAATAATTCTGTAGAACGAGAGTTTTGCCTAGGAATACGAAATTTCAAAGCGGACAAGAGAGGAGGACAATCAATACTGTTGTGTAGTAACTTGTACAAAAATTTCAGTGATAAAGCTTCCGTCCTGCCTTGCATTGAGATTAAACTAAATCGACTCAATAATTCGTTATGATTGACTCCTTTCTGTGGATAAACTTCATCCTCCTTCAAACTCCAAATTTCAAGAATTTTCTCTGAATGGCTTCAGGATGGCGATGATGGCAAGTGTAAATGGGATGCCAGATGATGCTGCCTCACTCCAATTTGCTTCATTTGCATTATATAGTCCCATAAATGTTGAGGAATTATTGGAATATTTTCCATTGCGTATAAGGAATCAATATATTTTCGAGGCAGATGAAATAAGTTGGGTGATGTGTGGAATGAAGGAAAACTTCTGATCGAAGACTACATCAAGATCTCTCACCTTATCAGAACAAGAAAGAACCTGACCACCGACTCTACAATTACAATCAATTCGAACTTTTTTCCTTGTGAAAGAGACAACATTACACGATTAGACAATTATAATATATCAAAGAAACTACCACTGAAATAAAAATGACCGTTTTATAGATCTGATAAAATGGCAATATCATATTCTTTGTATCGAAGGAAAAAGATGGATATATTGGAGGCAATTAGTTTCAAAATTGGATTGAAAATTTCAATGGAATTTGAAGGAGTTGGAGGAATATTCTACCTATAACTCAATCAATTGTATAATAATACAGGGTTAGTCTAAAAATATTTCATCGTCTTAATATTTTCGTCACTTTTCCTCATTTTACATGTAGCGTTCTGAAGAACAAATTCTAATGACAAAACAGGAAAGGTAAAAATACCAAAAAGTCTGAACGAATAAATTTCGAAAAACCCAGTGCCCCCCTGAATTCCCCAGAAACATCTGAATCGTCCTCGAAATATTCCGCCGGCACGTTCCGATCATAGAACCCGGTAGACATCGAATAATCTCTTTCAATCTCCTCTACTCCAGAAGTTCTTAACACCACAGCCACGAACTGGTCTAACCAAAAACATCGAATACGGGCAAACGTCTGATGCGGCTTGCATACTGAAATCAACGTGTCACCTAATAGTTGCAGGTTCACAAAATGGACCGCCTGGCCCCTTGACCCTGAAGCCAGTCGGACTATGCCAGTCCAGGGTGCATTGAATCGAAATAGTTGGACGACTGGTCCGATTCGGAATTAGTCTGGGGGGAACAGGGTGCATATAGAGTTACAGGAGTTATAGACCTGGTGGACACGAATTCTATTCGGAAGATGGAGGTTAGTCTGTTTGAAAGTTCAGCTATAAATTGTTCAAAAGTAAGTTTTGCAGTGGAAGTAACTCTGGCTGGATAATAGGATGACGTTTATATCCGAAATGATTCATTTTGGTCTGGCGATGATGAAGTGATCGTGAGAAATTCACCGAGTATGATTCTATGAGTTCGTTCATAGTTTACGCCATAGAATTCATAATTAAACAGTTTGATAATGATAATTATAACAAGGATTTTATTCGTGAAAACGAATAAAAAAGTTCTGCAAAGTTTGTTACACAAAAGTATTCATTTTTCTGGACAGATATGAGGTGGTATGCTAGTATTTGACCTTCTCAAATATATAACTATTCGAAATTCCAACATCAATTTACGGAAAAAATGATTATTTTCGTCTTAAAAATCACCATAGTCGAATAAATTTTCTGAGTAACATATTTTTAATATTGTCCCACTACCGGCCGAACAAAACTGATGAAAATAATGTAGAGGATACTGTAAGTGCAATATAATATTCAATTATATTTGAAAGATTAAATTGATGAATCTCTTGAATTCATAACTCATGTCCAAACATTTTAATATTATGGTACAGTCAACAGAAGGGATAGATCAACTTCCTGAAGTCATATTTCTAATGAGTAACTAGGGGGTTGTACATAATAATGGTATACTCGATTAAATTCAATTTAATGAGCTCAGTAACATTTTGAGGGATTGTATTTGAGGACTTGAAAATTGACGTACGAGGGTGGGGTGAAAAGTTTCCGGCTTGACCAAGAGATGGCGTCACTAGGTCTACTAGGTCTATTAGGCTACTAGGCGGCCACTAGGTTTACGTATGGCGACCAACAGTACCATTCCTACTAAGCTTTCATGTGAAGTTTCAGCCCAATCGATACGTTAGTTTGCTTTTGAAAGCACATTGCACGAGAAGCTTTCGTCGTTTTCGTGAGAATGGAAAAATTGGAGAAACGTGCTGTTATCAAATAATTCTATTTGAAAGGTGTCACACCAAAACTAATAAAAGAAGAGATGGATTCAACACTAGGAGACTCCTCCCCGATATTCAGCTATTAAGCAGTGGGTTCCTGTGAGCACCTCTGACGAGCTTCGCTCTCGATGGCCCATTGACGCCACAGCTTTAGAAATGATTGAGAAAATCCATCAAATAGTATTGGAAGATCGCAGATTGAAAGTGCATGAGATAGCTGAGACATGTAGGATGTCAGCTGTACGTGTGCGAAATATTTTGCACAACCATTTGAGCATGGAAAAGCTGTGTGTAAAATAGGTGTAGCGTTTGCTAACGAATTTTTGCGTAGATTTATAAGTATTGATGAGACTAGGGTTCACCACTACGCTCCTGAAAATAAAGAACAGTCAAAACAGTGGGTTGGAAAAGGGAAACCAACTCCAAAGAAGGAAAAACATTTTTACCGGCAAACAAGGTTATGGCTACTGTTTTTTGTGATGCGATAGGAATTATATACATTGATTATCTTGAAAAGGGTAAGACTATCACTGGTCAATACTACGCAGACTTATTTCAACGTTTAAATATCGATGTGCAAATTAAGCGACCTCATTTAGCGAAGAAAAATATTTTTCATCACGATAACGCATCAGCGGATTCGTCCATTGTTGCCATGTCCACGAATTGAAGTTTGAGTAGATGGCGCATTGCCTCTACTGTCCAGACCTACCCCCCAGCGACTGCTATCTGTTTCCTAACCTCAAAAAATTCCTTGGCGGTAAAATATTTGAGAATAACGAAAAAGTTATCGAAACTATGAATCAGTATTTTGAGGAGCTTGACGAATCTACGTTTGAAATTAGTATAACTGAATTAGAACACTATTATGAGAAATTTATCATAGTTGATGGAGATTATGGTGAAAAATAAAGCAACGAAAAAATTTGAAAACATCGTTTTTCTTGGTCAGGCCAGAAATATTTCACACCACCCTCATATATAACCTTACTCATGGATGATCCCAATCTTAAGAATTTCATTTCGAAAAAAATTAAAGGAACACTAGAGTTTATTCCATAGAAAAACAGTAAAGTGATGAAAAACAACGGAAATTGTGAGAATGAACAGAAAGTCTCTACATTGAATGACACATGTCTTTGGATGAGTATTCAAAATTCCGTATTTCCTGTTGAAGCTAGCACGAAAACTTCCTGAACAGAACTATCAAAGAAGTTCACATTTGAGAGAAAATAAACGCTTTGAATGACCTTTCAACAACTACATCGATGACAAACGGAACTAATTACGTAGTAAAACGTGACCATTGTTCATTGACAAGTTCAATGGGTACTCGATACGATTTGATCTAATAAAACTTAGATTTCAACTAACACATGGCACGATCTTTCACAACAACACCATTTATCACCATTTGAGTGGCAGTCAATCGTACAAGGCCCATTGAAATGTTTCTATCAAACTTTTTACATTCATTCCCTTCCTGGTTTCTTTTCAATAAGACCATTCAGCTTGAGTTCTGCGGTTGCAAATTCAAATAAACTTGTGGTATCTTTGAAAAAATATCTCACGAAGTAGACACGTTGTGTTGGCATGTTAGAGTAACTGTTTTATGACACTTGAATCGTTGGAAAGGTGTTGAAGGAAAAAGAACTCAACTGATTGAGTGAATATGGATATAAGATTGTCTTTATGGGAATAGTCCTCATGATTTTATCAGTAGAGGAAAAAGAATTTAATAAGTAACAATTAAGCAAAGAAGAAAGGATTGAGAAGTTGGAAAAGATTGTTCTTATATTGGAGACCATTTTGAAATGTCATGCAAAATGGAAAATGTAATCTAAGTTTCATAATTTTGTTGAAGAGAAAAATAATCGATGAAGTAATCAATAATTCGAAACACTTACCGCTCACAAGTACACTCAAAAATTTATGAATATAAATGATATTATATACAAAAATCAGAAAGATTGTTCAGTCGCAATACTCGATAAGAGAAATCCAATATCGGAATGAATCTATAATCGGATTATCATGAGTACTTACTTAAATCGGTGTATTTCGAACCAAGATCATTTTATGCGATGCGGTCTTAACATTTATCTCTTCAACCAGTGTAAAGTATTTTAAAACGTTACAAAATATCATAACGAATATCGAAACAACTTGAAAATAGATTATTTGTAGAGTCTCTGAAGACTCAGCGACCTAACACTATCCATTTTTGAATTTCCCAAAGTGTATTTTCCAGGTAAGCTATTTTCACGTGAAGCACCATGTCCATCAAATTTCCATAATAGTTACGTAAATACCATAAAACTTTACTCCTAGAAAGTTAACGTCTGAATCCCTTTCTAAATACCTCAAAGCCTTCAGAAATAATCCGAAAACACTCAACTTACTAACCGTTGCGGTTTCGACAGAAAGCCTCATTGCATCCATAATACACGACTCACTGAGGAAAGGTATAACTTATAAAATGTTTGAGCTTCAAAGAGAGCCTAGGAGATCGGAATGATGCAGGGTATAATAGAATTTCTCCGTGGCGGTCTGGCGTGTTGTACATCGTTGAATGAAGGGCCAAAGCTACGAAGAGGATCGCCTCGTTAGCTTCGGGGAAGGTCCTGGGCGACGAAATTTCCTTTGGGTTATTAATTTTTTTCGTACCTATAAATTTATGTACTGTCTGGTGGAAGTTGAGAAACTTGTCTGAAGAGCAATGGAATCAGTACCTTGTATGTTAAATATAATAGAAAATAAATAATAAAATAAATTTATTGAGAAACATTCTTTACATTGTAAAATTATATTCATTTCAATTGATACGAATAATAACAACTAAGGAGAATGCTCTCAAAAGGTCTGAATTCAGTTTTGAGTCTGATCTTCCATTCAGACCTAAAACAAAAATATTGGTTCCAACAAAAATATTGGTTAAATTTATATTTACAATAATATACAACTTTATTTGGAAAAAAAGATGAAAATAACCTCAGAAATATTAAAAATTTGAGACAATTTCACATGGTGAAGAACATTTGTGCTGAAAAAATATACAAACATACGATACAAAAAATTGATTCATACATTATTGCCAACATTCGAAACATCGAAGTACTCTGCCATAGTATGCCTTTGTTGAGAGCAAACATTTAACTCTCCTCTTAAACAAATTAGCTTTAAGTACTTTCATATTCGATGGTAAATGGTTGAAAATTTCAATACTCTGATAATAGAGAGCGTACTTAAAATGTTGGGGTTTGGTAAGATGTATACCCAAACTCTGTTCAGTATGAACAACTTTATTCAATAACTATTCACAATTACTAACTTTAATGAAAAAATTTTCAAAAAAATATGAACAAGTATTATGAACTCTTCAAAGAAGGGCGAGAATACATCAATGACGAATCTCACTCTGGGTGACCCAGTACGTCATTAAAAGCAGAGAACGCTGAAGAAGTCAACGATTGAGAATATAAAGACCATATGGGCTGGAAGATATACCAAAAAGTGGTGATCAGAAGAGCTTTGAGGATTGAGAGAAGTGTTTTGTATCTGATAAGTGAAACTATGAAGAAGTCAACATAAATATTGATGAATAAACAGATCCACTGAACTTCAACTTTCTTCGATTCCTCAAACTGAAAATGCAGCTCCAGGATTTCAATTTTTTTCAAAATCGACAAACAAACCAACTAAGCGTAGCAAATTTTTGACCTCAATGAATGACATAGCAAAAATTTTGAATCCCTTGAAAAAACTGATTGAAGAAGTAAATTCGCCTCACTTCCTTCGCAAAATATCCTGATCTTATCACCTCAAATTTCACAGACGACTCTTCTAAACTAATTGATCTACTTAATGAAAGTCATGGAAATATAAAAGACAGAGGACTAAAAGCTAATATTACTCGATTAAAAGGGAAACTATTGCTTAACACCAATTTTTCTACCACTGAGGATGAACAATGACTTGAAAACCTGAACAATGACTTTCTGCCTGAACAATGACTTGAAAACTCCCTTGAATGGAGTAACACTATCAGATTTTTAATTGAGCTGAATATGCTGAAATTTATTCGAGAATTTTGATTTTGTTAGATTAGTTGTCTATGTTATATTAGTTTAGTTATATCAATTCTGTCATTCTAAGGGTACCACCGAGAATAACCCTCGCGGTTCATGCGGGCAATTTTCTAATGAAAAAAACAAATATCTTTCCATAAAAATTAAAATTTGTCTTTCTTTTGATCACACCTCGTAACGAAGAATCAGGCTGAAAAATTATGGAAAGATACACTCCAGATTTCATTAATAACACTCCCAGTTATATCAGCCTGCCAATCAATAAGCTTATACTTCACAATACACGTGAGAATCCGCATAATCTCTCAGAGAACACTTAAGCCATCCAATTCAAGCAAACTCATTTGGCTTTTCGCATTAGAGTCACGTTCTGGAGGAAGGCAATACACACAACCACTCCTTCAGATAACGTCAATATCTTTCCTTCCTTTGTGTAGCTGATAACCGGTAGGGAATAAGAAGTGAACCAGTCTCAATCGGAAGGAGACTTTCTCTCCTGTTCCTCAGGACTTTTCAGGGAGTCCTTCCCGTTATTCGTCTGAGAGTGTGGCGATTCTTTGCAACCTTCAGCCTCCTTCATCGAGTTCGATGAACCGGTACAAAGCTGATGCATTTCCTGAATTAAAATGCACCTTTTGTGAGGCAGAGAGTATGATATGAGTGCGATTGCGATCGTTTTGTGCGTTTTGCTCTTCAGTTTCAATTTTTTCTGAGTGGATTTCGTGACTGGGAGCTAACGAGAGAGGTAGTGGATGTTTGTGATTTAGAAGGAAACATTTTACGACATTTAGGAGGAAAAATCATTATTTGATGGAATGAATATTCCAATCTTACATTTTATACAATATTTCAGTAAATTTCCGAAGTTATATGCTATAAGTAGAAGAAGAGAATGTCTGGATGAGTCAGTTATTGAAGCTCTTTCTGGAAAAAATTGAATGAGTGATAAAAAAATATTTAGTCAGATGCAGCCTATCGAAAGTTTGAAAATTTGATTGAAAACATGATTCCCAAAAGTCAGTTTCACTATAGAATTTCAACTGTTGAAATGAGAGGTAATAAGAGGTAATTGAGCTGTTCAAATAAATCTGTAAGCCTACAGAGAAGCAAATTACAGCTTTCGTTTCCACATATTTAAGGGTTCATTCTTCGAGTTATAAATTTGATGCCTTCATTTTTTCAATTCACAATTTTCATGCTCAATCAGTTTGACAGAACTGAATCTCTTGAATAAACATGGTTTGATATGAATTAAGAAAAAGTTTTCATAGAATTCTATTGTTCGTTCGACAATTCTGTAAAACTAGGTCAAGTGTTTCTTATTCAACTCATATAATACTTGAGTATAAGGATCCATTTTTGAATAATTAGCGACCCACTGTTTGGGTACCGCTGATATACTTCAATACCAGATCCTCATCAATGTTAAAGTTCTTTGGACGATCTAGATCCCTAGTGTTCTCCAAAATCGGTTCTAATTTTGCGTTTTAGCAAGCCCAAGACCGATGTAGGAAGACTGAAGATCAAGTCTGCCAAAATCTGTTTTCGTTGAGTTTGGACAACACTAAGAGCTACTGCTAATGAATAAAGTATATCGATATAGGCTAAGACTAGGATAAAAACGAAAGCCAAAAGTTTTTGCAACATCTCGTTAACAGTTTTGACAGCAATAGACGAACGAATAATATGTGCTTTTATCAGAATCATTGAGTTTACTGAACCGAATCATATATTGTGTATATTTGATAGTGTCGGCGTTTACTTGATCTAAATTCATTATAATTGAATATAAACTTAAATTCAAACACTTGAACTTATGATTTACACTTTATTCACTACATAGCATGAAGCGTTTCGTCGTTACAAACGACTTATTATTCTGTAAGCATCTGAAGAAGTCGTTTGTAACGACGAAACACGTCATGCTATGTAGTCAATAAAGGTAAATCATAAGCTCAAGTGTTTGAATTTAAGTTTATATTCAAATATATTGTGTATGTTATCATCCAATATTCCTAAGAATTTTCACGAATCAATGCCAGAATAGATACAGATATTCGCATCTACTTAAATGAAACTTTTCAATACAAACTTAAACGAGAGGTAATAATAAAATATGATATGCATAAATATGAAATATCACAGAGTAGATTCATCGTCCATTGAATTTATTAACAAACTTAAACTTCCGAAAACTCAATTTATATGACAACTTCTGGCAACTTACTGTTTGGGTACCGCTGATGTATGTCATGCTAGTTTCGATACCAGTATTTCAGTGTGATAAATCTCTCTTCTGTATCTGGAGAAACTGCTTATGTCGAAGCTTGAAGCATCTGATGAAGACCAGAAGATCTTCCACAGTTCATTAACGTTTTGAATATCAAAAGCCAAATATTGATTTGGCAATCAATATGTGTATTCATCAGAATCATTGACGCAATCTAATGTGATCAATGAAACAATCACCAACGAAATTATTGTGGATATTATCACCTCAATAGCCTTGACAATCATCACAAATCAATGCAAAAATGACGTCAGACACCAACGTCAACTTGAACCAAAGTTTTTAATTGAAACTCAACATTTTGAGAACTCAGTTTATTCCACAATTTCCTGCAATGAACTGATTGGGTACCGCTGATGTATGTCATGCTGTTCTCGATACCAGTAGCTCATTACGGTTGAACTTCTTTTGTGAATCTAGAGCGACTGCTGGTAGTAATCTATATCGACATTGCCTGAGGCTTCTGATGGGAACCAGAAAATTTTGCAGAGTTCATCAACATCTTGGATATCAAAAGCCAAATGATTGACTCCTCAACGATAAAGCACAACATTCAATACGTGTATTTATGGAAATTATGGACAAAATCTAACCTGATCAATCATGAATATAACCTGAGAAGTTATCATGGATATTATAATCTCAATAGGCCTAAAAATTGCCCGCAAATCATTGCAAAATGGCGACAGACATCCACGTCAACTTGAACGGAAGTTTTTAATAAAAACGTAACATTCCACGAACTCAATTTATATGCCACAAGCCGTCCCCTTTCCTCGACATCATTGTGTCACAAATAACTGACGAAATGTTCATACCAACTTTAATAACTTCGATATATACTTCGCACTAGACCGAAATATTCCGAACGAGACGCTGGAAACTTTTTCGACGGTGTTAACTCTCTAGTTTGTTTCTTCCAAACGCCAAGCAAGTTTTATAAGTACCAATAAGAGTTGGGCGCAACTTATGTAAATTACAAAAGATGCCGAAATTCAACTTCTAGTTCGGAAAAAGAGATATCTGTACGATTTCCACAAATTCTCCTAACACGGAAGGCGTCTCAGCATTTTCAAGATAATCTGAGATTGTGAAATAAGAATATTACTACATTTGACGAATATGTAACTTAGCTACAATCTGCTTTCGGCAGCTTTATACAGTTTATGTATAAACTTCAAACTGATAAGTCCTTAACAATACGAAGATTTATACGTCTTAAGTTTTCATCAGGACCTAATGCTGCAATTACTTCGCATTTACATTCAGACGGATCTGGAATTTTACTGGAAAACTTGGATAATTAAATTATAGAGCGAAAGAAAACTCATTACCACCAGAATTTAAGCGTTCTTCAAGTTTAAATTGAATTATATATGAAACAATACGTATTCACACTTGTTACCGTATATCAAAATAAATCGCCTTCGTGAGTAAACCAAAGCGAAGTATGTAAAAACAGTTTACAACATTAACTTGTGTTCGGCTTTTGATTATATTTGTTATAAGGTTTTCATATTTTTTCAATAATGAAACTCTAATATAAATTTATTACTTGTTGAAATCTTATTCAAACTAAGTGAACTGTCCCAATAGATTATATAGGTAAATAGATTATCGATATTTTTCATTAATGCAATAGGTAGACGATACAAGCTGAAATAATTTGCTCCACTTGTTTTCAATTACCCTTCGATTTCCATGAATTTCATCTACTTAACGAGTAAAGTTATATTTCAACATCTTTTACGCCATCTATTTACTAGTTTCACTCAAACTCCAAGACTAAATCTTGAAGTGAAGCGATTGGTGAATCTGACTTTCACCAATCCTCCTGCACCCATTTTTGGTCATATTTACTTGTAGAGTATTCTCTATCTTCATTCCATTAATTTTCCTACATACTTCAATTGTTTCAATTCAATTTGCATTTCTAGTTTGTCATCTGTTTTATAAACCAAGCTTCTCAAACAAAAATACAGTTTACTAGGATACATAAATGATTGGTCCTTCGAGTCGAATTCGAAACTGAATTATTAATATAACACTAAGGAGACAAAGCAGATTTTTAAGTGTAAGTTATACTTGCCCTTACTTACAATAGAAAATTATGATGCCCAAACTATGAAAAATAATTTTAACACAAAACTGGTAGAAAAATAGTTGAAAAGAAGCTGAATACCTATCAATTCGTCTCATGTTGAATTTGCCATACATTTTATAAACGTATACATAAAGATTCTTATCAAGTTCAAGAGATGTTGCAGAAAGAAAGCAATGACTGACTGATCTAACATTTTTCCATATCAATTGTTCGAACAACAAACGTTTGCCTTTATATATGTCAGTACTCGAAAGCTCCTACAAAAGCCAGTTTTGTTTACTACTGTCAATAACAACAATGACTGGAAGCCCACATATGACTTCAAAGAATCAGGGGATTTTGTCTGTTACATCGTATTGGGTAGATTCAAATTGAAGGAGATACGTTTCAGTAGCAGACAATTGTTGAAAATTCGTTCGTTTCCAAAGGATGTGAAGATGTTGGTGAAGGCAATGAAATTGGAAGGATCTGCAAGCTTTTCATACGTTTTACACAGCACAAAAGGTTTTTCTAATCTTGGCGAATTGTTGTCTGTAAAGGGATCAATCTTTTAACGTTGAATTCAAATGAAAAAGATAACGATGCTATAACTGAAAAACCATTAAGTGAAAACTACATTCATGCTATATAAGTCAAGGTACAAAACAATAATTCGAAATAATCTACATTTTGGATTCATTTAGATGAATTCATTGCATTATCTCGGATATTAGTAAATGAGATAAATTTTTTCTAAAACATAATCTAAATTGGTTTCGAAACGATTCATTTGCTTTGGAAAATTGAAAAAAGGATGATCACGTTTCGTTTGTAGTATATATCTTGAATGAAATATTTATAGAATTCATAAATCTGAAGTGTTTGAAATTGATCTTGATGTTCTTACCTTATGTCGAAATATTGATTGATTGCTAGAGTTTAATAGCAAAGCGTCATACCTGCAACAAAATGTATCTATAAGCAAAGACATGAAAGCATTGAAAAACAGATTTTGCTGATAAATGATGAATTTTAGTACAGTAATAATATCAAAACAATTGAGTTGAGTGATAACTTCAATCTGTACTAGCTTTTAGGCAGCGAATTTGTCCATCAGTAACTTCAAAACCTATTAACCGAGTTCCTTGATTATGTATCAAGATGAAACATACATTAGATTGAAAGTTAAACGTCCAACAACATATTTAGAGGACTGCATCTTATTTTATTTGAAAGATTTTTCGTAATCCCGTATAAACATACTTATAGACAAAAAGGCTAAATTCAACTTGTTACAAAAATCTACTGGCATTAAAATTTCGTCTGTTCTAAAATTTCTTGTATATTTACAGTTATCAAGCTAGATGCGTAACTTGCACTGGGACTCACTTGTTTCCATCATAAATGTATACTTAAATCTTAACCATTGAGGTATCTTGATTTCTTTCATTTTGAGTTCTGAGATTTGTTTCCTTGTTTAGTTGTTACTCATTGTTTAGAATTCAGTTGAATAATTGAATATACAGATATTTATATTTAGGTTATAATATTTGATAATGTTTTTCATTATTATAATTATTTTGTTA
Source organism: Henosepilachna vigintioctopunctata (assembly GCA_030704895.1). NCBI lineage: Eukaryota > Metazoa > Arthropoda > Insecta > Coleoptera > Coccinellidae > Henosepilachna > Henosepilachna vigintioctopunctata. The sequence goes on along the minus strand of JARQZJ010000121.1, from coordinate 5,896,218 downwards.
ATATTGTATATCTATGTTTTTATTGATACTTTTTGTCACCATATTTTGTATTCATTATTACTTTTCCTGTAATTGGATAGTTATGTGTTGGAAATATATGTCTATTATTATTATTATATTCTCTGAGTTACCTGGTATTTCGAAAAACATTCCTTAAAGCTGCTAAGAAGCTCACTCAGGTTCTCCTACATTTTTAAATAGCACAAAGTTTTAATGTAACTATCTAAATATAATTAGTGATAAAATGGAATAACTAGCAGGTAACATAAATGAGTTACTACTTTTCAATTTGATATTCAATTATTATCATTGTGTTCTTCAAATTTTTATCAAAAATGAGCAGTTCCAAAGACAAATTTCAATCACTTTGAACACCGAAACAAACTACTTATTATATTACCTGAATTATTGAGTCTTTTGGCAACAGTGGTTTACATATGCAGGATGGTTTACTATCGCCGACTTTTTGGTAAACCTATACAACATGCACATTTCCAACAAACAATATTTCGATGCAACACTTAGTTTTTAGAATACACGTAACATGGTTCAGCAATTGCATATTTTTTCTCGATTTACTTGAGATTGACCAATATATTCTGGAAATTTAGAGAATATCTTGTTTAATCGTAGCCTACGTTTTTGTTCATGTGTACAGACTATATTATTTTAGTGTTTAATCAACCAGAACAGTTATTTAACATCTTTATCGGATGATGACCAACGTGACTTTTTAAATTGATATAACTTTTTCATTTATACGCCGATTCGAATGAAAAAAAAACTAAATTTCAAGTGAACCTTACCACAATAAGTAGCCAAAACCGCAATCAAATCGGTCGAGCCGAGATTGAAATTAACGCGTACAAATTTACTGACAAATAGACAAAATTCCAACAATAATTGATATGGGTTTTATCACGTTACTAGAGCTCGAATGAGAGTTTTTCTCATATATCTTCCAAGTACAAAGGGCGAACAGTTATATTTTTATGATATATAGATTCACATTGTACGTTTCTGTTCAATATATTGGCAAAAAGTATAAATCGAAGGAAAAGCCTTCAAGATAGAAAAAGTTCGATGATTTCAAGCAGAAATATTCTTTCAACTCATCTCCATGCGGCTTGGGATAACAATTTACGTGACTTGTCTACCAAACCAGCAAAATCTTCGCCATCCAACTCAAAATACATGTATTATTGTTATTATAAGGTGGTAATATTCGCAAAATACACACAGGACCTTCCGTGACATTCCATCTGCTTGTACGTGACATGTGAACAAATATATAAATAATTTACCGGCGATGCAAACTTGGCTCTCCACCAAATACGGCTTAATCTCGTCAATTTGTCGCGATAATATATCACAGTCGACTAAAATAAGGTGCAGGCAGTTGAAATATGCCCATCTGATGGATCGAACTAAATATAGAACCTTTGTATGCACAGCCTGGCGATTATGAAGTCCGTATCATGCATTCGAGCACCTGCTGCCTTATCTAATTTATAACGATTCATAACATTAGACGATGTTTGGCTAAAAATATATGAGTTGAAAGGTTTTGCATTTTATGACAATCCTTTTTCGAGACTGTGTCAATAAGGAATTTTTTTTCTATTTTAAGAATCAGGAACTAAAAGCGAATGCATAAAATTGTCTTGTGTGGATATAAAAGACTTCAAAGAAGTTGTTTGGTAAGTGCTTTTTTCTCGAGTTAGTATCGAGATTACGACAGTTTTACTTTTGTTATGTGATCTAGTAAGCTTTTTGGCTTAGATGCCAGAAAAAGTTAGTTATAGTGGTCAAGCGATTGTAGTTTACATACGAAATTTAGTCATTGAGTGTTGAACAAACATCTATTCTTCACACTGTGAAGAGACTTCCGATTGATACGGTTCAGTCTGGCGGAAATAAGTCAAAAAAAGGCTTAAAATTAGATCCTATAGCTGAAGTTACTACTGTATCAATTATTGAAATGCAAAAATTTGATACATAAATTGAAGCATAATGATAAAAAGTTGATATTCCGCTATTTTTGAGAGATTTTATTATTGTTGGGGCTGCTCAAGCTAAAACAACTGCTTTAGAGTCGTCTGTGATCTTTTCTGCTTTTTGAAGACATGGTATATAATTTCCAGCTCCTCTTCATATTATCGCTTGAGTTTGCCTTCTTTTCTTAGAAGGGTGTTATGAGTTCAACAGAAAATCAACTCCAACCTTTGTAGCGGTAGCTTTTCCAGTGAAATTTCACTTGAGTTTTACTTCAACCAATTCCAACCAAGTAAAATCATCGAATTTTCATATTCATAATACCTTTATGATATAAAATATCTGCGTATAGATAGATCTTTGAATGCATTTCTTTCAAGACAGCAGACATGTTCTGAACAGATTCCAGCAAGTCCATCCTTCTTTCCTTGGAAATGTTGTTTTTGTATTATTTTTTGTACGGATATTTCTTCCACTTTATCTTATGTATATGGCATCACATTCCTTTTTTCAATTTATACAGCCCAAGGTTTCGAAACACTTTGCGTAACCTATTCAATACCTCTTTATTTTATGATACCAACAATATTAATAGTAAAAAATTAGTTGTATTTATACTAATAGCTCAAATATGTTTTCGAAAATTCATTGAGAATCTTCTGATACGTCACTGATACAGTTAAAAAATTATTAAGGAATCAATTTTATTTTTCAGAGAGGTTTTTGCAACACTTTGCGTAACCTCTTCAATAAATGATGATCACTTAAAAGTTCATGTACTAATAGCTGTAATATATTTTCTATACTTCATTAAAAATCTTGTGTTACGTCCCTGGTTTTTCAATCACAGTTTATAAATTAATAGAAATTCGAATATCTTTTTTTTTGTACTGCTCAATGCTGTTTTTCATAAACATCAGTAAATTTTGTGACTCAATTTGAACTTGATTCAATATAATTTTATATCAGATTCATCTTTATTATTCGGATATATAATTTTGAGTCTGAATTCTCGAAAAATATAGCTGGGTAGAAATATATGATAACAAACTTTTTGTTATTGGATAATGACAATTAATTCCAACTTTTTCTTTTTTGTGCAAGAACTACAAAAACAATCCCGAAAAAATTGAAAATTTGTTATTTTGGAAATCTTACAGAGCGTTTTGTGAATGAAATATTGCATATTGTGGTTCATTTTATGAAATCCTTATTGAGTACCCATAAATAAATGCCAGCGTTAGCGAAAAATCTCTCGCAAATTATTTATTTCTATAATGAAACACAAACTTAAATTTTCATAAATTGAATAATATGTAAGACATGCGTTTCGGAGTACAACATCCTCTTCAGATGTTAAATTACCTCTGGTACAATTTTACAAATACAGAACTCTATTGCAAATTCTAGAGCTCCAGAACATAGAATAATGAAGAAAAAGAATGGAATCTAGGAATTGGAATTAAAATTGAACAATTCTATCTCTCTCTGGTGTAATTTTTTCTAGTTCAGTTCCACCAACATTGCCCAACTACCATTTACATAACAATTGTTCGCTTAGCACATCATCTAATGCAGCTATTATCTAGCGTTCATATGTGAAAGGGCTTTTCCACTTAGAGCCAACATAACTCCTTTAATCCTTTGTCTAGTTATTCAGTTTAATGGATCATCTTTTCCGGTGTTACTGCATATCCCGAGTTTTACCCGAAGGTATATGCGAAAAAGGGTGAGAAAGAACCACTTTTGACCGGTTATTCGATGAAAACGGGTTAAAATGAATTCCTGGAACTCTATTTGGGTGTCTGCACTTCATAAATACGTTTCTGTAGAATTAGATGCGAATTTCAAGGAACGAATTACTATATTTTATCGGGATAACTCCTGAACTTATGATAAGATTTGAGGGTATGATATATTGAAATTGTTTATGTAGTAGTAATCTTTATTGTAGAAAAAAAAATTTCTTACAAATGGTAGGAGTTTGACGAATCATTCTTCCTCCCCACAAATAAAATGAACATAAATTAGAGAATAATACAAAAATAGTAGATAAAGATACAAAATTAAACCAAGATGAAACTAATGATTGAAGTCTAACAAGTGTAAACTTCGTAAACTTAGTGATTAATTCACTATAAGACTGAAAAAAAAAAATTTATATAATGCACAGAAAAATAAGTCTTAAAAAGTAACTCATAAAAAGATGTGGTGAGCATGTTCATATTAAAGACTTTGCTTGAAGTGCTTCGAATACTCGCTGACAGAATAGAAGCAAAATCTCAGAAGATATTTCTTGATGTTTATTTTGAATTTATTGAAAGGAAGCTCTTTGAAATGGGAAGGTAAGATATTGTATAAATTATAATTTATCGAGTTTTTTTTTGACTTATTTAGACGATACTTAGTTGTTCGGATATTATTTGCGTCTCTTGTATTATAATTATGTAGATCAGACTGTTTTATCAATGTATCTGCATCCTTATGTATTTCTAGAAGAACGTTATATATCCACAATGAAGGCAAATGTATTATTTCATATTTTATAAAAAATGGTCAACATGAATCAAAATAATCAACGCCTGCCATTATTCGAATTGCTCTTTTCTGCAACCTGAAAACTACCAAGGCGTTGGAACAATTTCCCCACAGAACAACGCCATAACTCAAAAATGAGTGGAATAGAGTACCCGAAAATTTTCCTTTCAGTTAGTTGTTCAATATGGTATTTCCAAGTAAGTTTGCTATCTAGTGTTACGCCAAGCAGCTTTGCAGTATTTTTTACCGCAGGATTGTCAAACTGATTAGATGAAAAGACTATATAATATTTGAATAATATTTTTTGATTTTGTATAACATTGTATAATATTTGTATAATTAAGTATGTATAATGTTAATAGAAATTAATGTTTTAAGGTTATCATCTCAAAGAAAAACACAAACACCTAAGCAGAGATGATTGGAAAAAGTATTGTTTTCCATAAATGAAAACTTTCGAGTACATTCTGATTGATATCCAAAAAAACAAGGAAATAAATGCATTATCTGGCAATATATCACCAATAAACTTCACCATAGCTCAGAATGAATTGAAAATATTATCTATAGTCTAAGAAGCCATAATTACAGCGAAACTTACGTCACAATTATGTAAAGAAAATGTGTAAATCTACAAAAGAGTGTTTTCTTTCCGATTTTGATTTACTGATCCTTTCCTCCATTTTTTGAGTAGGGAACCCAGGATCGGCTCTCTAGGGAAAATTGAGATCATATCAGCATTTAGAAAATGGACTTTCCACAGTGTTAAACGCATTTAATTTTGTTACTTGTAGGAAATTTATTCAATCCAGAAATGACAATGGTTTAGCAAAACAAAATATACCTGGAGGTCACAGAATAGTGTTTGTGCAACATAAGAAAGAATATTGCACTTATATTCAATGTTCAGATAACGATAAAACACTCAACCGTTAGAAAATAGACGAAATCAGAAGACCTTTATAGGTGAATATTTTTTGTCAAGAGTGAGGCTTCAAGGCATATCTACTTTTTCAAAGATAGATGATGCTTCCTACTGTTGCTTGAGCAACAAAATTTATCATTCTTATACACGTTATTCAGTAAAAAAATGTGGAATCATTGAAAAACACTCAATATGCTGTGAATGTTTTGAAATTACTTCGTAATTTCACTATCTCCATCAGTTTTTTGAAGTTTGAAAATGAAATTTGATATTTTACACCAAGCAATGTCCATTAAAATTTTCGAAGCTTTCCTCGTTGAAAAAGTACTTTCAATCTTCTCTATGTGTTATGTCATCTGTCAAACCGATTACATTCCAGAAACAGTGTTACCAATTGAAATACAATTTGCATAATCGGACACAGAAATCATAGATTTTATCTACTGAAAAGAAACACAGAGAACACTTGAAGGAATTTATGCACGCTCATGAAGTATATGTACCTACTCCAGATATTCCAAACATAACTAAACGTTCGTGATATATAGAAGGTCATTTTCTCCACAAAGTTCACGAAAGATTACAATTTATTCCATCGTTTGCGACATTATTCAACAAAATACAATGAACATCAACCAACGAAAACCTGCACATCGTTTCAATTGCACTTCTATTTATTACGAATTCCTCTAGAATGAATACACGTATTTATGCAGTATCAAGATTTGTCGTCACGATGTCGAGAGATCTGAGACCTTTGAAAAGACTTTCTGCCAAACAATGGTTTCCCCGTTTTCATTGATGTCAACTAAAAGGATCGTCTTCTATTTGTGCTGTTTATTACAGATATCTTTTGCACAGTTTCATCGTCAGATATCGTGGAATGGTATACAATTCTGTGACTGATTCATAGAATATAAATTTGGTGAAAAGATGAAATATAGATCAATCTTAAGTGGAGCTATTTCAGTATGATACTGAAGTGTTCCAATAAACGTTACTCGAAGATGTTATGTTCCAAAACATACCTTTATAATTCAAACTGAATTTTCGTCCACATTAAACCACATATAAGAGTCAATCATGACAAATTATTGAGTCGATTTAGTTTAATTGCAGAGCAGGAGAGAAACTTTATCACTCAAATTTTTGTATTAATTACTGCCCAACGGTATTGATTGTACTCCTTTCTTATCCAGTCTGAAAGTTCGTGTTCCTAGGCAAAATTCTCGTACCACATAATTATTCCACCTAGAGGCTCCAAGAACCAACTCGCTAATACAATCCCCATTTGGTTTATGCAGTCTACATTCGATCGACTTGCTAATAAAAGTAATATCCTCTTTGATTCCATAGAACTTATTATTAGGAGCTATATGAACAAGGGAAATTGATTGAAATAAATTGATTTAAATTGAGATCTTTGTAATATTTCATTTCGTTCTATCCTTTAGTTATTAGTTACTGCTCTAGGTTTCTTAGATTATATTGAGCTCTTTTTTATATTTCTTTTCATTTTATTTATTTAATCATTTAGTTATTATTCAACATAATGTTGAATTATTTTCTGCGATTGGATATTATACCCAATGAGAATAAAGAGCCTATCATTATATAAAAAAAACTGAAAATAGAAGACAAAGGTTTCAAATAGAAACACTCAAAACTAGAAACGAATAATGACACAAGTTATTGAAAATCAACTTGATGTTGGATATATATGAGGTGTATGGTATCGATTGGCAGGCCCCTATTTTCCACAGGTCTTTCTTGGCACGTTTTCATGGCCTTCTGATCGAAAGGATGCCACTAGTTCCTTCCAGATCACCAAATGATAACCGAAAAACAATATTTTTTGAGTAAATAAAATAATAATGACTGAAAACATACCACTTGTTGAGATATACACTGAAACATAGGAACGAATAATGAAAAAATTATTAAAAATTAACTTGATGTTGGATGAGTTATCAGGTGTTTGATATCGATTGGCAGACCCGTTCTTCCTACTTGGCACTCAAGGCACGTGCCAAAAGATCGATAGGGGCCGCCTACTTCCTTCCAAATCATCAAATGATAACCAAAAAAAATTTTGAGATAATCGAATTAAAATGACTTACTAAGTTTCAATAAAGAAATACTTTGAAAATATTATGAAGAAATAACCGTTACGGAAAAATCTTAATCAATAAACTTATACGATAAAAGCGCCATAATAATCTTTTAGAATCAATCTATCTCACACCATCTATTAAAATAGAACATAAATATTATTTCATTAACTTTTTATCAGAACTTATCGAGAAAATATATGAAATATTAAAGAAAAGGCCAATTAAAACAGTTTGTACAAATAAAATGAAGAGAAGTCACTTTCAGTGAATAAGAAGGAAAAGACTAATGTTGAAGAAAATGAATGAAACGGCAATTATGAAATATTTTGTAATGATTGACTTGCTTTCATTGTCGCCCAAACAGGAAGCAAGATTAATACTCGGATAGATAAAGGGACGATTTTACAGAACAATAATATTACGGGCTTCACAAAACATGGTATCTGTTTTAATCACACCATAGATTTCAATAAAACTAAATGTTTGCACGCAGATATCGAAAAGAAACGTTTAGACCTTCTTGAAGCCATAGAAATCAGCACATCCTGGAAAAAAGAAGAACCGATTGTCAATGAACAAATAGAATTTAAACTATCCCCCCTTATTTCTCCTATATTAAAGATATATATTTGATAATGAGCTGACCGCTTGAAATATGTCGACTGAACGTTGTAATATTATTTCATTTTTCGATATAATTGTGAAACAGTCAGCCAAGAATTTGATGTAAATTCTTATTTTTGACCAACTACAATGCTACTTGCTTATCTGTAATAACATTTCACATATACATTCTATATTTATGAAATCTATCAAGCATTTTTAAATGAAAAATATTCAGAAATAGATGTCATCATTTAACAGAATACTTAGAAATTGTCGTGAATGAAAATGAAAGATTTAACAATATAAAGGAAATATATCATCCATCAAGGTGAAACGAAATTGAAGACACATTTCCGAAAGTATAAATTGCATTATAAATACTGAAGTGGGGAACACTCTTCTAAAAATTGAAAAGACTACAAAAATCGTCGGAAATACTTATATATCACTTCTTCAAAACAGATTAACTAGTTTGCAACTGATGTCCATAGAAAGTTATGTTCTTGATTCCACAGATCCGGAAGAAGTGATTAACGATTACCTCAGATTATGAGCTAGAATTCTACTTGCGATATTTGACAATTTGAAATTTTTCAATACATAGAAGTTACTTTTTCATTGCTGTATTATATTAATTTCATGATTATATAATTATTTTATTTCATGACGACGAATAATGTCGTCAATGAAGCAATGAAAATTTTGAATTAAATATTAATGATGTGCTATTATAATAATAACATCATAAATGCAAATGGCTGCGCTAATCATGCGAGCTAAATTCCTGGACTAGCGCCAGATATTTTAATTACTAGGCTGGACTATGCAACTCCGTTGCAATTCCGAGTATTGTAACGCAAAATACGCAACAAAGTCATTAATTCATTTGAAAAAATCCATATTCATTTCAATAAATTTTCATCATGGAAAAATTATATTATGAACCATAATCATAATCAGAATATTTCTGTGCTAGGATTCACTGTTTCAATATTTTCAAAAATAGTTTTAGATAATTCAAAAAATTCTTCAATTGAACTAAAAACTTCGAGTATCGGCAACATTGTGCTCTAGTATAAACTAGATTAACAGAGGTTTTTGATATGTTCAGTGAAACTTAAGTCAAGTATGTTAATTTTGATTTATTGTATTTAATAGTGTTAGAGTTTACTTAATGTAAATCCATTATAATTGAATATAAACTCAAATTCAAACACTTGAACTTAAGATTTACACTTTATGTTTTATGTATTTACACGTTTTCATTCCTTGTATGGACCCTCTACTTGCCGAACTACTGGTGTTGTCTGTTCTCAGTTTGATGTATTTGGGGAACACTTCTTTCTTCAGACATGTTGTTAAAACCAGATATTCTGCGTGTTGATAGCACTTTTAAGTAACAGCTTAAAGTACCATCGTACCAAAAAGCTATTATCAGCTTCTTTTGAATATTTAAAAGTGTTGGCGTTTACTTGATGTGAATCCATTATAATTGAATATAAACTTAAATTCAAACACTTGAACTTATGATTTACACTTTATTGACTACATAGCATCACGCGTTTCGTCGTTACAAACGACTTCTTCAGATGCTTACAGAATAATAAGTCGTTTGTAACGACGAAACGCGTCATGCTATGTAGTCAATGAAGTGTAAATCATAAGTTCATGTGTTTGAATTTAAGTTTATATTCAATTTAATTTATTGTTTTCAACATAATGTTTCACTAACAGATAAGCAAAACCTCCGTGTCATTTATATAAATTTTTGCTGGAATCTGTTCTATGATTTGTTATTGTATGATATTTCAAATATTCCAAATAAATATCATATTGATACCAAGAAGACTATATTGACAGAACAATATGAAAATAAACATGCAAAATCATAATATCGATAAAAATTCGTTACTTCGCTGAATCTGGAAAATATTTGTTTCTGTTTCTCTCGTGAATAAATTTCGATATTGCACTTTTCACGTTTAGATTCCACTCAATAGATATGTTTTCCATGACAAAACAAAGTCCCTATTCAAAACATAATGGCCGATGGCAACACAATGGGAAATTCAAAATGTGCATCCCTGAGAGTTCGAACGGTAGGAAACAAATGTCAACTTGGATTGTGAATATGTAGGCATATAAATATATTCCTGTCAATATTTGTTGCAGTTATGAAATGATATATGGTGAATATGTAGGGATGATTTTATTATCCGATATCGTGTAGAGTGCTATTTTGAGAAGATATACGCATTATTTTGATTAGTTTGGAGGTATCATCACAATTCCCACCATCGAACCCAAACTGTCCATATTTTATCCAGTTTCAGGTTTTGTAGCAGCGATTCTTTGTACTTTTCGTGCTTATTATTCATTCAGTTCGTTTTTAATGAATAGCCTTACGATAAATTTGGGCACCCCTGATTTTGCGAAACACGGAATATTCATTCTTCTCATTAACTAATGGAGAACCCTCTTTTGTTCGGATTATGGTTCTCAATTTTCGCACTATACATCATTTTCTTTATATTTTTCTGTCACAACACATATGAATATATTTATGCACATATATGTACAAGAGATGGTCAAAAAGTAAGTCGACTTTTAAAACTTTGCAGGCTAAGTCCGTTCAATCTTCGTGTTTTTGTTAGGTTGGTACAGTTGTCTTAGACATCTGACGTGTATAGCATTTTTTTGTTCGTTGTAAGAGATATTGAGGTTAGTGTTTTGCGCGCATCAATTTTATACGGTCAAAAACCATGGATCAAAGAACTCGCATTAAATTTCGTGTGAAAAATGGAAACAAGTGCTCTAAAAGTCTTGAAATGTTCGCATTTCGGTGAGTCTACTTCGAGTGGGGAAGATCTTTACAAATGCTATAAATAATAGAGTTGAGGAATCGTCGAATTACGGAAAGGGAAATTGTTGATGATATCCACATCACTCTTTTAACGGAGATTTTGTCCATGAGATGTGTGTTACGAAGTTTGTCGTGAAAGTGCTAAATTGTTTGCCAAGAACAATCACGTAATCTTGTCGCAGAAACTGTATTCACTGGATTTACCAGCTGTAGTTCTGCCTGTTTTCGAAACCTAAGAACCCTATGAACTGACGGCTTTCTCAAACAATGAAATATTGAGGTTAGAATTGTTTTGCCCGTTCATCGATTTTCTACTGTCAAAAACCATGGCTTGGAGAACTTGCATTAAATTTCGTGTGAAAAATAGAAAAAAGTGGTCTAAAAAACTTGGAATGTTTGCAGAGGCGTACGGTGATTTTACTTCAGATGGAGAAAACCTTTACAAATGCTATAAACTCTTCCAAGAAGGCCGAAAAGACACTAATGACCAACATCACTCTGAGTGGCTCAGCACGAGATAACGTTGAAGAATTGAAGAGAATAGTGTAGAGGAATCGTCGAATTATTATTAGAGAAATTGGTGATGATATCAACATATCATTTTGTTCGATTCACACTCTTTCAACGGATGTTTTGACCATGAGAAGTGTGTCACGAAGTTGGTTCCAAAATTGCCAAATGTTTTGGCCAAGAACAATCACATATTGTTGTCACAGACTTTGTATTCAGCGGATTTACCCCCCTGTGAGTTTTGCTTCTTTTCAAAACCTAAGAAACCTATGAATGGACGACTTTTTGCTACGATGAAGGACTTAAGACATCATCGATGGAGCTGAATGCTAAACTACGAAGTGCTTACCAGAAGTGTTTCAAGGATTGGAAAAAAGGTAGCACAAGAGTATCGTATTTGAGGGTGTTACTTTGAAGGGTACAAAATAATAATTGATGCATGAATGGATATTTTTGATCATTCCTCGCATATATTTAAGCAACAAACAGCTGAATTTTTCCTCTTACAGAGTGAACTTTGACACATTCCACTGAAAAATATAACACATCGTTCTATTTTCCAACAAATTTTTATTCGAAATGGAACATAAAGTGGCTAATATATCGTATAACGTTGATAGCTTCCTTCTACTCAATTTTTTTCACGAAAACGAGTAAAACCGCCTCGTATCTGTCAAAATTATAAACGTTAGAGCGGCAATAAAAACGTCAAAATAAACCGTCATACGAAATTAATTCAGTTTGTACAACAACGGAATATATTAATCCGTTTTCCACCTGTGCCGTCGTTTTGTGAGCCAGATTCTCGTTCATCGTTCACATAATGACCTTTTTTATTAATGACGGCTCTACGAAAATACTGGCTAGCCCTACGCCGTTTCCCTTGGCAACGGAAGAGCGGGACGTTTGAGCGATTACCAGCTTGGCCTGGGGCCACAGAATCGCGATGAGGGCACCCCAAGACCAGCGTTAACCCTCTGCAGGAGACCGGAAAAGATACTTGAATGTTTCAAGGAAATTGTGTTGGACAGTGAGAAAGCGAACTGCAGAAAGTGGTTCAGCATTTAACAATCTATTTCTATTATATATATATATATATATATATATATATATATATATATATATATATATATATATATATATATATATATATATATATATATATATATATATCATATATATTCTCAGTGTTTAATTGGGATTGCAGTCTAGGACAGGAAAATCAGTTACCTCTTTAGTATTTTCCAAGCTTTCGAAAATGTTTATTTTCTTCTTCAGGGCTAAAATAGTACAAAAATTAACAGTTTATATAGCAAGGCACTATAAAAAGTTTTTTCTTACAATTACTGTGAAGTTAGTCCGAAAGTACATTAATTTTTTGAATTTTGAAAATAAGTACAAGTCCCTAGTATAGGAACATTGGGTCAGGGACAATTCCAGGTATCCATTTGGCTAATTACATTCTGGGAAATTTCTATTTTGACGATTAAGTACATATTTATCTCTTTATTTGTTGTCCTTTATCAGAAAAAAATATATCATTTAACCTGTAACGTGTATCTCAAAAACTAGAGCTGATAGAAAAAATCTGGTGGCATTTTTGGAATCGGCACATTAAAAACATCTAAAATCAGATGTTAGATTTCTGGCTTCTGGCTTCTTTTTTTTCATTTTGTTGGCCTGTGTAATCAATTGAAATCGAATTTTAAAAAATTGAAAGGACTACTAGAAGAAATTATTATCAACGTATACCATCACAATAAGGAGTAGAATGATGAAAAACATTTCAGCAAAACTGAAAAACCTTCCACAGAGTAGGCACTGAAATATGAGGGCACATAAAACATTAACGCAGTCAAACTGATTCACCCCATCAAATTAAAAATTTTAATTGAATATTGTACAATTTTACTCGGCTGGTTTTCTTTCAAAACAATACCAGAGGCCAAAAAACCTGATTGCTGCGATGTGCCCTTCCGATTGAATTGAATATTTCAAATGAAGTCCACAGTTCCTCAGATTTTCAATTTTAAATAGAATTGTTCAATACGGTCATTCATCTGAACCTTTTGATTTTGTAAACTTTAAAAGGCCTGCATTTTACGTTCTACTTTTACTGAAATTTGCTTGATTTTCATTATCCCGAACTACTATGAACACAATTCTACACTGATTAATTCATAAATTTTACATGACCTGATGGAAATGAACAATACATAATCAATTTTGTTAGGGTATAGGGTGTCTTTTTAGAGGTACAGAACTTTAAATTGCAATAAAGCAACGATGGATCATTCGATTGACGAAAATTTTTTTTAATCGAAAGATAATCTTGTGGCATTACATTTTAAATATAATTTCTGGCATTTGACCGACACGGCTGGCTCGGATGTAGTCCAATCTTGACGTCCAATTTCGATGACTTTTTCCAACATTTGTGGCCATATATCGGCAATAACACGGCGAATATTGTCTTCCAAATGGTCATGCGTTTGTGGCTTATCCGCATAGACCAATGACTCTACATAGCCCCACAGAAAGTAGTCTAACGGTGTTAAATCACAAGATCTTGGAGGCCAATTCACAGTCCAAAACGTGAAATTAGGCGGTCACCAAACGTGTCTTTCAATAAATCGATTGTGGCACCAGCTGTGTGACATGTTGCGCCGTCCTGTTGAAACCACAGCTCATGGACATCATGGCTGTTGATTCAGAATGAAAAAAATAGTAATCATGGCTCTCTACCGATCATCATTGACTGTGACGTTCTGGCCATCATCGTTTCTGAAGAAGTACGGACCAATGATTCCACCAGCCCATAAAGCGCACCAAACAATCAGTTTTTCTTATGTAAAGCGCTTGTTCCACTTATAAACAACTTTTTGAGACAAAGTAGACTCTTCAAATGCCACAGACAACATATTAAGTGCATTGGAGCACTTTATTCTATTTTTAAAGCAAAATTTAATGAAAATTCTTCGAACCATTTTTCTGAAAGTAAAAAATCGTAAAACACACATAAAGGTGCCAACCTTTTCAGTTGTCAAAAATAAACTACTGATCCAAATAGGCTCATAATGTCAACATATGAGAAACGGATCTGTACCATCATAACAAATAAACCTTTCGATTATCCAATGTGGACAGTTGTGTAAAAATGTATAAAATGTGTAAAATTCATAATTCACCCTGTCTCTTTAACAGATCTCGTATCTTTTGACATTCACTGAAGTTTGAGAAAGAATTTTATTTCACAATGTAGATATTGTCGAAAATCTCAACCTCCAGATGTTTCTGTGAACTCCGTGAAGTCAGATCTAGGAAAATGACAACTGTATTAATCCTATATCTTCAACTAAGCACATCGAGTATTAGTTATCAAAACATGATCTTCAGTAGTTGGTGAAGCACTTCCTAATGTATGTAACCGATATCAACCGGTAATAGCAGAAGCGAACTTGCACTGTCTGATGTCGCAAGTTTTAATACACGTAGAATTTGGAATATGGACGGGCTTAGGATATTGATTACTTGATCCTGTGCTAACTGTTAATAATAACCCTCGGTAATAACTCCAGGTAAGCACGTAAGCTGATGTTCAAATTGGATGCCAGGCCTGAATTCATAAGGTGTATCGATTTTTAGTATTCAATTCGGTTTGAGAGCGATTTCTTGTTTCAATGGCAATTCAAAATAATACGTTTCATCTTTTGTAGCGTGTAAGTAAGTTGTAACTTTATTTAGCACAGCTTATAAACTTCGCAAAAATGAAATTATATACATAAACAGCAAACAACATATTTCAGTCTTAAATATTATTTTACATGAAAAGACACGATAATTTTTAAAAATCATTTTGATTCTCACATAATTTTGCTTGCAGATCTAGACTATTGAATAAAATAATTCCTGTCGCAAATAAATTATTTAGGCATTTATATGTACTGCACTTATCGATATAGAAATCATTTTGTTCCCTAGATCATGTTTGGTAACCATGTATATCTTCAACGTATTTTACACGGTAATATTAAAGTTGCACCGATCTCGGACAAACTCACCGAGTCCAGGCTAAGATGGTATGGTTATGGTATGTTAAGCGACGCCGACATCCCGAAGACCATATAATGAAAAAGTGCCTTGCCTTTGCTACAAAAAAGAGAGGACATATACCACCACCAAGTTCTAGGTGGTCAATGTCCAGAGGGACATAAAGAAATTGGGGCTATCGGATGACGATGCTAACCAGCGGAATCAATGGCGCTTCAAGATCAAGAAAGCCAACCCCATGAAACGGGAAAGGCGACGCCAAAGAAGAAGAAGACTCAAATTGTCTCTCATGCTGTACCATTTCTCCACTTCCTTCTTCGACCATGTAGTATGAGCAGCATCTACTTCTTACTGGGCTTGTGCGGATAGATTTCCACATTTGATCTTCACGTATTTCAGGAAAACTTTGTGTTCTTGTAATATTGTATACTCTTGATATGGATTAACCACCAGAAATATATGTAGATTTTTAATATATTAAGTGAAACTTAAGCCAAGTGTGTTAAAACGTTATTGATGGTTTTCATTAGGCATATTAATTTTTTCAAGCTTCCTCGTCGACAATCCTTGAAAAGGAATTTTATTGCAAGGAAAATCCCCAGTAAGGTTGCACGAGAATTTTGAGCAGCTAGAGATTTAACCAATGTCATATTATGGCACGTTTTACAGAATGAACTATGATTTGAGCAATCACAGCTTGTCGAGTGTGAACTACATATTCACAAGTTCGAAACGACTCCCTTTCGTACTTCAATAGAAGTGATTTTCCAAGTCTCTTCATCGTTTTAGTGTGTGTAAATACCAATTTCTCGTCTGAACTCACATAACCAACTTTAGCGGTTTATAGGATGACGTTGAATTCTCAATTTCCATATTCAAATGTGTGAAATCTCATAGTTTCCACTGATGACGAGCATTTGACAAATAAACTGAACACCAAATACACCCTTTCGCAATTAGTATTCGACTGTAAATCTCCATAAATCGTTGAAATATACTTTAAAACGTCCATTTATCTAAATGTCGATTGAAATATCTCGCAAATTGAAAAAACTTTGGCCAGATAATTGGACAACCTAATCATCCGATTGATCAACCTATTTTCCTTTGAGCCGTCCCAAGAGAAAAATGTTGAAGCGTTCGTAGAACGAGCGGAATATTGAACAGGGATCGTTTCATCCAGACCGAACCTGCCATTTATAATTTGCAGATTCATCAACTAAATTCGAGGTTATTTCCGATCATTCGATGAATATTTTTATATCGGAGACGTACAGCGACTCGATCAAGGCGTGCTCTGAATTATGCATAGACCTGACCGCCACATCGTTCATAGAATTCGTGATATAGAGGGCGTAACTGTCTGTCACAGTCCTCTAATGGACCATCTTTCACCTTTACCTTTTAATTCGTTCTTTTTTTATTTTTTAAACACCAATGTGTAATTTTAAAGTTACAAAGGGATTATAGCCTTTGATGCTACGTTTCAAATTATGAGGTGAATAATGGGAATAGAAGATGAACTAAAATGGAGGGTCAGTTAAAATGATTATGTATGTGGAAATTGAATCATTTCGTTTAGATATTCATGATGTGAACAAAATAACACATGCGGCAATTTATACGTACACGAGAAATATTTTAACATGTTTTTGTGTCAGTATCCTAATTATTCAAAATGAATGATCTGCTTTGAAACTTGAAGAGTTCAAGCTATTATACATAGATACTCATTTGAGAACTATATATAAATCACAAATCACAATTTCGAAAGCATTCGTAATAGCAGTAAGAAGATGTCACAGATTTGAAGTAATATTTTTGGATGATATCTAGGTTATGTTCTGATGAAAAATTCGTTCTTCTAGACAAAGAGTGCGTTGTTTTCTCTTTATTATAATATTATATATTATACTGAAAAAATATCCCCCAGTTTAAGTTAAAAAACAGAGTGCCTATATAAATTTCATTGTTGAATTCTAATAAATGACAGTGGGTTACATGAAGTTTACCACTTCCAGTTGAGAAAGAAATTCTTCGAATGTGATTTCCATTCGTAATGGCAGTGAAAAGACGATACAAGTGAAATTCCAATATTTTTGGGTGTTATTATAGGTTATGTTCTCATGAACAATTCGTTTCTTCAGACTAAGATGGATGTGCTTGCGATTGGACTGTTTTTCTCTTAATTATATTATATACAGGTATTATACTGGACAAAATATCCCGCAATTTAAGTCAAAAATGAAGTGCCTATATGAATTTAAGTGTTAAATTTGAATAAATGGCAGTGAATTTCATGAAGTTCAACATTTTAAGCTAAGGAAGAAATTCTTTGAATATGATTCCCATTCGTAATAGCATTAAAAAGATGATACATGTTTTAAGTTCCAATATTTTTGAATGACATTATAGGTTATGTTCTCATGAATAAGTTCTTTTAGACAAAGATGGATGCGCTTGGGGATGGCATTGTTTCTCTCTTTATTATATTATATATTATACTGAACGGAATATCCCCCAATTAAAGTTGAAAAACTTTATTGCCTATATAAATTGAAGTGTTAAATTTGAATGAATGACAGTGAGTTTTATAACGTTTAACACTTCAAACTGGGGAAGAAATACATCGGATATGATTTCCATTGGTAATAGCAGTGAAAAGATGATACAGGTTTGAAGTTCCAATATTTTTGAATGACATTATAGGTTATGCTCGCATGAATTCGTTCTTTTAGACAAAGATAGATGTGCTTGGGGCTGGCATTGTTTCTCTATTTATTATATTATATATTATACTAAACGGAATATCCTCCAATTAAAATTGAAAAACTTTAGTGCCTATATAAATTAAAGTGTTAAATTTGAATAAATCACAGTTAGTTTTATGACGTTTACCACTTCAAACTAAGGAAGAAATACTTCGGATATGATTTCCATTGGTAATAGCAGTAAAAAGATGATACAGGTTGGAAGTTCCAATATTTTTGAGTGACATTATAGGTTATGTTCTCATGAATTCGTTCTTTTAGACAAAGATGCATGTGCTTGCGGCTAGCATTGTTTCTCTCTCTATTATATTATATATTATACTGAACCGAATATGCCTCAATTTAAGTTGAAAAACTTTAGTGCCTATATAAATTAAAGTGTTAAATTTGAATATGACAGTGAGTTTCATAACGTTTAACACTTCAAACTGAGGAAGAAATACTTCGGATATGATTTCCATTGGTATTAGTAGTAAAAAGATGATACAGGTTTGAAGTTACAATATTCTTCGGTGATATTATAGGTTATGTTCTCATGTACAATTCGTTTCTTCAGACAAAGATGAATCTGAACAATGCGGATAGCATTGTTTTTCTCTTTATTACATCACATATATATTATACTGAAGGAAACATCCTCCAATTAAAGTTGAAAAACAAGGTGCCTATATAAATTTAAGTGTTAAATTCGAATAAATGACCGTGGGTTTTATGAAGTTTACCACTTCAAGTTAAGAAAGAAATTCTGATATGATTTCCATTTGAAAATAATTCCTCTTGACCTGAAATACGAAAATAATGAATTAATCAATCTATATTGTCGAATAGGTTTTTAATGGCGAAAGAAATATCCGTTTGGAGCAGCTCGTTCGAACTTGATAACTTTTTCATCGATCCCAACTTCATAGAAGTGGAAGAATGCCACCATTAACCCATTTCTTATACCCAATGGATGCGTGATGCTGATCGTTGGGCGGCTCAATTAACTAATTGATTGGAAAAATAAAAACCACACCCTCATGTACCTATTTATCGATTATTTATTACTGAAATAAGCACACGTGAGATACTTTCTTGGAAAGCTAATGTGATATATAACTACAATTTGAGTCACGTGCTGTATTGATTACCGAGACAATACGTTTGCTGTTCTCTTTAGACCAGTTTTATCAAGGTAGGCTTCGATTATTAACTATTGATGATTTTTCCTGAAGAGTGCCTTTTCAAACATTATTTTCAGATAGAGAAGCTTCACAGGTACTTTTTGATGATAAAATACTGTTTCTTCTGAAACTTTCCGTCATATACCTCCGAAAGGAAAGAATATTTTCAAAGATCATCTCTAATTTTCGGAAAATGGCCAGAAATAACTCTTTGAATTTTCGTCCCATATTTTCTGATAGCATCTGAAGAAGTCGTTTGAAACGACGAAACGCGTCATGCTATGTTGCCAATGAAGTGTAAATCATAAGTTCAAGTGTTTAAGTGAATTATAATGTATTTACATCAAGTAAACGCCAACACTATTAAATATTGAGCAGATTGAGTAAAAAATTCAATGAAATACAACTTCTCCTGGTGTGGAGGCTCTAAGTCTCTAACATCGACAGCAAGACAACAAACAAGGGTGATCACAGCCCATAGATGGATGAGAGCCATTTGAAGAACATACTGTGCAGTGCTTTCATGCGATTTACGTGACAATTATTTATTAGTCGCCAAACAAGACAGCCATACAGATCGTGTCTTCTCTGTATGTCGAGAGAAATATGTAAACTATGAGAAATTCTCACTATTTCCAACAAATTTTACCCCTGTAATAGTCAGAATCAAAGTTCTAGAACAATAGCACCTCAAACCAGAAGAATTTTCTCGCTGATTACGAAAAGCTTGTTCAATGTTCGACATCCCTTTGAACTGGATAATCCCAAAGACGGGAGTTCATCCTAGCGATTGCATTATTATGATGTTTCATTAAGCATCTCCCAGAATTTCCTCTGGGAATCATTATTGCGCCCTAGAATTCTGATTAAAGGCACATTTCGCACCAGCGAGGGAATGCCAATGAGTTTTCATGGCTGTCAACCTTTATCAAATCCCAGTTACATACAATTCGAACTATGAACAATCGCTCGAGAACTTTCGGCGCGATGTTTTTGAACTTTGTAGCAAATGCGTCTCGGCTTTTATGTATATTAGAAAGTTTCTTAATCATCGTTGGAATCTTCAGATTGAACTGGAAACTGTTGCCCGCCTACCAATTGTGAGGGAATATTTCGGACGGATTTGAAATACTTTTGGTCTGACGAATTGTGTTAATATTTCGTCTTGGATCAATCCTATTCTATGTTGTATCATGTTCTATGAGCACTGTGTTTGAATACAAAACTGGATTCTCATATCTTTATTGTAGAGAAAAAAATGTCCTTACAAATTGTAGGAGTTTGACAAATCATTCTTCCACTCCTCCAAAAAAAAATTAACATAAATTAGAGAATCATTTACAATAGCAGGTAAAGATACACTTAATGCTAGGTAAGAATAATGATTGAAGTCTAATAAGTATAAACTCAAGAAACTTAAGTAATTAATTAACCAAAACTGAAAAAGAATACATATAATGCACAAAAAAACACATAAAAAGATATAGTGAGCATGTTCATATTAAAAAATTTGCCTTGAAGTGCTCGGAATACTCGCTGACAGACTAGATGCAAAATCTCAAAAGATGTTTCTTGATATTTATTTTGAATTTATTGAAAGAAAGCTCTTTGAAATGGGAAGGTCAGATATTGTATAAATATTTAATAGTGTTGGCGTTTACTTGATGTAAATCCATTATAATTGAATATGAACTTAAGTTCAAACTTATGATTCACACTTCATTGACTACATAGCATGTCGCGTTTCGTCGTTACAAACGACTTCTTCAGATGCTTACAGAATAATGTTATTAGAATTATTACTCTGTAAGCATCTGAAGCAGTCGTTTGTAACGACGAAACGCGTCATGCTATGTAGTCAATAAAGTGTAAATCATGAGTTCAAGTGTTTGAATTTAAGTTTATATTCAATTCTATTGTATAAATTATAATCAATCGAGTTTTTTTGACTTACTTGACGATATTTAGTATTATACAGTTTTTTATTTCAGTGCAGTTGAAAGAAAATGAATTCTATAACAAGTTTTGATACATTTTGTCTTCAATACCTTTCCATTATTTATTGGCTTCAGAAGTTCCAGATAAATCTAACATATCGCAGCTACTATTGAAATGCTTCGAAATAATGAATGAAGAAACAATTCAAGTGAATATATGAGTTATTGAATTTATATATTTCGAAATAGAAAAGCACTCTTTCCCAGTAATGAATACCTGATCTCTAAACTATACAGGAAACATCATCAAAGACTTCAGAATTAATTTCACGAAATACAATAAATTAATTCTGAATAGAACTTTATTCAAACGCATTAAACAACGAATTTCAGAGGGTTTACTCCAACAAATCTTCTCGAATTTCAGATTGGCCGACAATAAACAGGTTTGCGAATTGCTCGAACAAATAAATATTTTGAGCTGCCGCTTCCAATTGCAGATAACCCTTGAACACTTGTGAAGTTTCATGGTTGTATTTACCTGGGAGAAATTTCAATGCGCCAATTCGAAGGAATATTCCCCCTTTGTTTTCACCAAGGTGTTATAGGCACAGTAGGCTGGTATTATAAGACATAAAGCTGCTTCAACGACTTTAGAACGGAGTGTTTTAATTTCTTATCTGAAATGATTCAGTTTGTTGATGTTTTTAAACCTTTCTCGAGTTTATATAGAATTGAAGAAATAACAGTAATGAATATTATACATTATTGAATAGGGAAGACGAAATTCTTGGAGTAATTCGTAATTTTGATTGCAGCATAGAAAAATAACAAGATTAATCCAGGTGTGCCACATCTCGATTGTGGCCTGCTCTATTCCCAGATTTGGACCTTGTGGATTATTTAATAATAATACGACTTTATTGAATGGCAACTCATTACAGTTGTTCCTTAAATATTAACGAATCAGTGGAATAACTATGTTTTCGAAATGTGTCGTAAGATTAGAAGAGATTACTTTCTAGTGAAACATAAAATGCATCAGGAATAAATTATTGTGAATAGTTTCCTTTCTATGTGGCCTTGAACTTCACAGACAGGGTATGCATTATTCATGAGCATATAAATGAGTAGACGATGATTAAAATTCAGAAATCAAATATTCAGCCTGGTAAACTCAAGTCACTTTGCTATACGCATAAAATATCCGTAAGATATTGCGGTATTGAAGATTTTCGATATATATCCAAACCTAGAATGATTTTTTTGATAATTTTTATAGATATAATCATCAACTTTTACCAACTCGTTATTATCGTAAGAATAAGCTAATATTTATGATTTATGTGGGGAATTATAAAATAATTTTCTTTGCAGTTCGTCAGATTTCACATTAGGTAGTAAGTATTATATTTATTACCGATAATCGGTTTACTCCAGAGACATGTTGAGCTCCCACAAGGGCCCCTCCAAAGTCTTTCAGCTATCGTCTGGTCCATTCTAGAAGGGATATCTTTTTGAGATCATCTTCTGTATATTTCGTTGGTCCATCTTGACTTTCTTCGTCATTTTTTGGGTAACACCCCGATATTATTCGGGTTTTACTCACTGCTGTTCAAGTATTTTGCATACTTTAAGAGCTTCTCTGAATCAACTTATATTTCATTCTCTTCGATTTCATTTCTTCTTACATTTTTTCAGTTGGTTCTCAAAAGATGCACCTATTTGAAACTTCCTTTTAATTGTGATGCATTTTTAAAATTTCATGGGAATTGGATATATGACTTGAATTATTAAAACGTCTTATATGGTAGCAAAAAGGGAAACAAGTATCAAAGTTGTAATTCGCGTTCAACTTCGATACAAGTTCATCACAGTTCATTTTGATTTGTTGTCTAAGATAAGCGGTGTTCAAAGTTTGAGATCTACTGTTCTTAATTGTAGTTTCATATCTTTTTCGAATTTAAATTTTTCATCCATTGACAGACCGAGAAATTCGACTGTAGTTACAGGTTTTATTATTTGTCGTATTATCTGTTCAGAACTACATCGGATATAAGATAGAATTTATTGAGAAATGGGGGCGGGAGCAATGAAAATAATTTGTGTTCTGTCTACATTGAATTTCAGACTATTGTTTATAGTTTAAACATTTATTCGTTCAAGATCCTTATTCAATGATTCGCTTATGTTGGCAGCATCAGTACAAAAACTGTGAATTAACCTTGTATCATCTACGTAACAGTGCATAAATCCTTCAAGAGGCAAGAATGGGAAATCAATGGTGTAATAAGGTCTAGAATAACCTACAACGAAGATTTCATATTTTTGAGATCTCCGAAATTTTTTGTGAGTTTTACTATGTTAGTAGATTTGGATGTTTTGTACAAAAATGAAATGATCTCTGGTTGTGAATCAATTCTGGTGAGTTTAAAGGAGTTCAGTCAGCGACAAGAAGCTTAAATGAGATCTTCAAGTCACTCTTCAGCCTACAAAAAACTGAAGAGTGGCTTTTCAAACATTCATTTCAGATAGAGAAGCTTTACAGGTACTTTTTGATGATAAAATACTGTTTATTCTGAAACTTTCCGTCATATACCTCTGAAAGGAAAGAATATTTTCAAAAATCATGTCTAATTTTCGGAAAAGGGCCAGAAATAACTCTTTTAATTTTCGTCCAATATTTTCTGTAAGCATCTGAAGAAGTCGTTTGTAACGACGAAACGCGTCATGTTATTTATTTATTTATTTAATCATACGGATATGCCATTTTACAATTTATGAAACTATTCTACCACAAAATCTACATTCAAAAAAATACATGAATAAATGTAAGATTCTTTACAATACTAAAACAACAGTTGCCCTATATCTCAATAAAATATCCTTTTTTATCTTTTACTCAGCTCCTGGGATTCAAAATATGACTTTAGAGAAAAGATGGATATCAAGAAAAGATCAACTTGACAAGCATTTGCTAGGCGCTGTGCCCGTAACAAAGGATTATTAAAGCTGTAATTAGTAGGAGCAAAATTGATATGAAAAATTTCTCTTGACCTAAGATTAACTGGTTTACAATTAAGAATTAATTTGCTCAATAGATATTTGCAATCCAAAAAGTTGTTAATCAATTTATAAACTAACATAATGTCAAAGTTATTTCTCCGAAGTTCTAAAGATCTCTAATTAACTCGCCTCTGCACTTCTGCACTGTTATGTAGTGAATAAAGTGTAAATCATAAGTTAAAGTGTTTGAATTAAAGTTTATACTCAATTTTTTTGTCGAAATGACGAAACACGAGGAGTTACCGTTCTAACATTCAAATTTTCACGAATCTTCTGAATGACGCTCTCTCGTCGAAAGAAATACAACACTGAATTACAGTGCAACATGTTATATTTATAGAGGAAACGTTAACTAAATGAAACTTCCCCAAATTTGCCGGTTAGAAGTTTATACAGCGTTCTACAAATATTGCCAGTTACGTCAGCATAATACATTATCGTGGAATGAACTGTTATTAACTTTCATTATTACAAAGTTTGTTGAACATATTTCTTGTTTATACTGTTGCTTTAGGATAGAGAGTCCCTCGAATGAGTTATCAGACACTACAGAAAAAATTTATGAAAAATTTGATGAAGCAGAATCACAATAATAACGAATATATCGTATTGCGAATTATAGTTTATGATTTATATATTAGGGGGATACTTTAAGGGGACAAAAAGAAAATTACAAGTTATAACAACTCATCAAAAAAATATATTTTGAAGTTTTCGATATAGAATTTGAAATATTTTCAACGAAAGAACTACTACTATATAATCTGTGCCTTCACTCTATGTTCCATAATCAATTTACTCGTTTCTGTACGCTCTCAGAAAATACAAAACAATTAAATGAACCAAAATTGCAATAATGATTTATATATTGTGTTGTAAAATATCGATAATTGAAATAGCAGAGAGATTTTTCAGGGGACAAAATGTGAACTCAAAGATATGGCAACTCTTCAACAAAAGGATGTTTTGAATTTTCATCCTCTTTGCTTATGAAATTTGAAACATCTTCAAAAAATCTATTAAATTATCTGCTATAAAATTTGCGCCTTTATCCACTCTATGCTTCGTAACTAATTCACTCCGTTCTGTATGTTGTCACCTCTTGTTCAGTGTACACTCGCTCTTGCTGATGATGAGCACAAAGAGGAAACCATACCACGTAATTTCGCGAGAAAAAATATGATAACAAGAATCATAAGTTCTATTGGCGCTATTGAGGTGGAAACTACAAATTCTCACAAAATAATTTCAAAAACTAGAAAAAATTTGTTGTAAATTTTTGGCTCTTGATTTGACTAAGAAAACCTTTTTACAAATTTGATAGTAATTCATACAATAATGGGAAGTAGTGCTTTGGAGGTTGAGATAAAGGATTGTCCATTGAACACATGATTTTATTCAGCAAGTTTCTCACCCGCTCCCTCATTCTGATGACAAGTAGTGAGATTTTCGACTAATTGTACCTATAACCAAAATCATTTTTTGTGCGAACTATATTGAAATTCTCATAATTTTATCATCATTATTTACATATATTTAATGATACTACAAATATTCGAAATTAATTTTGGAGAACTGTTGCCAAAATAACGAAAAAGGCATTACATTTGAGGTGAATTTTGCCTGGCGTAAAAATGAAAGAGCAAGGTGTAAAAAAAAATATTTATACGGATCAAAAGAATCTAAAGATTCACCTATTGGCATTATGTTCTTTTGAGATCAAACGATCATGCGTTCAAAGAAAATTACTACACGTAATAACCCATTTTATCCTCCCCTTGCGATATTTTGGGATTGTTTTGGACCTCTTGGCCTCTTTTCAGTATCACGAGGGAAAAACTTCAAGCAGCCTGAAGTTTTGACACCTAACAGCAATATATCAATAATCATTCGTATATATTGTCGGCTTTTTGGAACTTTTGGACTTGAAATTTCTGTTTTTAGAAGAAAAAGTGTTCATTTTATGGATAAGCACTCAAAAAGCACTCATAGGATGAAGCGTTTCGAAAACTTGTATGAATTTATGAACTTTTAAATATGGCATATAAAAATATCGTTTACTATCAGGTTCATTCATATTGGAATTTGTGCATTTTGTTTGCATTTTAAAGTTAATATACTCACAAAGCTCTGCAGTTAATTTTCCTCAAACCCCTTTATATACAAGTATTTTACAAAAAAGGCCAAAGAATTTCCAAATCCAAAACTTGGAGTATTTGACTCGACACTGTTGAAGTCTTAATGAAAAAATTAATTAAATCGAACTCAACTCATTAAGAAACTTACCATTTCCGTTTAACAGTTTCCACGGGAGTTTCTACCCCGCGAAAACCCTCTCGAGTTTATAATTTGCCTATGTAGAAGAAGTGGTGGCCGAGGACGGGGTCGCGGAATCTGGGAAGGCAATTCGTTAGGAACGCAAGACGTTGCCTGTAGATAGGTGGCGCTCAT
The DNA here is from genome assembly GCA_030704895.1 of Henosepilachna vigintioctopunctata. Lineage (NCBI taxonomy): Eukaryota > Metazoa > Arthropoda > Insecta > Coleoptera > Coccinellidae > Henosepilachna > Henosepilachna vigintioctopunctata. The sequence goes on along the minus strand of JARQZJ010000121.1, from coordinate 5,869,229 downwards.
TAAATTACTTAGAGCGATAAGGGCTGAAATGGAGAACCCCTGTTTCATCATTACTCGCCTAATAGCGAATTCATCCCGTATCGGGGGAAAATAGGGATTTTCGAGAGCCGACTTCGGATATTACAGCTTTTCCGGATAGGAAACGGGAAAATAATATCGGGAGTTGATTTAGACTTAGAATTCGACATTCTCGGCGCAAAAAATGAACATGGAAGCTGAAGGAAAATCAATCAAATAAACCTCTGGTGAAGTATTTTCCCATAATTCTAATATTAAAAAATACATCTCAAGACCTCTTCCGCCTTGAACAAGTGAAGTTTGATTCATTCATCCTGTATGTTGAACCTAGGAGCTCAAACTACACAAAAATAGTGATTTCTAGTGATAATAATATTATGTTATCATCTTCTCTAATTGGGTATTATTATTATTATTATTATTATCATTATTATTATAAGACGACAACCAGACAAAAAATGTCTACTCCAAGGTCTTTAATTGTTTAAATATTTCATTAGAGTCATTGTGATGAACACGAACAGAAAAATTAGTATATATGAATGGTAATTATTGTGGAAAGAGGAAGGATTGTTTTTTTTTCCAAAATTACAATAGTCCTAGGATATAGGAATAGGAAGTATCCTAGAGAATATCCTAGGGAATATCTTAGAGAATATCGTAGGGAATATACTAAAGAATATTCTAGAGAATATCCTAGAGAATATCCTAGGTAATATTCTAGATAATATCCTACGGTATATCCTACAGAATATTTTATGGAATATCCTAGAAAATATCTCACGGAATCTCAGGGAATATCCCAGAGAATATCCTAGGGAAGCTCCTAGAGAATATCTAGGGAATATTCTATGGTATCCCTACTCCATCAATAGGTCAATTTCATCAGCTATTCAAGAACTTCTATCTCCGAGTTGAACTACAACAATGAATCCGACATCTTTAGAAACACCCAGTATAGTGTCAGTTCTCAATAAATTTCATTGCTACGGAAAACACCGAAAGAACAAGGTCTGAACTATTTTGTTCGCCAAGTAATATATTTCAGATTTTCATTTCCTTCTGGCCATTGGAGAAATGATCATTCTAAAGTGATTCAGGAAGTTCCTGGCGCCAAACAGGAGGAGAAACCAACACCACTACTGTTCACTTTTTAACCTCTTTATGCTTCAATTTCACATTGTATTATAATTGATAACAAAACCGACGAGACAATGGGTGTACTGAATATATTAATCTATAATTAATTCATTTATCAACTCGGATAGACACTCAGACTGGCTAAGTGGTGGACGATGAAAAGAGACGCTTTGTTTATTTTACTTTACCGTGTTTATATTATATAAAATATAGGTACTAGAGGAGTCATAGACTCATTTTGCTATATAATAACTACAATAATAAATAAAGATGATTATAATCAGTTAATGGAATCAGAAAGACGATTGAAGGGTCATCATATTGAACCTAACATTATAATTTAAAATAACTGAAGCATCGAAATAATAATACACTTGAAAGTGAAAATGCACATGAAATTGTGAAAAATTTTCATGAACTCATTCATCACATTTTTCAATTAATGACTAAGTACTTATTTGTGAACTAATTTCACTTGTCGGAATAAACGTTGAATGAAAATCACCATAGACCATATAAGAAATTCAACAAACATATATTATATTTCTTAAGAAATAACCAAGACGCTTGTTGCTCAAAAATAATCATAAATATGTTACATCTTAAATGTTTTGTTTGTTACTATTATAATAATCTCGGATACATCAATCATTTGAAATAATTATATCACTCTAAATTTATTATTTCGCCAAGAAGTTCATTAAAAAAATTTACGATTAGAAGATGAGAAATATGAGGTCCTTTATTTTTTGTTTATACTGCGAAATTGTTGAAAAAATATGAACACAAAATTGAAAATAAAACAAGATTTTGTTCCTTTTTTCTTCGGAGTTCATTGATCAGTTCTCCATATATAAAACCATGAAAAAGTTGAAGTTATTTGAGGTTGTGTGAAATTTCAACCAAATGTGAGAATTTCAATAATTGAAGGTGAATTGAATTTTAATTATTCTGAATAGACATATTGAGAGTTTTATAAAATATTTTGAGGCAACATAATCTGATGAAAAATTTAATAATAAATTTGGAAGATATTGAAGTTTCACTGAATATATCAAAAACTCTACATATGCTTAAGACGGTTAACCCATTATCAAGAGTATACAATATTACTCCAAAAATTATAGTTCGTATTTTTTCGCTACGCATTTCAGTGCTTTAAATTCGCGTGGAAATAGTTATTCCAGATTTTTCCAAGACTTTTTCGTCATTTCTGTGTGGAATTATGTAAAAATGAATTGAGTATCACCATAAGATAAGGTTTGATCAAAGAAAATAAGCTTGAAATTTATTTGTTTCAATGAATCTCTTGTCTTAGTTTTTTCTGAAAACTTTTCAATAAAAAGCAAATCTTTCGTTTTCAGTCTCCAACTATTTTCATATGAGAAAATTAGGAAAACACATTATGAAATGAAAATTTTACGGAAAGAGTTTCTTTTTTTTTTCGATTTCTTGAATCGAAGAACAAAAAAATATTCATATTTATATATGAAGTTATGATGATATTGATATATTTGAAAGATTATCAAGAAGGTAATTAACGTTTCGCTCCAAGATGGAGTTTTGTAGAATATTTCGAACATTCCGATTGAGAAATGAAATTTATATCTGTCATATCCACATATAAACTGCTTTTGTTAAGCACAGAACTCTTAGCTTCATATTTCATCCATTTCCACTAATTTCCCGAAGAATTTCATAAATTCAGTGAAGTATGTCGTGATGGTGAAGTGACCTAAACTCCTTCATCTGGTACACTTATTCTGTAGATTCTCCAAGCAATTATTTCAAGGTATATTAATACCACTACGAAAGAAAACCAAAACAAAGACTGTTGGCCGGAAATTTTCTTTCAACGAATTCATCCTCTTACAGTATTACCAGGTATTTTTCCGAAAAGCACTCTCTTCTTGGCCGATTTTAATGAGAAAGAAAGCACTCGTTCAAACGGACATCGAAAAAGCGGAAAGAATTAAAAAGCATTAATCTTTCATCGCCAAATGTGTCTCGGAAAGCAGACGAACAGTTTTCTCTTCTCATTAAATTCAGGGCGTCTATTATGATGGTAAATAAAAGCAGCTTTTCTCTTTCCCTTTCTCGATTTTCTTGAAGGGAAGTCGATGAATCAAAATGAAAGTCTGAAAGTACCACATAATATTGATAAAGGTTTCGAAGTCTTATCGAACGGTCGATTAATTCTGCAATCGAATCAATCTCTGGTCGCTCTCGGGCAGAAACGAACACGGAAGCGACTCACGATTGGAATGAGATGGATTTGGCGTTATTGAATCGAACTTACCTCTTTCGGAAACTTTGAACACTAACTGTCTTAAAAGAGACGTAGAACATACCTGAAACAAATAAAGATGATCAGATTTACGTAGTTCTTGAGAGATTAAGAGAAGCTGAATATTATTATTCTATAGAAGCTATATATATATTCCACAAGGAGCAGTTTTAGGGCCGTTAATGTTTAATTTTATATATAAACGACTTAATTAAGTATGCAAAGAGTTGTGAAATTTCTATATTTGCTGACGACATGATGTTGTATACTGCGGGCAACAATTCACAAGAATTAGCTAATAAAATTAATAGTGACCTCTATAGTTTGCATACATGGTTATGTGATAACAATCTTTCATTGAATACTGATAAATCTAAATATATTATTGTCGAAAACAAAGCAAAACTATCTAGATTAGAGTATGATATACAAATTAAAGTTAATAATGTACCATTGAAACAAGTCAGTGAAATAAAGTATTTAGGTGTTATTATCGATGAAAATTTGAGTTTCAAAAATCATTTTAGATATGTTATGGGTAAAATTTCAAAACAAGTGAATTTTTTAGCAAGGATTAGTAATTATTTTAGTGTCCTTACAACGCATTCAGTGTAAAATACGATAATATTACGACATATAAATTTTTGTTCAACTGTATTATATACACCTCGCCTCAAAATATCAAAAGATGTAAACAGTTAGAAAAGTTGTTTGAATATTAGGCAACATATAGTATATAAAACTGTAGACTTTGTTTATAAAATAAAATATCGCAAGGTTCCTAGCTATATCGTTGACCGTGTAAAATACGTTGAAGATGTACATGGTTACCAAACAAGGTCTAGGGAACAAAATTATTTCTATATTGATAAGTACAGTACATCTAAATGGCTAAATAATTTATGTGCGAGCGGAATGATTGTATTGGATAGTCTAGATCCCAACCTAAAATTATGTGCGATCTATAATGAGTTCAAAAAATTATTGTATAATTTTGTAAAAAACAATATCAAGGGTGAAATATATTGTTTGATGTTGTGTATATAATTTGTCTTTTTTAGTGAAGTGTATTAGCTGTGCTGAATAAAGTTTACTACTACTATTATTTATAAGCCTGGCTATCTCAGTCGGGACACAATTAGACTATTAATCTCAGAGTCGTGGGTTCGAGCCCCACGTTGGGCGCCACAATTTTTCATTTCACATACTACACCTTGAAAAATCCCAAGTTACTCAATCAAATAATCAAACTCAAACATTATACGCCGCTTAGCTTTGTATGTTCTACTAAAAACCAGGTATAAAGCTTTTGTGATTTCCACTGTGATTCAATTGTTTCCATCATTTCCAATCTTAACCGTTGAGATTTCTTGATTTATTCAGGTTTGAGTTCTGAGAGACTTGTTAGCTTGTTTAGTTATTACTTTTGATTCAGAGATTCAGTTGAATAATTGAATATTTAAATATTGATATTATAGAATTATATTATTATGCAGCTCGCGCTGGACCATGTTGCTAGTTGGTGTGGGGACAATTATTTGAGTTTGAATGTGTCAAAGTGTAACGTTGTCTCTTTCTTAAAAAAAAAGACCGAATTGTATGTGATAAGGTGTCAGGTTCTTTCTCGTTATGACAAGGTGAGAGATCTTGGTGTAGTCTTCGATCAGAAGCTTTCCTTAGTTACACATATCACCCAACTTATTTCATCTGACTCGAAAATATATGGATTCGTTATACGCAATGGCAAATATTTTTAATAATCCTCAACATTGATAAGACTATTTAATACCCTAATCCGTAGCAAGTTGGAGTATGGCAGCATGATCTGGCATCCTATTTACACTTGCCATCAACGCCATCTTGAGGCTAATAAAGCTTATCCAGAAAGGAGTCAATCATAAAAAATTATTGAGTCGATTCTGTTGAATCTCATTGCAGGGTAGGAGAGAAAGTTTATCACTCAAATTTTTGTAAAAATTACTGCACAATAGTATTGATTGTCCTCTTCTCTGTCCGCTCTGAAATATCGTGTTCCTAGGCAAAATTCCCATAATACAGAATTCTTCCACCTAGATACTTGCTAATACAATCCCCCATTCGGTTTATCGTGTCTATATTCCATAGAGTTGCCAATAATTGTGACATTCACCTTGACTCTATAGAAGTTATTATTGGGAGTTATGTGAACAAAGGGAATTGACTTGATTTGAAAAATGAATTGATTTAGATTGCGTTCTTTGTAATATTTCATTAAATGTTATTATTTAGTTATTAGTTACTCTTTTAGTTTTTTTTTAGATTAGATTGAGCCCTTTGTTATATCTCTATCATTTTTGTTATTTATGTTAATAATTAATATGTTAAGAACTTATTATTGTTATTATTATTATGTTTCACCAAGGGATCAGCGAACTCACAATCAACTTTATATTGGATAATGTTTTATATTATTATTACAATCATTTTTTAATATTGTTGATACTATACTATTATTGATATTTTTAGTCACCAAATTTTGTATTTCATTATTCATTGGGTATTTTGAAAAGCCCTCTTTTAAAAAACTAAATAATCGTAAGAAAAGCGATTTTGGAAATGAATACTGACCATTATCATCATTATACGTATCAAAAACACATTTTCTACGAATAAATCACTCGACACTCCTACCTTTCTCAAAGCAGCACGTTCAGTATCAAAAAGATCGTTAATTAAAGACCCTCAGATATATCTAATGTTTGGGAGAAATGAAACGTGGAAAGAATGAAAAATTATTCTCAATATAAATGATACAATCGCGTGACGAATTCAATTATAGGCAATCATTATACGTCTGACAGACATTCATCATATATATTTTGACAGATGGTGGTAGGCCTCCTGCAGATGTATTATTTTACAATTAACGCCATAGGAGAACTATGTGGAGTAGTTTTAACTGGCAGACTATTATGAGAAATTAGAGATAATGACACATGTCCTTGAAATAAAATTTCAACGAAAAATTAGAGACTGAAATCAGCATTGATCAAGTTAAAAATTGAGAAAGAATTAAAATATGATTTGTTTTCAAGAATAGCAAGAGACCAGATATACTTTGAAGCTACATTCATGCAAATATAGTTGCACCAATGGAGAATAGATATATCGATCATATCGATGAAAGTGTGCACCCCTGATTCGATCATAACCTATAATTAACCACAACTAACCACACGATAATGGACCCCACGGAAGAAGTCCTGGAATACCTAGGGGACATTTCCATACTGATTCGGTGAGATTCAAAAACGAATATTATTGTTGTTATTTAAATTAAAATCTCAATATAAATAGTGGTTATATTAAATATTCATATTTCCTCAAAGTCAAAAATAATTAGAATTTGAATACTCCATAAAAATTTGTAAATTGTAATATTGGGATAACATACTATGAAAATGTAATAATTTTAGATCAATTAATTAATAACTAGAATAAGATTAATAACTAAAGTAGTGCCGAAAATTCGCGAAAAGACAATTCCGAAAGTGTTGGTTAATTATTACAGGTCTCAAAAATCTATTGTAATATATTATATTCATATATTGTAATTCAACATTTTTGTACATTACGTGGGTTTTCTGTGGTTTCCTTTACCATCAAAGTTCAGACGAATTGAAAATCTGACGTCTGACCGAATGGCACGCAATAACAGAGGCGGCCACAGCCGCAATAATAAAAATCGCAAATTCTGAATTTATTCAATTAAATAACTTCTATTATCTATTGTTCAGATAATAACAAAATTTTTTTTACTTTTCTAGGGTTGAAGAAGGTCGATTGACCTTATAACTTCCCTCTTGTTCATTTATAAACTCATAAATTGTTGTAAAATGCCAAAGATAATTAAATAAACGTATATATATATATATATATATATATATATATATATATATATATATATATATATATATATATATACTAGCAGACCCGGCGAACTCCGTTTCGCCACCAGATGGCTTCGTTTTATGTAACATTTCGTTTGGTGATTAAAAGTTTTATATTTGAAAAGGAAAAATTTTATTTCGTTTCTCAACAGTAATGAATTCATTTCGATTACAAAAATGAAGTGTTATTTAGTTGAACGTCTCTAAGTAAATGAAAGTGAATCAAAAGTAAATACTGAATTATATCCGTGTCCGCAAATTATCCGTTTCATTGAAGTAACCACATTTTTTGTTTTTTGGTCTGACGTTAACACAAACAAAGCGGATGGTTTCCCAACTCGTGAACACGCAACGTATAACTTCCCATGTGAAAAACAATGATTTTCTAAATTTATCCCGCAAACACTAAGCGATTGGCCTTGCGACTTGTTCATTGTCATTGCGAACGCAAGGCGACCTGGAAATTGCAATCGTTTGAAGTCAAACGGAAGATCAGTCGGAATCATTGGTATTCGAGGAATACATACATTTTCACTTGCGTACTTTCCGTTAATAATGGTTGCCTCAATCAAATTCGGCATGTCTTTTAACCGAAAGTCGAGTACCGTTGCAAAGTCGCGGTGGATTCAAATTACGCAATATCATAATAACTGTACCATCTTTGAGTTGCAAGTTATGTGCTGGAAATCCTGGTAACTCCAGAGAGTTCAAAAACTCCGTTGGATAGTTTACTACATCATCGGGATTTGTTATGGAATCAACGGATTTGTATGTCACCAAATCGCCTGCAATTTTTGATTGAATGGTGAAATTCAGTGCGTGTATATCATTATTCTTTGCTGCAAGAATTGTTCGTTGACTTAACTAAGCATAATTCTGATAATTCTCACTAATGTTTGGAAAACATCTTCAATAAAAGCTAATTGAGAGTCTACAAATCGGCAAAAGTTGTTGGTAAGAGTAATTTATCCAGATGTCGCATCAACTGGGACTTTTCAATTTCCAACAGCTAATAATTGTTTGGAAAATTGTGCAGCACTTTGATCATTTTGAAGTTGAATTCTCATATTAGTGGTTAGCGATAATGTTTTTACGTTATTCCATAATAACGGTAACATATAAAGGTGATGCCATCAGGCAAGTATTCAATTCATCTGCAGGCGTTCCACGGGGAATTACTGGCAACGTCTGCCTGAAATCGCCTGCCAACAATATCATCAAGCCGCCAAAGAAATAAACAGCTATAAAAAATAAGGGTTGATCGTAGAAGGGTGAAAATTTAGTATTGTATGTATTTTTGTATGTTGTATCATAAAAAAATAAAAACTGAAAATTTTGTCTAAAAAATAAAAAACAAAATTCAGGGGTGGACTACCCCTAACATTTAGGGGGATGAAAAATAGATGTTGGCCGATTCTCAGACCTACTCAATACGCTCACAAAATTTTATGAGAATCGCTCAAGCCGTTTCGGAGGAGTATGGAAACGAAAACTGTGACACGAGAATTTTATATATAAGATATATATATATATATATAAACGGAAATGGAATGAACACATGAAAATTCAAACAATTGTTACTTTTAACGAATTTCCAAACTAATAATATAAAGAAAGTAGAAATTTTACGAATGGAAATTCAATTCCGACTGAAATTGTTTCCCAGAATCAGAATGAAGTAATTTGCAATTTGGAGTTTTCATTAAATATTCGGAAGTTTATTATCATTCAAATCATTCTGAGATTACAGTCTCAGATAATTTCATCATCAGGCTGCCCTCGGGCATGTTTAAATGAAATTAATTAATTTTTTACTGCGGACCTTAAAAACGAACAACGAAATTAAAAAAACACTTTTATGTGCTTAATTTATAGGTGCATATTCGCTGGACGTCCAGTGAAAAGCTATCTAAACTTCTATTTGCTCAGAGAAAAATTGTACTGAAATGCGTTCATCTTCTTGCATATCATGCACATGTATTTCACGCAGAAATGAAAAATATGCTTCTATGTTCAATAGTACGAGTATATTACGAGTAATTTAATATCAATATTTGCTTCCAAATAAGCACCTGAATATCTGTAAATAACACAGATATACAGAAGACCTCTGAGTGTATTGATTATAGAATATTGTTGTTGAAACTTAAATCTGTAGGCTTTCAGTTCCGGGCTTTACTATCGATAAAGTCACTCATTTTAGATCGTCGAACCTGATGGTGGTGAATCTGCTTTCGATTCTGCCTCGTCCGGTGTGCCACAGGGGTCCAATTCGGGCCTGTTTTATTTTTCTTTTTTCTCTTCAAGTTTTATCGGAAGAATTAAGTTTTTGTCTTTTTGTTCAGTTGTAATACGACATATTTAGGTTACTAACATATTCTTTAAAAATAGGAAAAAGCATTTTTGGATGAAATAATCAATTAAAAATGCACATATTTGTTTGTTTCACTTTTATCGATTTTGGAAATACTGAGGAAGCTTGAGATATATAATTTGCAGTGTAAAATTAAGCAGTACCTATTCAACTGAATCTAATAATGAAATGAGATGGGCTCATATTCATTGAATTTGGACTTAAATAAAGAGTACATGAATAACTTTCCAGACTACAAAGACTTCATCAAGCACTAAGACTACAGATGAATTTTCAAGGCTTTAACAAACCCATAAGCTCTTGTTCCCATGAAAGAACTGCTTGTTTCTGAATTGGCACATAAAATCATTGGATTATCATTAGAAACCTACATTCGTAATTGCCAAGGAACTTACACGTTTTACTCATTTGTCTAATAGATAGTTCGAATAATTATCTGTCTTCTATTACGATCGTAATTGTCATAATTACCACTAAATGCGAGGAACATTTTAAATGTAACAAGGTCAGAGGAGTATATATGTACAGAAAATTGAAGCCTATCCTAGTGTAGATAATTGTTAAATACATACTACAACGAAACATCAAGAATGCTTAGGAAATAATTAAGTGTCGAAATATTTCCCCTATGAAGTGAAATAATATTTTCCATAATTTATTTAAAATAGACAAATTTACTCGAAATTTTTGCAATATGTGATTGAATGGAAGTAATTCATACACTTGAATTTCTGAAGGGAACCTTCTTCACAAATGTTTTCAACTGAAACACAAGGTATCAATCTTCGAGAGTGAATGTTTAGTGCGAGATATATCGAACCTGTTGGAGAAACCATACAGGACTGTTTCATTCTGTTATAGGAATCATCAATGGCATGCATTTGAACAATCGAGTTTCGATATTCTCTCGACCGCAGAAATACTTCGTCACTTCAAAAAGTGAGATAAGTTCGGTGACATACTCACATCAGCTCCCTCTATCGAAGAAGCAAGTTAAACTCTTTAAAGTCCGTTCGTGACAAGATTATATGATACGGATAGCTATTACCATACTCTTTTCTATTAAATTTCAATTGAGTACGTTAAAGTATATGAGATAAATCTATTCCTTCGGAGCTTTTGTTGTATAAATTCTGTTGTACATTCCACAAAATTCACCAAGTAAAACAGAAAATTATGTATTCATTTTCTACGGTAAATTCCATGAAATAATTAGACGATCCTCTGAAAACTTAATTTAGGAATAAATTTCTTTAAAAATTAAGTCCGGAATGGGACGAAACTTGGAAATCGAATTATATAGCATTGTTTGTACAGATAGGACTGTGTTTTCATTTCTTGACTAATTGCCTTGTTTATGTATATCCGTCGCTATGAAGTTATGACAAAGAGTACTGAATATTAAAATGTTTTCAACTTCATCCTTCTTCCAACTCTAGATGGGAAAAAGTAGTTATAAATGGTAATTTGAAAATATTACTTCAATGATACAAATTGAGGATAATTTATATATTCTGTAATAAAATAATTTATTGAATATACATTCGAAAGTTTTTAATTTTCATCAATGTTTCTTGGTGACAAATTTTCAGTTTTTCTATAATTTCAATTATTTTTCGAATAGTTGATACCATGTCATAAAATTATTGAATGAAAACATATTCGAAAATTTCTTAAAATGTATTATAAATATTATCGTCTACACTAATGATTCTGCATAAACATTTTTTACAGGACAATATACAAGGTCCGTTCAAGAGAAATCGTGAATTTAAATTTTTTACGAAAAGTATTTATTTATTCATCAATGTCCATTTTGTCCCCTTCAAAGTGAGTTCCCTCAGAATAATGCTCTTATGTCAGCGCTTTTTCTAATCCATCAGCTTGTTCTTCGATTCCAATTGTGGAAAACGCTTTCTTTTCATTGGTTTCTTCAGTTTTGGGAATAAGGAAAAATCTTGTGAATAAGGTGGTTGGGGCATGGTTACGGTGTTTGGCTAAAAAATCACAAACAAGCATTGATGTGTTCACGAAAAAGCTGGTGCATTATGATGATGCAGAATCCATGATTTGGTTTTACACAATTGCGATCGTTTGAGCCTTATTGCATAACTTCTTTGTATTATTCCTAATTAAATGTACGTCCTATTGGCAAGAACTCATGGGTCCACCACGCCGTTGTGATAGAAGAATTCAAAATTCACTTTTTTTTTTGAACAGACCTCGTATATAATATTTTGGTGTAATTTCTAAATATACTTCAATTTATCATGTTTTATAATTGATGCAGTGTCGATATTTCTTGAAATGAAAAAATTACAGTAAAGGAAACCCATTTACTCAAAAAATTGAGTAAATTTGTTGGCAATAAATTGGTGAGTTTTCTCAGAAGATGGAAAAGAATTGTATTTCAAAATTGCACAAGTGTATTTTTTTGAACGATGTTTTCCAACCCTCCGTATCTCGAATACTGCCTGAGGGTTTTGACAGCTGGAAAAAAATGAAAGGTGGACACTTACCATAGAATTGTAATTTTATACACCATCAGAAAACAGAGGTTTAAATGAACAAAAAGAACACCTACTTTTTCAGAAAACCAGATATTTTGATGTGAGATTTTCTATTGAAAATTATGGTGGTTTTTCGATAACAAATCAAAATAAAGTGATGAAATGAATATTTCGAATCGAAAAAATTATAGTGTGTTTTCCAAATTCCGTGGAAAAAACGTTGTGAAAGATTGAGATAAATAATCGAAACATATGTCATTTGAATTTTCACATGAATTTTCAGGTTATGTTTAAAATGTGTGAATACAAAAGTAGCAGATCTTTGCATTACTTACAACATTGCCTTTCAACTTTCTTCCATTGGATTTGTTATTTTCACGGAAATACCGGTCTACCGTTTTCTACCCTTAAAAACTCACTCCCTTCCACTTCCTGACCGCAGATCGCCATAAATTATTCTCCAATGCATTTCTGTTATATTTTCTTTCTCGTTTTTTCAATAAGTTTCATAATTCTTTTTTCAATTGTACCATTTTCAAAGGCTTGATTGAATCTTCCTGATTTGTCGTTTTTTTAACGTATCAGATACTTTTTTTGTGGAAACATTCATAGCTTCTTTATATATTTACAGTAAGTTTCCTCTGAAATGGTAATTATCGTGCCAGAAAACTCAACAGAATTAATTGAAAAATTGATTTTTTGGACCATTATCGTTTGTTTTTTTCAAACTTCTTCAATTATTCTAGTGGTCATACTTTACCTCAAGGAATATGTAACTTGCAACCGTAACACAAACTGGGACACTTTTTACATCCGCTTGAATGAAATCTTCCAGGCTAATCTCAATTAAATTTCGTAGCGGATCCAGAGAAAAAACGAAATTAAATTCTCACATTTCTTAGCTGTAATAAAGCAGCCGTAACGAAGTAAATAAAGAAGAAGTAGGGAATTATATTTTACTTCTGGAATTGAGCTTCTTTGGATTAGGTATAACGAACAGTAAGAGCTTAACAATGTTTTAAACACTTTTTATTTGTCTTTTGCCCGCATTGTTTTTCGATCCTCTCTTTGCGCAGACTGACTTGAGGAATTCAGAGTAGTCGTGGTTCGTTAACTCTGATTATTTGTGACATATTTCGTCCACAGAGTTGATTTAATGACAATGCACTAAGAAAAGACAAACTGTAGGACCATTAGAAATGTGGCTTATTTAGATATGCTATGAAAGTTCATTTTTGATTGCATATTTCTCCGCTAGTATATAATTACTGAAATGAGATAATTGCTTGATTGCATCCGTTAATATACCTTCGCAAATTTCATATCAGTTCTTGAATTTCAAGTGGTATCATCGATCTGGCATTGTTGACACAAACACAGAGCAGGCTGAGGGCGAAAACTGACACATGAAACGTCAAACGTTCGCGGTTGTTCGAAATTTTGACAGCTAAACGTCAAACGTTTGGCGGTTATTTATTTGTGGATTGCACGCTTTTCTTGTTAAACATGTGTATTTCCAAATATAGTTAAAAAGGTCAGTCCAGTCACGTTACTGGAGACATTTGACTGATTTGGAGAAGCCAAGACTCTCCAGATCCGTTATCAGAGGACCTATGATAACCTCAACCTTTTGGTCGATGCCGATGTCCACTTTCAAGTTTTCAATGATTGAAATTCATCAATCAATTATCCATTCTCTGGAAAGAAAGTATCAATGCTAATCTCTCAAATCAATTCGAAGAACTTGGTGAATAATCTGGTACTCTTCAGTTTCTGTGAATTTTCAAGGTAATTTTGTGTTATATTAGTTGTATTTCTTAGGATGTAAGGCAGTTTTAGACTCATTTAGCAAAACGATTCCAGAATAAGTAAGAACGCAGCGTATTTTTTTCTTGTGATATGTCATTGGTAATTTTTTAACGCAAAGATCTGTTACCCATAGCTGTTGATGAACTAATAATACAAAGAGTTGAAGTATTTGTAAATTTTATATGTTTGTATTTTGTATTTTAATTTGTATTTTCGTTTCGTAAACTCTCTCTGATCATGTTTTTTACTTTGAATCTTGCTTGTTGAAGCTTTTTTGTCATAACGATTTGTCCTGTAAAACTGTGCATGTGCAAAAATATTATGCAATATAAATATGAAATAATACATCATTGGATCACTTTTGAGCATATCGGTTCGAATGATTGATGGAATTTTTCGTACCGATTATTGAGTCAAATCACTCTGTCCTTGAATTTAAATGAAAATAGATTGTTAGTACAAAAATTTGGATGAAATATGAACGCGATACTAAACCTAAATTTTTATTCATTGGAAAAATGGTTTGTTCTCATCTGTATTTATTCATTCGAAAATACAAGACAGGACAAATTCGAAGAAGTTCTAACAACTCGAAAGTCAAAAATGTCTTGTATCGCCCATCTCGTATTGCTTTAGAATGTATAGCCTCGATAACGTCAATTTATTCTGAAAAAACGTTGGCCAATAATTAGTTTTCTGGCCATTCGCGTTCGTCAATCGGAAAATCATTTCAATCACTATAAAAACCTGCAAATTTATGGATATATCCGAAAATATTTATCTGCTTAAAATGACTGGGAATAAGCCTCCGTTTCCATTCACAAATTCAACTTGAAGAAAGACCCGTATCTCAAAATCATCAATAAATCACGAACTCTGAATGCTTTTTCGTTATATTCGGACTTTTTATAGTTTTATGTGTTTGTCGTTATGGCACCAGCTGACGATTGAGGTGAAAAATGGGAAAATCATATGCGGGAAATACAGAAGTTTCCCCATAATTTTTTTCAAGAACAGGACTGAAAGCCCTCGATTTTTTAAGAAAATTCAGGCACAGAAATATTGAACCTTCTATTTCTCCATTTACCGCAGTATTTGATTTGAATAACTTTGAACTAAGCCGTAATTTCATTTTTATTTGGGTATGAATTTCCAGATTTTCGTACACTTTAGTCTCCATAGACCTATAATGAATGCCATCTGAAGCAGGCACCAAAAGTAACCAGCGCCATCTCGTCGTCGTGATTAAACTAATTGCCTGAATAAAACAGCACATCTTTAGTTTCTGTCGTCGGCATTCCGAAAGTAGGCGGTGGAATTTAATAATTTATGGAAATTTGTACAGAAAAGGGACCTATGCCTTTTTCGCCACCGCCAGTTTATTATTACGCACGGGGTATTTTGACCACTTTTCGACTGATGAAATCGAATAAGAGAAAACGATAATTATAATACGATTTCTGGTTGATGAAAAATGAAAAATTGTCTACGAGATTTTATTGAAACCGGAAATCATAAAGATTGGATGAATTTTCAGTAATTTTTCGATGAAAAAACATAAATTGTACTCGTGATTAGATCAAATATATCTTATTAACACTAACGTGTTAATTAGTATCTGAAGAAGAGGTTGTACCTACTTAAAAAATAATTTGTGAAAGCTTTTGACATTGGGTGTTTATATTTTGATATTTGATTAGGTATTTCATTTCGACCTTTATTCTCTCATTTTTCCTAATTTTACTATAATAATCCTTATTGACCCAACTGAAATGACAAATAATAACAATCAGAACAATTCTTATAATACAATCTTATAATACTTATAATTTACAATCGCATAATAAGGCAAACACAAAGATCTCGGACAAAATGGTGACCTCTCAGAAGTACAACATTCTCTTATGAGAGGTGTTCATACATGAAGAGTAAAACTAATTCTGTTCAATAATTTTTTGCTAATGTCAATTATTTTTTCTCTATTTTATTACATTAGCGGGAAAGTACTTGTTTGCATCCCTTATATTTCCAATTTCCTCTCTTGGTGACGAATGTAACCATGTCTGTGATGATCTCTTGAAACTTTTGAAGGTTTTCTCACTTTTTAAATACGAAGGTGTTCTATTTTATATTTTATGTTTATATTCCTTCGGCCAATCAATTTAATCGTTTTCTCCTTAAGTGAATTATTTTTTTTTGTTTCTAGTGTCGTATTCATATCCAAAACTTTACTTTCTTCGTACAATTTCTGTAGGTTACGTTATTCCTTTTTTCGTCATAATTTTTCAACATTCTTGTGTATATATGCTAAAAATGTAACAATTTGACTTGTAACAATAATTATTATCTATCTGTCTATCTATACCCATTGTACTATCCAACAATTCGTTACCCAGTTCTGAGCAGCAAGTCAAATTCTTCATCACTCCAACACTGTTCCAGCTAGTATATGCTAAAAATTTCCACTTAACACTATCTCAAGCGTAACAAGAACATGATAAGACATCGGCTACTTTCGTAAGTGATCTTCTCTGCTAGAAAGACAGCTACATCGATAAGAAAGTATTCAATACAGAAATAGACTACACGTGAGACGCCGCCTACTCGATCAGATGGAAGGCAGAACATTCAAACGCTTTGTTACAGATGATGTATAAAATGATTGATTCTTGTTTAAATGCAAAGCTTCGGAACGTTCAGGAGAATAAGCTGCACTAATTCGGTAAGATACGAGAGAATGGACCACCTGTGCGTATATCGTTGAGTTTGATTACCATAACACACAACAGATACTAATTTTGGGAGTGTATGCAAAACGGCCAATTCTGATATATTGAAATGGTTATTGGTTCTAGCGTTGTTCTCACGACTCAACAATCGCACGCCAATTTGGGTCACTTATACTAGACGTGGTCAATAAGGATTTCCATAACGTCTTTGAACTTTGAGCTGCAATGAATATTTTGAATATATTCCCATATTATGAGGCATTTCTATGTAATGAATGTGACCACAGGGGTGTTCCTACAAATTCAATGTAAAGTAGTCTATATATTGTAGACGTGAGAATGAAGCTCCACCACCAAGAAGATCTGGGTTCGGACCTTATATAAGATATAGACATTTGCGTAGGTATTAGAATTTGGTAGTAATAAAATTCGAGATATAAGCTGATAGGTAATGTTGAAAGATTTCAGGTCCAGAAAATATTCCATACCAGTACTGCTTTCAATATTATTTAATGTATGCTTTCGAGCAAGTTATCTCACAAATATATTATATCTCACAAACTAAAGGGTGATTTTTTAAGAGTTAAGTTTTTCAGGTTGGCGGCGCTGGTTGGTGATGGCATCCAAACGTCATCTGTCAAAGTGAGAAGTTTTCAGTATATTCTGCCATGTCATTATGGAAAGAAAGACTAACAAGCGAGCAACGAAGGCAAATTGTTTTAAAATGTGTATCGTTTGTTACGACCATATTATGGTCATCATAATCGACCTGGTGAATCAACAATTCGTGCTGTTATCACCAAATTTCGCACCAAGTTTACTTCGCTGGGCATTAAACCATTGTCTCGCATGCGTACAGTGCATACTGAAGATAATATTGCAGCCGTAGCGTACAGTGTTAATGAGGATAGTGAAATGTCAATTCGTCATCGTTCTCATCAATTGGGCATGTGTTACTCAACCATCTGAACAATTCTACGTGTTGATTTGGGTTTGAAAGCCTATAAAATTCAACTTCTGCAAGAATTGAAGCCGAATGGCCTACCACAACGTCTAATTTTTGGTGAATGTGCCTAATAGCATAATGAAAATCCGCTGTTTTATCGAAAAATTGTTAATTGGTTGGAAATTGACTTCAAACATCCAACAATGAACCTATAATATTCTTGAAAAAGGCCTAGAGCCGAAACATATGTCGAATAAATAATTGCTCCATCAATTTTAAACTGTGCTAATTCCCAAGAAACCTTCACACTTATGTTATTAAGCAAAGCAAAAGGAAACTGAACAAATAATAATATTTATTTGCATAGACAGACTACAATTCTATCATGCAAAAAGGTAGGGGTTTGCATTGCATTCTTCTACTCTAACTGTTATAATTTGAAACTAACCAACATTACAAACTGAACAATCAGCACATAATATTGAATATAAAAGAATTAATTACAACAAAACTACAAAAATCATTGGTTCCCAAATAATTTTTTTCAAAGATAATAACCGCAATGAAGAAAACAAAACAGAAAACTCCGTAAAAGATATATAAATGAGTTATTCCACTCATTAATTCATAATTTGATTGTGTTATGGTTATGTTTCATTTTAATAATCAAGTTGATCCGAAATAGAAATATATTCATATTATCAGAATTTATTATAACAAAACGAAATATTTAAAAGCACAAATTCCAAATTTAGAAACCTTTTAACTAACTTATAGTTCACTGAACTCAAATACACATTTCTGAATTCCTACTCACAATTTTGAGGAAAATATCAACTACTAATGAGGCATTAATTTACTGGCTACATATTTAAATCTCTGAAATTCACACAAGTACCGGAAGTCAAGCATCGTAAACCTGCACGTACGTACCAGATGCGACAGCATCCCATAGTTAACATGTCCATAAATTAACGCTGTTCGTAATACAAAGAAAAACTAATCCCCAAATAACTGAGATGGTAAATCAAAACAACGACTTCATTCAACAGCTGATCCCGAGGCAAATACGGAAACGATAACACCATCGGTATCTCCACCGACGGTATCTACACTCAGCAATGTTCGTTGTAATCCTCTGGTTTTCCGAGAAGGAATAACAAACACCAACACATCCTTATTTGATTCGGAAACCGCATAATTCGGTATTCAAACAAAAACACAATATCTGTTATTGTCCGTAGAGATCTGGGAACGTTCCCTTCATATTCGAAACGTCTGAATAGATCTATTTAGGCCATCTTACGTTCTACTTCGGAAATAAATAGAGACTCACGGTGGTCTTGATATTACTTCGATCTACTTAGATTAATCGTGTTCAATTTCACTTCCATTATTATTTATTAATCTCGGAATCTTCTTTTTTGACGTTTTAACTGTCAAAACCGTTTAGTTCCTTTAGGTAATGCGTAGCGGAGTATTTGTAGTTTTAGAAATGTGTACTCGATCTTTATACGATTTGTACAGTTATGCAAAAGATCCAGACTGCCGTGATAAGACGATTAGTTACATGGTACATTCACTTGGAATTTGTACTGAACAGAAACGGGCTTAGGGAATTCTTAAAGTAAAATATGTGTTTGTTCGGAAAGCTTCTTATAGTAAGTATGTTTTCGAAATGTGTAGTAAGCTTACGAGAGATTACTTTCTAGTGTAACATAAAATGTACGGGGAATAAATTAATGTAAATAGTTTCCTTTCTATGTGGCCTTGAACTTCACAGGCAGGATATGAATTATTGATGAGTATATTAATGAGTAGACGTTGATTAAAATTCAGATATTAAATATTCAGCTTGGTAAACTCAATTTACATTGCTATACGCAAAAAATATTCATAAGATATTATGGTATAAAGATTTTCGATATATTCAAGACTACAATGATTTTTCTAATATTTTATATGAATATAATCATCAAATTTTGGCCATTCGCTATAATCGTTAGATTAACCTGATACTTACTATTCATAACGAATTATATCATAAGATTTTTTACAGTTGGTCCAATTTTACATTTTTTGATGACTTTCAATGATTTTTGAATTAAACATGATATTGTGCTTTCGAAAGATCTGAACTTGAATACGTAATCCTGGTTATCAGTTTATATTATTAACTGGAAGTCTATTCAACGAGTTCCTGAAACTTTTGAGCTTCAGAATTGATGGAATATATCTACCTATAGGTATACAACATGAAACACAAGTAGACATAATGTTGACGCACTCAGTGCGCGAAGGAAGTGCCATGCAATAATCTTTTTGCATAAAATAATTAACAATGAAGTGAAATGTCAGAAATTTTTGCAAAAGCTTAACTTTTTTGTTCCAACAGTTTCTTCCAGAAGCGAATTCACGTGCATCTTCCAGCAGCTGGAACGAATGTTCTTAAATTTTCTCCATTACCCACGATGTGTAAACAATGTAATATTTTGGGAGCTAAGGTGTATATTTTCAACTGTTCTGTTACTGAAATTAAAGCAAAATTTCCTTGATATGCATAATATCTGCTAGAACAATCTTTTATATGTATTTACGTACAGGAATTATATTCACGAATATACTAGTATGTGTGTATAAGTGTCAATATGTGAATGTGTATGTATGTGTGTTTATCTTTATTTGTATGTATAAGTTTCGCCAGCATTCAAGTTTGTTTTGATTCCTATAATTATATTTCATTTTATGAGTTGTGATTTCATATCACAAGCACATTTTTTTAAAACTGAACTTTAAAATTTGAAAATATAAAATTGAAACTTTTGAACTTCTGTACTACCAATTTTGTTTTTAGTATCTGTTGTCTTTCATGTTTTTCAATTACGACCAGTCCTGTAAAACAGTGTATGTTGAAAAACAATAATAAAATGATTTTTAGAAAGACTATCTTTTCGTGATCGACTTCCCTATATTTCATTGGTCCTTGGCCCACTTTCTTTGTAATTCTTTGGGCAACACCCCGATATTATTCGAGTTTCTTATTGTCTTTCAAGTATTTTGCATTCTTTAATTCCATCTCTAAATTGACACACATTTTCATTTTCTCCGAATTAATTTTTTTTTCAATTTGTTAGTTAGACCTCATAAGATGTACATGTTTGAAAATTTCCTTTTATTTGTTATGGGCATGTTTTATTTCGACTATTTTTGGTTCTGCATTTTTCTTGGGGTTATAATGATGTTAATAATAAAACTACAACTTCATTGAATGGCAATTCATTACTGTGGTGCCTTTATTATTAACAAACAAGTAGAACGATATAAGCAACAGAAAACCATTTCAAAAGGTGGTTGATATTTGCTTTCGCCAGTCTTACTATTAACCAGATAAAACCAATATATTACTCCTAAGAATGTTTTGCTTTCTCTTTGTTCTGTTCATTCAACAAAAACTTTTCATTTGTGTCCTGAAATTCATTAATTTCATCAATTTGTATTCGTTATTCAGTTGGTTCAAATATTAGAGACCAAGTACGAAAGTGATGTCTGAAACCTCTGAAGACCGAGACTTTTAACTGTAGTTACAGGCTTCATCACTTGTTCGTTTAGAACTACATCGGATATAAGAGAGAATTTATTGATAATTGAAGAGGAACCAATAAAGAATTATGGCTTAGATAAAAGATAAGTTTTTTGTTATTCATTTTCTTATTGTTATTATTATTTGTGAACTCAGTTTTCACCAAGGCATATATTTGGAAAAATTTGAATTTATTGGATAAATATAGGTATAATAAGACATAAATCGAATTCCATGGTTTCCTACAGTTTCTTTCTTCCTGAAAAGTGTAGCAATCAATTGATTGTATCACTCAAGTACATCTTAAATGTTATTCGCCTATTTTTGTTCACTGCGAGAATTTTGACGAATATTTCAAGATACCAACATTTTCAACCTCATCACAGTGTATAATCCTTCAATTTTTGTTGATGTTTGTGGTTTACAAAAAATACAAAGACATTTGTCTTTCATGGATTTTTTTTTCATTTGTCTTTCATAAATCTAAATATATTATTGTCGGAAGCAAAGCAAAATTATACAGATTAGAGTATGATATACAAAACAAGTTGATAATGTACCATTAATCATGATCAAGTCAGTGGAATTAAGTATTTAGGTGTTATTATTGATGAAAATTTGAGTTTTGAAAATTATTTCAGATGTTATGAGCAAACTTCCAAGAAACGTGAATTTATTAGCAAGTATAAGTAATTATGTTAGTGTGATCACAAAGTATTTAGTGTATTAGTCGATAATATTACCACATTTAAATTTTTGGTCAACTATATTATACAGCTTGCCTCAAAATGATATTCGAAAGTTGCAAAAGCTTCAAAATATAGCATTTAGAATTATATTGAAGTGCAATCGGCACACACCTGTATCACTTATGTTAGTAACACTAAGTTGTTTAAATATTAGGCAGCATATAGTATATAAAACTCTACACTTTGTTTATAAAATAAAATATGGCAAGGTTCCTAGCTATATCTTTGACGTGTAAAATACGTTGAAGATGTACATGGTTACCAAACAAGGTCTAGGGAACAAAATGATTTCTATATTGATAAGTGCAGTACATCTAAATGCCTAAATAATTTATGTGCGAAAAGAATGATTTTATTGAATAGTCTAGATCCGAATCTAAAATTATGTGAGAATAATAATTATTTTAAAAAATTATTTCATCATTTTGTGAAAAATTAGATCTAGGGTAAAATATGTTTTTTGATGTTGTATATATAACTTTTCTTTTTTTGTAAAGTGTATTAGTTGTGCTAAATAAAGTTTACTACTACTACTATTTGTCATTCAATACTCTACTTTTTCTTGATGATTCTACGAGCTTAAGTACAGAAAATAACATATATTCCAGACGTTATGACAATTTATTACAAATAAGTACCTACATGAACTTCCACATGACACCTCTTCAAGTTCCACATGCTTTGTACCTATTTCCTCTAAATCTTTCAGACATTCTCCTATCAATGTCTTTCTTTGTTTTTTGAGAATATATGGTCTTTCTGTAGCATCTGATGTTCGTTTCCTTCTATCTGGTTGACATTGAAATTTAGTGGGCATACACCCCGGTTTCATGCGGATCTTTGACACGATCCTACACGATTTGACGATCCCATCAGATGATATTCCATATGATTATCCATATCATTTGGTAACTGAAATTTGAATAAAATACATAATATAACATCAATGAGATGAAATTTCGAGGTTAGACCTCGAAATAGATTGTTTATATTTTTACATTTAGACCACGTACAAAATATTATTACCAAATATTATATAGTATACTAGAAAAAACAATGTGAAAACTTACATCAAAGTGATCTTCACAAAAATAGAGGACAGTGCTGGACAATATTGCATTTCCAAGTTCAATAAATTTACTTGAATTCATTCAAAATTTTAATAAAAGCAAATAAACCTATCTGACATTTTCTATTGGAGTAGATAGATTACGATTAGGCCTTAAATTTTATGGTTAGGTTAACCCAGTGATGAACAATAACAGATTCCATATCCATTCAATCAGAGTGAGAAAATTCGAATTAATTAGCGTGTTATGAGATTCACTTCAATCAAGCAGCTGTGTTTGTTCCCATCAAATCCTGATTTGCCGATTGAATTCCGCCGAATCCTGACCGCTTGCGAGTTCTGGATGCCTCCACAACGATGGGAAGTTTGCGGCATGTAAAGCTCACACTGGAAGGTTCAGTTCTACAGCTGATATTGGATATTAATCCTCAAGAAATCAGATTACGATACACAATCAGTGTTATAGCACCCTTTAAAGAATTGCCTGAAAAACTGAAAGTTTTAATTTAATGTAATATCGTACAGAAGAGGGCAATTGTTTTTTTACGTGAGCAGAGGGTTGAAAGAGAATTATTAATATCAAGTGTTTAGCATGTATATAAGTAACATTGAATTGGTTTGTTATTGCTTTATGATTCGTAACAATATGTGTTTCTAAAAGTTCGAATTGAAAATTTCTTTTCGTAGTAGTTAGTATTGTGGGGAGTTAAAATCTCCTCCCCATATACTTCTTCATGTGTCCCCATATACTTCATTTGCCCCCCATATACCTCCTCATATACAACAATATTGATGTGGAGTAGCCTTCTATTCGAATTCGTATAACGCCAACTCAGTTGATAATCAAAAAATTCAATCATCGATTTTGATATATTTCAATACTTTGAGAAATATTTCTTCGAATTCTTTAAATTTGAATTCGTAGGAAAGAAAGAACCTAACAATTGTCCAGTAATTTTTTCAAAACAATTTTCTGTTACTATATACCTTGATATATCGAAGTCGAATTGATAATTGATAAATTGGTGTACCTATATGAAAAAAACAATATCCCGATTTTTTCGAACACGGCAGCTTCATTCATCGGAAAATCTTGAACTTAAGTTGAGATTAGTTTTTCACATCTTATATTATACGAATATTCTTGCAGTTTGGCAATTATGCATTTGTTTCGAAAATAATTATATTCGCGTGATTTCATAAAATGATTTTTGTTGCTAAAAACTGGATATGTTGTTGATTTTAACGAAGACGTATATCGGAATGCCAAGAAAAGAAACAACGAATAAATTATAGTGCAAAGTTACTGAGAACAGTTTCAATTCGCTCTTATGGGACAAAAATCTGCAAATTATTATCAGCCAGATCATCTGACAAAATTAATCATTTCAAGTTGCAGAAATGAGAGTTAGTCTAATAGTACAGCATAACGAATAAAATTAAACCTCTCATACTCAGAGTTGCCAGATCTCATGAATTTTCGTGAAATTCCAGAATTTCCAGTGATCTCACAAATTTGGTAGCAAATCTCACAATCTTAAGAGATTTGAAGAAATGACAATAGAATTAAATGGTACATATGAATTCACTCGAATTAGCGAGACCCTGTCAATGGAATAATGTATATATTCACTCGGCCTAACTAGTAAAAACAGCTCTGCAGTCCGAAAAACTGTTCACAAACACCACATCTCCAACCATTTATATTTTTTAGCCTGGAGACATCATATTTGTAGGACATTTTTAGCTCGGTGCGATATAATTTCGTACACACAAAAAGTATAGTCGGTGACAAAACTGTTTCGAGTTTTTAGGCAAATTCAATCAGTACTATGATACAAAACTTGGGTGACAGTGATGAGAAAAAATAAGAGCGTTTTGGATAGAAAATAATACAATTTCGTGTACTAATTTCACTTTTTTTTTTAATAATTTCAGTAATTCAAGAACCAAGAATCTGTGATTTCTCTTTTCTTATTTGTGCAATTGTTTGTTCAATGAAGAACGAATCATTATGTGAAGAATCTTTTTAACATTATGACTAAGTTGCTTTCTGCAAAAATCTTATTATGCTATGTTATGAATAATTTTTCTTTATACATCACAGAATATAAATTTTCAACGATTTTTCAATATTTGTGTCTGACGATTTGTTGTCGTCGAATTCCAGGATTTTGGTTACATTTCATCTGGCAACACTGCACATACTGAAATAGAATCCTACATCAAGCAGATATGAGCATCCTGCGCTCGAATGAAAATAAATAAACGAAATATTCACAAAACAACGGAAACACGAAAACTGCAGTGACACACGAGAAGCTTGAAATACACTGGAGTGTTTATTTCTGTGCATTTATTTGCAATGATTTAATTTAGAGGAGCTTCAGTTTTCAATTTGTTCCGCAAATCTGGCACCCTTTGATCAAGGATGCGTACGTGTATCCAGGGTTATCGGGGTTGGTTCGCTGGGAAACAGTGAGAGAGGAGGCTTTTAATGGCGATACAAACAAGAGAGACTGGCAACAGTTTACCGAAAATTACGCAGTTGAACTTTTTCAATTACAGTTTATCGGGAATTTTCGATGAATGCATCTGTTGCTTTCCTGTGGAGACATCTGGCGGTTGTTTTAGTTTCTCTGCATGTTATTTCTCGATGCAGGTTGTGTGAAATGAAATGGATTGACAAAATCGTTTGCGGTTTGAATCATTTTCACAAAAAATTCATAGAAAGGGACGGTTGTACAAATTATAATGATACTTATATAATTTTGGAAGATTCTATGCTTGAAGCAGCTTAGACAACCTATTGCAACCTAGAACAACCTATGTCAGCTTAGAACAGCCTATCGCAACCTAGAACAGCATATGTCAGCTTAGAACAGCCCATTGCAACCTAAAACAACCTATGACCGCTTAGAACAGCCTATTGCAACCTAGAACAACCTATGTCAGCTTTGAACCGCCTATTGCAACCTAGAACAACTTATGACAGCTTACAACAGCCTATTGCAACCTAGAACAACGTATTAAATCCTACAAGAATGAAACCTGAAGGGAAACAATCATGTTTTTTCTCATTACAATTTTTTTATGTTAATATTGTATGTAAATATTTTGAGTAATAGTCAATTCAGCAATTTTTAGTAGTGATTTTAATGGAGACATGCATCTGGCCTGTAACTCATGTCTCACTGATAGTAATTTTAAATGTAAAAGTTTGAGATGTTGGGATATATGTTTGTCACCCAATAATGTCAAAACAGCTGAACTGATAAAGATGATATTTGTAACAGAGGTAGAATACAGAGTCTGGTAAAACACACAGGCTATTCCTTGTTTCGAACCAGGGAACAGTTTGTGGAAAAGAAGTAGATGCCCACGTGAGCGAAGTCGAGAGGCTTCGCTATCATCACTAAAATTTTTACTGCTATCTGGAATATTTAAACTGCATGTTTGTACTGTTCGAAAAAGCTGATATCTTTTTTCATTCTCTGTGCTACTATGAGATGTGTCTTCTTAAAGTCTTTCAAAAGAGTTCGAAGATAGATAGATACGTAATAATAAAGTTGTTTGAATGTTCGCTGAGCACTTGGTGAAACATTGTTAAATATATTAAATAAAAACACTTGACTAAGTTCACAAAATTTATAATAAAAACTGACAATTATTTCGGGGTGTTACCCCATTTTCAAATGTTACACTGAGTTTAACTTGAAAATGGAGTAAAACCCCGAAGCAATTCTCAAGTTTTTATTATAAATTTTGTGAAACCAAGTCAAGTGTTTTTATTTATAATATAAAAATGAATCGCAAAATGTGTTGGTAAGCGCATAACTCAACAACGAGTGGACCAATTTTGCCAATTCTTTTTTTAAAATGTTCGCTTGAAGTCCAAGTATGGTTTTTACCCCGAGAAAAATTCGATGATTGCTGGGAAAACCTAAAAACATCCAATTTCTTGTTCCCTTACAACCTTTTTCTAACTAAAATATAGAGTCAACGGCTTGTACAATTTCACTATTTTTTGTAGAATACTTAATTAATAATATAAGTAAGAAATAATTATTAATTCTCAAAAAGAGGATGTAAAAAAACCGAATATCTCATCACACATCTTGGTTAGTTCAGAGCTATCACGACTAATATCAAAACTTCAAGTCAATATAAAATTTTGGTAAGTTTGAATAGACTAACATACACGTTACTAACATAGCACATTTGAATTTAGAATATTTGAATAAAGAAGAATACATAGTTTTCTCTTATTTACAGTCGAAATTTCGTTTTCAAAAATGATAACTACTAGATGTACAAACTTCAGTCGCAAAACTCGCAACGCGGCAAGTCAAATATATAAAAGAGCAAGCCAAACTGACGAGCAACGCGAAGCTCGGTACGAAGTTGAACGGAATCGATGAAACGGAAATTAACAATATGGAAAGGTTGCGTTTAACTTCTATCGACCTGCATTCAATTATAACGTTGAAATAGATCACAGTTCACAGCAAATCGTTGCTACTGTACCAATGAACGTTGTGTGTCGATATTGCAAGGCAAAGTTTAATTGTTATTGATAAGAAACTACTACCAATGAATCGACAAAATATTGCGCGAAGAGTAAATTGAAATAACGCTATTGGTACAGCCATCAGAGCCACTATATGCATTGGTTTCCGGAAATGGACTAAATTCTGAACATTTTTTGACTTATATCCAGTAAAGATCTCATATAATTAATGATGAGATATATGGGACAAGTACTTGATACGAAATTAGGAATATGCCGTTCAACTATAGAACAGACAGGTTATTACTTTCAATACATTGATTTGAAATACAGGAAGTATTGCAGTCCCTTCGTAGGTGAGTTAGTCTCTGGCTCCAAACGGGATAAATATTAAAAACAAGATAGTGTAGCACAAATAGTAGAACATGTCTTTCCGGCTTTTTGAAAAATAATCAGAGAAAAATAAATGGGTGTACAAGATTCGCCGTGTCAGCTAGTTTAATATAGATGCGTGTTAAGTACGTATTTGTATCAAATAGAGTGATACACTTTCAGTAATATTGATCTTCGTGTGAAGCCCGATCATTTTGGGTTATCGTTTCGCCTCTTTGTACCTGTGACTACATTTCATTGAAAATAGCAATTCCCATGTCACTATTTCCTACACGTGCGTAGCCTACTACGTTCAATAAATCAAACCGAAACCCGAGAGTATGCAAACATCATTTTCAATATACACAAACACGCCGGCGTTCATATTTTTCATAGCCGTCTAGCTAAAATGCTCGCAAACAACTAAGTCTAGATCGTGCCGTGAAAGAGGGTGAAACTGTTGAAGCACCCCGTTCTATGCATACACTCATTATCTGACTGTTGTTACTTACTTGTTACGAATTAGCCCAGGGCCACGTAATGACGAAGAGCGAAGTTTGCTTTTAGGGGTAACACAATACTTTCTTGGGGTGACGTTTCTCATTTCTAATGTTAATATGCAGGTTCATGAACGTGTGCCACTAAATGATGCTTTATGGTTTTGATTAGAAGGGGTTCTTGTGATAGAATAATTAGTCATATGATGGGAGGAAGGATTATACGATAATATAACCTGCTAATTTTTTCCAACATTTGAATTATTTTTCCTTTCAAACCTTATGAAATTCTTCAATTTATTCAGTCCAATTAGAACTGTAATTAGACCTTTTGAACAGGAACTAACGTTTTTGAAAAGTTTCTACAAATCTTACTCTAGGCTAGAGGGGCCCCGTTCAAGTATTACGTAATCACTATAGGGGGACAATGGGGCTTTTGCTCTGCTTCTTTTGGACGTTCTTTCGGCCATCACTCTTCTACCAATATTCTCACTTCTTGAATCGAAACTTCTGCTGATGAATCAATTAAAAAACCGAATGTATTAAGGGAAAATGCATGTACCATGTTTACGTAAACATGGAAGCAAGGGTCTCGTTCCTCTTTGCTTCCTTCTCCTGTCTTGGGGAATAATTGTAATAAATCTGCTGAATATAGAATAATTAAAACACTTGAATTTGTTTTATACTTTGATTGTATAGTAGATGATCGCAAACTTCGTACCGCCTACCAGACATTGAATGTCGTCTTACAGAACCACCTCACTTAATTTATATTTCATGGAAGGAATACAATGAGTACCTACGAAAAAAATCTTGAGCTCGATAATATATGGAATAGCACATTTTTATAATTCTAAAAGTAATCTTCAGGTTATCATCTTAAATAATGAATAATTTATTTGGATAAGGACTGATACAAGGACATGAATAGCGTGGTCTTTTAGGCATGGTGTGATTTTTGTCGACATTACGTAGCTTTTATTGCGGGCTTTGAGCGTGGCGACCGAATCAAGAAATTCCGTAACGAAAATAAACCTAACACCCCCCACTCCGCCTACCATGTAGCTCGGTCGAGAGTTCGCTTAACGTGTATGTATATGGTACAACTGTACGAAGCTCGCACGGATGTTGACGAGCTGGTCCGAAATCTGACGAATACGTAAGCAGCTGTTTGTGAGAAAGTATATAAACTGGGATAGAGAGTAAATACTCCTGTATTGTCCAATTCAAACGAGATACTGTTCCAAAAGGCGGCGTAGATATACACCAAAATAACAATAATATAATAATTAATAATATAACTTTTCTTTCGGAAAAATTTAATTTAAAAATGAATAATGATCCACAAGAATCCACAACAAAATATGGGACCATCATTGACGCGGTATTTTCCAGATATTTAGAGGATATCAAGTCTCAAATTTTTGTTTCTTATTTCAGTTACCATAAACCTATGGTACCTTTAAACATATAGTATAAAGAAAAAATTGTTTTCTTATCGGTCACCACGCACAAAAAGTGTAACTTGAATTAATATCAAAGAAAAAAACAACTGCGTAAATAAAAAATAAATAAATAATTATAATTGCATAAGTTGATAAAAAATGCTATGCAATAGCTTTAACAAGGCAGTCTCCGAGTGTCACACTTTTTTTTTATAGATATTGATATGTTTTCTAATATTGTACAATATATTCTTGTTCTACCATTAATAATTTCCGCAGTGCTTGCGATGAAAGACTTTTATGGCAAGTTTTTTCATACTTTGGTTTACAATATTGGAGTATTGGTAGAGATCAGTTTTTTTCTAGTAAAATATATAGCCTATGTCACCCACAATTGACGTGGCTTTCAATTGGTGAAAGAATATTTAAAATCACTCCAGTAGATCGAGATATTTCCCACACAACGTCACAAACTCACAAACTTCACCTCTTTATAATATTAGTATAGATAACGTGACAAGTTGCGTCTGGTTATATTTCTCTTATTTCATGGTTTCGACGTTCAAAAGTTCGAACATACAATTCATTGACAGCTCAGCAAGCTCTACATTTTCAGTTTAGAACTCGCGAACTGTGGTATAGACATAATGTAGAAATGTGGAATTCCAGAGCCTTATTTGCCTTCGCCTGCATCTAAAGGTTTATTAGGTCCTTTGTGGATCGGAAGACTAATAACTAGCCTTTGTGTCCTCACTCAAGATTAACAATTAATTTGTTAGTCTCCGCCAGCATTCTCTAATTAGAAGGACCGAAGACTCGGGTTACAGATTCAGATCAGATGTTCCCAAGCTATTGATAGGAATAGAACAAAAAATCTAGTTAACTATATCAGATTGACTCTTTCCTGATGTAGTTTTATATTGATGCTAAGTGGGTATTCATAATGAGGTTGGGTTTTTCACTTCACTATGAAATATATTGAATAAAGATTCAAACGAAAAACGGAAGCCTGAAACAATCAATCCTTCTTTCATTATTTACGGCTAATTTAAAATAGTTTAGGGGGTAAGACATAATTCGAACTTTAAAAAATGTCATGAATTTCGTCTGTAAAAACTGGAAAATGAAATGGAAATTTCAGAATCTATAGATAACAAGAATAAACACTTTTTGAGAGATATGAGAAACAATATATGAAACGACATTTCAGACTTCATTATTTCTCATAATGTATTTTAAATAATAAATAATATGAATTCATAATGTATGTTAATTCATTTTGACAGTGAAATGGCAGTATATATATTTTTGCTGTGAGTTTTTTGTCTGACGATGTTTCTAACTAATAAAAAGAGATTAACAAATAATATCTCAATAATAAACGACTGTAAAATCAAGAAAATATTTCTCATTATGTTTTGCTTCAAATTCAAACTTTGTCGCAATTTTTAAATAAATAATTCATACTGAATAGCACTATTCAGTGTACTTTCTTACATTCAGTACTAATAGTACCAATGTAGGATATATTAGTACAATCTAGTACGATTAGTACTACCTAATTGTGGTACAATCATTGAAATATTGAGTTTTTATTCATGTTTTCATTACATTCCAATACAAAAAGTAGAAAAAATCAATTCCGATGTGTAAAAATAGACTATTTAGAACAAAAACAAAGTATGTTTGTAATTTGTTTTAATATATGATTTTGCATATATTAAAACAAATTTTAAACGTGATTCACAATTTTTTATGTAGATAATTCAACAATTCTCAGAAACACCTTGAAAAGAACAAAGGATCATAAGGAAAACCTTCATATTTTATGACAAGAACATTAAAAATTATGTTCCCTTGTAATACTCCTGCTAAATGATATTTCAGTATTGAATTTCTAATTTCAGACGTTTATTGGCGTAATTAAGAAATAAACGTAAAATTCAATATAAAGACCCATTTTCACGAATGATTCTGTCATGTATTTCACTACAAAAAAGTGTTCGATTATTCCATCTTGAATGCTAAGGTTGTGAAAAATTGAAACAGTATTTTTTTCGTACTGAACTATAAGAGTTGTTGAAATTACATCGTTAGATTCAATAAGAAAAGTTGATTTACATTTTAGTCATTATTTTGATTCATTTATATTGTGTATATTAGATCTAAACGTGATCGCTTTGTTTCAGACAATTCTCGAACGTTTTCGAATATTATGTCGACTTTTCCTAAATAATCTCACGTAATGATTTTTTAATTCCAATTGAAAAAAATTATTTAATTGGAACACTGTTTTCAACAATTGAAAATGGAGTAACATAACAGAATATTCTTCGAGCTATTAATATAATTATGTGAAAATGAACCAACTGTATTATATTCCACTTATGAAATTAAATTGAATGAGTATAACATTAAATTTTCAGTGAAATGGTTTCAAATCATAGAAATTTATTGCGAAGTCGGAAATACCACAGGGTTCTGTTTTAGGTGCTGTTTCTTTCAATATTCCTATGAACGACATTTTCCGCAGTATGAAATGTAATATTATTTTTCTATATGCGGATGACTGAAAGATATTCCACAAAATTTCACATTGAGTGCTTTTTTTCAAGAAGATATCTCAAATTTGAAATGGTGGTGCTAAAGAAATATCCTGAATATTTATGTACAACATGATGTGTTTGGCTCGAAAAAATAACACAGTTTATTCTGTTTGTGACGTGAATAGTAATAGAATTAATAGATTACCGAATTCAGAAATTTAGGAGTAACTTTTGACACAAAATCAAATTATGCTACTCGTTTAAATAACAAGGCTTCTATTCACAGCCAGATTTAATGTTCCATCTCTCGAAACAAATAGGAAATATTTAGGAATAATGTTATCATATATAAAGGTTACCATAATAATGGGAACCTGTACAAGTTGGTTATATTTCATTGATTGTTATTTCCCTCATATATTTCTGTGTCTGTATATTACCTCGTTAAAACACAATAACTTTTATCTATTCTGTACAGTTCTTCTGGATTATTCACCAATTCATAAAAGTTGTGGTGACTTTGAGCTTCTTCATGATATCATTGAGATATCTGCATGCGAGCCTGGTGATATCAGATCAGAGAGACAGTAAGCTCTCCCCTGACTCTTTTGTAAAGATAAGCTTTGAAGATATCAGTTTTTCGTGTAGCTTTGTAGACGAGTATATCGTTCATATGTATCGTTTGTGAGTTTTTGATTCATAAATCAATAGATGAATGAATAACTAAATGAAAACCGAAGAATAAATCTCCTCTCATTAAAAAACATGATGAAATTCATATCAGCCATTTCAAATACCTCTGAGAAATTATACAGTCCTCAGGTTTGAACCGAATCGCTAACGAACGATAAATTACCAAGCTCCAAGGATCCTACAAGCTAACATTGGAGTACTATAATAAAAAGTGCATTTCGAAAGGCGCAAAATTAAGCCTACTATAATACAACGATTCTTCCAGAAGCAATCTACGCAGCTGAACAATGGTTATTGACAGTCATTCAAGAATTAGAGAAATAGAGAAACAAAAACGAAAAATTCTCAAGAAGATTTACGGGCCAATCAATAAAAACAGTATTTAGATGAAAAACTTCAGTACTAACATTACCAAAAGACAGAGACAATAACGGAAGAAATCAGAAAACTACAAGCAAAGTTTTATGCACATGTCTACTGGTTGAAACACTCCAGAATACCGAAGAATCTACTGGATATAATAACAGAGCATATGCTTCATAGAGAGCTAAAAAGGTCCAAAAATATCTACAACAGATCAATATAAAAATCTCAATCAAAGTGTCAGTATAAAATCGCACATGTGAAGTTTGAGCAAAAATCATCTAGATAAAATGGACAGACGTACAGAAGAAGGAGCATTCTGAGAGGATGAAGCGTTTTTGGCAGGCAAAAAATTGAAACAGGAGCCCTAAAAATTGCGAATTAAAGTTCAATCGCTATCATAATGGGAAATATTCGTTATAATAAAAAATAACTAAACTCTCCTCTTCAAAATAGCAATAAGTCTGTGAGTTTAGAGAGAACTAGTAACCTGGCATGGAATAATATCTAGCGCATTTCCGGGGGCACAAAGGTGTTGAGGTAGTCCGCCATCAAACTGGGATGTACGTCAAAAGGGCCATTAGGAATGATCTATCGATTTCAATATACATACATAATTCAAACTGTTATTGTTTTCATATTCATAACCGTGAACGAATCAACAATAAATCAAAAGTAGCGATAGCACGTGGTCCGACTATCGCGTAGTTATAAAGTTTTTATGTCGCCGAAAGAACAAAAGAATAGTGCCTGTTGGCGAAACGAAACGAATCGGAGGCCATCGGATATAAATCAGTTGAATGTAATAACTTTTCTCTGTGCAGTGTAGAACGGCAAAAATCATTCGTACACCTTGAAGGTGTAGCTCGGTTATGAAATATTTAGTGTCGGTTTAGTGGAAATAGATGGAAATTCAGGGCGACTTAATTAAGTTCTTTCGGTAAAACGTAGATTGCAATCGTGAATAATAGTTATTAATGGCTAGTCAGTAGTCTTAGATGATATATTATCCGTTGGAATTACGCTTGCTTTCGGAAATTTTAAAATTTCAACTTCATTAGTTATCGGAGGAACTGAAATATTTGAAACATGATCACTTCTTTCAAAATTGCTGACTACATAAGTCTGAACAATTTATAGAAACGGCATCTGGATGCGTATGACAAAAGAATTTTATGCACCTATCTACAAAATAAGAAGCTCCAGAAAAGAAATTATTGACAAATAATGTCTGAAATACGCCCAAAAGAGATCGATATAGAAAGTGACTGCTGCTGCTGTTGACTGCTTACTGGCGCAAAATTTTATGCACCTTCTTCAAAATGAGAAGTTACAGAAAAGCAAAATAAACAATTACACGTAATGTCTAAAATAAGTCCAAAAGGATTTATAATAGTCAATATAGAAAGCTGCTACTGCTGGCTGTCTAAAATACATCCAAGTTTTCCATCTTCCAAGTTTTATCCTACCTATATATGCTGTCTAAAATACGTCCAAAGGATTTATAGTAGATCAATATAGAAAGTGACTGCTGCGACTGCTGATTGCCTACATATGCCAAGTTTTATCCTACATACCTACAAAATGAGGAGCTCCAGAAATGAATGAAAATGAAATTATTGACACATAATGTCTGAAATACGTCCAAAGGGATCTATAACAGATCAATATAGAAACTGATTGCACCTACTGCTGCTGACTTCTTACTGGTGCACAGTTTTATGTACCTATCTTCAAAATGAGAAGATCCAGAAAAGCATAGAAATTATTGACACATAATGTCTGAAATACGTCCAACAGAAATATAGGCACCTACTGCTGCTGACTACTTCTATAATAGATCAATCCAGAAAGTAGAAATTATTGTCTGAAATACGTCCAAAGGGATCTATAATAGATCAATGTAGAGGGTGACTGCTGCTGCTGCTGACTGCTTACTGGTGCACAGTTTTATGTACTATCTTCAAAATGAGAAGATCCAGAAAAGCATAGAAATTATTTACACATAATGCCTGAAATACGTCCAAAAGATCTATAATAGATCAATGTAAAAAGTGACTGCTGCTGTTGCTGACTGCTTACTGGTGCAAAGTTTTATACACCTATTTACAAAATAAGAAGCTCCAGAAAAGCAAAAGAAACTATTTACACGTAATGTCTGGAATACGTCCAATTGGACCTTCAATAGATCAATAAAGAAAGTGATTGCTGCTGCATCTATCTAAAAAATGAGAAGGTCCAGAAAAGCAAGGAAATAATTGACACATAATGTATCAAATACGTCCAAAAGTGTTCATAATAGATAAGTATAGAAAGTGACTGCTGCTACTGCTGACTGCTTCGGTGACGCAATAAAATCGCAAACGTGAAGTTTGAGCAAGAAATATCGCGTCAGCTTAGAATTAAATGGGTAGAAAGTGGCAAACTAAAAAGGCAGAAGCTCCAAACATTGAGATTTCTATTTGAATCGTTTTCCTAATAGAGATTCATCGCTATAATAATAATAATATTAGCAGCAGGTGAGCTCCATGATTGATATCAAGCAAGGAGTGCCAGAAGGCTCTGTACTAGACCCTACTCTCTACTAGACGTAATATTGTGAATATCGATCCTAATGATCATATTAAATTTCTTGGTGTTTCCTTGATGTTCATTTAACATGGAAAAGGCATGTGAGTCACTTGTGGATAGTATATTTGTCATCCCCAATTCATCTGGCTCTGTGTAGCTCAATGCTTTGAGAACGGGTACTTCGCGTTTATGGAGTCACACATAAGGTATGGTTTTCTTCTATGGGGCTGCTCTTTTGGAGCAATGTGTATTTTTGGACTTCAAAAGAAGGTATCTTAGATTATTAGGAAATCTAGATCCTGCAGCAGAAATGCTTTCTCACAGCTAGAAATCCTTAGTTTAGCTTGTCTTTAGTTTTTCATATATATAACATGAGAAATAAACAAGTTGTATCTGCAGGCTGGTTGAAACTGGTAAAATCACAAGATGGTCAGAATTTCTGTTATTTCAAACTTCAAACAAGTTTCCTCTTCATGTGGGTAACACTGAGCAAGCTAAATTTAGGAGACATATGAAGGGTATTTTATTGTGAAAGAGTTTTTACTCAAGTTATGAATTTTCAACAGATTCTCTACTGAATATTTAATTACCTATTTTATTCGACATTTATTCTTACGTTCCCTCTAAATGAAATTCCTTTCGTATATATGCTAAAATGTGACAATTTGAATTGCTTCAAAAATATCTAATCTATATCGAAATCAAAAGGTAATGTTAAAAGTTTTCAGTAAGACTGTTGAATATTAGAGCAGAGTTGATATGACTTAAATTACATGAATATTCAACAGAACGAACACAGCGGAAGATCTTAAATAATGAAAAATTCAGTGGCGAAATGATAAACCTCATTAACAAATCATTATAAAAGGAAAATACTCATGAATATTTCTCTCGAAAAATTATCATTAATGTTGCTAAAACACGCTTTTGAAAAAATTTTGTGACTTTCTTCATAAATATGGATAATCTTGAACAATCAGACTGGTAGAGTTTGCCATACGAAGTTATCAAACTTCGGTAATGAGTTCAAAAACTGTAAATAATATTCGAAGCAGTTGCTTACTGGAGCTGAAATTGTTAGGAAATTGTAGAAGTTTTCTCATTTGCTTAATATATGAGTTTTTGGGTTTGAGTAGATGTAATATTTTAGCAATGACTATCAGATTTGAAAAACGTAGCGGAAAAGAAACCAAGAAAAATAGAAGGAATCCAGATTTCACAAATATTC
Organism: Henosepilachna vigintioctopunctata; assembly: GCA_030704895.1. Classification (NCBI taxonomy): domain Eukaryota; kingdom Metazoa; phylum Arthropoda; class Insecta; order Coleoptera; family Coccinellidae; genus Henosepilachna; species Henosepilachna vigintioctopunctata. The sequence continues at coordinate 5,831,864 of JARQZJ010000121.1, read as the reverse complement.
TTGAGCTGTCACATTTACCCTGAAATTTACCTATTGAATAAATAACACTTTGCTTGGTTTCACAAACATTTTTATTAAATTATTGCTTGACAATTTTTAGAAATGTTAACCCATTTTTGACAGCTAGAATGTTTTTTTTACTGACATATTTATATATTTTCACATCTATATCTTCTATAAACAGCTAGTTGGAGAGAAAAAGAGGAGTTTAAATTAAGAAATTGAGGGGTAAGAAAGTGATAATGTCCACAATCAGTACAGAAGTTTCCAATTATTTTTGGAGATCAAGAGATTTTCCTTCCATATGTGGGTGTGTCAATTCAACAAGAATAAAAAATATAAAAACTGGATAATATTCACTCTCCACATTTGATGCTCGCAGACGATTCGAAACTATTTCATGAAATTACATCACAGGACAACTGTGTTCAACTTCAGCTCGCGCTGGACATTGTTGCCAGTTGGTGTGAGGACAATTATTCGAGTTTAAATGTGTCAAAGTGTAATATTGTTTCTTTCACAAGGAAAAGAAACCGAATTGACTGTGCGAATTGATTATAGCGTAAGTGGTCGGGTTCTTTCTCGTTCAGATAAGGTGAGAAATGTTGGTGTAGTCGTCGACTAGAAGCTTTTCTTTGTCCAACACATCATCCAACTTAATTCATCTGCCGCGAAAATATAGATTCGTTACACGTAATGGAAAATGATCGGTTGGATTCAAAGTTCTATATTTGCTATGCATAGGAGACGAAATATTACATATTGGCTAAATGAAACTTAATTACCTCAAACCTCTTCATCAACGTTTATAGGACTATTTAATGCCTTAATCCGTAGCAAGTTGGAGTATAGCAGCATGATCTGGCATCCTTTTACACTTGCCATCAACGCCATCTTGAGGCTATTCAGAGAAGGTTCTTGAAATTCTTAATTCGCAGGGAGGATTAAGTTTATCCACAGAGAGGAGTCAATCATAACGAAATATTGAGTCGATTTAGTTTAATGTCATTGCAGAGCAAGAGAGAAACTTTATCGCTAAAATTTTTGTACAATTTACTGCACAACAGTTTTGATTGTCCTCCTCTCTTGTCGGCTTTGAAATTTCGTGTTCAAAATTCCTAGACAAAATTCTCGTACTACAGAATTATTCCAACTTGGAGACTCCAAGGACCAACTCGCTTATATAATCTCCCATTCGGTTTATGTAGTCTACATTCAATAGAGTTACTAATAATTGTGATATCCACTTTGACTCAATTCATTATTAGAGTTACTGAAGAAAGGAAATTGAATAAAATGAATTGATTTAGATTGAGTTCCTTGTATATTTCAATAAATGCTTTATTTAGTTACTCAGATAATTGAGTTATTATTAGGAGTTATATGAACAAAGGGAGTGAAATTGACTAAAATGAATTGATTTAGATTGAGTTCTATGTAATATTTCAATAAATGCTATTATTTAGTTATTGGATTCTATTTGGTTTTTTCAGATTATATTGAGCTCTTTCATTTTAATTATTTAGTTATTATTCAACAGTATGTTATTTTTTTCTGTAAAGGATTATTATACCTGTTGAGAATAAAGAACTTATTATTATTATAAAATCTCTATATTAAATAATAAGAATTCTACTGGACTGTCAACATTGTATTCTTAATCACCACTTCATATATTCGTAATCATTGAAATCGTTACACCTACACATGAAAAGAAAACCTCTGGATCTTCTAAAACAATTGAAATTTTCTGATTCGCACCCAAGGAAAAGAATGACCAACTTACCTCCTCTATTTGTTCTGTAAAAAACAACTTGATCCAAAATATGAAGGATATCGAAAGGAAAGAATGACAAACAGACATGGTGATATAATCCTCCGGGATGATTGCCCGTGGTCAACTGAGTTTCTCCAGATTCGTCGCCCATTATACAACTACGTCGAAGCACTCGCCGCCACTGAAGATGTCTCAGTCAGAGACGAAACGCCTGGAAGAGGAGGAGTTCCGGATGACCACGGCAATCATCCCGGAAGATTATATCACCATGTTTCACAATGGAAACCGGCCGTGAAAGCCTACACGATTCCAATGACAGAGAGCTCCAGTTTTCGACAAAAAGGACTCTAATGGAATTCAAACTTGAAAATTAAATGAATTATAGTCGATTTCTGACCACTTGGCGGCCACTTGTATTGTTAAAAGTGGCCTATGAACTTCTGAAATTTCAAACTCAAGTAGCGTTCGTTTTTTCGTTTTTCAATCAATTGGCTTTGATACTTAATATAGCGGAATTTATTGCTGCACAAACGAAATAAAAAACGTAAATCTACGAGTGCTATTTTTCAATTTCATGGACTCTAAACAAATTTTTCATTTTCAGCAAGAATCGATATACTTTTGGGGAAATAACGTTGTGTGGGAAATTGAATAGTACAGTATGTTTACATAAATTAAAAATGACCGTGGTATATCGCTCCACCCGTAACGAAATATGGGAAAATTATTAGCCCACTGCATCTATGAAATTTTGAAACACTGGAATATTTCCCTCGACATTTTCCATACATAACTGTTTTGCCGGAGGGTAATAGTTTGCATTAGTACAGAGCCGCAGTTGCCGCTGTTCGATTTTGATAGATAACAATAATTGCATAAATGAAATTTTCACTTTATAATTTTCCTCTGCTGTTATAATAAACGTACGAGCCAATTTTCAATTGAAAATGAATATCATTGCATTTTTCGAAATGAATAGTAATCAACTGAAGTATGGTCCGAAAAGAAACATACCTATTTAAAGAGTGTGCCGAAACTAACGCAAGATTTGAGTTGAACAGAAACACAGTTTTCAGTCTTTTGATTGTAATTTTTTTATTGAATCATGAAGTACAAAGGACAAGGTTATTTACGGAATAACACATCAGGCAAATAACCTCTATAGTTTTGCATACACACACGCACTGGTTTGTAGAAATTTTCCATGACAATTCTGTATAAATGTGGCTAAATTTCGTTGATATAACGTTAAATACTCTCCTTTAATGCACACGTCTTTTTGGGTTGGTTGACATAAACCTATGATTTTAAATAACTCCATAAAAAAACTGATGGTATTAAATCACACGATCTAGCGGGCCAATTTTGATCACCGTAAATGTCTTATGCAGTAGTTGAAGTGTTTCACTGGCTGTACGGCATGTGGACCCTCTTGTTGAAGCCAGCTATTTACCACATTAATATCCTCCAATTTCGGAGAAAGAAATGTGTTATAAAGTCTAGGTTAACTGTGTAGCATATTGCGTTAATTTTGGCACAGCCCACACTTCATTGAACGAATATTTCTTTGAAACTTGTAGGAAATCCTCTATTGTGCTTCTTTGAAATGAAGTTGTTCCTGCAATGTCTTTGTGCATATCTAGTTCGAAATTTCTTATTTATTCCGTCAGAGATTTACGTAAGATGTTGTATCTCTCAACGTAGTTTCTCTGAGAGTGAAAATAGCATGTAGAAAACACTTGATAATGTTTCTAAATGGAACTCAAAACTAATTTGGAGCACTGATCAATGAAGAAGATTTTTACTGATGAAAATAACTATTTTCAAATTGGTGTATTTGAAAGATGACAAGAACTTATGGTGACGAGAGATAACCGTTTCATACATGATTGCCAAGTATGAATTTGATTCGGTATGTTATTACTTGTCAACTCTGGAATTACGTACGTTTTGAAAAACATATTAAAGTCTACTAAGTGACGAAAAGTAAACGTACAAAATAAATCAGAAAATAAACTTCCATCGAAGAGAAATTATATTCACACGAAACTTCATCCAACAAATATCCATGATAAAAAAACGAAGTTAATCAAAGATCTACATCCAGACGGTCTTCAAGATGGAAATGAATGACATATCAATAAAATCACCCTTAAACTCCTGAATGGATAGAATTTACTCTGCTTTACTGCGAAACCGTGTATAAGACCTAAATAAAATTGTTATGTAAACAATGAAGGCTCTGGTTTTTGACCTACTTCCTAGAAAAAACGAAGATAAAAATCATATCGTAATCAAATCTTTTACAGATTGCTCATTACTCTTATCATAAATGAATTAAACGAAAATTTCATATGTATAATTGAAAAGATCGATTGAAATTATTTTTAGTTGCCCATTTGACGAAAAAATTATCACAATGCACTGAAATTCCAAAACACGCCTATTCAAGTTCCTAAATATACAAAAATTTCAATTAAAATATTATACGTTTTGAACATAACGAAGATTCATTATTTCATTGATTTATGGAGCTCAGTATTCGCATTTTACATCAAACAATGTATGCAACAAATTGATTATATTCAATTTGAACAAATTGTGTCATAGAACTCGTGAAAATTATGCTTTGTTTCGTTTATTTCAAGTTTGTTCAACAACTACAGGGGTTAATTGATATATTAGTTGCAAAATATTCGGAAAACCAACTGAAATATGTTTTCATTGATTATAACGAAGTTGATTTTCAATGATTTACTATTTAAAATCGGTATTTATATGAAAAAACATAATTGACACAATTTAAACCAGATTTATACACTCTTTATACTCTCTTTTTAAACAGTGTTGGCGAAACGATATTGTCATGTTTTGATTTAATTATGTGAAAATCGAAAAACTACTTAGTTTTATTTAAATTATCTCTTTATACTAAATTTTTACAGCCTAGCTTTCGAAACAGTATTTTTGAACTGTGTTCTTCCATTTCTTCTTTTATACCAATAAAAAATATTCAATAAGTCGAATAATGAAATGACTTTTTGCTTCAAGAACCAAGGTTAGCTAACCCCTATGAAACTGACAGAAGGGAAAATGAAATCCTTAGCATCAACCTGCCAAATGTTACATAATTTAGCTCAAGGTTCAATTGTTTGGTCTCAGTTATTCATCGAGATATCCATGAAAGCATGAAGTGTTAAAATACGTCAGTAAGAAGAGTCCTCAGACTTTTTAGATCTATTTCTTCATTTAATAATGAATATATATTTCTCGAAATTTTCATTTGTGGTTCTGTGGCGGCCCTGTACATTTTCCTCTTCATTCAGTGCCCGGTTTTGCCGAATCAATAGTTGAGAGCTAATTGTGAATCGACGAATACTCCATTTCAAACGAATTATGATTAAAACAGTCTACAATATTGTTTTGATATGTCAATATGCACTGCGGGCCAATTACTATTGTCATTTGATTGTACAATTAGAGCTATCTAGCCCGAGGTCGTTTGCTTGAATGCAAATTGATACATTATTGATATTAAATTGGAAAATTGGACAAGTTCGTTGATTAGAAAACTTTTTACTACGTTTTATATTACGTTTGTTTCGACATAAATCTAGCAATCTATGAAATCCATACTCTTCTGAGTTGATTTGGGAAGAAAAAACCATTTAACTACCTCTAAAAATTAAAAATGTAACAATCAGTATTTTGTATTATAGGTCTCTATTATTTGAAGCAAAAATTTATACTACACCAGAAGAAAACATTTAAATTGTCATTCAAATTACATGATATATAGGCCAAAATGAAACTAAAGACTATGAATAATGAATTTGTTCATTTTTACTTAGGATTTTCTTCCAAAAACTCACAATAGGATAGAGGTTATCTTTAGTTCCTTTACTAATTAAATGAAACAAGTGGCTTGATGTTTCACGATTATATTTAACAATATCAAATAGTCAACATGTTTCGAGCGTAAGCTCATCTTCAAGACTTATTTATAATTAATATTCAATTATGCCCTTAGTTATAGTCTTTATTTCCTTTTTTATTCTATTAAGACAGGGCTAAGTATGGACGTTTGTTTATGGCTTTAATGGTTATATAAGAGATGATAAAAGATAAATTGTTTTTTTTAGTTTATGAGAGAAAATTGGTCACTTGTAAATATGAAGATGAGGTTATGTCAGGGTTTTTAGCTTTGAAAGTGCCCCTAGGATTCCTACTAAACTGATACACCTTCTTTGAAGTCCAAAGAAACTTATTGCTCCAGAATAGCAGCCCCATAGAGTAGGTATACTATATCTTATGTGTGACACCATTTAAGCGAAGTAAGCTGTTAAGCTCAAAGCATGGAGTGACACCAAGCCAGATCAATTGCTGATGGAAAATATACTCTTCATAAGTAAATCAGATGTGTCTTCTATGTTAAAGCAAGATCAGTAGAAACACCAGGAAATTGTGTATAGTCATTAGGATCGATATTCACAATATAAAATCTTGGAGCAAATAAACGTGCGACAGTTTTGTCCTCATTCAACAGTAATTTATTCGAAGAGGACAAATCAGGCTTACTTGAATCTATCTTATCATCCAACTTCGCTAAGGAAGACAGTCACTATTCGACAGTCACGAACAACATAAGACCCAGTACTGAGCCCTGCTGAACGCCGTACTCCACCACCATCGCAAATCCTGAATAAACCCTCTCCATAATTTTGATGAAAATCAACTGACTATCAATTTCGATATAACCTGCTTTGTACATTTTTGTTGCTATCCCGACAACAAACCTACATACGATAAATTGAGTATGAAAATTGATGGTGATATATAATATATATAATAAATAATAATAAACACTTGAGATGGAATGCTCATGTTGCCATTTTGAGAAGCTTACTGTACATGTTTAGGTATTTACGAAATATATTGGATTCGAATCAACTGAAAGTAACTTACTACGCTCTTGTTGAATGCGTACTGATCTATGAGATTTCATATTGGGCTGAAGGAGCTAGTTGGTACACAAAGAAACTAGGTGTTGCACAGAAAGTTCTTCAAAATAATTTATCGCAAGCCTAGGCTGTTTCCATCTGACCAGCTGTACAGAGACGCAAAAATATTCGATTTGAGGAAGTTATACTTCTATCGAGGTGTCTTGGAAACATTCAACAACAGCGAAGACTTAGAGATGATTGATCATCATCATAACACAAGATCCAACACTAAGAAAAAGATCAAAACTTTCCTTTCTCTTAGGACGAAGACGCAGAGAACTTTCTTGCATCTCTCAAACAGAATTTACAATTCTCTTCAAACACAAATAACAGAAATGTCATCATTGATGGTTTTTAAAAAAAGATAAGGAATTATCTACTAAACCAACCAAGAGAAAATATGTCTGAATTTTTTTAGGATCCCCTTGGATTTTGTTCGGGTTTCAGTTGCTGTGTGCTGAGATCCTTGATTTGTATTGTTCTTTACGTTTAAGTTTTACGTCTTTATATTTTCTTAAGAAGATTTTGTTTTGGTTTATATAAATTCCTGTAACCCCACAAACTGGCATCGCTAAAGTGGGCAATAATTTACTTTATTATGTTTGTGTTATATATGTATTAATTATTTCACAAATATTTATTATTATTAATTATTACATCCACGTCGATTTCAACACTAAAGCTTCAGGGTTGAGAAATATGACAAGGAATTAGAATTTTCTGGCCAACCACTTTCAAGCGAAGCTTGGTTATGTCAAAATGAGTTCAGTCGTAGGCTCCAAGCCAAGCGTGATCTACGCTTCAAAGTGAAGCCTACATATGAAAAAGAACGGTTGCTTCGTCGTTTTGTCATACTGTACGTAAATACTCCATAAATTGCTTGTATTAATCAAAATGTAATCATGGGGCTGCTAAAATGTGAACTCCTCTTCCTTTATCGAGATTTAATTGAAGAAGCTTTTACGAACTCCAAAGTTTCAACTATGCCAAAGCAGTTTCTCTATAGCTCAATACAAGTTAGTTTGTAACTTAGCGTTCACTAATCGCAATTAATCTGATCTGTCTTTTTCAAATTTAGGAATGGTTCCTTGTAACTCGTATCAAATCCGTCGAAATTAGAATGAAATATGTTTGTCAGGCGGCATGGTATTAATTGGGTTCAGTTTGCTCGTCTTATATTAATTATCGGAGGAACTTGTAATTAAATCGTACAAATTGAAATCGAATAAAGCGTGGCAAGAGGAGGAAATTCAGCACAAAGAAAATATGCCCACTAGAGTCTCTCTTGTTTCACGAACCGATATTTCCGGAACGATTTGTTTGACCTCCTATTGCTGACTTTGTATCAGATTATTTGAGAAGGGAAACTGGGACGATAAACTTTATTTTGAGGATTTGAAGGGATTTTTTGTTATCATTGGAAAACGTTGAATGAAGTGTTCTACTGAATTCAAAACACAGTATTCTTGTTCTGAAATTAGAACCAATAAATGTCTTGACCAAATATCATTTTCATTATATAAGTTTGGCAACAATTGGTAACTTATTATTGCTGAACGTAAAAAAGTCTAACTCCATAATTTTGAGAAAAACTTCGAAGGTACCAGACGAGGATCGAAATTGAGAACCAGAAGATGAAAAAGGCAGAAGTTTGTAAGTGTTAAGTATGTTAGTTGTGAGATTGAGTTTCAATGATCACTTGATCTAATTTCGTCTAAAATCTAAAAAAATCAACTTTCTGAAACGAATTAGAAAAAATCTAACGACATATATGAAGTTATTGCTGTTTAAGTCAATAATAATGCCAAATTTTTAATATTGCTCCACTCAATTCTAGTTCTAGTTCCATCAAAAGTGATAAATAATATAGTAATTTGATCAATATTAGTTCAAATCTTATCAAACACATTTAATGTGCCCAAAATGTGTGGTATTGTCACCAAATTGCAATATTATATCAACCCTTGTTGAAAGTTAACTAAACCTCAACCCATCCATAAGAAAGGCGGGCTTAATTTTGTACAGCCGCCACGCTGTGGTGGCAAACCGCCTCCGCTTTTTGTTCCTCACTTTGAAGATAGCCGAAAGGGGCCAGACAAGGCCATAGAACTAGTTAAGTAAGTCTTTGGGTGATTTAAAACCAGCTTCCTCGACAGGGGCTACCGCTGGCGTGACTGTGTTGAGGACCGTTACGGAACGAGGGCCCCATTAGTAAGTACACGAGAACGGAGCAACTGGACCTGATCGTAGAACTGTCGCCAAATTAATTCAGTCGGTTGCCCAGCAGTTTTCCACAACTCGAAGCTGGCGATTAACTTGGCTGAGACTCGAGGGCTTATTAATCTTCAATTGGTGCCCATTTTGATAATGAAAATGTCTGATAGATAAATTATAATAAAATAGGAGATACAAATAAAAATCGCACCTTAAATGAGATTGCCACGTCAGAAGCTTAATTGTTAAGCTTATAATAATAATAAGTTTCTTCTATCAACAGATAAAATACCCAATCACGGAAAATAATAACAAAATGCTGAATAATAACTAAATGAATAAATAAAAATAAATGAAATATAACAAAGAGTCCAATAATGATAGCTGAAATGGAGTCGAAGTAAATGCAACTAAAGTAAAGTAAAGCAACTGTATTGAATACACTCCATAAACCAACTGGCAACATTGTCCAGCGCGAGCTGAAGTTGATCATAGTTGTCCTGTGATATCAAATGTGGAGAGTCAATATCATCCATCAGAACATTTACGAACAGAATAAATAACAGTGGCCCAATATTAGACCCCTGAAGTATTCCAGAAGTAGGTATGAACGACTGTATACCCTCCAGATGTACGAACTGACCTAAGTCGACCAGGTAAGAATTAAAAGGTTGGTGGGGCTATCAGAGAATCCAAATTTGAGGAAACAGCATTGAATTGCTTGAACAAGAGCTCATTGACTTGAATCCATGTTGCTCAATCTTGATGATGTTTCTGACGGCTGGGTATATAGCATTACAGACTACAATTTCAAAAAGTTTGGAAAAGTTTGATAAGATGGGTATTGGCCTGTAGTTGTTTACAATAGAAGGATCACCTTTTCTCAAGACAGGTACTATCTTGGCCGATTTCCATATTCTAGGAAAAGTGGCTTTGCTTATTATAAGATTAAATATATGTGTTAATAGATCCGAAAGTGCATAAATACAATCTTTCACAATAAAACTTGGTATTTCATCAGGACCAGACGTAAGTTTCAAGGGTAGGGTTGTTTTAATGTAATGATTACCAACTTTAGAATATCATTTTCTGTTTTGGTAGCTTCTTTTATGCTCTTCTCTTTTTATGTCAATCGATCTTTCTGGTGGTCCAATATATCATGTCCCACATTCACAAGTTAACTTAGAAACATTCGAATTTGATATATTACTCGATATATCTTCTTAATTTTTGATAGAATACCCTAAAGTGTTATTTGTTCTACCTAAAGTGGAGGAAAACTAGTAGCTCACAAGACAAATAACACTCAAGGCAGTTCCATTAGAATTTACAACTATACATCGAGTAAGATATCGAATTAGGCTGTTAACAAGTTACTTATGTGTTTGGGAAATGTTATATTGGACAGACAGGAAGATTATTTGGCGTAGACCAAAAGAATAACAAAGACGCTACCGAAACAGGAAAGCAGATTCTACATTTGCTAATCATTACATTGAAATTTACCATAATTTTAACAAGTAGATCCTACATGTTTAGAAAAATTTCATACTCGATTTACTGAGGGGCCTTGAAATAAACATGAGTAAGAACTCAAATAAAAGTTACAATTCCCCTCTTCTAAACATTGAGCTAAGTAGATGAAATAAGAGGATCAACATCTCTATTTGGTGCTTTTAGTGGTATTTGAGTTCATTTCTTAAGATTTATAATCAGCTTCCATCCACCTGATGAGGGTAATGTAAACCGAAACAATATCGTAGTGCAAGATAAATAAAAACATTCGAAATTATTAAAATTGTTCGTAAAAGTGTTAACTAGCTGATAATAATCATTAACACTCAACTGATTCTTTCTGTATGACAGAAAATTTCATCTCAACACAATTGTACACTTAAAAATCATCTAAAGTTTACGCTAAAAAAATGAAGCTAAAGACAAGAACTTTTCTATCATACTTTTCAAACAAACTTTTGAGGTAATAAACAATCTCTCTTCAGTCGTAACCAAGAAAGGATTTGAACCTGTTCAAAAATATGATTGACATCTATTTCAATATTTAGTACATCTCATTTGTACGAAACAATTCACCCTTCAGTAATTATACCAGCAAGGATATTCCCACATCAATTAAATTGATAAATTAGATTATAAAACAAATCGAAGGCTTCAACTGTACACTGAAATCATAGAATTAAAAGTGAAATTATAGAGCCCACATTTTTCACAGACATATTGACGTATGTATCATTGAGGACATAGAATATTAAACGAGACATCTGTGTTTGAAATACGGGTTCAACTCGTTCGAATTCAGTGAGATTAAATGCTAATTACTTAGATATTTTGAACTGAATATGCATATTATTCAGATTATTTGCTTTGCTAATTAGTGTTGCTATGATAATTGGAAAAAACGCAAACGTTTGAAAAGCCAATCACGTAAAGGTAAGGTGGTTACAGGTGATATTAAATGGTGATATCGGATATTGAATTTGTCTGAATAGCATTGAAATGTACGCAGTATATTCATCTATGAGTTCGAAACCTTCGGGTTTTTGGCGCCGATTACATAGTTTTATTTTTTTCAGAATTATCTAGCATTGATCACTTACTCTGGCATTTCTTTATTTATTTATTTAGACAACTAGGAATACAAACAGCTGATAACCACCTCTAACAATTAACCTTTATAAGGTATATAGGTTATTCTTATTTATATAAAAACATCTTTTTGAGTTTTTGCTTGATTGAATCTTGAGTGAGATGGAACAAATCAACATTATTCAAACAGACATATCATCACGTCACCTGCAGAGAGACGAATCCATTGAACTATTGGTATTAAAAGGGAAAATGAACATATCACTACTTCTAAGAAAACGGCATGGAACATGTAGTCTGGTTTACATGTACCCTTTTTTGTTGAATTTTTCATTAGTGTCCGAAAATTACGAGTATGGTGTCATTCGATTCGTATTGTTATCCTAGAAAGTTTAAGGAATTATCCGAAAATGCGCTGAAAAAAATTACAAAAGTTCTAACAATAAAGTGAAAAAAAAAATAGGGGTTCGGTTTTTTTTCAATATCTCAGGAAATATTCAAAATTTTCAAAACTGTAAAAAAGTTTTAAAAAAATAAAGAAATTTTCCGAAAAAAGCTCCGGCTCTCGAAACTTCAGCTCTAATATTTATAATTTTTACAGAGCCTCGAGAATAGAGCCAAAAGCGGGAACTCTAGATTCCGCGCACGTTGCGTCACTCTGACGCAACAACGAAAAAATTATTTAAATATATGAAATATTGATATTAAGGAATAATAAAATTCATGGAGTGTTGGGATACATAAATAACCAATAATATGCGGTCAAAAAAATTTTATCGCAATTTTAACATAAATTATGCATTTGTTAACTATTTTTTCTGAGCTGAAAGTTGATATTAAAACCCAGATAATTATTGGACTAATACCCTAGAATTTTTTTATAGTGAAGTCATTATTAATAGTATTAAATTAGATTACCGTTACAATAATGAAAAAATTTTGATTTTTCATTATTGTAAGGGTAATCTAATTCTTATACTATTAAGAATGATTTTATTAAGTGAAAAAAACTCAAAGGTATTATCTGGGTTTTAATATTAACTTTCAGCTTGATTAAATTTAAAAAAATTGAATTAAAATTAAAAATTAAATTAAAAAAAAATAGTTAAAATTGAGACAAAATTTTTTTCACCGCTGATTATTGTTCACTTATGTATCCCAACACTCAATGAATTTTAATATTCCTTAACATTAATATTCATTATATTCAAATAATTTTTTTCGTTGTTCTGTCAGAGTGCGCGGAAGCCAGTGTTTTTATGCTTTTGGCTCTATTTTCGTGGCTCTGTAAAAATAATAAATATTAGAGCTAAAGTTTCGGGTGTGGAAGCTTTTTTTTTAGAAAATTTCTTCATCGTTCTGAAACTTTTTTGCAATTTTGAAAATTATGAAATCTTCCTGAGATATTGAAAAAAAATTGAACTCCTCCTTTTTTTCACTTTATAGTTTATAACTTTTGTAATTGTTTTCAGCAAAAAAGGCCACTCGACACCATAGAATGATACCATGCTTGTACTTTCGGAGACTATTGAAAAATTTCACAAAAAGGGTACATGTGAACCAGACTATTGGAGAGCTACGAAGGAAAGAGGATCAGCGAATCATAAATATTGTTGAGAACTTCATATAGGAAAAGAACATCACTGATTTATCCTCTATTTTCGAGGGAAATGAAATCGAACTGAATTAAACGATGAACATAGTTTTCAGTGTTTCTGGGCGTCAAACGCAAGTTAAATGGAAGGAAAAAACTTTAAGAATCTCTTCTGGATTTTCTCAAGCCTGACAATATACACTGAATATTTTGAACTCCAAACTACTGATGCAAAAATGAGTTTATTGTGAATATAATAGGAGTTATATAAAATGATGAAAGTTTTCAAATTCATAAAGTGTCTACTCTTTCTAGTAATAAATCCCAGTACATTATAACAGGACTGCGCTACTTGGTCGACATGACGATCAAAAAAAAGCTTAGAATCAAAAATTACCCCCAAATCCTTTGTGTTATCTACCCTAGACAGGACAGTGTCATCAAGATCATAAAAATAGGTAATTTTATTCATATTGCGCTTGAATGTGATTACCCGGCATTTATCTAAATATAAATACTGCTTTTCAGCGCAGTAACCCCAGAGGGCACTCAATTCACACTGAAAATTCAGGCAATCATGTTTGGAAATGATATTTTCATTATTTTCAAATCATCCGCGAAGACTAGGAACTTACATTTCCTAAAGCATTCTGCAATCGTGTTGATATATAGTAAAAACAAAAATGGTCCTAAGTGAAAGCCCTGTGGTACACCAGGACAATTATATAAGTTGAAAAGATGATAATGATTGTTCAAAAATCAAATAAAACGAATGTATATCAAATTATAAAACACCTTACCTGCAACAGGAGATAATTTCCTCATCACACACCACCGAGATTTCCACTAAAAATTGAAAAAATACAGAAAGTTAAATTTTGCAAATTGATATACCTAAAAGTGGCACTGCCGATAAATTAAATGTTAGATTTTTTAAAAGATTGTATTCATAATATTTATATTCATAGTCCATTTCAAAAACCGATTCTGTTAAATCCGATTCTTTTTGTCTTTCCAGTTATTTTCTGAAATTATAAACATATCCGCTTTGTTACCTAGGAGATCTTCTTTTCATGAGTCTCCACGAAGTCCCTAGGACCTTTTGTAATACAAGTATTGTTGGTAATAGACCTACAAAAAATATATGTTTGCCTTCTTTTTCATTAATTATATTGTTGCTCTGAAAATTTTCTGAATATTTTTGACCGTTAAAAGAATTTATTGCAGTAGCATATTTTCATTTTTCACGACCTTCTTGACTACCTAAGTCTGTAAAAGTACCCACAACTGTAAACCAAATTACACTATCCGTAAAAGACATAGAATTTCCTTATCGTTTGGTGAAATGTTGGAATAAATAAGAAAAATCAGAAGGGAATTTGGCTGAAGTTTCACTATATTAATTCAAAATCTCTACTATTTTTTTGTTTCTTTAATAGTATTAAAGTATCTCTACTATTTCTTTATTTTCCCAATAGTATTACACAATATTAACTCACTTAATATTGTATTACTATTAAAATATTCGAACAAGTTCAAGACACATCTGTAGATTTCTAATAAAGGTATTGAGTGAAAATTAAGCCAAGAACCTCTTCAATAATTTTCACTTATATTATTCACTATTTGCTATAATTTTACAGTATTGGGTTGGTAAACAGTCAAAATTATTGATGAACTGTCTGAACGAATAGTTCCTCAGAAAAAGAATATTATCAAATCAAACCAAGTCAATTCAATTTCAACTTCGTAAAAAACTGAAGGTTAACGTTTCGACTAACAATTTGTCTTCTTTTATTGAATACCTATCTGGAAAGTGTTGAATCTTTCTTCTTATGAAGTTCCCATATCTTCTTGACACCTCAAAAGATATGGTAACACTTTATGCAAGATGGAAGATAGCAATAGAGTTGTGATTTGATAAACTTAAGCTTTCTGTCGGCAGATGTTGAGATACACAACGAATTGAAGTGTTTTATCTCTCAACTTTGGGTGACAAATAAATTGTTGCCTTATTCGATAATATACCCAGTGAGAGCAGAAAACACCTGCATGATGGTATCTAGTTTTAACCTTCCTATGTTCAAGGATGGTACAAAGGTGAGCTTTCAGTATCAGGTCTACCAACAATCTATCACAATTCTTTTGAGTCGTACTTCCCTTAAAAATATCACCCTATAGCACTGCCACGTTTAATCAAAATGAATGTTTTGTGAAATAATACGTTTGAACAACAATTTTTCTTGCAAATTTGATAAAAATTTAAGACCCCAAAGTTAAAGAGATTTATGCGAAACAAATTTGACATGACACTTTTCAGGTTTTTGTTTTTTTTATACAAAAACAGAGAATGGATTTGTATGTGAATAAACTACTAAGTCAAAAATTTTTTGAGATTCTCACAACGTTGGAATATTAAGAAGTTCATCTAATTTTTTCGTGAAATAGAAAAAATTTATTTCCATAAACCCAGGTCTCTATAATTTCAAAATCCACTTGAACCCAAATAACCCATTTTTGTTATAGGTCATGTTTAGATAAAAGAGTATTTGTACTTGAAATAAAGAATTATGACATCATTCCTAGCTTCTTTTATTCGACAACTTCAGCAATAAAAATGAATTTTCTTCTATTATTTCGTAACTTTCAATTGGTTGAGTAAACCAATTAAAATTTTTCATCTTTTTTGTCTTTCCACTTTACTGGAACCTTCAATGAGCTCGTCCAAATTATATAATTTACTCTAAACTATGTAAGTATAACCACAAAATCTCAAAGACACTCACAAACATCAGAGATTCGAACCTATTCTGAAATTCGAATCAATATTGAAACAAATGTTGCAGTCTTATCTTTTAAACACTGCTTCACTGGGACTGTGTATGAATTAAAACCAAAATATTCAGTCCAAATCGATCAGCGTGAAAAATATTCAATATAGAATGTATAATTTTCACGAAAGTAAATTATTCTAATTTTACGATTAAAATGCGTAAATGTGATAAAACTGACAACAATGCAAATGATGCATTGGTTTCCGAATCTGTAACGTCATGTCACTAGTTGGTTCTGACGAGTAGCCTTGTTGCCATATTTAATTACCACGAATTTCAACGAAACAGAGTGAACAAAAAATTATAGATTAACGTTGAGCTATTGAACTGCTTATATTGAAAATTGTTCATCTAAGTTTGCGAACGTACAAATTTCGCGGAATTTCAACAAGATAAACTTTCCAATCTTAGATCCATATTACAAAAACATCGCAAACAAATATCCAATACGTGTACCCTATTCAAATGAAACGAAATCTCATTATGAAATAAAAATCCCAGTTAAAAACCAACGACCAATTCGTTCCTCATCACAAATAGCGACACAGTTCCCATTTTCATAAAATCAACTCATCGTTTTTTGCGATCTCTCGATTCGACTATGCACGCTCACGAAATTGATACCGCCATTGAAATAATTGGACGAAGTAAACCGTTAACCGCCATTTTGTTTTTTCGACTTTTTTCCGATTTTCCATTCCGATCGGCTACGATGATTATTTCCTGTAAGACGTAGGAGGCCTAGATAGTTCGACATTAATAACTCTCGACTTGTAACAAGTGATAAAAAGATGTCTCGGCTATCTAGAGCTATTAGTCGAGAAATAATGATGGGGACGATGCTGAAAGATATAATGGGTGTAATATCCTCTACGAGGATCTGATTGGAAGGGAAACGGTGAGAAATTTGTCTTTATTGTGGCTCCTATCATCTGCGGAGACTTAACGACAGATATATGGAGGAATCTAGATAGTGAAAATTGATTCGATATAAATCTCTCGTTTTTGGTGGATTTGTAATTTATTCTCGTCTGCCTTTTTGGTTTTTTATATTCGAAACTATATACTTTAGGAATTTAACATCCAATCTTTGAGATAAATAAAAAGGATCATCATGAAAAATCAGCTAAATTAACCAATTTCCTTTTCATATTCCTTGTTTATATATTTTGAACACCACAACGAGTCATGGGACTTTTGGATATCTTCCTTTATGACGGACTGATTTTGATCTTTTTCTCATGTTTTGTGATTTGTGTCTTTCACTAGGACCCAGAATGTCGATTTGTTTTTTACTTGCTTACATCTTGTTCGAAAAAATGGATGATAGCCAGAGACAGGTCAGTGTAGTGTTATTTTGACTGTGCATTATAACTGTTATTTTTCATTCTGAAGAATTTTTCGATATTTTCATTTAATATACAATAGTACTTAGATACGCAGTTAAATTAGTTGCATCGGAATATAATTGAGGTATGATCTTTTGTATTCTTTTTGCGTAAGAACTTTGTCGTATGTTTTGTATAATGTTTCTTATTTGGGTATTTATACTTGAGGTATGCTCTTTTGTATTCTTTTTGCGTAAGAACTTTGTCCTATGTTTTCTATAATTTTTCTTATTTGGGGTATATATACTTGCATTGTTGGGGTTTTACATTTTCAATATTTGATTATTGTTGGGCTTCCTACCCACTCGGTCCTCCCATTGCCTACGTTTTTTCCTAATTCACAGTACCATGTCCAGTAGCCTTCTGTCCTATATTATTTCTTCTCTCAGTATTGTGAAGAATGAAAAATTGAAGCCGGAGTGAAAATTAAAAATAAATGATGCTAAATTTGTGACAGTTATGGTTTAGAAAAATCGAAAGAATAAAATGGAATTATAGAATTATATTCTTTTATAATTAAGGGGTATCATATCAGATAAATAGAATAAAACTTGTCAAACTCTAATTGTCAATGTTGTATAATAGTTTAGTATTCGATGTTTTTTTATTCAAGTAATATGTTAATATAGGGTGTCTCAAAATTAACGCAAGAGAAAAATTGAAAATTTTGTGAAGTAGCCCTTCAATGATACTAGGAATGGATAGGGGGTATGATTTTCAGTGACTAGAAGTTCAAATTCGTCATTCTCAATGAAGAGTTAAAAAATTCAGAAAATTTCCAAACAATTTGAAAAAAAAATGGGGGCAAATTCAAATCTTCAGATAAAATTTTCAAAATGAACAACGATTTATTTTGATATACCTTTAAATCATACAACAAAATTACAACGAAAAAATAACATACAAGTGTGAGGCTAGTATTGAACTATAACACAAATATACGACATTCAGGAAATCTAAATTTATACCTCATGACTTGTATATAAAAAGTAAAATCGAGAGTAGTTCACCCCTTGATTATATAATTTTTCTAGGATATAACTTTTCAACAGAAATATATCTATATTGTTATGATAAAATTTATTGTAAAATAAATTGCACAAAATGACTGGCCAATTTAATAAATAGGAATCATTCATTATATAGAGAAATAAAGAAGTTACATTGGAAGCAATCATATACCAATAACGAAATAATTTACGATAGCACTTCATTTCTACGAATGGATGGTATTCGCTGCTTCACTTTGAACGTTACAAACAAATTAATGAAGTTATTTGAGATCCAATAAATCTCATCTCTACCGCCTATACTATTGAACTTGTTTAGTAGCGAACAATTTTGGTAGAATATTACTAATTGCCTATATATCATACTCATGTCCAATGAAATTGATGCAATTAATTAGACAAGAATTAGCTTAGACAGAAGGATGATATTGTCAGAACTGAAATAAACTATTTTCTTTTTGAATCATTCTAATACGAATAATGATAATTTTGATATATATGAGAAATTTTTATTTTTTGGCCATATATCTTTGTTAAGAAGTGAGTGCATTTCATTTTAATTATTCTTTTCGAAGTTTTGTAAGGTTTTTCCAAGAGCTTATATCGAAAAAAAACACATTTTTATTGAAAAGTTTCAGCGCTCTATTCCAAAAAAGTAAACTATATTTATTAAATATAGTAAGTATATACTTATGTAAAAGGTATTCTATAACTTCTTTTCTATAATTTTTTACGAATTATTCAAAAGAACATTATAGCAGAGCTGTTTACATGAAACATGAACAATCTGATGTCTTCATTATCCTTCAAGAGATCAATGTTAGAGAATATTGAAATCGGCGTTTATATTTATTGGAAACAGAAGACAGTCACTGTTTCGTGCTACAAGGCACTTTTCAGTTGCGTCACGTCCAACAAACGGAAGACATCGAGTTCAATACTCAAAAATCCTCTTAAGAATCAAAAAACAGAAATATATTGCAAAGTCGTATGCATATATAATGCATAAATTAGTATACATCTCTAATCTTAGCGTTCTATTTATTTTCTTGTAGTCTATTTCTTTCCGAGCGTTTCTACTATCGTAACCTAGATGGCATTAGTTCCGCAAATATTATGAAATTGTTCATAAACTAAAGTTGTAAAATATTTTATCTCCACTGATAAGGACGTATGAAACTTTTAATGTTAGATGTATTCCTATTTTATCTATTGGTGCCCAAGATATGAGATGTATAGTAGTCTATGCATTAAATATGCATAGAACTTTCCGAAGAATATTACTGTCTTCCGATTCATGAGAGGATTCTTGAGAATTGATGCCTCTTGATCGTTGGACAGGACGCAACTGAGGATTACCTTGTAGTACGAAACAGTAACGTCCTGCGTTTCCAATAAATGAATGCACCGATCTCAATATTTCAAACATTTAGCCCTTGAAGGATAATGAAGATGTGTGAAACATCGTTCACGTTTCACACAGCCAGCTCTGCAATAATATTCTTTTGAATAATTCGTAAAAAATTATCGAAGGAAAGTTAGAATAAAAAGGAAGTAGGAAGAATAAGAATTATATCTATGAATGGGTATCTTTCAAGAGGAAGGGAGAAACTTCATTTCAACAGACAAAATTGAAGAGATTCCTTTTCAAACTAAGAGAGATAAGATGTATTTGTATAATAATAGAAATAGATAGTGTTAAGATTGTATTATATGGACTTCTAATTGATTTATTCTAAAAGAAATATAACTTTTATTTATAATATTCATTAACATTATCAAGTTCAACTTACCTAAAAGAAAAATCAAAGTCCTCATATCCTATACAATCTTAACACTATCTAGTTCTATTATTTTACAAATACAACTTATTTATATCTCTCTTAGTTTGAAAAGGAATCTCTTCAATTCTGTCTGTTGAAATGAAGTTTCTCCCTTCCTCTTGAAAGATACACATTCACAGATATAATTCTTATTCTTCTTTACAGTAACTATATACAACTATAATATAATATAACTATATTATATACTATATACTATAGACTATAGTATATATCGATGATACAAGATCATATTTTGCGTGAAAACCGAGAACTTAACTGGGTTGCTTTCTATAGGAGATATTTGAGGGAATCATAGCCTTGTGAATATTATACTGTGAGATATTTTTAAGGGTATGTGGCTGACAGCTGGTTATATGAAACCTTAACTGGCCAAATTTCTTTTGAAAATGAGTATAGTGTAACTTGACACGCTTTGAGTCGAACTATATTATAGATGGTGTTTCTCAAAGAAGTATTTCTTGTTATTTTAGGTGTACCTACAGATAGAGGTCTTGAAACGGAACGCCCAACAGAGGCGGACTCAAAAAAATAAAAAGAAACATTTGCAACACTTTTTGACGCAATATTTAGTTGATAAAATCTTCGTACCTTTTTTAAAATAAGATTAAGTTGAATTCGGATGAACGTCAAATTTAACACGGTTAAAGCTCATACGAAGAAGTTCGAAAAGTTTATTCAATACAAAATTCACAAGAAATACTTCACATTAATTGAAATAATTGCAACAAACATTCCGGCTTGTCGTGTTTGTAACACACATACATACCATACTTACTCTATGGTTTGATTGTAGGTCAACATTTGTCTATGGTTTCAATGATTGTAATATCTATGATCTTATTGTCAATTAAATGTCAATGGAAATAAAACGAATTGAAGTTGGGATTTTTTTACATACAATCATAAAGGATTCATTAGAATCAAAAGGAAGGTTAAAAGATGTATAGTCTTCGATAACGCTTAGGTCTTGTAGAATCTCAATGAAAATAAAAGAAACTGAAATTATTTTCATTTGAATAGTTATCAATCATTTGTGAAATACAACTTGCTCGATAGTATCAATTAAATCATAGAAGAAGGATTATAAAGAGGTAATGTCTTCGACAAAAGTATCCTGATAAATTTAAAAAGAATTATGGTTAAATTTTTACCACTGGGCGACCAGTACACTAATATATATAGATGTGTGGTACTATTTCTTGAACATATCATTTATGTTACATGGTTGCAATACTGTTTGTAAAATTACCCAAAAAATATATATCAATCCAATATGTATTGATAAACAGTACATTTAAAATCGATTTAGATAAACTTATCTATTCGAATGTAAAATATTAGTGTAGAAATATACATAAAGATGTTAGCCAGGTTATTAGGTCAAATCGCATATCAAATATTGAGTTATGGTTGTTTTAGATTTTGCGAAATTACAGATACGATTTGAAATATTCTTTACTTCAGTTTATAGCAGTGTTTCCCAATCTTTTTGCGCCATGCACCATCTTAGTCCTTCTAAAAGAGTTATATATACCCCCCAAAAGATGAAAACCTTAAAATTGAGAGGAGCGAAAGGGTTGCTGAATCCATTTTCGAATAGGCCCCCTTGACAATCTAATTGCCACCTATGAAGAAGGGCTCCTCGTTGAGAAACACTGGTTTATAGTGTAGTTTACTGTATGTTTAGCTCCTGTTAACCAAATTGATTTTACCAAAATTGAGTTTTTGCAAAGAGGGTATAGTTTGAATAACATACATATATAAAAACTTCTACTTGTTGAATGGTTTCATCATAAAATGAGTCAGAAAAAAAAATTTTGAGTTCCAAATTTCCAAGAAGCACATCGAAACCTATAAAGAAGTTTATTTCATAACTTTCAGTAAATTCTACAAATATTTCTCTTTCTCAGAATCAATTCTCTATATGACTACGTCTATTGAGACTTTTTTTTATATAAAACGATAATTAAACATTGTAATTTGAAGATATGCAGTAAGTTTACATCAAATATCAGTCGATCAAATTGTATCTTTATAAATTTCTCATTGGCAATATATATCCTCATCGAAAAAGGGCAATTTAAATCCATTTCAGACCATGTAATACAAATACTCAGATAAAAATCCAGAATAATGTTGCAGCTATCAGATAAAAATTATCTAAACAATTTCCCGTTCTTCTGAGTTTATTAACACAAAATAAAGTAAAACAAACATAAATTGATGCTCAGATTAATTAACCAAATAAAAGGGATGTCAAATTTTGAATAAACTCCGACCCTGTAGATAAGCCCGGTAGTGGTTCACGACAATAAATTTATAAGGGTAGTCTGACGTAACGGGGCGTTCCTCGACTGTCACTGGCACAACCGAAGGACTTCTTCGGGTAGCCACAGATGTGCGTAGGCCCCCCAAGTGCTGCAGTAAACCGTCCAAAAGAACAAAACAATAAGCTTTCGATAAATTGTAATGACCTGACCATTCAAAACGTGAATAAGAAGTCAGGATGCAGCCTCTAAGACATAATGGGACGCGGAGATACACAATAGAATACAGACATAGCAGTAGTCGTTATTATGTTTTGTTCCCTGGGAGTATGACCCATTTCTGGTCGTTACAAGCGGGTATAACAGGAGTATATATGTAGCGGAGACGAATAGACTGAAGTTAACGGCTCAAGCGATAAGAAACGAGCTATAAAAACAAGAGATTCGAGAGGCATTTCACTTTTACCATATTATTTTACTCTAAATGATGGAGCTTTGGAAATAACAATGGGGACAGTTATGATTGCCAGATATAACTGTTTTTGAAAATGAAGAATAATATCAGTTAACTGTGGTCATCATTCCAAACACCTGAAATTTTTGATATATTCCGAAGATTTTAAAGATTCAAAGAGGGCATTCAAATCTGTGTTTTCAAGAATGAAATTCTGAAAACGAAAACGAACCTATCACTTTCGAGAGTGAATTTTAAGTGCGCTTCGAAAAATCATCGAACTCGTTGAATGATACTAAGATACAATTGTTCCATCATTATTATGAAACATCAGTCCTTATTTGTTCAATCAATCAGAAATCGATGACTTTCAATGATTATATTTCAATGAAACGAATTATTAAGAACATTGTACCAAGAAACTGTGTTATGAATGTGTCTTGTATTTAGTTACCTGAACTATAATATTCTGCAGTTGGGCTGCACTAGAGGAAAAAATTGGGTTTTTATAACACAGGAGCGTAGTATAAATAGTTCATTTAATATTCGATATTAATCGACGAATAATTTGATTTATTGCTAATAACAATAAATCAAGTTATCAATCAAAACAATAAGTTTCACTAAAATAATAAAAACTTTACATATTTTTCGGGTGGTTAACCCCGTATCAAGAGTAAACAATATTACATATTAGTCCATGGGTTACTCTTAATGTTTAAACACCTGAAACATATGTAAAGCTTTTATTATATTTAGTGAAACTCAAGCCAAGTGTGTTAATTTTAGTTTTTTTGTTTCACCAAGAAATAAGCGAAACCTATGTGTCATCTTAATATCTCGTAATCTTCATTGGAAATTACCTACACAACCTACCTTGTTTTCGTATTTACAATGCTCATGATATGTTGAAGAAAACTTTTGTATCATATTAATGTACCTACTTCGGTTTATATTTTTCTTAAAAATAACATTCCGAAATGCAAAGTACCTAGTAGTATTTCTAGACAATCTGCTTAATTTTAAGTTTTAGTTTTTATATTCGAAAATGCGTCGAAGTTTCTATATGGCTTATTGTTAATCAATTTCTTCTTCTTTTTCATATATGTATTATCTATAAATATTTACAAGGCGCTTATTATGAAGAGTTCAGGATTAATGAATGATTATTTATAGACACAGATTCAACGAAGTAATTACTGTTCTATAATAGAGAACGGTTATTAAACGCTTAATTAAGATAGTTCATCAGTAAAAATTCCAAAGCTGGGTGAACTCAAATGGAATTCAGCAACAGAAAATTGTGGGATTTTTCCCCATCGAGAAAAAGCAATAAGTGTTTAGCTAAATAACATTATTATTATAACGATTATTTGCTATTAAGAGAGCGATTGAAATTGAATTCGCGATTTTTGGGGTTTTTGCTTCAGCTTTTTTGTCTCCCAAAAACGCTTCGACCACTTCTTTTCATCTGTGTTTTTTATTTTAGATTGGCTTGATGAGTTTTGCCCAAATTTCACATGCGTACTTTCGAAGCAGCATTCAGTGCGATATTCGAACTTTTTTATATTGGTCTGTTGTAGATCCTTCTGGACCTCTTTTATCCACTAGTCCTTGTAGTTTCTTCGATATTCTGGACTGTTTCATCATGTAGACATGTGTATATGAAACTTTGCTAATTTCTTCTGATATTGAAACTTGCCTTTTCATAAAGTTCGTTCAATTTATTCACTCAAATGACGTTTCTATGGATTGGCCAGTAAATATTTCTGGGGATTTTCGTTCTTGTTTTTTTATTTCTCTAATTCTAGAATGACCGTCAATAACCATCGTTTCAATTGCATAGATTACTTTTTAAAGAAGGTGTGTTATATCAGCTTGTTAATCGTTATCAGTATTCTTCTATTCTTCTATAGTATATATCTTCATTTGTATTGATCTAAAGGTCTTACATGTACCTAAAACTAAGTAAGATTTTTACACATTCTTATTAATACATATAATTATTCTAGAATGATGTGAAAAGAGAAAATTCCTTCATTTTCTGTAGAATTAAAACGAGATAATAAACCCGATCCTGCATCGACTTTATTTGTGTGAAATGATAACAAATTGATACACTAATCTCTACATCTGCAAAGAACATATTTCGCAAATTAATAATGAACCTGTTTAACCAGATAATGGAAAACCCAAGCTGCGAAAAACATCCCAGATAAATTTCCAACAGACTAGCTCCTATTTTCAGTTTATGGCGACCTATTTGTAACTCGACACGAGCAGCGATAAATATTGGGTGTTGAAAAAAGAGGAAAATATGGAAAATGATACAAATTTTATATTCGTCGTATCCTTTATATCCTGTTTCGTTTTCCTTTGCCGTAAAAACTAGCGAATATCCAACGTTATCTTCTGTTCGGTTATCGAAAATGGCGAAAATGACGTATACTTTGGCCTCCCTTTCGCATAAAAAGCTATACGAGAGGGACCGACAACAATAATTCAAACTCGGCTAGATGTAGAGATATGAAAGAAATGTTTCAGTTAGGTTATTTTATCTTTTATGCTTCATTTAATAATCCCTTCGAATTTCGACCATTGGTTATTTAATGGAGACATTTCTTATATATTTTTTCAGTTAGGATAATATTAATCAAATAACCGTTCTTTATGGAGAAGGTTCTTCGAAGAGTCAAAGAAGAGATGTAAGTAACCAAAATTTCTCTTGGCAGTTGATTATTTTATGACCCTTCTGAAATAGGATCTCGATATTACAAGAAGAACAGTTTAGAAATTAAATTAAATTCATTAATCTCAACTTAGAGGTCACTGAAATTTAGTTTGTCATTAACTCAAATGACAAAACAATATTGCAGTAAATGAAATTAATATAATTCGAAGGAAAAATTTAATTCACAAAAAGTAATAAGTTCGTCAATGAAATGAAGTTAGCACAACAAGATGAAGATATGAATGCGCTTTCTAAATACTGTGAAATTTTTAATAAGTTCGAAATGCTTTGGAAGGAAATTAAATGGAGCCATGGTCATATTGATTCGTCCTCTATCAAATCTTGTAGCTCTGGCATAGAAAAAAGAACTCTTCTGGCATATTGATTCATTGACACATGTAAAATATATCTTTTTACATCTTGAAGAAGACATAAAGGCAATAAATATATAGGCTAAGAACTATTTCATTTCAGTTGGATCTTTAAACTGAGCTGGAGGATTCTCGAATGTCCAAACTTGCAATTTGATCTCAATAGCCTTTTTGGAAAGAGACAAAATTTCGTCGGCAGTATACTAGCCTCCCCAAAACATAATTCCAAATGATAGAACAGATTGCAAGCTGGCAAAGTAAGGGGTTGTTATAGCTACGACTAATACGTTGCCTCTGATCATGATACAAATATAAATAGCAGAGTTCGGAGACTTCTTCAACCAACCTACATGATGATACCACCGCAGGTTTGTCCAAAAGATTAACAGTGACTCCAAGGTAATCGAATAGAAACAAGATAGCGACATGTAGAAGTACACAGCTTTTGAGGTATAAGTATTGAGCAGATTCCTTTTTTGAATAAAAATAACTCAGTTGTAGGACTGGACATCAGTGGTTTTAACTCTTAAGCCAAACAAGTTGACACAATTGCAATCAGGGATTCAAATTTTCCTCAACTGTGATTGTTGTTAACGTAATAGAACCTTATGAACTCTGGAACTACATTCACGACAAAACGAATGGAATTTTCAACAATCTACTGGAATATAGTTCATCTTAATTCCCAATCTTCACATTTGTACCTGAAGGAATTAGAAACTGAGACACTCTACCTAAATATGCCATAGATTTTCATTTATTTGTAACGGGTGTTTTTTAGAGGTCTAGAACTTTAATTTTCAATAAAACAACTACGGATCATTCGATTGACAAGAATTTTTTTTATTCGAAAGATAATCTTGTGGCATTACATTTTAAACATGATTTCTGGCATATGACCGCCACGGCTGGCTCGGATGTAGTCCAATCTGGACGTTCAATTTTCGATGACTTTCATAAGCGAATTTTGTTTAGCGGTGAAGCGCACTTCTGGTTGAATGGCTACGTCAACAAACAAAACTGCCGCATTTGGAGTGAAGATAATCCTCAAGTGTATGTCAAAACACCGTTACATCCAGAAAAACTGACTGTTTGGTGCGCTTTATGGGCTGGTGGAATCATTGGTCCGTACTTCTTCAAAACCGATGATGGCCAGAACGTTATAGTCAATGGTGATCGGTATAGAGCCATGAATACTAACTTTTCATTCCTGAATTGAACAACCATGATGTCCAGGAGCTGTGGTTTCAACAAGACGGCGCAACATGTCACACAGCTCGTGCCACAATCGATTTATTGAAAGACACATTTGGTGACCGCCTAATTTCACGTTTTGGACCTGTGAATTGTCCTCCAAGATCTTGTGATTTAACACCGCTAGACTACTTTCTGTGGGGCTATGTGAAGTCATTGGTCTATGCGGATAAGCCACGAACGCTTGACCATTTGGAAGACAATATTCGCCGTGTTATTGCCGATATACGGCCACAAATGTTGGAAAAAGTCATCGAAAATTGGACGTCCAGATTGGACTACATCCGAGCCAGCCGTGGCGGTCATGTGCCAGAAATCATATTTAAAATGTTACAAGATTATCTTTCGAATAAAAAAATTTTTGTCAATCGAATGATCCATCGTTGTTTTATTTCAATTTAAAGTTCTATACCTCTAAAAAACACCCTTTATTAGATTTATTGTAATTTTTGAAATTTGATGATCGATCATATTTGCATGTTAAAGTAATGAAAATAAACTGTAATTCTAGGACAGCTATTTTTGATTTTATAGTCTGTGTAATTTTATACGTCATTGTCAATATTATTTTGCTCGAATACGCTTTCACAAGGTTTCCTTGAAAAATAATACTAAAACTTATTGGAAGTATCCAGTGAACAGTATCAGCTTACCGTGATCACCTGGTATATCAACCTGTAAAATCTATATATAAACTGACCAATGCAACACTTTTATATATACACTTCAATAGACACCTTACAAAATTAACACCCTGCAAAAATGTGCGAGCTCATATTTCTTACACTCTTTCTAGATTTGAACCATTCTGAAAGATTAAGACGCACATTTTCTGGAAAGGGTGATTTTATACGATTTGCTATTTCAAGTTATTCTGTATAATTCGAAACATCAACAAACTGCAGAATATCATCTCACTGATCAATATTTTTCTATCCACAATACCATTCATAGACTTTCAGTAATAATAGAATCATGTTTTCATTTGTTTACAAAATACAAACATAAACTATGATTTCACAAATATAAACATGGAATATATTGTCGGAACTCGTAAATTCTAGGAACTTGTAGCCATCAAGTCGAATTCTTTCCAAGTTAAGTGCATTGCCAAACTCTACCAACCCGGCAAATGTTCGTACATAAACAAATAACAGATGTGAGCTATGAAAATATTCGAAAATATTTCTGTGTGTTCTGTGAACACCTGTTTCTATGAGCCGTAGAGGGTATATAATATTTTCAGCTGTGAAATATTGGAAGGATAATTTAGAGTCATTCATTATCGAGCCATAAAAAAATTAGAATATATAAGTTTATTCTGAAATTTCATTCGCAATATCTGAATAATTCGAATAAAACTCTCGGGAGCTTCCTGTATAAATGTCAAGAAGAACACAAACTATCCACCTTCGTGAATATTTAGTGCACTCCGAAGAATATCGAATTCGTTGGAATAACATAGAGCGCTGTTTCATCCTACCATAGGAATCATCAGTGGCATGCATCCAAACAATCAAGTTTCATTATTCTTTTCCAAAATATACCCAGGCTCTATTTCTTCAAAAGCCGAGGAAAGCCAGTGACATACTCATATGATGGCCCTCTATCGAAGAGACAAAGAAACTCTGCCGAGTATGGTTAGTGCGTTTGTGACAGGATTTAGTGCGTACTTCTATGCATATATGGCATAAACTTCAAGGAATACTGGCCTCCTATTTTGTTTCGATGAAATATTCTGCTTATTAAATTTTTTGTAGGATTTGTTACGATTTTTTTGTGGATGTTTATGAGGAAATACTCGTAATTACATACACAAACACCATACCTTGTTTATATATTTATAGATGTTCACTATATATGTTAAAGAAAAGGAAGATAGGTTTATTAAATTGAATAGTAATCATGAGTATTCAACAAGGAACAGTGATGTGTTACTTATTCCTAAGCATAAAACAGCTTAATTTGAGAACTCGCCCTATTATCAGAGTATTAAAACCTTAAACCATGTACCGTCAATTTTGAAATTACTGAAAGCTCACTTGTTCAAGAAGAGAGTTAAGTCACTGATGTCAACAAAGGCATTCTATGTGTGGCAGAGTACTTCGATGATTCTAATGAAGGCAATAATGTATGAATCTATTTTTTGTATCATATGTTTGTTTATTTTTTTACCACGAATGTCCCTTACCATGTGAAATTGTCTCGAATGTTCATTTCTAATGTAATTTTTTCTCTTTTTTTTCAAATATAGTTGTATATTATTGTGAATGTAAACTGAACCAATATTTTTGTTTTAAACAATATTTTTGTTCGAGGGCTGAATGGAAGATCAGACTCAAAACTGCATTCTTCTTAGTTGTAATTATTGTATCAATTGAATTAATGTAATTTTATAATGTAAGGAATGTTCCTCTTTAAATTTTAGTATTATATTATATATTATGTTCATTTTAAGTGGAGTAATATGCACAATCTTTTTGCATAATGTACCAATATGGTGGAACCAATCCAAATTAGAAATAAAAAGTGTCCCTAGGAACTTGATATACTTTAAAGGTGATCAATGTACATATGTTAAAACTGAATAGTCAAGTTTGATGCCAAAAAGTACACAGCCAGTCTTCTCAATATTTGACTCAGAGTATTTCTTAACACCCATCTATGCAGTCTTAACTTTGCAGGATAAGTCTCCAGTCTCGAAGATTTGTTGTAGTTTTAAGAGACGTAGAATAATTATCAGTTTTTATAGAGTTATCCTTTCATGATGTATTTGTTCAATCTTTTTTAGTAAAATTAGATGTTTTGTTTGTAGATGAAAAGATTTATCTCAATGCATCGAAAACTTTATTTCGATGAGATGTATGAAAAATTTATAGTTATAAAATATATATATTACTTATAATTAACATTTGTAATATGTGCTCTTTTATTATAGGACAGTTTTGAACTCTCTGTTGAGTGAGTCCTTGTATGTAAAAATTAAAAAAAGGTATCACATTCTACAGAAAATAAGTAAGTATAGACAACAATGGAGATCATAGATCACAATTTCGTGAATGTCATTCCTATTTCATGTTCTGCTATGACACTAAACAATACCGACTTTGAATCGAGGAAAATCAGGAAAACATTTATTGCATACGTTATGAATATTGCACAATACTAAAAGAAGCGCCTGCTATGATGCACCTTTACATCAACTAGTTGACATTAAGTCCAAATCTGTATGCACATTTTCAATGCAAATATCACGATTATGACATACACAAATGCATATAGAATTAATTAGTCATAAGTTTAACCCATTTGAGTTTATCATCTATGACATACTTTCACTCAAATGAATCTTCAATCGATGTTTTTGAATATTCATAATAGAGCAGGTATCAGCAAGTTGGTTTGTAATTATAATCTTTTGTTCTGTTATTTACGGCTTTCAATGAAACGAGGTTGTTTACCCGATACCCAACGAATATGATATTCAAGGTTATGAACGTTCTTATGAAATTCTACATTGTGACTGCATTAGATTGTGTTCTTAGAATGAGTGGACTACTTACTGTTTATAATTTTAGCGAAACTAATCAGGCAGTTTGAAGTTCTTTGTGTTTCTTTTTTTCATCGCAAGAATTGCATTTGAGTTGAATCATCATCATGCGAACTATTTTAAAGCTTGATAGGCAAATAAATAAATAAGCAATTCACAGTAATCCAAAGAAACATATTAGAAAGTAACGAGTGTTTTTTTAGAGGTATAGAACATTAAGTTGGCATTACTGTTGAAGATGGCGACCGATTTAACAGCTGAGAAGTGATTTATTCTCAGTTTGGTTTGGCAATTCATCATGAATAGACTCACGCCTGAACAACGCTTGAAAATAGTGCAATTTTATTTCGAAAATAATGGTTCTGTGCGGAACACGTGTCGCGCTCTACGTCCATTTTATCGTTTAGCGATGAAGCGCACTTCTGGTTGAATGGCTACGTCAAAAAACAAAACTGCTGCATTTGGAGTGAAGATAATCCTCAAGTGTATGTCAAAACACCGTTACATCCAGAAAAACTGACTGTTTGGTGCGCTTTATGGGCTGGTGGAATCATTGGTCCGTACTTCTTCAAAAACAATGATGGCCAGAACGTTACAGTCAATGGTGATCGGTATAGAGCCATGATTACTAACTTTTTCATTCCTGAATTGAACAACCATGATGTCCAGGAGCAACATGTCACACAGCTCGTGCCACAATCGATTTATTGAAAGACACGTTTGGTGACCGCCTAATTTCACGTTTTGGACCTGTGAATTGGCCTCCAGGATCTTGTGATTTAATACCACTAGACTACTTTCTGTGGGGCTATGTAAAGTCATTGGTCTATGCGGATAAGCCACAAACGCTTGACCATTTGGAAGACAATATTCGCCGTGTTATTGCCGATATACGGCCACAAATGTTGGAAAAAGTCATCGAAAATTGGACGTCCAGATTGGACTACATCCGAGCCAGCCGTGGCGATCATATGCCAGAAATCATATTTAAAATGTTATGCCACAAGATTATCTTTCGAATAAAAAAATTCTTGTCAATCGAATAATCCATCGTTGTTTTATTGCAATTTAAAGTTCTATACCTATAAAAAACACCCTTTACCTCGCTTAGAACGCCCTGTGCACAATAATTTTTTTCTTAAATGAGAGGCAATAATAAAAACTTCTTCCCCAGTTTTCATTCTGATTTTTATACCGTATTCAATTGTAAGTTTACATCAATAAGGAATGAATTCAGCTTAAACGGAAAATCTTATTTTCATTTCGAAGTGTCATTTCCCTATTAATACTTGCTCCAAAAGACTTTCAGATCTTCAAAAGAATTCGACAAACCTAACTATGGTCCACAAATCCCGAAATCCTTCTCATCCCAAGCAAGAATTTTTCTCCTGCGGCATTTATAGTCCAGTAACGTGCAGGGGCGGGACAGGGAAATGAATTCCGGTCGCTTTTGTTGTATCCCACCACTAAAGGAATTGAATGAAACTGCATCCTAATTTAATCCACTTTTCCGTTCTCATCCCAATTTTATTGGGCGATTCTCGGAAGTATTTATATTTTATAGGAAATTGCTGCGGATATACAATTTGAAATTATTTGGTTGGAAAAGCCGTTTGGATTTAGCACCGCCTACTAATACTGGTAAACGTGGAAATACTCAAATTCAAAATGAAAATACGAGCTTCGTGCATTTCATCGGCTTTTTCTGTGAAATACGTTCGATATGTTTGAAAAATGGATATAAAACTATTCAATCTATCACCTATTTGCTGAACAATGTAAATATTCATTACATTCAACACCTAGGCAAGTCTTATGTCATTAGATTTCATTGTTTGTCGGTAATTATTTTCATAAACCAATATTCCTCCTGCGGGTTCGAAATTGTATGTACTTCGCCTTCAATAAACTGTTGGAAACTAGAAAAAATTTCGAAAATATTCGTGTTATTATTATTGCTGAAATAATCCCAAAACACCTACACTTACGGGGGTAGGGTGGAAAGTTTCCGGTCTGGCCAAGAGATGGCGCCACAAAGTCTACTTTTGGAGCGGCGTTTGTAGTGAACCATTTCTATTGAGCTTGTATATGAAGTTTCAACCCAATTACTACGTTAGTTTGGACTTGAGAGCACATTGTGCGAGACGCTTGCGTTGCTTTCGTGAAGATGGAATAATTGGGGAAACATGCTGTCATCAAATACTTCTATTTGAAAGGTTTTACGCCAAAACAAATATAAGAAGAGATGAATTCAACACGAGGAGACTCATCCCCATCATATTCAACTATTAATCAGTGGATTTCTGAATTCAAAATGGGCTGTGTGAGCACCTCTGACGAGGCTCGCTCAAGATGTCCCATTGAGGTCATAACTTCAGAAATGATTGAGAAAATCCATCAATAGTATTGGAAGACCGCATATTGGAAGTGCATAGCATGGCTAAGACCTGTGGATGTCAGCTTAACGTGTTCGAAATATTTTGCACAATCATCGACCAAAACTGCTCGACCAAAAACTGATTCGAAAAAACTTTCTACCGAAAATTTGGCGGCGTATAGGCGGAATCCAAACGAATTTTTGTGCTGATTCATAACTGTTGATGGGACTTGGGTTCAGCACTACATTCCCGGAAATATAAAACAGTTGAAACAGTGGGTTGGAAAGGGCAACCAACTCCAAAGAAGGCAAAAACAATTTTACCAGCAAACAAGGTTATAGCTACTGTTTTTTAGGATGCGAGAGGAATTATATACATTGATTATCTTGAGAAGGGCAAGACTATCATTGGTCAATACTACGCAGACTCATTGCAACGTTTGAAGGACGAGGTGCAAATAGAATGACCTCATTTAGGGAAGAAACAAATTTTGTTACGTCACGATAACGCACCAGCTCATTCGTCGATTGTTGCCATGTCCAAAATCGACGAATTGAAGTTTGAATTAATGCCGCATCCTCCCTACTCTCCAGACTTAGAACCCAGCGACTATTACCTGTTTCCTAATCTCAAAGAATGACTTGGAGGTGAAAGATTTGAGAGCAAGGAAGAAGTTATTGAAACTATAAATCAGTATTTTGAGGAGCTTGACGAATCAACGTTCAAAACTAAATTAGAACACTGGTATGAAAAATGTATCAGTGTTGATAGGGGTTATGTTGAAAAATAAAACAAAAAAAAATTTTAAACATAGTTTTTCTTGGTCAGGCCGTAAACTTTTCACCCCACCTTCGTATAATGCAGTAATATATTTCTTACTTTCAAAATTACTAATTTAAAGCTGCTCCTTTAAAAACGAGACGTATTAATTATTCCTGGTTATTTATTACTCTGGATTTCGGTTCAGTAATATCGTACACAAATACAAAAGGGATCATAAGGGATCAAGGGAATCGCACGAGATACCCCCCATACATTGCACTTGATTTAAAATCAATCTAAAATTTATCGTGTCGGTACTTTGAAAACGTAAACAATGGAAATGTTATATTTTATGCAACAGGGTGAGGGAACGTTCAACCCCCAGTCGATCAGGGCTAATGATGAAGTTTCTTTAGGGACGCAATTCTCGATTCTCTTCGGAATTGATGTTATTTCCAGTTTTAAATATATGAAATGTCTGGATACTGACGCATATGTTATTTGCGTAATGAGTTCAGTCAAGATAATATTGTTTTTAAGATGATCTCAGTAACATCTCCAATCTTATCTGGGCGTGGAGGAACGGAATAGTCGTTTCAAGTTTATAAGTTTGCAGATGTTAATTAAATAGAACAGTTCTCTTAATTACGTATTATATATACGCGAAATATTCAGTATGGGTATAACGAATGTTTAAAATTGATGGTTTATCAAAAGTAGGATTATAATCTGTGAAATCTTTTCGTGCATGATTCATTATATAAAGAATACATTAACGGTTCAGTCCGGAGTACAATTTGAAACTGTTATGTTGAACAACATAACAGTTCGTACAAAGTTCGTCCTCATAATGTGGACAAACTTTGACTCAATCAATGTTTTATTAGAGCATATTTCTTTATTATGTAGTGCTTGTCATTATGTAAAATAATCGTGAATTGAGACACTACCTAAATTGTCATGATAATGAGTTCATATTGCAGTTTGGAACTTTCTATACATACGAAGGATGTTCTGAAAGTACTGGGCATGTGCTTCAATCAAATCACGCAAAACTTGGGTGATGTTATTTATTTGTTGTTTCACTAAAAGCAACTACAATAGTTGCTTGTAGTGATTAGACTATTAAGGTAAATTTTGATTAGATTAATTTAGGTGTTGGACTGATATTGAAGTGTTTTTATAGCACTTTTTTCTGACTTTCAAAACGCCCACAGGTCCTAGATCCAAACTAGGTCGTTTTTAAAGTCATCGATTCTTCCTTGATTGATTAATACGGACTGGTGATTCATAATAATGATGAAACAATTTTATTCTATTATCTTTCAACAAGATCGATGATTTATTCGAAGCGCACTTAATATACACTCTCGAAAGTGATAAGTCCGTTCTCGTTGACAACATTTGTGTAGACAGCTCCCTGAGAGTTTTGTTTCAAATATTTCGATATTTCGATTAAGAGTCTCAGTATTTACTAGTATGAATGATTCGTGAATCTTGAAACTAGCTATCTTTTTGACCGCTGAGGTGTGATCTGGAGCGATTAGGCATGGGATCACATTCTTACACATTGTAGACAGATTTCTGTGGTGTTCGAATGAAATGGTCCATGAAACCTCACGAACTCGCACAAATGTTGTCATGAGTAGGAATCTAAAAGGCTATCGAGAGTTTAGTCGTCTTTTCTTCAATAGAGGGAGCTCACGTGAATTTTCACAAAGTGTTGTTTCACTCATTCGGAACTAGGACCTGTGGAAGTTTTGAATGTCACCGATTCTTAATTGATTGATTAAATTCGGACTGATGAATAATTATTAAACAATTGTATCATATAACACTCAACAAGATCGATGAGTTTTTCGAAGCACACTTAATATTCACTCTCGAAAGTGATGGGTTCGTCCTAGTTGACATTTGTGTAGACAGCTCCGAGAGAGTTATATATATAATTTATTATTTCAAAAACCAAATCAACATTGACCAAGTTTTTTCTTCCGCACTGTTTATTTAGTAGACAATTTATGGTATTGGGAACAACTATGCAGACAAACTCAATTTAAATGCCGACGTTTCGTCTTATTTAATGGCATCTTCAAAGGCTACAATCGAACAAGATGACAAACAAATTAATACATAAAAAGGTAAAACATTAAAAGTACGTACCTAAATTGATTAAACACTTTCACAATTACTTAGCATTACAAACTTCAGAAATCTTACAAAATTATATTGAATTTGCATTGGTAGTATCAAACATCATACATACACATTGCAAGTATGCAACCAGACTGGCTCAAGAACTGGATGCCCATATGTAAATGAATAAACAAATAACGAACGACGACGGTGAACATACAAGCGCGATAATTCACAAACAATATGGTCAGAAAGTTTAACATAAAAAACTGCTAAAATGGACACAAAACAAAAACAAAATATTTAAAATATCGAACAGAGCATCCAATAATCTGCAGTCATTAAACACAATGATATTGATCATGTAGAAATGCAATTACGCTTATTAAATCGATTATTGTATTATACAATAAATACAATAATATACAATGCAATACAACAAATATATACAATAGAATAGTTCACTAAGAAATACAATTAGAAGTCGACAAACATAGTGATGGAAAAAAGAATAAATGGTTCTCTTCATTACGAATTGTAATCTAATTAAGGGGTAATTTTAGAATTGAAGTATTGGAATAAGTTGCTTCTTAAAATATATAACTTTTAATCATTACAAACGGAATTTCTAAGATTGAAACAAAGCAGAATATCCTGCACATAGTCGCAAATCCTAACAATATCCCCAGTTTACTGAAATTTAATAACGGGATATGAAAATCGATTCTGAAAGAACTGTAATTAGACACGTTGAAAATCTAGTGATATTTACATTGTATGGCAATTTTAAGCCTTTTCTGTGTTTAAACAACTTCCAACTACGCTTGCAGGCTAGCGAAAACGGGAAGCAATTCCATATCGTTAATTGAATATTCCAACCGTTTTATATATGGATGACGAAATACATATTTAATTAGCGTGGAATTAACGACAGCTTCCAGCTATAGATTGAAGTTAATAACTCCGAAAATGTCATTAACTTTTACTATAAAATATTGAATGTACTTGTACATTGTATGTACAAATTGATCAATAAATAATTTAGTACCTCGGAGGGATACAACACTATGTCCATTTTCATACCTTTACAGGAGAGGAGTTTTAAACTTTTGTTCAACAAAAAGTGTTATTGACACAGCTATTTGGTGTTTTTTAATTTTTTTTTGTTGCTATATCCGGTTCTAACTGGTTTTGGACATAGTGCTCTATTCCTCTAAGAAATATGAGAAAAGCTGATTTCAACTCTGTAATAAAGTCAATATGGAAAAAATGGACATAGTGTTGTATCCCTCCGAGGTACAGATATATATTTGATATTCTGAGATATTTCTATTCATCAAAGCTGTTTGATAATACGTAACCTTCTCATCTCTCGTAGTACATGATTTTTAGACAAGTTTTTATTACCTCTCATCTAAGAATTGTGATCTAAACGATCAAAATCGCCTCGCAAAAACCACGCCAATATTTAATCTAGTTATTAATTGAAAAATTTATCAAATATTAAAGTAACCATTATGTTCAATATAATATGATCACATTAATTTTTGTTGTTCTATGTAGAGTAGCTAATAATATTCTGAAATGACATGTAACTGGCTATACTGACGCCAGTGATTTCGAAAACGAACGATAACCTTATGTGGCTTGGTCGGATTTAATTAACAAAGATATGCAACATGATATATCTCGAAATGTGAGACTTTCATATGCAAATTCCTCAAATGAACTGCCATTCATGAGCTAAGATGATAAAAACTGACTGAAGTTGCCCGATCGTTTTTCATATAATGACTATATGGACAAATATATACTTATACAGTTAGTTACTAAGCATGTGATCTTGGATTTTTTTTCGTTTCTTTTTTATTCTCTACGTTTGATATTTTTGTGTTGATTTTGATTTTACGTGATGTATTCTTTTCATAGAAGGCTTGAAGAACGCCTGGGTCAACCCCTACTCTTCCTGTATTTAATAGTATTGGCGTTTACTTCATGTTAATCCATTATAATTGAATATAAACTTAAATTCAAATACTTGAACTTTTAAATATTTAATAGTGTTGGCGTTTTTTCGATGCAAATCCATTATAATTGAATATAAACTTAAATTCAAACACTTGAACTTATGATTTACACTTTATTCATTACATAGCATGACGCGTTTCGTCGTTACAAACGACTTCTTTATTAACGACTTCATTATTCTGTAAGCATCTGAAAAAGTCGTTTAAAACGACGAAAAGCTATGTGGTGAATAAAGTGTAAATCATAAGTTCAAGTGTTTGAATTTAAGTTTATATTCAACTTGAACTTTTGATTTACACTTTATTGACAATATTTCATGACGCGTTTCGTCGTTACAAATCACTCCTTCAGAATTTCAGGTGTGACGGAATGCGTTTTAAGTTTATTTTTGTTGAGTACATCTAGTTTACGCTTTTGTCTAGAGAATTTGCTATGAACGACAAAGTCAACTTTAAATCTAATATTACTATCTAAACCATCAAATTTTATATGATATTATCTAGATGACAATTCAGAATGGACCTCGAGATACACATATGAAATATCTCTCTGGTTATACTGTATTTTGCAGCCTTCGTTGATCCATGTTTTTTCAAAGTACTGGTGTTATCTGTTCTTAGTTTTATGTATTTAGGGAATACTTCTTTCCTCAGACATGTTGTTAAAAACCATATATTCTGCGTGTTGATAGCACTTCTAAGTGAGAGAATTTCAGGTCTGAGAAATACTTAAGTTTATTTTTGATAAGTATATCTCTAGTTTACGCTTTTGTCTGGACAATTTGCTATGAATTTGCTATTCAGATGCTAATATATTCTGTTTGCATCTAAAGAAGTCGTTTGTAACGACGAACCGCGTCATGCTATGTTGTCAATAAAGTGTGAATCAAAAGCTAAAGTGTTTGAATTTTAGTTTATATTCAAGTGTATTTGTTCTTTTTATCATATCATAGCAATTTAAAAAAAGCAAAAGAAAAGTGTGGAGCAAATCTTATATTATAACACAACGATTATACCAGAAGCAATCTACGCAGCCGAAAAAAGGGTGATTGACAATCCTACGAAAAATGAACAAGAATGAAAAATCCTGAGGAAAAGAACGATATCAAAAGACAAATAAAATGACGAAAGAAATCAGTAATTGACTGAAATGAATTGAATTGATTTAGATTGAGTTCGTTGTAATATTTCATTAAATGCTATTATTTAGTTATTAGTTACTATTTTAGTTTTTTTTAAATTAGATTGAGCTATTTGTTATATTTCTTTCATTTCAATTATTTAGTGAATATTCAACATTATGTTATTTTCTGTAATTGGGCATTATACATGTTGAGAATAAAGAAATTATTATTATTATTATAAAACAGTTATTCACGATGTTTTGCACCAATAAACTTACTCGTACGATTTGATAGCTTGATTCATATTTGAACGATGCTGATTCAATTTACAAATTGTTATCCACTGAGCTGTTCTGCGATTATTAACTGGCAGAACGGCTTACTAATCCAGAATGATTAACAATAATCACTCACATACACAAACTGCTTTATACTAATAAAGTGAATTAATTTTTTTCATGTTTAATTCCCACAAATGGGTACGTATTCGCGAAATGTAATCTCTTCATAATCTCAAAGTAATTAATAACAAACCGGGCTGCCTTGAACGTAACCCATCAAACGCTAACTGAAATATGAATTATCCAAGCAAGATGGAATTAGTTTTCTTGACTAGGAGATTAGGACGCATTCAAAACTTAATAAGTTTATACAGAGAGTCTCAATTAGGCTAATAAATTGCCAGCGGAACGATGTGTTCGCCCCTGTTCGCGAAATTATATGATTACCATGAAGACCGAAACGTGGATTGAAAATATAAGTTCAAAATGGATTCCTTAATATTTGGCGGAAGGGGGAAGTTGTTGAATTCGCAGTGGAAGCAGTAGGTTTGAGTTGTATGATGTTTTGAACGTAATTAAAGCTTATTAAGATTCATTTATGGTTTTAAATTGGCGTAACGGTTCCTTTGAGCAAATTCGCAAGAACTGAGTAATTATATATTGTTTAATGTTGAATTCTATGGAATTTATGTGAGGATCTATCGTAATTTCTAAGAAGAAAATTGATAAATAGTAGTCTGTAAGTAGGTAAGTTTATCGGTGCAATACAAAATTACTAACTCTTTTTACACAATTTTTAATATAAAACACAAAAATTCAAAATATGACTATTTATGTGCTCAACTCTATGAAAGTATAAATCACAAATCTATAAGTTTCGATGCCACATCATAAAAATCGAGAAAAACGAGAATTTTTATCGAAAACTGAAAAATATTTTTAAGGGTAGACCACCCTTATCAGTGGTATGAAAAGTATACAAAAACTGATTCGCAAAAGAAACAACAGCTGTATTTTTATTGCCACATCATAAAGAAATTAAAAATGAAAACTTTGTTCGGAAACTAAGAGATTTATTGAAAACTGAAGACTTATTTTTTTGGGGTGCACTACCACGGACGATTTCAAATTTTCCTGAAACTAGTATCAACAGAAAAGCATACTTAAAAGAACAAAATTAGTCCCTAATGCGGTTCCTTCTATTTTTCCAAGTTTACCGCATTATTTGTCAAAAAATGTGACCTTACCTAGGAAAAATCCAGAGGACAGGCGGGGAAATTATTTAGATCGCAATAATTACACAGGCCTACAAAAAAAATTGTTTTGAAGCAGCTCGGTTTGCGCCTATGGTCGATAAAGTAGTTAATGTACAATATATTGACATATGTCATTTTAACTCCTCAGCTCTAGTTTTTATACTACCCTCATTCTAAATGTTTACCGGTCTTGTTCGTAAATAGTCATTATTACGAACAATTAATAATAAATTTAATTATTATTAAATACTTATTTGAATAACATTTGTGAACAGTCAGATTTAAAAACAATTAATTAAAATCAACACATTTGACTTAAGTTTCATTGAATATATTGAAAACTCTACATATGTTTCGGGTGGTCAACCCATTGTCAAGAGTATACAATGTGACTGAATTTCAAAATGTTCAGCTTTCACTTAAGTATGTATATATTCTAAGCTACAGAATTTAACACTGGTTTCACGGAAAAATCCACCTAGTCATTACAAATAGGTAAATTTTTTTTTGGCTATCGAAATTTCCAAGACTTCAAGGGTATCTAATCTTTTGTCCCTACTACCTGTGTGTACTATTTCGGTCTTCTTGGGATCCAAGAAAAGATTATGTTCAACGCAGTGTGCAGAAAACCCCGTATTAGGTTTATTCGATAATACCCGAAACTATGTAAAGTTATGTAAATATGTAAAGTTTTTAATATATTCAGTGGAACTTGAGATTTCTTCAATACTCCAGTCAAACAAATATTCCTGATTGTTGGAAGGTTGAAATGGGTTCAGTTATCAAGAAAATTCATTTTTATCTTCTTAATTTAAGTGAAGAAATTATTACCATAAATAACCAAATTACAGTGGATGAAGACATGCTAGTAACTGTATTTTTGAATGGAAAAAAGTTGTTGTACACCAATTCAAGTT
Organism: Henosepilachna vigintioctopunctata; assembly: GCA_030704895.1. Classification (NCBI taxonomy): domain Eukaryota; kingdom Metazoa; phylum Arthropoda; class Insecta; order Coleoptera; family Coccinellidae; genus Henosepilachna; species Henosepilachna vigintioctopunctata. The sequence goes on along the minus strand of JARQZJ010000121.1, from coordinate 5,790,088 downwards.
GGATTTTACCTATTGACTTCAAAATTGGATAGGTGGTCTGAAATAGAAACCTTGTTGATAAGATAGAAAGATATTCCAGAAAGTCTGGATCAATCTTTCAGATATTTAATCGAGGAAAGTTTGTTATTCAAATGAGGCATCGATTAAAATGAGTTGTGGTATGCTTGAAGATTTTTCAGAAAACAGGGATACTTGTTTAAATAACCTACGAATATTAATTGATCAAATAAAATTATTAAGAAGAAACGATACTCGACTGATAAAATACTTATGTCTTTCGTGTTATACACTCGTTTTTCCTGTGCTTATGATTTAATGCGGAATTACTTCAATTTTATGTAACTTTTTATTTAAATAAGTGTCACTGACTAGAAGAATTATTTTATACGCAGTGGGGCTTCGAAAACATCGTTGTTTCCTCGCTTATTTTTCTGTTACAGGAATATGTGCTGAGGAATAATATTTAGTATGTTATAAATACCAATATTTTTCATCCGTTCAGAATATACAATAAGAGTTAAAATAATACTTGAATCTTTGGGATCAACGGACTAGGACAGTAGACCACCAGCTCGATTTTGGCAACATCGCCGGACTACGCTCTTATGGCCTGTTTGAAGTTGGCCGCGGCACTACTCTTATCACTCAGGGGTATCAAAAATAGATTACCACCAATTCTCAGATATACCCAATATACATATGAAATTTCATGTATGGTAAAACACTCTGACACGAGAATTTTATATATTAAATATATTTACATACATTCTATATTCTCAAATTATATTCTTATGTTTATATAAAAAAATGTTTTCTCATAAAAATTCCAGCGTAATAAATAATGGCACAATTACTCATACCCAACTGATTTATAAGCTAACGAACCACTTGATGTATTTGCTCATCTCTTATCAGATTCTCGATTGTTTACATTTCTTAAACACTGACTGATTGTGTATTTTAGCTGTTATTTTGACATGCTTAGACAATCATCCGTGTTTTCTAAAGTAATAAGTTTACTTAAAAAGTTTAAGAAACAAGGTTATCTGCAAAGGAACCTTGTACCATTGTTATCTTCCTGCTGTAATATGAGTTTGGAAATTTTATAACACTTAATCTGAAGTGATAAATAATAGTAATAGATGTTTACAGGATGGCCTGGAATATATTCAATGTTAACTGCGAGTCTCTTGATTAAAACTTAATAATTGGTGTCATTTGGACGAAGACTGGTGGTTCACTAGGACCCTAGATCATGGTGAATTACAATTACTACATTTTTATTTTCAATCTACTTTATTTTTTATTGCACTGACAGTGATTAAAAACGAGATGAAGAGAAAGGAGGCGATATAGTTTTTGAAATAAATACTAAACAACCAAGTCCTTTAAAACATCAGTGGAAATGCCAGGAGAAAAAAACAATAATTGTGCAAATGAGCGAATGGAAAATGAAGAAAAAGAAGTAAGTCGAGTACAGTATCATTTGACAAACTAACAGTTATATTAATCCATTGAAAATTATAATAATCACACCATTTTTACGAGTTAAACTGAAGAAATTTTACCCGTTAGAAGTGGGGGAAGTACAGGGTTAAATGAAGCAGAAGGTACACATTATATAAGTATTCCATAGAGAATAAAGGGGTGAGAGTCGAAAGTTGAATATTTCGGAAGGAAAGAGATTGAAATTAAGACAATAGGGATGAAAGAAGTAATAATGGCGACAAGCTGAAGATGGGATGATCATTTATTTATGTTTTTGCAATCGGTGCGAATCAGAGGAATCCAGAATTTTTCCTTTCAATTGTGCGTCTGAAAACTAGTTTCAACCTACGAATTGTTTGTTTTTCTTTTAATTATTTATAAATGATATAGCAGCCATTTCTTTCTGAGTTTGTGTTCTCAATGTCAAACACACTCGTCCAAACAAAGAAGTTCTCTGGCACATCTAGTAGTATTTCTTTGAGGACAAATCTTCGTCATGGGCAAAACTTCTTGTTAATCTTATGTGATTGCTTGTGTTGGTTATTGGTCTTGTATGATGCAAAATATTCCACGAACTATGATGCACAGATGCCAAATGATCGCTTTAACAAGTATGTCTTGATGATGTGGCAACAGCTATCATAGGGATCTTGCTCCAAATGTGATGACAATCGAAGATCCAAAGCTACCTGAGATAACAGTGCATCGAATTTACTTTTCGGGATTCAGATAGATGAAAAAGTTTTTAGGTCTTCCTTTGATAATGCAAAGTACGTATTTTAACACGTAGATTTTGAAAGGTGGAGATAACGAAATCTAAGAATACTCTCACCCCCTTATCACATAATGCCACACTTCGTCGACCACCTCTCAACCCCTCAGCGTGTGACGTAATTTATGAATAAGCCTTTTATCAGTGAGATTGGGTATGTAATTCATGCTATGGAATTATATTAACCACTAAATATTATGAATTGATTAATACTACGAGCTCAAATCGAATTCAAAGTACTTTTTAGAAACATAACCTCATAATTCATTGGAATACCTACAAATCTTTGGTATCAACAAAAACCCGATGACGTCAATACTGTTACATAAGCATTATTACCCGGAAAAAATAACCTGGTACTACCTTGCAACAAAATGCATTTAATTTCACTTTTCCGCAATATTTACTGCGTAATATTTCACAATGCACTTCAAACTTATTGTCAGTTATAAATCTATGAAGCCATAGAGTTAATGTCAAATATCCCATAGACATTCATTACAAGAATAGTAAATTTCAGTTGACCTTCAATTCTATGATGTTAAAATTTATCACCTGGAATTTTTTTCTTGCGTAAAAGCCAAGGTAGAATATGATCGTATATAATTCTGTCAATAACTGTATGTATATCATGTTATAGTATCTTAAGTAAATATTTGTTCGGTTATCACGTCACCTTATCGGCCATATTATAATATAGGATCAATATAATTTTGCGGGCATTTCTATGAAAATCGATTGTTGTTACACACGTTAAGTAATCTCACGCATCGATTAGGTTATCATGAGATGTTTCGTTCCACATTTGTAATATATACAGTGAGGTCATAATGTGTAGCAGACGTCTTTACCCAAGAGTTACTTTTTTCATTCAATAATCAATATACAAAGACCTACAGTCAAAATCTTATCCTGAACAGCAATTGGGACCATAATTTTATATTTATTTCTTTATTATCCTTTTATTTTAACCGCTAAATTCATATAAAAGTTCATACCTAGACTGGGCTTCAAACCCAGCACTTCCTTTTTACATGAGACTTCACCAAAATTTTTGTTGAGTAGAATCACGAGATATTTTCTTTCAGATGGAAAACCATGCACGTTCAATGATTGATTTCATTATAATTTTTCGATTCGAAAAACAGAAACACATAATTTAAGAGCCTCAAAAGAAAACAGCAATATAAATAAGGTGGAAATAGAGTGAAAAAATTGTTATCAAATATTATACGCCTCCATTTTTTCACTTTATTACTTTCACATTTGAAGCACGTGAAGTTTTTTCGCCTGACTTCGTGAAGCTCAAAAATTTCGTGAAACCAAGTTATTTTCAATATAAAAAAAATTAAATGAGGTAGTCAAATCAAATAATTTACTGTACTGGCTTCTTTTGGAAACTTCAAATTATGACTTTTATTTTGTGCATTACATATTATTCACTTTCTAGTTGGTATAACCTTTAAATCGCCAGGAACGTGCATAACTTGCCTGGGTTTCGAAGACAGCACATCTGTTTTACATGTATATTTTCCAAAGTTTCTCTCAAACATGAGTCAAGATGTACTTTCAGATGAGAAACTATGCACAATTGTTTGATTTAATTCCAATTTCAAATTTGCAAAACAGTTGACCTAAATTTCAGTCCCCACAAAACAAAAGGTTAATGAATAAAGTTGAAAGTAAGTGAATAAATTATTATCAAATATTATACTTCTTCAAATACTATCAGATTAAAAACAAGTGCTATCTTTCCACTTCACTTTGAAAGCTTAAAAATATTTAAGAAACAAAGTTATTTTCAAAATGATAAAAAATAAAATGAAAACTTAAATCGAATAAATGACTTTGTAAACTTTCAGTTCATCTCGTACTCTCCATTTTTCATTCGTTAAGTAATTGAAAGTTCTCGAAATAAAAATATTATTCTCGCAATAATTGTAAAAATCTATAAGGAAATTAAACTATAATATAATACATTAGCCAATCAATATATATCGCTCAAATAACCAATAATTCTAATCTCTAATCGAGTGAACATACTTGAGTTATGTTTCGAACCTTTTGACCATCATCAGTAGTTGTCCAGTAAAAGTTTGAGCTTTCACAGTATTGTTTGAAATTTCTGATGAGGTAGGTCAATGCAATATTGACTTATATATAAACTTTCATAAGCAAGTGGTTTTTAAACGTCTGAACTTCTTTCGGTTTCTTAAAAAATCTTCACGAGTTTTATGACAGATAGTACAAACTAACAACATCTGCTTATTAACAAAATTCTTCGTAAAGTTTGTATATATACACAAATAGCTTATTATAAGCGCTCTAAAACAAGTCTACTTGCTCGTCCAATGTTTCAGACTTTTAAATCATCATCACGGGTTAAATATTTCAAAGCTAGATATTTCGAAATCATCTAAAGGTCTCTATCTATGTACCTACGTAAATATAGCAGCATTGGTAACCTAGAAAGGAATCTTTAAATCCGGTTTTATAACACCGACTTATTTCGGTAGTGAAGACTGCACATAAATCCAAACACGTCAATTCGTGAGCTCATTTTAATAAAATGGTTTGTTGTGTTAGGGGGCGTACGAGGGGGCGATGGAATGATTGCATCTGTCACTATGTGAGATTGGAAATTAGTCATAATTTCATTACCTTCAAACAACCTTTGTTTTCGAGAAATGGTCATAGATCTGTTTTCAGACCATTCTTATTACAACAAGATGAGTATTCATTTACCTAGACAATTGTGAGTTTTTAAGAGCCCCATGTCAAATAATTTTTGAAGACATCTACCTCATTAGAGAAACAAAAAATCAGGATTGGAACAAGTATGATGTTAAATGTATAAAATAATCGAAGAATCTATAAAAAAATTGTTATAATATAAATTGAATATAATACACTTGGGTTACTTTCATAGAACTTAATAACAACTTGATAATTGACAAATAATTATTATGATATACTATATAAAATAAATGACACGGGGGTTTCGCTCATCTCTTGGTGAAACATTTTGTTGAAAACTATACAATTAAAAATTAACACACTTGACTTAAGTTTCACTGGATATATTAAAAACTCTACATATGTTTCGGGTGGTTAACCCATTATCAAGAGTATACAATATTACTGAATTACTCAGTAATACAGTATTCAGAATATTCAGTAATATTGTATACTCTTGATAATGGGTTAACCACCCGAAACATATGTAGAGTTTTTAATATATTCAGTGAAACTTAAATCAAGTGTGTTAATTTTTAATTTTATAGTTTTTTACTATATAAAATATATTTTATGGATTCATTATTCGCATTGGTAAGAGAATTTAGCAATATATCAACTCTGAAAAAAACATTGTATTGTGCTTTCGTAAGATCTAAACTTGAATACGGATCAACAGTTTGGAATCCTGGTTATCAGTTACATATTGATCGACTGGAGTCTATTCAACGAAACTTCCTGAAACTTTTGAGCTTCAGAATTGATGGAATATATCCATCTATAGGCATACAACATGAAACACAAGTCGGCATAATGTGGATACATTCAGTGCGCGAAGGAAATACCATGCAATAATCTTCTTGCATAAAATAATTAACAATAAAGTGAAATGTCAGGAATTATTGCAAAAGCTTGACTTTATTGTTCCAATAGTTTCTTCCAAAAACGAATTCACGTTCTACCTTCCAACCGCTAGAACGAATGTTCTAAAATTCTCTCCATTGTACACGATGTGTGAACAATGTAATATTTTGGATATTTTTAACTGTGAACAATCATTTATGTGTATTCACGTACACGATTCATATTCACGCATATACTTATATGTGTGTATATGTGTTAATATGGAAATGTATATGTATGCGTGTGTTTATGTTTATGTATAAGTTTGGTCAGCATTTAAGTTTTTTTTTTCCTATAATTGTATTTCATTTTATCAGTTGTGATTTCAAACCACAAACTCCTTCTTTTAAAATTTAACTTTTAAATTTGAAAGTACAAAATTGAAACTTTTGAACTTTTGTACTACCAATTTTCTTTTCAGTATCCGTTTTCTTTTCTGTTTTGGAATTAGGACTTGCCCTGTAAAACAGTGTATGTTAAAGAAATAAAATTAAAAAAAAATATTTGAAATTCTGTGAAACTAAATCATGGGTTTCCTTATTTTATTTATTGAATTGAAAACTTTTGAGCCACATTGCCCAATTTTTGGTAGCGGAATATCTTATGGGTTCTCGTCCCAAAAAGCTTGAAAGAGTATATATGTAGTTATAAGGTTATCGTATTGTACTTAGTTAAATGTCAATCAAACATTTTCATTTCTAACTTCAGTTACAATAAGGCTATTGTATTTTTTTTTAGAACACAATGAAATAATTCAAAGTATAAACATAAACATAGATAAAATTAATGAAGACAGTTATGCAAATGAAAATAATCGAATACATTGAAATTTATAAAAATACAAATACTATTCTAATACTATGATAATATGATTGTATATGTATTAATTTTCGTCTCAATTAAATTTCATTTATATTTTATCATTATTCTGTACAGCCTGTAATTTATTCTAATATTAAAAAACCATATATACAAGCATATAATTGTTGCTTGGAGTATCAATTATTGTGACAACCAGATTGATATTGATACGTTTAATTTAAGCATTATGGAATTTCAAGTTTTAATAATTAAAGTTCAGAGTTTTTACTTGTATCAGTAATCTCTATAACTCCCAGTTTTTTCACGTTTTATTCATTCTATTTAACGATTTAATTGAAGGGAGGGTTATTTTGATATTTGTATGTTTCTATTAAATAGATAAAGCAATTCAACAAAGATGTCGAACAAAGAGATCCTTCAAATAAAGTTTGTCACACTTTTTTCCATGAAGGAAAATATAAGACATACAATTTCAACCTTTTTGTGGAATTCAAAAACACTAAAAACTCGGAATCGATAAATGGACATGTGTTTGAAAACACGAAGGGTTGATTTTAATTTCTTTCACAAATATTTTCCTGATATCTTAGAAGAATATTTGATATAACGTTCATAGAATTCGGACAGGGAAGGTCGACGATAAGTCACATGTCGGAATAACTCACGTTGACATTGTGTAACGAGGTGTTAAGCGGATAAAGGTGGATCAGGAAGTTAGTTTTAGTTGGAGCTTGCGAAAAATGACCCATCTCTACACCGGATTTCGATCTTCACGCTACAATTCCTAGACTTGATGATGTCAGAACTCGGGTTGAGAAGAATGGTTATGGAGGAAGGCCGATACGTATACATACTTCCAAGAAACTGAATCACTAACAGATATAACTTTGATCCACTGATGCTCCTTCTTCAAGAAATAATCAGGTAATTATATCTGAAATAACAATTTATAACATTGAGTCGTCCTCATTATTGACCCTTGAATTATTTTGTATAATTCGCATTACAGAATGTCGATTATTGTCGAATAATGATTGGATATAATTGAAATAAAGAACTACATAACCGATATTATGAAAATTGAGTAGATATACAAAAATTAAGGATCTTGTTTATCACTGACCGTATGTCCTGTTTCGAACAGGACCACCCCGTCTTTTTAGTTAATCCCAAGATAATCTAGGGGCACAAAAAGTACCGTTTTTCGAAATGGTGTGAAAATTTTCACCTCTCGAGCATTGACAAATGTCCCCAATGAACTGCCTAAGTCTGACGTCATAATGACTTCAAACAAATGAGTTTATTATTGTGAAATTCCATAAAATATGTTAACTCATTGTTTTCTCATCAAATCGATCAAGAGTCTCACGTTATCGCCAAAAATTAACAAACACTGAATAAAATAGTACTTATGGAACATCATCGTCATAAGCTTCTTGATTTGGAGTCAATTTTTGGCTCAAAAGTCTGAAGCTGTCTTGAAGTCAAGAAGCTGTGACTTCACGACTCAGGCAGTCTATTAGCACAAAAAGTTTTTTGAAAGTCGAGCCACGGCCACCTTCAATACAGGCCATGAAATGAACATCTGTTAAAAGTAGATAGTGGTCCAACAATCCCGCCATTAGTTGAGCTGGTATACTAATGCAAATAGGACGCTTCCCAAAACTTTCACAATTTGAGCTTTTGGTATAAATTCTATTGTAGGTATTGAAGGTGGCCGTGTCGAGCATCAGAATTGTGCTTTATAACATTGACGTCACCAAGTTTTAACCAAGAATTATTGAAAGTTGAAAAACGGTCACGTTATTAATACAGTAACATAAATAGATCAATAGTTAGCTGTTTTAAATCAGTGGTACGAACTCTTGACAATAAGTAAACAGCTCCTCATATATTCAGCAAAATAATTAAACTATTTTCAGTTATCAATTTTGCAAAAAATTATACAAATAGACATTCAATAAGTCAATTGACATTCTTGGAAGAAATAAACATTAAGTTTAACAAACAAACATCAATATTCGATATTAAGAATAACATTGGGCATATTTATTCGTGTTGGAAGCAATAAAAAAATTATTAGAGTTAGATATTCATAAAAAAGAATGGTTATGTATATCTTAATGAATATAAACTTCGTTATACAATTAAATTACTAATAATTTAAATCACAAACGCATATAGTTCCTACAATTTGTTATAAAATTAGTGAACCTACAGCTCAGTACCTACCTATTATTTATTACGTTTTAGAAAATTATTTCTCGCATTATTATCGGAAATTCTACAGTGTTGCGTAATTTATTGTAGGTTCCTGGATCGCTTCAATTTAAAAACTCGAAGAATTGACATGTAACTAACTTCTGATCTAATTTGTTTTAATTTATAATCTGTATTGAGTGAGTAAAATGATTTTTTGTACATAACAGCTATAAAATTGATTCAATAATTATTACTGGTATTATAATTAATTTTCTAGTTACCGTGAGGATGACATAACCTTGAATTGAATACGAACATTGACCAGTTTTTTTATATGTACATCGTCCATTTCATTTCATTTTTAGAAGGTTACAACATTAATCGATTAATAACTTTTAATAACTGCCATCATTCGATACAAATTTAATTTACTGAAAAAGTTATGAAATTTACTGGTTTTTCTGCAGAAATATCTAACTTTTTTTGCCGTCAATTGATATAATTTGACAACTGAACAAATATTGATAAAGCAAACAAACTCTGTTAGAATTTCGTAAACACAATGTTTTCATTTCGACACATTTATGGAATTTAACCGAAATTCGTTCAATTAATTATGGTTTTATTGTCGAAAACCCTCCTCTAAAGTCTATACCGTCCTTCCTTTATGATTTTTTTTTGATTTTGACAAAGAAAGTAAATTTTTATTTTTCGACGTCCATAAAAATGAAATATGAAAACATTCATATTTCATTTATTTTATTGACTTTCATGAACACCAAGGATAATATAATTATTGAAGGCAATAGACCAGTGTTTCACAATCTTTATTGTGTTATGCCCACCAATTTCCAATTTCTAAAATTCTTATACCCTCCGAAAAGCATGAAAAAGTTAAAATTAAGAAGTGCAAAAGGGTTAAACTCGTGTCGAATCCATTTTCGAATTGGCCCCCTCAACAATCAAATTACCCCACTGCACAGCACTGCTATAGACAAAACTTAACCTACAATTCGAACAGAGAGTCATAGAGTAGATAACTATATGGTACGTATGTATGTGTATCTATGTTGTGTATATAATATTTATTATAATTGAGTCAATATCTAACTAATGTATTTTGAATTGAAAAAATAGTTGTATGCACTTATTTTCCATATAGGTACACTTCATCTGTATCAAATTTCACATTCTTCCATTTCCGAAATTTCCTTGAAATGAGGTACGAAGTTTTTACTTTACGTGTTAATATATAGTGAAGTTGTAAATGAAGCTATAACCGGAAAAAATTCCCTTCTGTGTTATCTTCTTCCAGATCAAGACATTTTGACATAATCTGACGTTTAACATAGTTTAGCATTAATTTAAATTCATATAGAAACTCTGAAGAAGAATTTTAAGTTATTGAGCTGATGAAAACGTAAGCCCAATATTCTAAAAATATCTATTCACTTTAGTAAGTGAATAGATATATAAGTCAGACAATCATAGGGTGGTGTACTTTGCTATTTATATTCGTAAAGACGATTTCGGCAGTGTTTAAATTCATTTCACAAAATTACTCACATGCCTGAAAAGAGTCGACCAAATTAAGTAGGATTTTGGTGAACGTAGCAATATATTTACAAAGAAATTCTATACTCTATGAAACCAACACTTTGAAGTATTACCAACCAAAAAAAATAGACGAACTATTTCATTTCAAATTATATTACGAAAGAGCTGAATACAAGAATAGCATTTCTATATGTCCTAGGACAAATAAAAAGAGATCTTGAAGCGATAAAAAACCTCTGAAGTCATGTTTTTTATTCGCACCTATCTTTATCTTGATGCCAAACCCTGAGAATTTATCTTTGAATTAAGTTCGTTTAATGAAGCAATGATATTGTGATATAAAATATTAATCAATATTTCTGATGATGTAATAATAAATTGATTGAAACAGCTACATTGTCCTTCAATAAACCCAGTAAACGTTTAATTGAATTAACTTCACGAACAAATTTTGCTCATTTCAATGCTTTTAGAAAATAACGACTAAACAAAGGTTGAATAATTTCTAATTCTTTATTATAATAATTTGAATTCTTTTTGAAGTCAGTTTTACAATAATAAATAGTACCTGCATATATACATTTCATTATGAAAATAACCAGGCCTGAGGTCAAGGTAGGCCTTGGGATATAAATTGTATGTAAATGAAGTTTTAGTTTGACAAGCTAACGTTCAAATAGACTCAATATCAGTGATATTGAGGTATAATTTCTAATGGTTATAAAGGTTATCCTATACTTACGATGATAGGTTTTATATTTTACTGAACTCCTTTGGAGTTTCAAAATTATAGTTCTTCGTTCAACTTTGTTTTGAATGTTATACATTAAGAATTTTTTGTCTACGAAAACGAAGAACCCGAACGGAAAGAACTTGTTTATTGGTAAAAAATTGAAAAAGAAATCTATACAGAAAAACTTCACAAAACTCCCAATTCGTATTCAATTTTTTGTCGAATTGGCAACATGGGAATGTAATTTAAAAATTGTTGCCATAAATTATTAGATCTAAATAATAAAAATATTTCTAGATCGATACTCGAGAATTTTTGTTGGTTGTATTGTGTCCAGTTTTCTAAAGAAAATAAAACAAATTGGCACAGACAAAAACATCGAAATATTAAGATTTTTTATGACAACAAAATACACAATGTTCTGATACATACATGTAGTTCCTGTATTCTATTCACAATAAGATGAAAATTAAACCACGAGTTCAACTGATTTGCTGATTATATTTTCTTTGAAGACACAATATAATATTGCTAATACTACAAAAATTAAAAATGTTGATGATCTGATTAAAATGCAATTTCTAGGAGACCTACAAGAAGATGAGTCAGCACAAAAAAAAACACGATAAATCATCTTACAAAATAACAACGTCAACAGATCTGATAACTATGTCAGAAAGAACCTTCTAGAAATTTGAATGAATGAAAAATATCACATTTCTTGACTAAAGAAAAACCGTTGAACTTAATAAACGATATAGAAATAAAGTTAACAATAAAAGAACGTCTTGAAGTGTGTAAATAACACGAACGTATGGGTTAGCCTATCTCAAACTAACGGTAATAACTCTTGACAATACGTTGTAGTCACAAATTTATGACGAATCAAGTGAAAACGTTCAGTGAATTGTGGTAAAATTCGAAATGTTTAGGGCTAGGAAGTCATTCTCAGTGCCTAAGTTGTTTAACATTGTTTTGAAGTCAACAAGAATTTATATATCGGCAGTGCCTTGATAGTAGGAGGAGAAAATTGAAGAAAATTACCTTTTTTCCATCCCTGAACTTGACAGATCCTTCGATAATGCAACTGTTATCAACCATTGCTGGAAATATCCTTTATGTAAAGTGCACTGGGTAAATCCAAGATGAACACACAATATTTACATCACTCGTCAATCAATAAAACTCTTCAGATTAAAATTTATCAAATATTGGAACGAACAAACACGTAAACACTAAATTAAGTTGATATCGAGAAATACACTATACACTTGTAAAGTGAAGATGAAATTTTTAGTCACAATTAATGGAAATTGAAATACAATAGCGAATCGTTTCAGTAAATTCGCCGGAAATTACGTTTTTCGCGCGCCTTCCGGGAATGGCGCATAGCACCTACCTCGCTACTCTGTACCCAGAACGCGACTGGTTCTGTGAATCTTCTCTCGGTGCTCGAGCATTGCATTTTGACGCGGACATTCAGCGGTGTCTAGAGAACGATTGCGACATATGATCTTCATTCCTACCGGTGGAAAAACTTCGATGCCGCTATAAAAATCTCAATATAAAGACGACAAGTAGAATTAGCTTCTCTACAAAAACTGTCCAGTTATTTACCACTCAATATTTGAACTGCAATGTCTGTAATTCAAGAAGGAATACTGATATGGACGATGTGGTACGTAATTCCCAGGATGAAACAGCTTAATTTGATAATTTATTCTATAAACAGAGTACTTCTTAAAATCTTCAACCATTTACCGAATTTGAAATTATTGAATGCTCATTTGCTTGAGAAGAAGGTTAGTCTTTTCTGTAACAAAAGCATACTAAAGTGTGGCAGAGAAATTTGATGATTCAAATATAAAAAGTAATGTATGAATCATTTTTTTATCATATTTGTTCATTCTTTTTACGATCTTGACGATGTAAAATTGTCTTGAAGGGTTATTTTAATCTCCTTTTTCTCTTTCAAATGTCGTTGTATACTATTGTGAATTCCATGTAAAATTTAACCAAACTTTTTGTCCGAGGACTGTAATCAGATTCAAACTGATTTCAGTCCTTTTATGAGTATTCTTCTCAGTTGTAATTACTCTATTAATTGAATAAATGTAATAAAAAAATATCAGGAATGTTTCACACTGAATGAATATTATTATTAAAAACAATAATAAAATAAGAGAAATAATTTGTAATTACTTTTTTGAGGTTACGGAAATTTCTTATAGAATTTTTACAAGTTTTTCTTTCAATTTCTTCTTGATGATTATAATTTCTTTTTGATTTAAAACGACATAGAACACTTCATTTTGTATATAATGAACAATAAAACATGCTGCGAAAGTTGAAAATGTTGCGTTATTTTAATTAAAATGTTACAATTTCATTGCGAATTGAAAATATATCTTACGTTATTATATACCTATATTAACTTGTACAGAAGACGAATATCTGAAAATTTAATTTTACCTCCTCCATACACCTCAAAGAGAAATTGATACATCCAGATATCCGTTTAAGAGCTGAAATTAAGACTATATATATAATCAACCCCAAATGTTAACCCCTAAATGAATAAGTAAGGTTAACTTGTTATTATACCAAATTTCCTTTTTATATTGTTATTTCATCCACGTAAGGGGTATAGATTGAAAAAGAGTGTGTTTATTAAACGATTCGAAACCAGATCTACATTCAGTCATATAATTTTGTTGAAATGAATATAATAAAAATCTAAAGTAAAAATACAATATCGTTGAAAACACCGTAAAAAATTATTTTTTTCTATATCATAGAATATACGGTCTTTTTATTTTGTCGAATCATGAATTGTCATTGAACCTGGTTATTTTGAAAGAGGGAAAAACAATAATTTCGAAAATAATAACAAAATGAAATTGAGGTTTACAAATTTATCGAATATTTTTTTTTGCAATTTTTTCATTCTTTTTATTCTTTAAAATACTTACGGGTATTAATAGATCGTTTCGTCGTTATTTATGAATAACTATAAAAAACAAATCGTTCATATTCATGGTACGTAAGACTTTTTGGAATTCGAAATATTTTTTCTAAGGTACTAAAATCGTTTATTTCATCTGCAGCTGCGTTTTTTTGTAAACGAACTGCGGTAACTAAGATAGCTTTGACCTTCAATATTAAAAAAACCTCCCTTTTCTAGTACACGATGTTGGGGGTGCTTAGGGGTTCTTCAAGGAAATATTTTGAATGGAAATAAAATATCTAATCGACATTATATTTCAATGTCTTGTGAAATATCACAATATTTGATAAAAAATAATAAGATTCAAGGATATGAATCGAAAAATTTCGATTATTCTAGACTAATTGGTTGATCACTCAAAATACGTTTTCAATTTTAATATTCTCTAATAGTAGATATTTAATCGTAATACATTTACCCCAGTTTCTCTAGCAATCTCAAATCTTCAACAATTTCGTATGTTTCTCTTGTTAATTAGTTTTAATGCGATTTTTAGATGAATTTCTACATTTGTGTTCAATTTGAATATACCCCATAAACTAGATTTTCAAAAGTGGAATGAAAAGTATTCGAAAAACGAAGAAATGTACTGCAATACTTTGGTTTGTTGATTGGAACATAACCTAATATGATTAATAAATTTTTTATAGAGGAAATAAATAAATTCAAACCAATCGAAACTATATAAAAATTGTTTGAAATATTTTACACATGTATTGGTTGAGATAAGTTATATTCTAGCATTTATTGAGGCAATTCAATAAATACGTTTAGGGTCCATTCAATTTTGTTACATATTCTTTCTCAAAGCAAAAGCTTTATTACTATTGATATAATTATATAAATTATTTTCCGAGGGTTGGCAGTTGATTTCGAGTATCTATCATTATTTTTATCTGGTTCATTGAGTCAAATAAGCCTTTTTGATCAACTACCAGAGTAAGTTCAATACGTCGTCCCATTTGTGCTAATGGGTTATTTTATAAATCTTAGTTCGTTTAAATCGAGTAGCCAATAAAAACTAAAACCGTTTTAACAAGACGTAAGTTCTATAAGTCTCTAGAAATGTCGAACAGTTGACCCGATATCCATTGTACAAATCGCAAATCATTCAGATTTTACCTGATATTTCCAAGGAACCTAGTCCGCTATTGTCGTCTATACAGCGCACGAGATGCCCAGGGTTGCCAAGATGCATAAAATTACTACATAACACGACAAAATTAGCCAACTAATTTATTTTCTGAAAAATATAGACACAATAAAATCAAGTGAGGATACATAATTGAATATTCCTGATTTATTGCTAATTATGAGCTATTAAATTTCTTTGAAAATATTTATTAAATTGTTAAAACACTTAACAATTGAAACGATTTCGGAGATTTCAGAGGTTAAGAATATGTTGTCCACTACACCATTGTTTCTGTGAAAAATTCCTTCATCAGAGGAATGAAAACTGATTGAAACTCTTGGAAAATTAATACTTTTACCACCGAAGAGAGATTTTGATCCTCTTCTTTTACTTACTGAAATAAATGTTAAGGAGAATCCCTCTGGTGAGTTGAGTTTTAAAATTTGTTCCTCAATATGTAGGATCTCTTTGTTAATAGTTAATGAAATCGTGAAACGACTGGTGTCCATTGTGGAACATGGTGAAATAATATTCCGGACTAACTTGCCGTGGTCAAGTGGAACTCTTCCAGACGTTTCGACGCTAACTGCGAGAGACATCTTCAGTGGCAGCGAGTAACGACTCTGGAGCAACTCCGTTTCTCCAGAGTCGTCGCCTGGTACACAACTACGTCTAGGCGCTCTCCTCCACTGAAGATGTTTCTCGCAGTTAGAGACGAAACGTCTGGAAGAGGAGGAATTTCAGTTGACCACCAGGCCAATCAGCCTGGAAGATTATATCACAATGTTTCACAATAAAATATTCTTGTTTTTAATGCAATGAGTGGAAAATGAAGAATATGTTTTCTGGGTTTGGTAACTTTTTTGAAGTTCTCTTATTATTTTGTCAAATGAATCTTTCTGACTGTCTAATATAACATTTACCACTTTCAAAAGTTAACTGGTGAACACCCGAATTCCATCCCTTACTAAATCTATCTTTGTTTTTTTCAATTAAACTTGCTGAAGTGTTATTTGTCTTTTAGGCTACATGCTTTTCTTTAGTTTTTGAGAAATTTCTGATTTTTTCAGAATATTCACCCTCGAAGAAGATGATATAGATTCTTAGTTTTTCGTTATTCACATTAGCCACAGTACGAATGTTTTTTGTTCGTAATTTTTAATAGTTTTATTGTAGGAAAGTAACAATATCACTTTACAACATATTTTTGTAATATGTCAATTTCAATTTGTCTCTGAGAATTTGAGAGGGATATACATTGTAGAAAAAATTACTGAAGACAATAACTTTATGTGAGGTTATGTATATGTATAAATAGCTCATTTATATTGAAGTTAGAACTTTTCACATTGATTTTGGATAGATATATAGAAACGTATATTTGGAAAAATTTCCTTCAGTTGAGGAACTCTTGTCAGAAAATAATTTAATAATACTTTTTCATTTACTTATTGAGTTTAATTCGACAGAAAATGTGAGTGTGTGTTGTTTCTCTATTTATGAGTTGTAAGTAATCAAATCAAAGGTTCACTCGATATTCTATAGAGAACATTCAAAATGCAGAGTGAATTAGAATGTAACAAAAAAAAAATTAAAAGTATAAATATATACTACGAAAAAACAGGAAATTTCTTTACAATATCCCTGTGTATTGATATGACTTACATATTATGTAGATGGAGGTTGCTTCTCTACCAAATCTGGATAATACTTCGTATGCAATTTCACACGTAGATAACTCAATTTGAAAAATTGAATGATAAGTTCGATTCCCTAGATTTAACGAAAGTATGTACTAGGTCTCTTACTTCTTTATGCAATTAATCATCATGCAACACTATACGCGCCCCTAGAAAAAAAGAAATTTTGGCAAGAGACTAATTTGGTAAATTTATTAGCTCAATCGAAAATTAATTTCGAAAATTTTGTAACTTAACCGAAAAAAATTTTCATTGAAAGGGGCTAAACCCCCTCAGCCCTCTTTAATCGCCACTCTGTAACACATTCCCTCACGTGATGATTCGAGCTACGATGGCCACTTTAAGGAAGTATAGACCAGAATAACACATTGTATATTTGGCAACATGGCTAATAGTTATGTCAAAAACACCTCGATAAGTAGAATTTCAAGTTTGCGGACAAGATTAGCGAACAATTCGTGCAATTATGCAGAAATGGGTGAAAAGGTCGCGCTAACTTCGCATTTTAAATTGAAATTCAAGATGGTCTGGACGTCTGAAATGATAATAGGAGGCCGATGCTGCATTTTAAACAATCAGAATTGATAATTTCGAAACGATTGCTCACTTTATCTTCAGTTAGAAGGATTTACATTCGGTCGATTTCTTAATTGAATTTCCAATCCGTTTTTCCACTCTGAAATATTCGTAAAAATCATGGATATCAAATTCTTATTATTGTTTTATTTATGGTCTCAAATTCAACTTACTAAACAATGAATTCAACTCTTATAATAATACATATGTATGTCTATATATTACGTAAGTTTTAAATCTACAGCTTTTGTATAGTAAGAACAAAATGAATAACAATTAATCAATAATCCATTTTACAATAAAAATTTCATAAAATATCTTACTATGTTCATTGTGTTGTAAATAGTTTTATATCTGCTAACTCCTGTATAGCCTAAATGCAAAAGGATTTAATATATAAATCAGTACATAAAGAATTTGGGTGTCCTTGATCTTTAGAATTTTCAGTAGAGAATGGGCGGAGCTGTCAATACAAATTCATTATTGACCAATCAAATTGAAGGTCAATTGTTTTAAGCTCCACCCAATATCTATCCAAAGTTAAGAACATTTCAAGGTCAATTGTTTTATTCATGCTCATTTATATGCTTATAACTTTGTTATACTACTCTTTTATTCGCAGTAAACTGGAATATGCGTCTATAATTTGGTCTCCTGTGTACATTAATTCTATTGTCGACTTGGATGCAGTTCAGAGGAAATGTTTGAAGTACATGTATTTCAGATGTTATGGGCAATATGCTTCTAGAGGCTTCACCATTTCTTCTCAGCAAAATAAATATTCGCGTACCAAGGCCTGGTCTGAGGCGGAATAAAACCTACATTTTATGTCACTTACAGCAGATCAAATGTTATGTCACGTTCTCCTATCAACTGTATATGTAATATTTATGATGGTTGTTGCGTCGAAGTGATGTCTATTTTGATCGGCTATCAGTTATCTTGGCATGCCACTCAGAACAGCGCAGTGGGGTATGGTGATATTTTCCTGAACTTCTGTTGTCTACATATGACTTAGCTATAAATATTATTTCAATTTTAGTTGTTTCATTTGTTTTCTAGATAGTACTGTTGCAATCGATTTCAATTTTATTTTTATTCTTCAAACATATTTCGTTATAGATGGTCAACTTCTGCTGACCATACGTAACTTTGTAATAGACAATATTTTATTTCATTTTTAGTTATCTGGTTATTAATCAGTACAATTTCAGTTTATTTTGAATCAATTTTTTCGTTGAATATATTCGCTTATACTCACTTTTTTGTTTCTGTTTCGTTAATTTTTTCTTATTAATTATTATTTGTGTACAGTTTGTTATTTTATCCCTGTAATTAAATGTATATCGGTTGGGAATAAATGTATTATTATTATTATATATTCAACTTAGTGGACAATACATTAAACTCTTAGAATAATACACTTCTATTTACATATATTGCATAGGATTGGGACTGTTGGCTTTCTTATAGTAAGTACAAAAGCAATAACAATTCATCAATAACCTATTTTACAATTATAATTTTATGAAATGTGCTATTATAATCATTGTGTAGTAAATAGTTCTATATCTACTAACTCCTGCCTGGCCTAGTTTCACAAGGATATATTATAATCAGTAGATGAAAAATGTGGTTGTTCCTGATCTTTAAAATTTTCAATAGACAATGGGCATAAGTGTCAACAGAAACCCAAGACAAATCAAATTCAAGGTCAATTGTTTCAAGTTCCACCCATTATCTATTCAAGGTTCACATCATTTTCAAGGCCAATGTAATTGGGTATCGGGTATTTTTTTCTACCAAAATTATTTTAAGAGAACTACAAAAGATTTTGTCCTAGTATCTATGTACTAAGTAAATTATAATTCTCAATCCTATGAATAATAAATATATTCGAAAATATACATAATATTCAATTATATTCATTTATATTGTACAGTAAAATTAATGTTGAATGAAGTAAATTATAATATTAGAAGTAATAATTCATGTATATTTAGTTGGTATTTCATCCTACCCTATCAATAACTCCCACCAAATACATTTCAATTTAGTTAAGATATTGTTAGAATTTTTTTCACGAAAATAAATTACAGTAGAGTAAACTTCGACAGATGTACGTGTTGATTTTCTCCTCATTCAATTCCCTTCTTGACACCATAAATTTAATAAGGCTCACCAGGGGTCTAAGTAAAAGATTCACTTCGGTCAAGGCAGCTGATCCTCTTCTTTAGGTCTTTGGACAACAAAACGGAACATAATAGAAACCGATATTGATACATGTGTTCAAGAGTATACGATCCCTCTACAGACTTTCTTGTTTACAATGACATCTATATCGTAGGGTCCAATTTTTCGTTCTCGGTTTGAGCTATTATAAGATAAATCTCTGTTTTTGTGGACCTTCATGATTAGAAGATTATTTCTTTGGAGTGTGGTATTTTTCTGTTGTACAATAATGGCTTTAGGTTGGGGAAAGCTAAAAATCTGTTTGAAGATTTCGGTTGACTTAGGAGATAAATGAAAAATATATAGAAGGGACGGTATCTTATTACTTGTTTCGTATGAATTTTTTCCATTTAATATCCTCCTAACCGATTTATAGTTACTAGTGGTTTTCCAGTAGTATAAAATCTTGAATAATCCATCTAATTTTAACTTTTAATTCATTTACGCATTTTTATCGAAGATTACATCATAATAACTAATTAAAAATAATAATATTTATTCTAAAACATTTCTTACATTATACTTTCACATTCATTCAATCAATACGGTAATGACAGCTAAGAAAATGCTCACAAAGTTCTTACTTAGTCTTCCGATGGATATTCATTTAAAAAAAATACTTTTTTGACGAATTTCCTTTACTTTCTCCATAGAAATTCCAAAATTTCATTTATTTATTCGTAAATTTTAGTGTTTATTGAAAAAATACTCCAGCAACTTCGGGTCCGTCTGAAGAAGCCATAAAAGTGGCGAAACTTACGTCACAACTGTAATTTAAAGTGAGTGAATCTACAAAGCAGTGTTTTCTTCACCATTTCATTATAAAAAGGTTTACACCAAGTAAACGCTGTAAACATTCAAATGAAAATCTTGTTAACTAATTAATCAATTAGTTATCAATATAATTGAAGGTCTCTTTTCAAAGTCTTTAACTTTGAATGAATTATTTATCTTTTGAAACAAAAATAACACAAGAGCAGTTCAAAATGTTCGTAAAAGTTTATTATTATTCATATTATCAGAATATCTCGTGTATATTTTTCAAGACAAATGTTTTATTGTAATTTGCTAGTATCAATTCCTCCAGCTTTTAGGTGTTCAGAGCACTTTTCCAGGAATTTTCTATCTGGGTCATATTTATCCATCAGTTTCTTCACCAATTCTGGTTTGTTCTCAATCAAAAATAAAGTCATTTTTTTAGCACTTTCCTTGTGTTTTTCAGTACATTTGGCGCAACATGTTTCCATTATTTCGGGAATATGTTCTGGAAAAAAATTGTGAATAATTTAAATTTAGTTGATATTACCTAATCTAACCTCTAATGTTAGTGTTGATATTACCTCTAATGTTATTTACATTTAGTGGCGGCTAAAGGGGGGCTTTGGGGGTCTTCTCGTCCAGAAAAATAACCTTTTGAAATAAAAATTTATGATTGTTTTCTATTATGTTAGAAAAATTTTTTTGTAGTCAAATGATGGCAAAAACATGCCTAAATTATCTGAGCTCTACAATAATAACCCCCTAGAAATTTTCGTCTAGAGCCCCCTAGATAAGGCCTGTTTAGAACCAACAAATTTTCTTTCATTTTGACACAAATTTATTTCAGATTGACATTTGACATACATTGTCGAATAATTACCTGACTTTTTAACAATAAATTTGATAAGGAATGGATAACGAAATAGTTCTAAATACCACTAGGATCTTCTACCATATGCACCCTCTAAGATCATATGGACTGAAAGGTCCTAATTATGCAGATTAGACATCAAACAGAAGACAACAGAAGAAATTGGTGGCACAAAGAGCTACCAGGGTGTTTTGGCACCTCTTAATAATCACACCAAAAGAGGTATATGACTCTTTGTCAAAAGAGCAAAATTTACCCTTACTGAATTACTTTATACTGTAATTTATAGAGGAATTGATGTCTCCATGGTATGAAATTTCGGTGATAAGCTTGATTTTTAGTTGCCTTTGTATAAAGTTAGCTTAATGTTTACCTAAGTGAAAAAACAACATATATATATATATATATATATATATATATATATATATATATATATTTTTAAAATCTATCACTTAACGTGAGTAAAGAATTTCAATTCAAAGGACTGCATAGGAAAATCGAACCAACAAACTCAATCAAATCAATAATTGTACTTCTTTGGAACCTGAGGATGAACAGGTAAAAACCAATGTATTTGTAAAACTTGTGGACTTAGAAAAAGCTTAAAGCCTCAAAACCTAACAGTTTGAGGTTGTTTAGAGTTGTGACAAATCTAAGGGATGACAACATAAAAATTACCACCAAATTACTGAAGTGTTGCTTCCACAACTTCTTGTCTAAATAAAATACTCACTTCTCAATTCATCTGCTTCTGGAGTACACCCTTTACCTTCAATAAGACAACTGAAGTGGTTTTGGAGTAGACGCTCATTTTTCATAATAGCATCTAAATCGATATTATCAAATTTTGATTTATAAACATCTTCACAATAAACATTTACGATTGTAGCAACTGTTACAAAAGCGAAAAAGAACTTCATTGTTATTTCTAGAATCGAACTGTGTCAACTGACTAAGAAAATATGAACCCCATTTTATATCTAATCGTAAGTACGAAATTTCTACGAAAAATGTAATTATTATCTCATCAAATGATCATTGTTTTGAGTAATTGTAATAGGAACACATAATTACTGCAAAAAACTCAAGGATCGATATAATTTCTCGAGTGGTTTAAAATTGCAACGAAAGTTCAGTTGGAATTTTGGAGGTATTTATGTTATAATTCCTTTGTTGTAATTAAGATCTGCCTTGAATTTTTTCAGTAATTACCCTCGTCACTTTATAGTCATAGACTGATCATCATTTGATTCTAATTAAACTGAATATGTCCAAATATTTTCATATAAATATGGTGGAATGGTTTTGGGATGTCAGTCGATCTATCTGTTCGTCTTAAGAAATAATCATGAATTTTCTTGTTGTCTTTGTAGTAGTCGCTATTAGCGTTGCGTGTGTTAATTGTGAAGATCTCTACACCAGCAAGTTTGACAATATCGATATAGATGCCATCATGAAAAATGATCGTTTACTCCAGAACCATTTCGCTTGTATAATCGACGGTAAAGGGTGTACTGCGGAAGCTGATGAACTGAGAAGTAAGTATATCATATTTCTTCTAATAATTCACAATCATAATGACTTCGAAATATCACAAAAATTCGAAGAAAATTGTCAGGGAGCACTCTGCACAAATGTTGTAAATGAAAACAAAACTATGAACCTACTAGAGAGAATATTTGGTGTATTCCGGAGGAAATCGAACTTGTTGAAATACCATTGAGCACTCTGTCATTCTATTATAGAAATCATCAGTTGCATGCATCTAAATAATCGAGTTTTTTTGTTTTCTTCAACGCAAGGGACTTGATATACATTCAAAACCCGGAAGCATCTAGTGAACTACTTACGTGAACTCCCTCTATCGAAAGAACAAGATAACTCTTTCACGAATTGTGTTTTTCTTTGATTTTTCTATTTTAAATTGTATTTGTGGGTTGATAATGTTGAAAACGTTCTTAAGAAACTTCTTTTCAGTTTGAAGAATAAAATTAACATGCTCACATTCACACAATCTGTTTAATCTGCTTTTTAAAACGACTTCGTCCAGTTCTGCTGTTAATAAATCTTCGATTGATATCTGTTTTTTTTTTCAGAGCATATTCCTGAAATTATGGAAACATGTTGTAGCAAGTGTACTGATAAACAAAAGGAAGGTGCCAAGAAAATGACCACCTATTTGATTGAAAACAAGCCAGATATCGTCAAGAAACTGGTGGATAAATTTGATCCCGATAGAAAATATATAGAAAAGTGTAAGGAGCAATTGAAATCCGGAGGAGTTGACACAAGCAAACTACAATAACCCTTTATGTAACCTCTTATGTAGAAATTTATAATCAATAGAAGACTATCATCAAATAAAATTTTGTCTTATTTATGTTTTAATATCTTTTAGGAAGAAAAAATCTAGCTAAAACACAAAATTAATTGATATTCTCAATTTGTTCTTATATACGAAATTTTTACACTTGTATTGTATATATAAAAATGATTTTGGAGAAGATAATTTCCGAATTTTTCACTATTGTATTCTTGTCATTTTTCTTCCAATTACTGATTAACTCACGGTGAATTTTAGTCCCTCGGGACCTTCTTGAGTTCATTGCTAATGTCATTTGTGCGGTCTTCAAATTGTTATAGGTCCTAAGATTATATGGTTGACTATGTAACTTGGTAACATGAGATTTTTAGTGATGCATAACGTCCATCGTGGATCTGATTATAAGTTCAGCTATTACAGTTGATATCTGATCGAAAATCTATTCGAAACTCTTAGGGAGCTGTCTGTACCAATGTTATGAAGGAAAACACAAACTATTATTTGAATATTTAGTGCATTCTGAACGACATTGAACTAGTTGTAAATACCATGAGCACTGTTTGATTCTATTATGGAAATTACTAGTGGTATGTATCCGAACAATCGAATTTAGAAGTTCTTCCTAAACTTACCAAAGCGTATCTCTACGAAAAGTGGAATCGAACGAGTGTAATTTACGATGAAGCTAAGGTCTTTGATAGCTGTATTATTCCAGTTCTAACAACTACCCTGACAATTAGTGCAGCCAACAAACACGGAACAACTCAACACTCAATGAAGAGACTCATGCTTGGTATCAGTCTTCGTGATGAGATTTTTAGTGGGAAAACAAGTTGACGAACCAAACTAGGGGATGTGATTTAACGAACAGCAATATTGAAATGTGTTTGGGCAGGTCATATTTCCATGCAAAAGTGTCGGTGACTTCTCAAAACATACACCATAGAGCACACAAAGTGTTTCGCACCTCTTAATACTGAAGACCAAATCAGTTGGTCAGTTATGATCAATTTTTTACATACTGAAAAACATGTGCTATTTATAAGAGAATAGGTTTTTCTATAGCATGAAATTCAGACTTTAGCCTCATATTCTCGTTGCCTATATTGATCATAATATTCACTTAAGTGAAAAAGACAACATCTAAGATGTTCAAAATCTGAGACCACGATCATAAAAAAGAATGGTCGGGTGATCTACCAAAAGATGGATGGAAGACATCAAAGAGATATGGTACGAATTGGTACCTGAATACAAGAAACAGAGACAAATGAAAGGAAGCTTCTATAGCTTATGTCCAGGAGTTGGAAGCTGATGAAGAAGAAAATATTGAGAACATTGAGCAATTGAAAAAACTTCGTATTTTCGGTGAATATTTTCATTGGCCTTTAAGTTAACATTGTTCTTTTGTTAAGTCATTAATTTCATTTATTTTAATTGGTATTATCATCGCCTCATTTTTAAGTAGATATCTTTTTGAACTTTGTGTGTTGTTTCACCAACTGGGTGAATAGAAAAAGTTGAATATTAAATATTTCCAATGTTTGAGACATGGAAAAATCATCCTCTCATATTTTTATGGGTCCATCGAAGTGAAAAGGAGCATTAAAAGACTCCTCATGACTTCGGGATGAAAATATAGGATGAATGAATAAAAGTGCCAGCATATTCCAAACATATGAACCTGTTAGGACAATAACTAATGCATGAACGGACGTAGTTTTTACGGTTTTCGGAAATTGGAACGAGGGACGAATGCAAAGGGTCTTTTTTGCGAACAATGGCGTGACAGAGTCACATATACTTACCCCAATCAGTTCGATCGCAAAAAAGGGATTATGACGTGTTTACCAACGTGTTTCCATATAAATCAGCTGAAATAGGAGACTCGTGTTTGTTTTTCCGCATTCGGCGATAAAATCTGGAGCTCTAGATACGGACGCGTTATCGTGTTAATTTTACAATATAAGCTTTTTCCGTATTTTCGTGATTATGACGAAAGGATTTATGTAGTGGAGTTGATGGTTAGGTCGTTGTTTTTCGATATATGCACACAGTTTTACAAAGCCTTCTCGTGACGGGTTGAAACAGCTAAAAGCTGCATTCGGTTTTTTACATTTTCATAGTGGTTATGATTTTAATGTTATTCATCAAATTGAAGGTGTGGGCAATCAATAGAAAATATTTAGTTACAACATTCGATTCTAGAATCCCTAGCACATAAAGAGTTGATATTTCTTCAACACAAATTGGACAAAATTTATGATAATAAGCAATCAAGTTATTATATGCTAGATTTACGTAAACGGATCTCCACTGGATACGGTTACATCGTTGGGCACATATCTTAACAAAAAATGACAACAAATAAATGAAATTAAGATCCGAATTGAGAAGAGTAGAGAATAGAAGCTTTTGATCCCATAAGAAGCTCACGGTGCAATTTGAATTTAGGCTTGCACCTCAGAGTCAGACTTCTTAGATGCTACGTTTTCTCAGAAGTAACATATTAGGTGGAAGCTCAGACTCTGACCAAAGCTGCATGTAAACGTCTGGAAGCGTTTGAGATAGTGTTACAGAAGCATGCTTTGAGTATAATGGATTCAGGACGTGTCCTACTGCGTATCAGAAAAGAGAAAGAGGTTTTAGACATAATCAAAGAACGCAAACCTTCAGATTTAGGACATGTTTTGTGGAACTAGAAATATACCCTACTCCAGCTTATGATGCAGGGCAAGCTTAACGGAAAAAGGGACCCTGGAAGGAGACGAATATCGTGGCAGCAAAACTTAAGACAGTAGACCGGAGTGACATCTATAGATCTATATCTGGCTGCAGCAAATAATATCATATGCGCCATAGTAATCGCCAACGTCCACTGAGTATAAGGCACAAAAATACGACGAAAAATCAGCACATAGAGTATTAGCTTGAAGTAAAGCTTATCAGGAATATTATCCTGCAATATCTTAAGGGTAGCTTACTCTGCATTACTAGAAACAGGGATGGAATATGGCAATCTGGCGTTGGCATATGTGCGTTGCAATAATGAATTTTTGCTCTCGGGAGAGAGCAGTAAGAATTGTCTCATCTCTGCTTTTTCGTGGACACTGTAGACGTTCTTTCATTGAACATAAAATTCTTACCTTCGTATGTCCGTATATCTTTGGGGCGCCCATGTTTGCTCATGCTCTTACTGGAATATGTTTCCAAAATACAGACTGCGGACACTACCTGTTGCCAAATTTTTGTGGTCTTGCTCTTGTTACTTCTAGTTTGTAAGCTGTTCAAGGGGAATAAAGCAGAGGTTAAAGAGTGCTCATCGTCATTTTGTTTTTGCCTTGCGAATTTATGACAGAAGGTCTACATGAATTAATGAGCTGAATTGACTAAGAGTAGATAATATTTTCAAGTGATATACCAGTACTCAAGTATATTTTGTGATTTTGCATTCTTCTCCCTCCAGCTTGAGAGATAAGCTTGTTATCTGTGCTATTGTTCTGGGACTCCTTGAGGCTTTGGATATTGTTGGAAATTCCTACATATCATTTGAGTGGTTTCAAGGTGTTTTACTTATGATGCAGTTTCCGTTTTGATAGCTTTTCAGTTATGAGATTTGGCAACTTGCTTTCTTTTAAGCGTTTGTTAAGATTTTGAGTGTTTCGAAATGCTGCAGGCAAAAACACCCTCTACCTGCGGTCGAGAATTACCTTCCTAGAAATCAACATAACAATTGAAACTAGTACATTGTGTGGAGTGATAAAAAACAGATGTGGAGCAGACATTACTGCTAACTTAGTGTAAAACATTTGTAGAATGAAGAGTCGAATTCTAACCACCAAAGCGTCAAAATCTACTAAAAACTAAATGAGGTAACTCAAAATACGTGCATATTTATACCATTTGATTGTCTTCAACCCAAATAAGTGTCTTCATATTAATTCAAGAGACGCAACACTGTATCAAGTTGACAACAGTTAAAGATAGTACACTGCCTTCTGCGTTATTATCAATGCCTTACAAACCTTATAGCAAATTTGACAGCGTTTTATCGTGTTTTTTTGCTGGTGAGCCAGTGACGTTAGTAGATAATTGGCATTACTCAATTTCATTAACTTAGGAACGAATTATTGTTTTTATTATTTCTGATCACACTTTTCATTTGATGGGATTAAGTGGAGCATATTATGCCAAAATTTGCCTCATTTTATGTTGTACTGTAATAAAATAGTACTTAATAAAGGCAATCTTATTATATATTTACATCACCGTTTTTAAATTCATTTTATCGTCAATTTGAAAAGTAGAAACCATTATGATGGTAAAAATCAAATAGTGTACTCTTTTAAATTCAAATAACGTCGGCGTTCTTGTATAATACCAGAGAAACGAACAATTTTACTAGCAGTCATTACTTTCGTTAATTTGAACAACTAAATTGTTTAGTACCTAACATTTGAATCAGATAAAATCAAATAAAGTAAGCACAGCATAAGGTTTCATTGCTAGGTCCAGGATGCGCCAATTACCTATAATGTAATAACATGTACATTACTAAATTGGCCTCAGGCCGCCTTCCGCTTAGCCAGCGCTAACTGTTACAAACACATGGCTGGAATCATTAAGAACATAGAATATTTCGCGTCGGACAAGGGCCGATTCATATTCTTGATGTTCTACGAATGTAGATATCGGGCAGAATATTAAATTAAATGGAAATGCTATGAAAGGCACCCTCGTTTTCGTCACTTTGGAACGCAATATTTTCTGAACTTTGACGTCTGCAAAGCATGGAGATTATGTACGTGTGCAGGAATATTGCACATGTGGAGGGTTCGTACGTTAACAATTATAGCGATGCCATAAAAACTCCCGAGGGGACTTGCACAGTTTCGGTTTCATTATCGGAAATGGCGATAATGATTCGATTACAGAGTAATCGATAAATTATTGTGATATGTATCGACGAATGAGGAAGGTTTGAAATTAGCTAAGACTTACGTCTCATTCATTAAATGTGACAGATGGCTACAGATTAATCAAAGACAATCGTATGAAATTTTTTCTGCTTTCTGGTCTTCTATGTTCCTTTTAAATCTGACTCTTGTTTTAGGACAATTACTTGTTATATTGTCTCTGTGTTCGTCATTTCGTTCACATATACAGGAATTTATTTCTTCAAAATTCTGCAAGATATTGACATAAAATAGACATGGAAACTCAATCAGAAATACGTCTTTAAAAATTGTTCGTTGTTATTGAAATATCTCTCGACAGTTGAGATCACTGACACAGATACAATGGAAATTTTACAATTTCATTGAAAAATTCAAGGAATATTGAAAAAAAATTTAAAGTTGTGCCAATTGAAGGTATATTTAATAGTGTTGGCGTTTACTTGATGTATATCCATTATAATTGAATATAAACTTAAATTCAAACACTTGAACTTATGATTTACACATTATTGGAATAAAGTGTAAATCATAAGTTCAAGTGTTTGATTTTAAGTTTATATTCAATTGTAGGTATAATAAATAGAAATAATATGGCTCTATTGAAACTAACCTTCATTTTAATAACGGCCATTAAGAAAGTTATAGAGAGAAAAGCTAAATTATAAATTATCATGTAATGAGGTGACACAATGACCAAAAATTTTCAAATTTCATTATTATATATTGACAAGTTTAATTATCAGAAATGAAATATTGTTGTAAGCTGTTTTCTCTTGAAATATCTATTTCCCTATTTGAAAGTTGAAACTCCATATTCAATCAGATATCTTCAGTACACTTGACAGTTGTATTCTGATGTTTCATTCCGATGTTGATATGTAATAGAAATGAAAACTCAATCAGAAATCCATGTTTTAAAATTGTTTGTTTTTGCTATTAATTTGATGTCTCTTGACACTTAAGATTATTGACAAAGATACAATGAAAATTTTTCCAAAAATTTGATGAACAAATATATATAAATATATTATCATTGATATTTTTAGTCATCGAATTTTGTATTTCATTATTGATTATATTATATACCCACTCCCACTTCTTAGTAATCTACAGTTTGTTACTATAGTAATAAGTTATAACAATACAATTCGAATAAAGTGTGTTCAAAAATGTAAGTAACAACATTTAGGTATGAATTTTGTAATGGAGTACTAATAAAGTTCTATTATTATTATTAAGTATTTTCCTGTGATTGGGTTGTTACCTGTTCGAAATATTGTATTATTCATTATTATTATTTATTCTATTATTATATTCTAATATTCTTATTATTATTATTATCCATACTTCTAACCTTGATCTCATTTGTTAGCTTATACCTCGGAACTTCTATTCATCATATTATTGTTAACGATGTATGAACTTTGAATGAAACAATTTTGAAATCTTTTTTGGAATTTTCCAATGTTTGTACGAGTATCTCTTAAGAGCAATACATTTTTTGACACATACTAAAATACCTTTATAGAACAGAGATTGTGTATAAAATATTGGAAAACTATGAAAAATAACTACTTATTTTTTAATAAGAATTGAATTCTTCCATTAGAAATTTTGGCCTTGAGTACTCGCTCCACCTTCCGGTTATTTTTCGTACTATTAAGCTCAACACAGAAATATACTTCGAGACACAGAAAAATAATAACTTACTGTTAATTGAGAATAAACTTCGAATAAATTGCTTCTGGCAATTCTCAACACATGTTTTTCTGCACATGAAACATTGATCACGATCGTTCCCAATTGGATTATCTAATTATGTTATCACTTTTCGCAAGTGATACCCCAGGGAGGCCCCCATGTTAGAATCATTAGCAATGAAGCCCTACCTATGCGAGAACGAGAACGCCTAGAGCTGCTAACATGGGGGACGAACAAGACATATTTCATTAGATTCTTCAGAGATAAACAGATGTTGATTGAAGGCCCGTATTTTAACTTCATCTCTCGAAGATTTGTTCGTTCTTCTACTCGGTATTGATTGGATTTCTAATCAGTACAAGAATTGTACACACCTTTTTCTTGATTTGAAAATAACACAAATTAAACTCAAATTACACAACTAGAATATTGTGAAAAGCATTCAAGCTTAGTTTGAATAATCAGTCGTGTTATTCAAACTAAGCTTGCCTGGTTTTTTAATTCGTATGCTATATATAATATAATAATCAGTGCTTTAATTGGTCCCAAAATCTTCACTTAACTTACTGATACATACGTATTGATAAACTAATCAATCAAAAAACAGAGAAGAAAAGAGATAAGATTACAAAAAATTATTCTTATTCATTTGGAAAAACAACAAAAAATATTCCATTTTATTAATTATATACCTAAATTGAGCAATAAAATTTGTGAAAGATTACATAAAAAGAACGTGAATACAATATGCACCAACAAAAAGAATTTGGGTTCATTGTTGGTAAATAACAAGGATAAACTGGACTTATTTTTGAGAAGTGGCGTTTTTATAGTTTTTACTCAGGTCAAACTGGACGTTCTATATTTCGTTCGATTTTTCCGTGAAACCAGATTTAAATTCTGTGGATAAGGATACAACTTTAATCGAATAAAACACCCAATTTGCATCATAGAATTTTTATTGAAATTGATAACTTGGCCTTTGCCATTTACATTTTAAAGATAACTTTATGTAAATGTTGTCCGCGGCTCTGTATCAAATGGTCCATTCGGAAGGTCCAATTTTGCGTCAGTTTTTCGAGCATTTCGGCCTGTATCCCACTAATTACGCGTGTTATGTTATCCTGTAAGGCTTCAATCGTGTTCGGCTTTTCCACATACACTAACTACTTTACATAACTCCACAAGAAATAATCCAGAGGCGTCAAATCGCATGATCTTGGCGGCCAATTCACAGGACCATTTCGAGAGATAAGCTGCTCACCAAATTCATCCTTCAACATGTCCATTTTTTCACGAGCTGTGTGGCATGTGGCATCGTCATGATGAAACCACATGTCAACCAAGTTCAACTCGGGAACTGGGGCAAAAAAAAATTGCGTATCATGGCTCGATATCGATCTCCGTTGACGGTAACGTTTCTTCCAAGGTCGTCTTTGAAGACAAATGGACCGAAGATGCCACCAGCCCATAAACCACACCAAACTCTCGTTTTTTCGGAATGCATTGGTAATTCTTGTATGGCATGTGGCTGTTCATCACTCCAGATGCGACAGTTTTGTTTATTTACATAACCGTTAAGCCAGAAATGAGCCTCATCGCTGAACACAATTTTTCGATAAAACAGCGGATTTTCATTAAGCTGTTCTAAGCCTATTCACCAAAACTTAGACGTTGTGGTAGGTCATTCGGCTTCAATTCTTGCAGAAGTTGAATTTTATAGACTTTATTCAAACCGAAATCAACACGTAAAATTTTCCTTGTGGTTGAGTAACACATGCCCAATTGCTGAGAACGGCGACGAATTGACATTTCACAATCCTCATTAACACTGTACGCTACGGCTGCAATATTCTCTTTAGTACGCACTGTACGCATGCGAGACAATGGTTGAATGTCCAAAAAGTAAACTTGGTGCGAAATTTGGTGATGACAACACGAATTGTTGATTCACCAGGTCGATTATGACGACCATAATATGGTCGTAACAAAGGATATATATTTTTCACAGAGCACAAATTTTCACAGTAAATTTCAACAATTTGCAATCGTTGCTCGTTTGTTAGCCTTTCCACGATGAAATGGCAGAGTATACTGAAAATTTTTCACTTTGACAGATGACGTTTGGATGCCATTACCAACCAGTGCCGCCTACCTGAAAAACTTAGCTCTTAAAAAATTAGTTACAATGCCTGCTTGTTTACGAAGAATCAAAGTTTCAAAAGAATTTCAACAGCAATAACTTTTTCGTAAAATACGTAATTTTATACGTTTTTATAGATTGTTATGCAACATTCTCATGCCAACCATCCGATCAAAAAACGAAACACCAGCCTCTGTTTTATACGGATCAATAGGCACCACCCTAATAAATCAAAACTGTAATATTTTCGGGCGACACTTCGGAATTCCAGAGAATATTTCACCGAACCATTAATCCCAGATATATGCGGCATAATGTTTCTAATTAGTGTGCAGATGACGCCCGATCCACCGACTGTCTGTGCCAAATAAAAATAAAAGCATCGAGAGAAATGTACGATCTCAACACTCCAGAGCGAAAATATAATTTCGTAGAGAATAATAATTATTTGAACCTTATTCGCATTTCCACAGAAACTGTACCCGAATTACCACATCTGGTTTTATGTACCAATTATATTTGTATCAGAAGCTTTAATCTTTTGGTGTTGGTCTCGACAGATTTTCTATTTCTGAAGATCGATGATTCAAAATAATGAATATCAATATTTTCACATTATTATCTTTAAATATTGAATAGAATCGTTTGTTTTTTTGGGCGAATATTACATAGTGTTATAGAGAAAAATACACTTTGTTTCTTATCTCTATACCTATTTATTGATAAATTTGCGACTACAGTTTCGTAGTAGGTATTACTACATTTTCAAGCTCATGAATAAAGAAATTGCGATTATTTGAAGAGAAATACACAATTTTCCAGTGAGAAGAGTTGCATATTTCTTCTTGCATCTTCTTCTTCTGGGAATGTCCAACGCCACCACGGTATACAAAACCAGCACGTATGGTATCAACTTATTTCTGACAAATCTTCAATAAGAGGGTTATTTATTTTCCAAAACAATATCAACGTAATCGATTGTAAAAAACAATCACGTCAAACTGAATTGTTTCTTGATGTTGAAGATAAATCTCTACCGAATAAACATCTAGAGTTTATAAACTCAATTGTAATGAGTGCAATAGCTGTCATAGAGGGCAAAGTGACAGAAACTTTGTTGCAAGATTCAAAGAAGATCAACTCTCCTGCAGGCTAAACAAAGAGATCTAGAATTTTGCCAAACACCTTCTAGTTCCAGATACATATACATTTGACGATATTACATACAACTTCAAAATCCTAATGTATAGAAATCAATTCTAACATTCATCGGAATCAGTTCCTTCAGTCGACTCAAAGAATCAGAGACGTAGAAAACTGCTATGTCATCAGCATAAGACACCAAATCTCCAACAATATATAGAGAAAGTAACATTAATATAGATGATGAAATGAAATTGTTCAACAACTCTTAGAAAGCTTTAAAAAGCTTGACTGTAACATGAGAATCAAACTGCATTTCTTACTATGCCGTCTTGATAACTTTCCAGAAAATCTTGGCGCTGTTAATCATGAACAGGGTGAGCGTTCCATCAAGATGTGAAGGTCATGGATGCAAGGTATCAAGGTAGATGGGATGTCAGTATGATAGCTGACTAGTGTTGGAGCATCAAGCAAGAATGTCCCCAGATTGAACATCCTATGAAAAGTGATAAGCAAAAATTTTTACCCTAATATCTTTTTTATTTTTTGTATACACACAATTTAACTTTTAATATTATAATAACCTTTGTATGAATAAAAAATTGTAATATGTTTGGTTAGTACCCACTTTTTTTTTTCCTCAGTATGCCCATTTTGTATGACTCTTAGAGTAAAGAGAGGTTATCCTGTAGTTTAAAAACTTAACGTGATAGAAAAGAATTGCCAACATTTTTGAATTCAGAGATATTCAAGATTTAGTCAAAAACAAGTCACAGATCTAAGACAACAAAATTGCTGTTCCCCAATGTTATTGGTCCAAGAATTGTACCCTAGGGAACACCGCATTCTACCGTTAGCAAATAACTGAAAGAGTTTTTTATTTCAACACTTTCCTTCCTATTCCGTTAATAACTTTCGTACCACTTTGGTATTTGAGGTATAAATCCGTGATGCTTCATTTTATTTCTAAAACTTCATGACGTTATACAGTTTCAAAGGCATTTATCTATAAAAATACATAAGCAAGCCTTCGATTTGTCTAATGAAGATTGAAGCTTATATGTTAAAAGGCTATTGCATCTCAACTTGTTAACCTTCCTGTGCGAAAATAAAAATTGATCATCATGCAAAAGTTTGCAGCCCTATAAAAGCTCAGTTGATAATTCGTTCGGAAATTTTCTATTCATTCGATATGAGTGAAATCGATCAGTAATATTGAAGTCTTTGAATCGTTAATCTCAACAATCATTGTACGAAAAACATGAGTTCTCCTTTAACGAGTGATGTGTTTGAGCTCACAACTCTCGACTTGTGGACTTTTCTATTAATTAATTTTGATACAGACAAAATGCTTCATTCTCCGCTGTTCTAAACCAAATGATGTGTGAAAATTCAATCACAGTTATTCGAAAAAATTTAATTGAAAGAATACAAATGAAAAATTTTAGTGCAAATAAACCGAATATTTTTTCAGCTCGTTCAGGCAAATGATGAAAAAATAAAATGACAATTAAATTAAATATCCTAGAGCGTTTATTCCTCGCGTTAGTATCAATTAATTTCAACCCCCTTCATTAGTTCATTCATTCCTAAAAATTCTCTGTTTTTTCTGCAATAGATGCGTCTATAAATCAATTAGCGATGTCACATGTAATGATCTACCAACCGGATAGAGAGAGAAACGCGTAGAGATGGAATATCGGAAATATTTTGCTGACGTGTCACAGAACCGTTCGAATCTACGCCAAATCCAGACAAGTGACAACTACCCTATCTTAGACGGCTGTGCTCCAATTAGAAGGTTTCCACCTGCGTCTTATTCTTTGTCATAATTTCGAAATGACAGGTTGTTGTCTGAATTCGCAACTACAATTGCTTGAATTCTTAACGATCTTTACGCCGTATCATTTGATTGATTACTTTAATTAGTGAAAACGTATTATAGTTTATCGCTGTTAACAGGTTTTTCAGCTTTTGTGTGGTATTACTGCTGATACTGCACAAATTTTACACTCGTCTCATACAATTTCAGCTTTTACAAGCTACTATGATGTTCAAATTAATTGGGACAAACATTTTATTTCTTCGTTAGAGTTGTGGTAGTAAGTATGTGAGTACCAGGGTGGCCCAAACACCCTCACAACTGCTTGTTTACTACCTGAGGCGACGTGAGGGTTCGACCTTGACCATCATTAACATTCTGACCGGTTTTACCTAGCCAGCAATTCAGTTGTGAGCCTACCAGTGCGACAGTTGGTGGTTTCAATTTTGATACGTGCTGTATTGTCTTGTCCAAAGATGGATATCACTCCGAGGAAGCGTTCCAAAATTATCGCGCTCAATGAACACACATCAATGACTGTAAGATATAAAGCTGAAGCTGTTGGTGTGGGAAAGTGCAGCGTTTCGAGAATTTTAAAAACATTTGAAGAAAGTGGCCTATCGGCTACAAAAAGATTACGAAACTCTGACCGCAAACGCAAAACTACTCCAAGACAAGACAAATTTTTGATAAGAAATAGCAAAATTAATCCGAGAAAGACAAGCACTGATCTTCGAAGGGATTTAATGGTTTCTGGTGAGGAGGTGAGCACCTCAGCTGTGTGAAAATGACTGCTGGAGGTTGGCCGTAAGGCAAGAAGACCAAGAAGAAAGCAACTGCTTACTTAGAAAATGATGAAGAAACGTTTAGTATGGCCCAAAAAGTAGCGTGCGTGGACTGTGGACGACTGGAAAAAGGTGGTTTTTAGTGATGAAACACATTTGTTTGTTCAAGGGTACAAATCAAGTGTTGTTAGACGAAGTGATGGAGAAACTTTGCGGCCTGATCACATCCAGCAAACAGTAAAACATCCTTCGAAACAAATGTTTTGGGGGTTTTCACAACCAATGGCACTGGATGATTAGCTCCTATGACAGGGATGATGAATTCAGTGGAATATATGGAAATATTGCGCACCAGGATTGTCCCATTCATGGAAACGTTTGATGGAACATTTCAGCACGACCTGGCTCCCTGCCACAATTCCAAACAAGAGCAGGCCTTTACGAGTGAGAATGAAATAAAAGTACAACAGAATTGTAGTAAATGAGGAATTGCAATGGCTTTATAGAGTGACAACTCGTACTTTGTCTACGAGTACAACTTTGTACTCGTAGACAAAGATTTGCCGATTCGTGATAAGAATCCTACTCTTTTCGAAAATGTTCTCGTTATATAATCTGAGTGTGCGTGAAAGTTTAAATTCGAATCCAAAACTTTCCAAAACAATTTTCTTAAAGGTAATCTTCTTCTTTATAATCTGGTTATCTGGTCATCTGGTTATGGTTTGGTAATCTGGTTCTTTCATAAAAAAACTATTACATACTTCATAATAACTATTTTCACAAAATTTGATCAGAATTTTGTTTATTTATATTTCATTTATTGATTCATTTTAGTAGTGGAAACTATAAAAATCACCCAACACAAAAATTACTGCCGAATTGAAAAAACAGACTGCTATCAAAAGTGAGCAAAGGGTTATTCTTTCGGATAAAATAATATAAAAATTCTGAATATAACCATTACAAAAAACAATGCAGCCAGACCAATTTTTCTCTCTTCACAAAAGATCTAAATGCTCTTGTTTACCATTGTTCGTTTTCCTTAAATAGCTGCCAATGACATGGTAACATCACCGATCTTTTTTAAGCAGCTGTGTTTTTAACAGAAACAAATCGAAGGTGGCCTGACAAACAATGGACAAATGACGTTGACAACCGAGGAACATTAATTCGTGTAGGCATTTCACTCTTGCGTGATTTTCAACAAACGTTGCCGTTGTGTCAGATAGCTGAATAATGATACCAGCACAGTTGTAACCGAATGTCTTTTCCTCTGACCGAGTTTTCCGAAAGTTTTTGTTTTGTTGTTGATTTTAGTGGAATAAATTGTAGCCGTGGTGTATGGTTTATGTGCTTACTGCTTGCTTTCGACTCAAATTTCATTTAGGATGATTTATATTGTTTGAGAAGGAAGTTTTTCTTTCTTGTTCAATTTCGGAAGTTTCAATTTCGTTTTTTAGTAGGTCAGATCCTAAAATCGATAAGTATAATCTAATCATAAGTACATAATTTGTTCTCTCAATAGGTACTCAGATATATCAAGTATTTCTATTGGGTGTTTTTTTTAGAGGTATAGAACTTTATAAGACATGTTGTTAAAAACCATATATTCTGCGTGTTGATAGCACTTTTAAGTAACAGCTTAAAGTACCACCGTGCCAAAAAGCTGTTATCAGCTTCTTTCAAATATTTAATAGTGTTGGCGTTTACTTGATGTAAATCAAGTAAAAATAAAAATAAAGTGAAATAAGTAAAGTAAAATAAAAAATAAAGTGTAAATCATAAGTTCAAGTGTTTGAATTTAAGTTATATTCAATTCATAAGCGAATTTTGTTTAGCGATTAAGCGCACTTATGGTTGAATGGCTACGTTAACAAACAAAACTGCCGCATTTGAAGTGAAGATAATCCTTGAGTGTATGTCAAAACACCGTTACATCCTCAAAAACTGACTGTTTGGTGAGCTTTATGGGCTGGTGTAATCATTGGTCCGTACTTCTTCAAAAACAATGATGGCCAGAACGTTACAGTCGATGGTCATCGGTATAGTGCAATGATTACTAACTTTTTCATTCCTGAATTGAACAGATGATCATTATTGACTTAGATTGAATTGTTTTAGAAGGTATACAGTTTTTTCTTTCATCTGTGGTGCAGCAATTTCACTGAGTTTAAATTTCAAATAAGTTATTACGAATAAAATGTGTTGACAGTCTAATACATTTCTTATTATGTAATATAGTAGTAGTAAACATTATTGAGCACAGTTAGTACACTCTACAAAAAAAGACAAGTTATATATACAACATCAAACAACATATTTCACCCCAGATATTATTTTTTACAAAATGATACAATAATTTTTTCAAATCATTATGATACATTATGATCTTACATAATTTTAGGTTCCCATCTAGATTATATCATTCCTTTCGCACATAAATTGTTTTGTCATTTAGATGTATTGCACTTATCAATATAGAAATCATTTTCTTCCC
The DNA here is from genome assembly GCA_030704895.1 of Henosepilachna vigintioctopunctata. Lineage (NCBI taxonomy): Eukaryota > Metazoa > Arthropoda > Insecta > Coleoptera > Coccinellidae > Henosepilachna > Henosepilachna vigintioctopunctata. Next base: position 5,751,223 of record JARQZJ010000121.1, on the reverse strand, counting down.
TACGCCTAGTTACATTTACATCTTCAACGTATTTTACACGGTCAAAGATATAGCTAGGAACCTTGCCATGTCAAAAAAAAATAAACAAAGTCTAGAGTTTTATATATGATATGCTGCCTAATATTTAAACAACATAGTGTTTCTAACATAAGTGATACAGGTGTACCTATTGCAGTTCAATATAATTCTAAATGCTCTAATTTGAAGCTTCTGCGACTTTTGAATAACATTTTGAGGCAAGGTGTATAAAACAGTTGAACAAAAGTTTATATGTGGTAATATTATCGACTTATACACTAAATACTTTGTAAAGACACTAACATAATTACTTATCCTTGCTGAATAATTTACTTTTTTTGAAATCTTAGTCAAAACATATCTAAAATAATTTTTTAAGCTCAAATTTTCATCGATAATAACACCTAAATACTTTATTTCACTGACTTGTTCCAATGGTACATTATTAACTTTGATTTGTATATCATACTCTAATCTAGATAATTTTGCTTTGTTTCCGAAAATAATATATTTACATTTATCAGAATTCAATGAAAGATTGTTATCACACAAACATATATGCAACCTATATAGGGCACTATTAATTTCATTAGCTAATTCTTGTGAATTGTTGCCTGCAGTATACAACATCATGTCTTCAGCAAATATAGAAATTTCACAATCCTTTACATGCTCAAATACATCGTTTATATATAAATTAAATATTAAAAGCCCCAAAACTGTTCCTTGTGGAACTCCATAATCAAAAATTATTGATTTGGACACATGGTTTCCGTATTTAATATGTTGTGCTCTATTATATAAATATCAATTGCAACACTGTTCCGGAAAAACCAAACTTGGCAAATTTTTTTAATAATAAAGATCTATTAACAGTTTCAAAAGCTCTTCGCAAATCTTCGTAATATGGAGAATTTATGTTCTTTTTTGTGGTTGCGATGTTCCTTTCAGTTTAGCCTATGTAGTTTGCGTCACAATCACCACAATTTTTACTAATATACTACACTTTTTCATGCATTGATTGTTTGTCTTTATTATTAACTAAAAATGAACCCAATTCTTTCCTAATCGTACTAATACTGTCAATATTTTGCTTCCTTGATATATTTTCGATTTAATCAGTGAGATTTGGTATGTAATTGACACCACGGAATTTTCATTCATTATTACGTTCTATATTTGCAATTGGAAAAATGTTTTTCTTTCATTAACCGTGGAGGTATAATGCTTTTCCATTAAATTTTTTCATAACGAAATTCAGTTTTGTGAGTCGTAATTAATTTGATATATAATTATGTGGTAAAAATTGAAAACCAATTTCCGTGGATCGTTTGAAATTGACAGATACGCCTTTCAGGAAATAAATAATATCTTTCGTCGAATAAACACCCCCTTTTTCATCCCCAATGCGTCAATCCCTCGAAAACTAGTCGCCGAATTGATAGCAACATTATCTTCTTTATTATACTTTAAAGGAAATACGTCGTTATAAAATCCTCTGAATCATAGCACACTACGTTCCTATGCGAAATTGATACACGCTTAGATTTATCGTAGGGGGTGTTATGGCCTTTTGGCATAATAAAATCATACACATCGAAGGCAGTCACCCTATACTTTTGATCTTCGAGGGTAACTCGAAAGACGAAAAGTGAAACGGCTTTAAATTGAGTCAAGTGTCCTTTTTAGAAAGTCTCTAATATATAATGTTTCCAAGGGGAAAAAGGAAACTTATTCAACATATTTTGAGTAACATGTATTTTATAATATATCATAAAATTATTATTTTGATTAGTTGACATATTCCTCTGGAAAGGCTAAACCAATATTGATGAAAGTTATATGTATACCCGGTTTATGTGAGAATCATTTAATATCCATTTTTCATACCGCTGAATGATAAGTGTCACCCACTATCAAAACATTTTTTTTTTCGATCACAAAATCATATTTCCCAATTTTCAAAATGTGGCTTGAAAAATACACACAACCCGAAATTTTCACTTGTGTACCACTCTATCTTCCACCTTCTATTCGTTATCTTAATAACGATATTAGTAATTCGATAATTCTCAACTCCCATCGATAATTATGTTGAGAACAACTATGAATTATTATCAAAACGAGGAAGCTTATTTTTACATATATTTTGTATATTCTAGATCTAGATAGATGGACGAAAGTCCTGTTAGGGATACATTACGCCATTTATTACTTGCGAACGGTTGGAAGGATTTCGATGATTTTCGTGTTTTAGGATTTTTTTTCATCTGGAATAGGATACTAGAATTAAAATTTGATATTCATTAATTAAAAACTTTAAACCATTGAAAAAACATTCAACGCGACTCTGACATAGAGCGGTGAAGTAACAAAAAATGTATCTGATGAAGAAGCCACTGGGTGTCGTAGATCAAATATTGTTTGGACTGGAGATGAAGTGGAGTGATGACTCTTCTTTATCCTCGTGACGAGGTTAGAGAAGTCATCTTTTCTCCTTCGAATTATATCCAACTATATAAAACAGAGTCGTGTTATTCACATTAATTTCGTGATTATAAAATTGTATTCACTCAATTAGGTTAATTAAAAAAATCAATTGAGTTTAGCTGAAATGAATCACTTCATTCATTCACTATAAAATGTTGGGGGTTAAGAAGTTCAATAGGCCAGCTAGTTATTAGTCATATATTAATTTGATACTATGGATTTTGAATGTATTCCATGCTTCATGGTTGATACGAGGGTGGGGCGAAAAGTTTCCGGCCTGCCAAGAGATGGCGCTACTAGCTACTGAGCTTGTATGTAAAGTTTCAGCCCAATCGCTACGTTAGTTTGCATTTGAGACCACATAGCGGTAGATGATTCCGTTGCTTTCGTGAAAATTGAAAAATTGGAGAAACGTGCTGTCATCAAATAGTTCTATTCGAAAGGTTTTACACAAAAAAAAAAAAAAAAAAGAAGAGATGATTGTGAAAATCCATGAAATAGTATTGGAAGACCGCAGATTGAAAGTGCATGAGAAACCTAAGACCTGAACATGTTCAGTTGAATATATTCGAATATTTGGCGTCCATTTCTACCGAAAATTTGGTGCTGTATAGGAGTAATCCAAATGAATTTTCTTGTCGATTCATAACTGTTGATGAGACTTGGTTTCACCACAATAGTGGTAGAGAATAAAAAACTTCAAAACAGTGGGTTGGAAAGGAGGAACCAACTCCAAAGAAGGCAAAAACATTTTTATCGGCAAACAAGGTTATGGCTACTGTTTTTTGGGATGTGAGAGGAATTATGTACATTACTTATCTTCTTAAGGGTAAGACTATCACTGGCCAATACTGACCTGTCAATTAAATGACCTCATTTGGCGAAGGAAACAAATTCGATTTCAAAATTCACAAATTGAAGTTTGAATTGATGCCGCATCCTCCCTACTCTCTAGACTTAGCCCCCAGCGACTGCTACCTTTTTCCTAACCTGGAAAAATGGCTTGGCGGTAAAAGATCTGAGACCAGCGAAGAAGTTATCGAAACTATGAATCAGTATTTTGAGGAGCTTGACGAATCCACGTTTTAAACTGGTATAACTAAATAGAACACCGTTATGAGAAATGTATCGGTGTTGATGGAGATTATGTTGAAAAATAAAGCAAAAAAATTTTCAAAACGTCGTTTTTCTTGGTCAGGCAGGAAACTTCTCACCACACCCTCGTACTGTGATATTTTATCAAGTATTTAATCGAAAATGCCTTTTCAATACCCACCAAAGATCTTTAATTTAATGAATTAAGTTTAATACTCTCATTACACAGCTTTTTATTTCAATTTAAAAATAGGATAATATGTTTTCATAGAAAATAACGTCAATTAATCAATTGAAATAACGATGGAAAATTATTATCCAACATAACTTCTAAATCACCTTGGAAGTTCAGTGAAAATAATCGAGGAAATCTCTACTAATGAAATGACAGAAAATGTTGGAAGAACGAAATACGATATCGATTTGTACGACCTCAAAAAAGGCAACGGCACAATTTACTCAAAAGCTGACTATTAGTAACTTGGAACAACTTGTGTGGCGACATGTTGCGTTGAATGATGAAGTTGACAACAGATTTTAATTAAATGTCCACAGGTTAATTTCCGGGTGGTCTAGGGTAGGCGACCAACTTCCGGTTCTCTCGGCGCGAATAAACGTGTGACTTTCACAAATACGGAAAGTTCCAGACCTCGCATTTCTAGTTTTCCACGAGTTTTCAATGATTTCACAAAATTCAATCATAGAAGATATATTCTAAATGAAGCATAGTCTAATTCTAATGTAATATGGTAATAATATTAATATTTATTCAGCTAAAGCTATACAATAAGCTCACATATTTTGGGAGGTCAATTTTGAATTATATACGTATCTCATTTTTTGATATATACTTTCTTAGTTCCTGTTTGAATATCTGAATACAAGTACTACCTATAAGCATTAAAGCGGTCACAGTATATTCCATTTTTAGATTAAGATAGCTTACAACTTTCTATATCAGAACTATCAGTATCTTTTGTATTATAGCCATGCACATCAGTGATATATGTTACATATTTTATTTCATTACATGGAAGCAGCTAATTTTTAGTTTCAAATATGAATGTTTATAAAGCAAATAGTATTCTCTGTTTAACAATATTATAATAAACAGTATGAAATGTAATAAGCAGTATTAAAAAACTCTTTAGAACTTATCAATCAATCAAAAACTTCAAAAATTCCTACTAAGGAAAAATTGTTTTCTTTTGACGTAACAAATTTGTTTCCTTCCATACCCAATGCAGAAATTGAAAATATTATAAATAGCACTTTAGATTGCAACACTGATATTTCATAAGTAATTAAAAAAGAAACAATATCTGCATTGTCCTTGGCTTTGAAACAAAATTAAATTAAATTCAATAACACGGTATAGCAGCAGTAAGACGGGCTACCTGTAGGATCGTCTCTATCACCCTTACTAAGTGAAATATTAATGACTAGTTTCAAAAAAAATTTCAGCTCTAACTTCACCCTAACAAAAAATATTCTTTGTAAACGATATTTAGACGATGTTTTTTGTATCTGGAGTGGGTCCGACAGAAAATTAGATAACTTTTTGAAATATATTAACTCATTTTATACATCCATAAAATTCACGAAATAAATAGAAAATTACCAAAATACATTAAACTATTTAGATTTGACCATTACTAGGAAAGATAATACTAAAATGTGATATATACAGAAAACCTACATGAACAGATACCTTAATTCCTCAAGATATTAATCAGCCATTGAAAATATTAAACTTACCTCCTTCATTCTTTTATACATAGACTTTTGTTCATCCCGCTTTCCGATGAAAAGTTTGAAAAAGAAGTGAGAACTTTGGAACTTGAAAAAAGCAACAGAAAAATCTTTCAAATTCAATGTATTCCTCTCAAATTATAAAACTCAAATTATAAAAAGCGAACATAAAATTATTTTATTAATTTCATAACTCATCTCAGCGAAAAAATTAATAAAAAAGAGATGAAAATCATTAGTATTAACGAAAGGAATATCAAGTCAATTTCAGATAAAAATAAAGAAAAGTTAAATGTTGAAGACAAAAGCGGGATTTATAAAATTTTTTATAACGAACGTCCGGTGTTTCATATCGGCTAAACAAGTAGAAAAATAGGTCGATTTTGTACAATGTTAATAAAACTGGCTTCTCAGAACATTGTATTAACTCCAACAATTTTATAGACTTTGAGAAAACCAAATTCTTGCACGCAGGTAATAAACGGAATTGTTTAAACATTTTAAAAGCACTTGAAATTACTTCTTGGAAGAAAAAAGAAAACATAGTAAATGAACAGGTACATTTTCTAATATCCTCATTACTTACAATCATTGTATAGATATAAATTTATTGAATGACACAGAGGTTTCGCTAATATCTTGGTGGAATATTCACTGAATAATTTAATATACACTGAAATTCCCTGAATTTATTCAGAGAAACTTAAGTCAAGTGTGTTAATTTTTATTCAATTTATTGTTCGTCCCTTATTGAAGTTGATTCTTGAAGATGAAGTAACGCGCGAAACATGTTGACTATTTGATATTGTTAAATATAATCGTGAAACATTAAGCTAAGTGTTTAATTCAATTTAATAATTAAAATTGTTGAATAATTTCCTTAGTTGAATCGAATAACAAAGTGGAGGTATATTGAAATGTAGCGCTATTGTTGATTTGAACAACATTAAATTCGTATACGTCAAGAGATATTCTCCTATTCTCATCAAAACATTGATTTTTTACAGAATTTAGATGATACAAAATAAATACGATCAGTGAAACTCAATTTTTCTCATGTTCTTCAATTTAAAATTATACTCTTAGGTGGGACATCATTTGTTTTCATCAAAGCAGAAATTAATACTAAAAATTTTTATTTGCACAATATACATTCACAAAATTCATTATTGCGAAAGGAACAAAAAAAAAGTTTTGATAGAAAAGAAAATTAATATACTTAAAAACATGAAAAAATGCTCTCTACTTCTCCTCACAGGACCCATTTTCCTTCGGAACGTTTTCTTCTTCAGATACGGTGAAATTATCTTTAATGTTGAATGTTTTACGTATCTCATCTGCAGATTTACCTTTGATCATGTTGGCAACGGTTTTGCACGTTGTATCTAACAGGCCTTTGACATCCAAATAATTCGCTGCTAGCATAATTTCAAAAAGCGTACCTTGGTCGACCTTAAGAAAATCAACATCCCATTCACAAATATCATCTGATCTTTTCTCTTTATATTGATCATCTTCTGTTGGTGGTGGATCATCTTTATGATACGTGGCCCATTCAATCACCTTTTCCAAAATAGCCGAATTCACATTTGGTAATGGTACTACTTCATCGTCCTCTTCATCTATACCCAACTCTTCCAACATCGTTTTTATTGTAAACGAGCATTTGGCGATTTCTACGTCTACTTCAAAAATTTCGCCATCAGAAGACTGTAACTTTAATTGTGGCATCTTGGTGAAATGATGATGTAAATTGTAAAATCGAGGTTTCAAATCAATTTAAAGACGAATACTCCTCCTTGTAACAACAGTTCAAATCTGTATAAATTTTATAAATTCACAAAATGGATAACTCCAAGTGACACTGTGAATGACTAATGAACGACTGAATGAAATGACTTCGAACCGAATATATAAGGAGAATACCACAGAACATTCTCCGACAGATTTGACCTGAAAGCGCCTCTATGATTTACGGAAGTTTGTAGAACTGACAAGACCACAGAACATGCTGTTAAGTTGTTCTGTGATCGTAGGTACGACCTGAGTGCTTTTCTTGGACAGTCTTTGTCTTTTTGAACATAATCTAAAATTCAAACACTTGAATTATTGATTTACACTTTATTGACAACATAGCATGACGCGTTTCGTCGTTACAAACAACTTCTTCAGATGCTAACAGTATATACTATCAACAAATTTGAACTATTTTATGCCTTGTTGTCTAACATTAAGTCTTAATATCTTACTGTTTCTACTCTTTCAATTTTCTCTTCATTAATATTTTTAACAATATCTTAATTTTCATTAATCTTAAGGGTTTCAGTTGTTTTCAAAATTACGGTGTTAGATTTTTGTACAAGGGGATGAGATATTGTCACATAATATATAATATTCTTAATATCTTCTCCACATATATTATGAAACATATTATCATCAGCGAATCAACGTATAGATCATTTTTCACATGAGAAACAATACATTTTATATATAATGGGAACAACAACGGACCTACAATAGTTCCTTGAGGTACGCCTACATCAACTTTCGTGCTATCGGACAGCATGCCATTGAACATAAATTTTTGTGTTCGAGAATCGGAGTAACATCTCAACCATTCATTTACAACTTCTTCAACTCCAAGTGTTTTCAGTTTTTTTACAGTAATAATGATCTACACCTAATGATATAACACCTCCAAACAATTGTCAAGTATTGATTATACATTTTGTGAAACTAAGCCAAGTGTATTATATTTAATATATACTTAATAACTTTAATATCTTCGTAAAAATTATTTTTAACTTATCATATTATATATTATTAAGTTGTTGACCGTGAACAATTAATACATGAAGTGTATTATTTGAAAATCATTGACAGTTTCCTTTAGATAGAATATAAAAATATTATAAATAGCACTTTCGATCTCAACAATGATATTTCAAAAGTAGTTAAAAAATAAACAATGTCTGCATTGTTTTTGTGTTTGAAACAAAATTATTTTAAATTCAATAACACGGTATCTCAACGCTGGTCTCCGTAGCTTAGTTGGTAGAACTCCCGACTATGGTGCGGTAGAACTCGGGTTCGAGCCCCGATGAATACATGAGTTTTATGTTTGTCTATAATTAAGTAGTTCAAATAATGAAATATGCTGGGTAATGTACATCGATTACAAGCCCAATGGCCGTTTAGAACCGGAGTTAAACTGTTGGTCCACTGAATTAAAACAAAAAATAGTATCTCAACAGTTAAACGGACTAATTATGGGACCACTTTTATCATCCCTACTAAGTTAAATATTTATGAGTGGTTTAGAGAAAAAAAATTTCAGCTCTAACATCACCCTAACAAAAACTTTTTTTTTGGACACGATATGTAGACGATGTTTTTTGTATCTGGAGTGGGTCCGACAAACAATTAGATAACTTTTTGAAAAATTTTAACTCATTTTATACATCCATTAAATTCACTAAAGAAATAGAAAATAACCGAAAAACATTACAATTATTGTAAGTAATGAGGATATTAGAAAATGTACCTGTTCATTTCCGATGTTTTCTTTTTTCTTCTAAGAAGTAATTTCAAGTGCTTCTAAAAGGTCTAAACAATTCCCTTTATTACCTGCGTGAAAGCATTTGGTTTTCTCGAAATCTATAAAATTGATGAAGTTAATACAATGTTCTGAGAAGCCAGTTTCATTAACATTGTACAAAATCAACCTAATTTTCTACCTGTTTGGCCGATATGAAACACGGCACATTCATTACATAAAATTTTATGAATCCCGCTTTTGTCTTCAACATTTAATTTTTCTTTATTTCTAACTAGAAGTGATTTAATATTCCTTTCGTTATTAATAATCGTTTTTATCTCACTTTCATTAAGTTATGGAATTAATAAAATAATATTTATGTTCACTTTTTATAATTTGAAATGAATTGAATTTGAAAGATTTTTCCGTAGCTTTTTCCTCATAAGTTTATCTATTATGTTTCCATCATAACTGTTATTATTTGTTGAAAGTTTCAAGGTTTTCACTTCCTTTTCAAAATTTTTAGCTAAGAGCATCTTTTCTAGTAATGGTGAGATCTGAAAAGTTTAACGTTTTTCGATCATTTTCTTTTTTAATTGTGAATTTAATGGATGTATAGAATGAGTTAATATATTTCAAAAAGTTATCTAATTGTCTATCGGACCCACTCCAGATACAAAAAAAATCATCGCCAAAGATAAACGTTTTTTGTTAGGGTTACGTTAGAGCTGAAAATTTTTTTCTCTAAACTACTCATCAATATTTCACTTAGTAGGGGTGATAAAGGTCATCCCATAGGTAGACCGTCTAACTGCTGATATACCGTGTTATTGAATTTAATTTAACTTTGTTTCAAACACTATTTTTATCTATCTAAAGAAAACTTTCAATGCTTTTCAAATAATACACTTTATGTATAAATTGTTGACGGTCAACTAGTTACTAATATATAATATAATAAGTTGAATATAATTTTTACGAAGAAAAATTATTTAGTATATAGTGTATTAAATATAATACACTTGGCTTAGTTTCACAAAATATGTAGTTAACACTTGACAATTGTTTAGGGGTATTACCTCATTTTCAAAGGTTAAACTGGAAACTGGTATTTTTTATTTGATATATTGAACAATGTTTGACCAGAAGATCAGCCTACATTCAATCAACTGTATTATTTTGTATTTCAAAATTCCATGTACATATTGCAGAAGAATTCTTAAGGAATTTTAAAACAACTTTAGAAACTTAATGTAGATCATCATTACTGAAAAAACTGAATAAACTTGAATTTGAGGGAATAGTAAATGAATGGTTCAGATTTTATGTACAATATCTTATCTTAGTGTGCAAAAAACTGACACCATAATTTTGAAAATAACTGAAACCCTTAAGATTAATGAAAATGAAGATATTGCTGAAAATATTAATGAAGAGAAAATTGAAAGAGTAGAAACAGTAAGATATTAAGACTTTATGTTTTTTGTATCTGTAGTGGGTCCGACAAACAATTAGATAACTTTTTGAAATATATTAACTCTTTTATACATCCATTAAATTCACTAAAGAAATAGAAAATAAACAAAAAACATTAAACTTTTTTGACTTGACCATTACTTGGGAAGATAATACTTTAATATTTGATGTATACAGAAAACCAACATGCTAAGATACTTTATTTAATTCCTTAAGATATTAATCAGCCATTAAATATTGAACTTACCTCCTTCATTCTTTTATACATAGACTTCTGTTCATTCCGCTTTCTGATGAAAAGTTCAAAAAAGAAGTTGAAAATTCGAAATTTTTAGTAAATAATAACGGTTATGAGGGAAACATAATAGATAAACTTATAATAAAAAAGCAACGGAAAAATCATTTAAATTCAAGTTAATCCTCTCAAATTATAAAAAGTGAACATAAATATTATTTAATTAATTTCATACGTCATCTCAGCGAAAAAATTTGCGAAAGATTTAAGAAAAAAGAGACAAAACCATTTGAACGAACAAAAGGAATAATAAGTAATATTAAGTTAATAATAAAGAAAAGTTGAATGTTGAAGGCAAAAGCGGGATTTATAAAATTTTTTGTAACGAACGTCCGGCGATTCATATAGACCAAACATGTAGAAATATACAAACTCTTGTTGACAAGCATAAAAAGTCGACTTAGTACAATGTTAATGAAACCGTTTCTTCTCAGAACATTGTATTAACTCCGAAATGCTTGCACACAGGTAATAAAGGGATGCGTTTAGACCTTTTAAAAGCAATTTAAATATGTACTTATTGGAAGAAAAAAGAAGACATCGTAAATGAACAGATAAATTTTCAAATACACTTACAATCATTGTATAGATATAAATTTATTAAATGAAACAGAGGTTTCGAAATCTCTTAGTGAAACATTATGTTAAAAACAATAAATTAAAAATTAACACACTCGACTTAAGTTTCATTGAATATATTAAAAATTCTACATATGTTTCAGGTGGTTAACCCATTATCAAGAGTATACAATATTATTCAATTAATAATAAGTTATATAATTAATAATTAAATAAAAATTAATACACTTAATTGAATAAATTCACTGAATTTATTCAGTGAAAGTTAAGTCGAATGTCTAAATTTTTAATAAATTTATTGTTCGTTCCTTATTGCAGTTGATTCCTGAAGATGAGCTACGCTCGAAACATGTTGACTATTTATTATTGTTAAATATAATCGTGAAACATTAAGCCAAGTGTTTAATTTAATTTAATAATCAAAATTCTTGAATTTTTTTCTTAGTTGAACTTAATAACAAGGTAGAACTATATTAAAATGTAGCACTATTGTTGATTTGGATAACATTAAATTCGTATATGTCAACAGATCTTTTCCTATTCTTATCAAAAAATTGAATTTTTCAGAGAATTTAGATGATACGAAATCAATACGATCTCATTTACTCTCAAATTTTTCCTCATTTACTTCAGTTTCAAATAATAGAATACACTACTTCATATTAATGTAATCAGGTGGGACATTATTTGTTTAAATAAAAAAAAAATTATACCGAAAATTTTTATTAACTCAATATACATTCACGAAATTCATTATTGCGAAAGGAACAAAAAAAAGTTTTAATAGAAAAGAAAATTAATATACTTAAAAACATGAAAAAATGCACTCTACTTCTTCTCACAGGACCCATTTTCCTTCGGAACGTTTTCTTCTTCAGATACGGTGAAATTATGTTTAATGTTGAATGTTTTACGTATTTCATCTGCAGATTTACCTTTGATCATGTTGGCAACGGTTTTGCACGTTGTATCTAACAGACCTTTGACATCCAAATAATTCGCTGCTAGCATAATTTCAAAAAGCGTACCTTGGTCGACCTTAAGAAAATCAACATCCCATTCACAAATATCATCTGATCTTCTCTCTTTATATTCATCATCTTCTGTTGGTGGTGGATCATCTTTATGATAGGTGGCCCATTCAATTACCTTTTCCAAAATAGCCGAATTCACATTAGGTAATGGTACTACTTCATCGTCCTCTTCATCTATACCCAACTCTTCCAACATCGTTTTTATTGTAAACGAGCATTTGGCGATTTCTACGTCTACTTCAAAAATTTCGCCATCAGAAGACTGTAACTTTAATTGTGGCATCTTGGTGAAATGATGATGTAAATTGTAAAATCGAGGTTTCAAATCAATTTAAAGATGAATACTACGCCTTGCAACAACAGTTCAAATCTGTATAAATTTTATAAATTCACAAAATGGATAACTCCAACTGAAACTGTGGACGACTAACGAATGACTGATTGAACTGACTTCGAACCGAATATATAAGGAGAATACCACAGAACATACCCCGACAAATTTGACCTGAAAGCGCCTCTATGATTTACGGAAGTTTGTAGAACTGACAAGACCACAGAACATGCTGTTAAGTTGTTCTGTGGTCGTAGGCACGACCTGAGTGCTTTTCTTGAACAGTCTTTGTCTTTTTGAACATAATCTAAAATTCAAACACTTGAATTATTGATTTACACTTTATTGACAACATAGCATGACGCGTTTCGTCGTTACAAACAACTTCTTCAGATGCTAACAGTATATACTATCAACAAATTTGAACTATTTTATGCCTTGTTGTCTAACATTAAGTCTTAATATCTTACTGTTTCTACTCTTTCAATTTTCTCTTCATTAATATTTTTAACAATATCTTAATTTTCATTAATCTTAAGTGTTCCAGTTATTTTCAAAATTACGGTGTTAGATTTTTGTCAAGGGGATGAGATATTGTCATATATCTCATATAGATCATATGAGATATATATCATATATATAGATCATTTTTCACATGGGAATCAATATATTTTATATATAATGGCAACAACAACGGACCTACATCAGTTCCTTGAGGTACGCCTACATCAACTTTCGTGCTATCGGACAGCATGTTATTGAACATAAATTTTTCTGTTCGAGAATCGGAGTAACATCTCAATCATTCATTTAGAACTTCTTCAACTCCAAGTTTTTTCAGTTTTTTTACAGTAATAATGATCTACACCTAATGATATAACTCCTCCAAACAATTGTCAAGTATTGATTATACATTTTGTGAAACTAAGCCAAGTGTATCATATTTAATATATACTAAATACCTTTAGTTCTTCGTAAAAATCATTTTTAACTTATCATATTATATATTAGTAAGTTGTTGACCGTGAACAATTAATACATGAAGTGTATTATTTGAGAATCATTGAAAGTTTCCTTTAGATAGAATATAAAAATATTATAAATAGCACTTTGGATCTCAACAATGATATTTCAAAAGTAGTTAAAAAATAAACAATGTCTGCATTGTTTTTGTGTTTGAAACAAAATTATTTTAAATTCAATAACACGGTATCTCAACGCTGGTCTCCGTAGCTTAGTTGGTAGAACTCCCGACTATGGTGCGGTAGCCTCGGTTCGAGCCCCGATGAAGGCATGAGTTTTTGTGTTTGTCTATAATTAAGTAGTTCAAATAATGATATATGCTGGGTAATGTACATCGATTACAAGCCCAATGGCCGTTCGGAACCGGCGTTAAACTGTTGGTCCATGAATTTAAAAAAAACGGTATCTCAACAGTTAGACGGGCTAGACTTTTATCAACTAAGTGAAATATTTATGAGTGGTTTCGAGAAAAAAATTTTCTGCTCTAACATCACCCTAACAAAAAACGTTTTCCTTTGGAGACGATGTTTTTTGTATCTGGAGTGGGTCCGACAGACAAATAGATAACTTTTTGAAATATAATCATTTTATACATCCATTAAATTCACGAAAGGAATAGAAAATTATATTAATATATAGTTCAGTTAGACCTTTTAAAAGCAAATGAAATATGTACTTCTTGGAAGAAAAAGAAAGACATCGTAAATGTACAGGTAGATTTTCAAATATTCTCCTATTTACGATCATTATATAGTTATAATTGATAATTGATGAGGTCAATACTTAGAAAATTAATATCCATAATACAACAATATTTAAAATTTTCTCATAATTTAATATATAGTATGCATGACGACGTTTCGAAGTACTACTTTTTTATCAAATGCTGGATTATTAAGGTATTAATCCAGCATTTGATGAAGAAGTAGTACTTCGAAACGTCATCATTCGTATTCTTTATTAAATTATGAGAAAATTTCAAATATTGTTGTATTATATAAATATAAAATTATTAAATGACACATAGGTTTCGCTTATCTCCTGATGAAACATTATGTTAAAATCGAGAAATTGAAAATTAACACAGTTGACTTAAGTTTCACTAAATATAATAAGTGTCCCTGATATACAGAAATATATTTATTGCTTTTCTTCAGTTTATGACGATAAATTAGGCATTTGTAAATATGAAGACATGGTAAAGTCAGGATTTTTCTGAGTCAAAATGCATTTCGGCAGCAGAATCAATAATCTAGATTTCATATTAATCTATTACACCTTCTACATCAAGTCGAAAAATACATCGACAAAATTATCGATATAAATCAGAGATCGAGACAAAATCGACAATAGATTACTGAAAATCATTGGAAGTTTCCCTTAGAAAGAATATAAAAATATTATAAATAGCACTTTAGATCTCAACAATGATATTTCATAAGTAATAGAAAAACAATGTCTGCATTGTGCTTCTGTTTGAAAGAAAGTTATTTTACATTCAATAACACCGTATATCAACAGTTAGACGTACTACTTATGGGATCACCTTTAACACCCCTACTAAGTTAAATATTTATGAGTAGTTTAGAGAAAAAAATTTACAGCTCTAACATCTCCCTAACAAAAAACTTTTTTTTTTTGGCACGATATGTAGACGATGTTTTTTGTACCTTAAGTGAGTCCGACAGACTATTAGATAACTTTTTGAAATATATTAACTCATTTTATACATCCATTAAATTCACTAAAGAAATAGAAAATAACCAAAAGACATTACAATGATTGTAAGTAATGAGGATATTAGAAAATGTACCTGTTCATTCACGATGTTTTCTTTTTCGTTCCAAGAAGTAATTTCAAGTACTTCTGAAAGGTCTAAACAATTCCCTTTATTACCTTCGTGAAAGCATTTGGTTTTCTCGAAATCTATAAAATTGATGAAGTTAATACAATGTTCTGAGAAGCCAGTTTTATTAATATTGTACAAAATCACCTAATTTTCTACCTGTTTGGCCGATATGAAACACGTCACATTCGTTATATAAAATTTTATAAATCCCGCTTTTGTCTTCAACATTTAATTTTTCTTTATTTTTAACCAAAAATGACTTAATATTCCTTTCGTTTTTACTAATCGTTTTTATCTTTTTTTTCTAATTTTTTCGATGAGATTAGTTATGAAATTATTAAAATAATATTTATGTTCGCTTTTTATAATTTGGAATAAACTGAATTTGAAAGATTTTTCCGTAGCTTTTTCCTCATAAGTTTATCAATTATGTTTCCATCATAACTGTTATTATTCGCTAAAAGTTTCAAGGTTTTCACTTCCTCTTTAAACTTTTCAGAGCTAAGTTCAATATTTAATGGTTGATTACTATCTTGAGGATTCAAAGTATATGTGCATGTAGGTTTTCTGTATATATCAAATTTTAAAGTAACATCTTTCCTAGTAATGGTGAAATCTGAATAGTTTAATGTTATTTGTTCTTTTTCTATTTCTATTGTGAATTTAATGGATGTATAAAATGACTTAATATATTTCAAAAAGTTATCTAATTGTCTGACGGACCTACTACAGATACAAAAAACATCGTCCCCAAAGATAAACGTTTTTTGTTAGGGTTACGTTAGAGCTGAAAATTTTTTTCTCTAAACTACTCATCAATATTTCACTTAGTAGGGGTGATAAAGGTTATCCCATAGGTAGACCGTCTAACTGCTGCTATACCGTGTTATTGAATTTAATTTAACTTTGTTTCAAACACTATTTTTATCTATCTAAAGAAAACTTTCAATGATTTTCAAATAATACACTTTATGTATAAATTGTTGACGGTCAACTAGTTACTAATATATAATATAATAAGTTGAATATAATTTTTACGAAGAAAAATTATTCAGTATATATTATATATAATACACTTTTCTTAGTTTCACAAAATATGTAGTTATTACTTGACAATTGTTTGGAGGTATTACCTCATTTTCAAAGGTTAAATTGGAAACTGGTATTTTTTATTTGATATATTAAACAATGTTTGACCAAAAGATCAGCCTACATTCAATCAACTGTATTATTTTGTATTTCAAAATTCCATGTACATATTGCAGAAGAATTCTTAAGGAATTTCAAAACAACTTTAGAAACTTAATGTAGATCATCATTACTCAATCAACTGAATAAAGTTGGATTTGAGGGAATAGTAAATGAATGGTTCAGATTTTATGTACAATATCTTATCTTAGTGTGCAAAAAACTAACACCATAATTTTGAGAATAACTGAAACCCTTAAGATTAATGAAAATTAAGATATTAAACATTAATGAAGAGAAAATTGAAGGTGTAGAAACAGTAAGATATTAAGACTTCATGTTTTTTGTACCTGTAGTAGGCCCGACAAACAATTAGATAACTTTTTGAAATATATTAACTCTTTTATACATCCATTAAATTCACTAAAGAAATAGAAAATAACCAAAAAACATTAAACTTCTTTGATTTGACCATTACTTGGGAAGATAATACTTTAATATTTGATGTATACAGAAAACCAACATGCACAGATACTTTATTTAATTCCTTAAGATATTAATCAGTCATTAAATATTTTTATATATCTCTTCAAGTACTTTCATCTTTAACTTGAACTACACCGTTCTGACGATAGGCAATAACCTTGAAACATATGTAAACGGCTGTTATATGAAAAAAAAAAAAAAAAAAAAAAAAAAATGTGTAGGTTTTCAACGTAAGTTTCTTCTTTTACTTAATTAAATATTAAACTAACCTCCTTCATTCTTTTATACATAGACTTCTGTTCATTCCACTTTCCGATGAAAAGTTTAAAAAAGAAGTTAAAAATTTGAATTTTTAGTAAATAATAACGGTTATGATGGAAACATAATAGATAAACTTATAATAAAAAAGCAACGGAAAAATCTTTTAAATTCATGTTAGTTCTCTCAAATTATAAAAAGCGAACATATATATTATTTAATTAAATTCATACGTCATCTCAGCGAAAAAATTTGCGAAAGATTGAAGAAAAAAGAGACAAAAACCATTTGTACGAACAAAAGTAATAATAAGTAACTTTCAGTGAATATTAAAGAAAAAATAAATGTTGACGTCAAAAGCGGGATTTATGAAATTTTTTGTAAAGAATGGCCGGCGATTCATATCGGCCAAACAGGTAGAAAAATAGGTCGATTTTGAACAATGTTAACAAAACTGGCTACTCAGAACATTGCATTAACTCCAACAATTTTATAGACTTTGAGAAAACCAAATGCTTTTTCGCAGGTAATAAAGGGAATTGTTTAGACCTTTTAGAACCACTTGAAATTACTTCTTGGAAGAAAAATCAAAACATCGTAAATGAACAGGTACATTTTCTAATATCCTCATTACTTACAATCATTGTATAGATATAAATTCATTAAATGAAACGGAGGTTTCACAAATCTCTTGGTGAAACATTATATTAAAAACAATAAATTGAAAATTCACACTTGACTTAAGTTTCACTCAATATATTGAAAACCTTACATATGTTTCGGGTGATTTACCCAAAATCAAGAGTATACAATATTACTGAATTAATAATTAGTTAGTCAATTAATAATTAGTTAATTAAAAATTAATACACTTGACTGAATAAATTCACTGAATTTATTCAGTGAAACTTAAGTCAAATGTCTTAATTTTTATAAATTTATTGTTCGTTCCTTATTGCAGTTGATTCCTGAAGATGAGCTTACGCTCGAAACATGTTGACGAATTGATATTGTTAAATATAATCGTTACAATTAGCCAAGTGTTTAATTTAATAATCAAAATTCTTGAATTTATTTCTTAATTGAACTTTATAACAAAGTGGAACTATATTAAAATGTAGCACTATTGTTGATTTGGATAACATTACATTCGTATATGTCAACAGATCTTTTCATATTCTTATCAAAAAATTCAGTTTTTCAGAGAATTTAGATGATACGAAATCAATACGATCTCATTTACTCACAAATTTTTCCTCATTTACTTCAATTTCAAATAATAGAATACACTACTTCATATAAATGTAATCAGGTGGGACATTATTTGTTTAAATAAAAAAAAATATACCGAAAATTTTTATTAACTCAATATAAATTTCCAAAATTCATTATTGCGAAATATTCAAAAAAAAGTTTCTAAAGAAAAGAATAGGCTCAAAAACATAAAACCAAGCACTCTACTTCTCCTCACAGGACCCATTTTCCTCCCGAACTTTTTCTTCTTCTTCAGATACGGTTAAATCATTTTCAAGGTTGAATGTTTCACATATTTCTTCTTTAGATTTCCCTTTAAGCATGTTGACAAAAGTTTTGCTCGTTGTATCTAACAGGCCTTTGACATCCAAATAATCTGCTGCTTGCATAATTTTATAAAGCGTACCGTGGTCGACCTTAAGAAAATCAGCATCCCATGAAGAAATATCATCTGATCTTCCCAGTTTATTTTGATCATCTTCTGTTGGTGGTGGATCATCTTTATGATAGGTGGCCCATTCAATTACCTTTTCCAAAATAGCCGAATTCACATTTGGTAATGGTATTACTTCTTCCATGCCCAAGTCTTCCAACATCGATTTTATTATAACTGAGCATTGGGCGATTTCTACGTCTACTTCAAAAGTTACGCCATCAGAAGACTGTAACTTTATGTGTGGCATCTTAGTGAAATAAGGATGTAAATTCTAAAATCAGAGGTTTCAGATCAATTTAAAGATGAATACTACTCCTTGTAAAAACAGTTCAAATCAGTATAAATTTTATAAACTCACAAAATGGATAACTCCAACTGATACTGTGGATGACTAACGAAAGACTAATTGAACTGACTTCGAACAGAATATATAAGAGGAATACCACAAAACATACCCCGACAGGTTTGACCTGAAGGCGCCTCTAGCGTTTATAGAAGCTTGTAGCAATGACAAGAACCCAGAACATGCTGTTAAGATGTTCTGTGGTCGTAGGCACGCCCTGAGTGCTTTTCTTGGATAGTCTATGTCTTTTTGAATATAAACTAAAATTTACACTTGAACTTTTGATTTACACTTTATTGACAACATAGCATGACGCGTTTCGTCGTTACAATCAACTTCTTCAGATGCTTACAGAATAGTGGCAACAAATTTGAACTATTTTACTATGCCTTTTGGTCTAACATAAAGTCTGAGTATCTTACTGTTTCTACTTTTTCAATTTTCTTTTCAATAAAATTTTTAGCAATATCTTAATTTTCATAAATTTCAAGGGTTTCAGTTGTTTTCAAAATTATGGTGTTTGATTTTTGTACATTATTATGTCTCATGTGAAAAAATGCTCTATAAGTTGATTCGCTGATGATACTATGTTTCATATATGTGGCGAAGATATTAAGGATATGACAGAGTGGATGAACCTTACTGCAATTAATGAATGGTTATGTGACAATATCTTATCCTGATGTACAAAAATCTAACACCATAATTT
Organism: Henosepilachna vigintioctopunctata; assembly: GCA_030704895.1. NCBI lineage: Eukaryota > Metazoa > Arthropoda > Insecta > Coleoptera > Coccinellidae > Henosepilachna > Henosepilachna vigintioctopunctata. Next base: position 5,731,069 of record JARQZJ010000121.1, on the reverse strand, counting down.
TGAAAACAACTGAAACCCTTAAGATTAATGAAAATTAAAATAATGCTAAAAATATTAATGAAGAGAAAATTGAAAAAGTAGAAAGAGTAAAATATTTAGACTTTATGTTAGACAAAAAGACATAGTAAAATAGTTCAAATTTGATGATAGTATTCTGATAGCATCTGAAGAAGTCGTTTGTAACGACGAAACGTGTCATGCTATGTTGTTAATAGTGAGTAAATCAAAAGTTCAAGTGTTTAAATTTTAATTAATATTCAAAAAGACATAGAATGTCCAAGAAGAGCACTCAGGTCTTACCTACGACCACGGAACATAATAACGGTATATTCTGTGGTCTTGTCATTGCTACAAACTTCCATAAACCATAGAAGTGCTTTCAGGTCAAATCTGTCTGGGTATGTTCTGTGGTATTCCTCTTATATATTCTGTTCGAAGTCAGTTCAATCAGTCATTCGTTAGTCGTCCACAGTGTCAGTTGGAGTTAATCAATTTGTAAGTTTATAAAATTTATACTGATCTGAACTGTTGTTACAAGGAGAAGTATTCATCTTTAAATTGATCTGAATCCTTCGATTTTACAGTTTACATCATTTTTTCACTAAGATGCCACACATAAAGTTACAGTCTTCTGATGGCGAAACTTTTGAAGTAGACGTAGAAATCGCCAAATGCTCAATTACAATAAAAACGATGTTGTTAGACTTGGGAATGGATGAAGTAGTACCATTACCAAATGTGAATTCGGCTATTTTGGAAAAGGTAATTGAATGGGCCACCTATCATAAAGATGATCCACCACCAACAGAAGATGATCAAAATAAAGCGAGAAGATCAGATGATATTTCTTCATGGGATGTTGATTTTCTCAAGGTCGACCACGGTACGCTTTATAAAATTATGGTTGCAGCGAATTATTTGGATATCAAAGGCCTGTTCGATGTAACGTGCAAAACGTTTGCCAACATGGTCAAACGTAAATCTGAAGAAGAAATATGTAAATCATTCAACATTAAAAAATATTTCACCGTATTTCACTGAAGAAGAACAAGTTCGGAAGGAAAATGGTTGCTATGAGGAGAAGTAGAGTGCTTTGTTTCATGTTTTTGAGCCTATTCATATTTTTTAGAAAATTTTTGTTCCTTGCGCAAAATTGAATTTTGGAAATTTGTATTGAGTAAATAAAAATTTTTCGGTGTTAATTTTTGTTTTATTTTAAAATATTAAAAACTCTAAATTTCGTTAATATTGTATACTCTTGATAATAGGTTAACTACCCGAGACACATGTGGAGTTTTTTATATATTCTGTGAAATTTGAGTCAAGTGTGACAATTGTTTTTATTTAATATGTACTAAATAATATTTCTTCGAGAATATTATTTTTGACTTATTCTATTATATATTAGTAACTAGTTGACAGTCAACGATTAATACACGAAGTGATACATTTTAGAAAAACACACTTGATGATGTCAATTAACATAATGAAATGAATACCATCTTATAATCATGGAATTGTTTATACTTGGATATATTTCGAAGAAAAAATTATCGCTCTCTCTTTATCACGAGTATCAGTGATGAATTATTACTCGAATAGCATCTCCAGTTAGTTGAATTGTTAGTTTTTGAGTTATGAATTGAAACGTGTAACTAACATGACTTTGTTTTATTTACTAGAATATATATATCGATGAAAAGTTTATTTATTTTGATGAGAGTTCATAATTGTTATTAATATGATTATCGACATACGGGGTTCACAATCATTCAGAAAATCAAAGTAATCAAAAAAAGAGGTTATTGGTAGAAATGTGGAATTTTCAATATCAATAAAAATTCTATATTGAAACTGAAAAATATGTTTGAGGTCAAATATCTATAGTTATATTCACCCTTATTACATACTAGTCATAGGGGTATGAAAAATTCTACCAATTCTCCAATCTACCGGTTAGTTTATCCGTTTTTCATCTATGACACCAGGCGGCTTCTTCGGCAAGTACATGTTGTTTTACTTCACCGCTCTATGTCAAAGTTTCGTCTAATAGTGTTCATGTTCAATCATTTCAAGCTTTTTCATAGGAGAATATCGCATTTTGATACTCAGTTTCTCATTCCGAGCGAAGACAAATCCTCACAAAACACATTGAAATCGGTACAGCCGTTTTTGAGTTATGAATTGTAACGTGTAACTAACATGACTTTGTTTTATATACTAGAATGTGTAGAATATATATCGATGAAAAGATTATTTATTTTGATGAGAATTCATAATTGTTGTTGATATAATTATTCAAAAAATCAAATCGAAGTAATCAAAAAAGTGGTTATTGGTAGAAATGTGAAATTTTTAATGCCACATTATAAATATTTTGAAAATAAAATTCTGTTCTGAAACTGAAAAAAAATGTTTGGGGTGAAATATCTATAGTTATATTCACCCTTATTACATACTTGTCATAGGGGTATGAAAAATTCTCCAATCTACCGAGTAGGTACTTACATATACAAAATTTCATCAAAATCGGTTGAGCCGTTTCAAAGAAGTATGGCAACACTGTGACATGAGAATTTTACTCAATGTTTTTTATTTGAATAACAATTTATCATTGAAAGTTTCTTTGTTGAATCTTTGAAGTAACTAAATTTCATTTATCATTTTCTGTCGGAAATAAAATTAACCCTCGAAATAATTAAACTACTGAAGCATAAAGAAGAAGATAGATGAATTCAATTCTCTTCTTTACAGATTAAAACGAAAGATGAAATGAATCATCAAAAACAGCGGCAAATTTCGTTCCCGATATCCTCCGTTATCTTCAATGATCATTCCTGAAAAATAAAACGATTATTTGATCATAAAGCCACCCCTTAGCATTCGGTGAAACCAATTTCAACAGTGAAAGAAGATTAAGAGTGAATTTATTTTCTGCTAACTGATATCAGGAACAAATTCAATTTATCTGTGAAGAAAGGGGATCATTGAATAGGGATGATCTGAATGAATTAGTGTATGTACCCCATAAGACTTTATATGTTGAGAACTGGAAGGTTCAAGGAAAGGAGTTTTATCTCCCCCATTTAATTAATTTCCATAATCTCTTGTCTTTATACCTCAACAACAAATTTTACCATAATCAAAAACATTAATAGAAATTTTGAAATTGTAAATATTTCCAAAAATTTAAGGCAATTTGAAATTGGAAATGAAATCGAATATAACGTTTTCGAATTTCATTTCCCTCGATATTTTTTACATGTTGAAACAAATCAACAAAAATAAGTAATGAATAAGATAGCTTTCAGAATAATATTATGTTTGCAGTAATTGTACATTAATGTGCATGAAATAATGACCAAATAAGTGCCATTATAATAAATTAACGGAATAGTTTTCGTAAAAGTATGATTTATATGTAACGCCATCTAGTGAACTATGAACTAATGTTATTGTATTTTAGTGTATAATGTTACGATAGAGACCATATTAGAAGTTCTGTGATTCTTATATTATTCTGTGATCCGTCTTACAGTATTTAAGGCGCGACATAATATTCTAACCTTTTTTGCTGTTCCGTTATTTTGTGAACGTAGAGTTCAAGATTAATATGCAATCGAAATTTAATTCTTGTTTCAGTTTGAAACATTCATCGAGAGTCATTGACTATTAAATACAAAAAAATAACTGAATTATATATATATATATATATATATATATATATATATATATATATATATATATATATATATATATATATGCTGAATAACTTATCCTGAAAGAAATATCTGAATTTGTTTCAATGAGAGGTATACTTCTGATAATGATAAGGAATACTTCTTATAAATGAAATATCGAGAATGATTATCATTCTTGATAATGCTGTAAAAGGTGAAACTAGTTGAATAAAAAATTGTTCAGTCAGTGATTTTTAGACAAGTATTTGTTATTACCTCCCATTTAAATATGAACTATCACATCATCAGAGAATGAACTATCATCGTCGAGAGCCTATTACTTAATTTTTTTATTTCATCTATTCTTCTACCAATTCTTTAGAAAGTATAATTTTCATATATTGTTAAAAAAAATGTAGAAGGAATGAACACCCATAGATAGTTTGGTCCTCAAGCTTATATCCAATATATACAAAACAAAAATAACAAAGAGAAGAAAGAATACTGAGAATAAGAAAAAGAAAGGAAACATCATGTTCAATTATTCTTTACTACAAATCTTCATACATCTTCATACTGATCCAAGGAAACAAAATACAATAATGAAAATAAAACGAAACAATAATAAAATACAAAACAAAATATGTAATGGTTCAATTCAATTTAAATCGGCAATTAAACAATCCTTTCCATATTAACTATTCAATAGTTCCTAGTTGTTATTTACTGATATACCTAACACCACTTATACACCCTGTTGAAATAACCTTACTTTGTGTTGACAAGTTTCGTTATAGATTTTCAACTGTTGACACCTCTGCATCTGTTTTTGCACTTATTCATCATCATGTGTCACCACCATCCCACCCCTTGAATCTATACGTTTACCCTTATGCTGCAAATACACCCTAACCTTACCACTATCGCCTATTAGCCAGCAACACTGACGTCACTTGGGACGGCGTTCGTCGTCGATCAGGAGTCATTTGTTCGAGATTTTCATTTATGATCTGCGTACAATAGGACTTCTAGTCATCCGTGAAACTCAGGGGCTTTGTTCGCGAAGCGCGGGACACCACCCAAGGTCCATTGTTTGGGCCGACGTTTTCACAGAACCCGTCGTCCTATTTCCTCTCGTTTCCCGCTGGTTCATCGCAAATTGTATGCACGATTTCTTCATTAGTCTAGTGAACGGAACGGGTCGTTTTGTGTACATGATATGTGTGAATTATGCCCCTTTAATTTCATATACAAGATCAAGCTGTGCAATTGCAAGCACATCATAAGGCGCATTTGAAAATTGATCAGTTTTTTGATGTTTTGTTTATCATCAGATTGATATTCCACTTCAAATCATACTCTCAGTTGATATTCACCTCGTTACATATGTTTTCAATAATTGTTTGGTATAAAAATCACAGAAATGAAGTGAATGGAACATTTAACGAATACTAAGTAAGATAAAATGAACCAATCTCATATTTTATAATAATAATATAATATAATAATAAAATTTATATATTTAATAGTCTTGGCGTTTACTTGATGTAAATCCGTTAAAATTGAATATAAACTTAATTTCAAACACTTGAACTTACGATTTACACTCTATTGAATATCGTAAATAAAAGTGTAAATAAAGTATAAACCATAAGTTCAAGTGTTTGAATTTAATATTAAAATAAATTAAACTCTTGGCTTAATGTTTCACGATTTATTTAACAATTTGTATAGTCAACATGTTTCGAGCGTTAGCTCATTTTCAAGACTGAAAATGAGCTGACTCTCGAAACATGTTGACTATACAAATTGTTAAATAAATCGTGAAACATTAAGCCAAGAGTTTAATTTATTTTGATATTCAATTATGTTTCACCAAGAGTTAAGCGAGAATTCAATCTCATTCGTTTGAATTTAAGTTTATATTTAATAAAATTTATTTAGAAACATTAAATATATTATTAAATATGTGGTATAATATAATATATAAATAGTAATATAAATATAATATTAAATATATTGTGTGGCAGAGTACTTCAATGATTCGGATGTAGGCAATAATGTATGAATCAATTTTTTGCATCACATATTTAAGCTAAGCTAAGTATACCGTTTCTGTTTTTCTACTATATTATGTTATTTATAATAACATGATATAGTATTTTATAGTAATTTATATTTTATTGATACTTTACTTAATTCACATTATTTTACTTTTCATTATTAAATTTTTTGTAATTAACTCGTTATTGCTATATTTTGTAATATGATGTAGCAATTCTGCTAAATGAACACATTATTATTATATTTAACATTCAAGGTACTGATTCCATTGCCCTTTAGACAAAAATAAACATTTACAGTTTTGTCAACTCATAATTCATTCAAATTGTCTCAAAATGCATTGACATGCCTCCAGAAGTTTATCGAATTCTTATCATTTTTGGCAGAGTAATTGATGAAAGATTAGATTAAAGGTTCATCAGGCACCTTTTTAAAATATTGACAAATAACTAAGATTACATAACATATAATTAATTAAAAATTCTATTTTTGTTATTCAGAAAAACTCGAGGAATCTCTGATGAGGAATTAAAAAGGCTATTAATTTCAAATTCGGGGAACGGGATTACCGCACCTACTAAAAATAGAGCAAATATGCATATTCAAATATTTTCTGCCTCGAACTAAAATCAACATAGACTCGGCTTTCGACGTCAACAACTAGGAGTATTTACATTAATCAAGTGAAATGTATTCTAGTTACCAGCAGGTGAAATGAAATGTTGCGATGAGTGTATCTTTCAAACAAACAATTATCTTGTAGTGTTCGAAAGTGAAGATGTTTAAAAAAATTAATGCAGGAAAATAAACAACGTATCTATAATTTAGCATGAGAAACCATTTTTCTACTTAGAATTGTATTGTTTGATAACATTTTCATAATTGAAACTATTGATGAAGTACTTTTCATCTATAAGTAATAATATTGAAATAATTGAAAAAAAAAATGTATGATCATCTTGATGAACTTATACAAGTGATAAAAGTGTTAAGATTTATTGTTTTCGTTATTCACAGTTGTGTTACATCACCGATAAAATTAATAACAAATTTAAAAGATTATAATGAAATTGTATAGTATCAATAACATACCAAGTGTCCCTGATATATAGAAATATATTTATTGATTTACTTTACTTTATGGCGATAAATAAATTTGTAAATATGAAGACATGGTAAAGTCAGGATTTTTAGGGGTCAAAATGCATTTCGGCAGCAGTATCGATAATCTAGATTTCATATTAATCTAATACACCTCCTACATCAAGTCGAAAAATACATCGACAAAATTATCGATACAAATCAGAGATCGAGACAAAATCAACAATAGATTGCTGAAAATCATTGAAAGTTTCCTTTCGAAAGAATATAAAAATATTATAAATAGCACTTTAGATCTCAACAATGATATTTCCTAAGTAATTAAAAAAGAAACAATGCCTGCATTGTCCTTCTGTTTGAAACAAAGTTATTTTAAATTCAATAACACCGTATATCAACAGTTAGATGTGCTACTTATGGGATCACCTTTAACACCCCTACTAAGTGAAATATTTCTGAGTAGTTTAGAGAAAAATATTTTAGCTCTAACATCTCCCTAACAAAAAACGTTTTTCTTTGGAGACGGTATGTAGACGATGTTTTTTTATCTGGAGTGGGTCCAACAGACGAATAGATAACTTTTTGAAATATAATCATTTTATACGTCCATTAAACTCACGAAAGAAATAGAAAATTATATTAATATATATTATATAGTTTGTTTAAACCTTTCAAAAGCAAATAAAATATTACTTCTTGGAAGAAAAAGGAAGACATCGTAAATGAACAGGTAGATTTTCAAATATCCCCCTATTTACAATCATTATATAGATATAATTGATAATTGATGAGGCCGATACTTGGAGAAAATTGATATCCATAATACAACAATATTTAAAATTTTCTCATAATTTAATATAAAATACGCATGACGACGTTTCGAAGTACTACTTCTTTATCAAATGCTGGATTAATAAGGTATTAATCTAGCATTTGATAAAGAAGTAGTACTTCGAAGCGTCGTCATGGGTATTTTATATTAAATTATGAGAAAATTTTAAATATTGTTGTATTATATAGATATAAAATTATTAAAAGACACATATGTTTCGCTTATCTCTTGATGAAACATTATGTTAAAAACGATATATTAAAAATTAACACACTTAACTTAAGTTTCACTGGATATTTCAAAAACTCTACATATGTTTCGAGTAGCTAACCCATTATCAAAAGAAAACAAAATTACTGAATTAATAATTAGAAACATTGTATACTTTCGATAATGCGTTAACCACCAGAAATATATGTAGAGTTTTTAATATATTCAGTGAAACTTAATTCAATTGTGTTCATTCTTAATTTATTGTTTTTACCTTCAGTTTGTCGCCATTTTCACTTTCTTCGTCCTCATTGTGAACCCCTTGTTTCGAAATTCTTCTTCAAAGCTTAATTCACTTTATTTCTTTGTTATTGACCTGTTCCTTCTTTGAGAGACATCGATACCAAGAACCTTAATCGTATTAATTCCAATCTTCTCCTCCACCATGAGTCTTTAGCAAGTAAATATGTAAATTATGAAAATATTAGTCTAGAGACAGAGTGTTTAGTTCAATTTTCGAATATTGGGTTAGTACTAGTGATGTAACGAACCGTTAAAAATGTATATAATCAGATACGGATCTGAATTCGATATTTGGTGTCATATATATCGGATGCGGATGCTGATACGGATACGGATCTTGACTGTATGTGTCACGGAGTACTAATTTAATGAACTGAAAAAATCATTTAATTCCTATTTAAAATATTACAAAGTTCTACGTTTTGTTTTCTTAATAAAAGGTGATCTATTTTAAATAAAAACACTTGACTTGGTTTCACAAAATTTATAATAAATACTTGACAATTGTTTCGCGGTGTTGCCCCATTTTTAAAAGTTAAACTGCTTATAATAAATACTTGAAAATTGTTTCGGGATGTTACCCCATTTTCAAAACTGAAACTGTTTAAAGTTTCACTTTTAAAAATGGAGTAACACCCCTAAACAATTGTCAAGTATTTATTAACAATTTTGTGAAACCAAACCAAGTGTTTTTATTCAATATATTGAACAATGTTTCACCAATAGATCAACGAACATTCAATCAACTTTAAAAAGGCGATCTCAAAACTTTTTATAATATTGACATCATTAGAAGATAGTTGATAGAGTACCTTTCAGTTATATACTATTGATAGGGTTACTGACTACTGTTAAGTTTTGCAACATAAAAGAGCAAAATAATTCATTAAAGAAATAAAATATTATCGTACTGAATTTAATAATTATTTAACTATTTTATCAAGGTAGTTTTATTGCTACCTTATCAACTATTGACTAAATTCACCTCATCTTTAAATTTAAACTCAATAATGTAAAAAGATCTTTCTTCTACCTGGGAGATCCGCGGATACGGATATGGACATCCGCAACATAACTAGTTAGCTCATCGAAACATTCTAATTAAGCGATACATATTTGTTGAACTAATCCCAGTGTTTTTCATGCAATATAGGTATTGAACACCTTTGAATCTTCGAATACTTCAAAATATTCCATTAATAAAAAATTATCTGTACTGAATTTAATAATTATTTTACTATTTAATCGAAGTAGTTTTATTGCTACCTTATCAACTATTGAAAAAATTCACTTCATCTTTATATTTAAACTCAATAAAGTAAAAAGATCTTCCTTCTGCCTCGATATACGCGGATGCAGATACGGACATCCACAACATAACTAGTTAACACATCGAAACATTCTAATTAAGCGATACACATTTGTGAAACTAATCCCAGTGTTTTTCATACAATATAGTTATTGAACACCTTTGAATCTTCGAATACTTCCATGTGTTTAAGAACGTTCATCCCTTCACAATTAAAATCCACTGAGGTAATTGAGTTAACTTTCTAAGCTAACGAGAAATTTCATCCATTTGCATACTTCTGCTGGCTCTGTGCCATTCCATTATCGAATGCAGAAGACAATCGCAGTACTCTTTAATGAGGCTTGCCCTAACAGCCTGACCGACGGTCATCGTTAACTTTTAGCCATAGCCACTTCAAACGAACCACTTTACGATTTGTCGGATCGGGTGTGTTATTGTAATTGCTCGCCTGTGGCTAGCTGTATTGATCTATTTGTGTGACGAGGGGCTAATAAATGGCAGGACCCAATTATGACATTCCGGGTTAAAGGGTAAACGAGAGATTCTCGAACGACAAAGAGCAGACAGCAAAATTGATTGATATCTATGTTTATGTTTCGGTATTCGATTAAAGTGCAGCGCAATTATCTTTTGGAAGAAGATAATTTATATTTGGATGCAGCATTCCAAAAAAAACTTTTAAAAGTCTTATTTTTCTATGTGTTTTAAAGGTTGCATAAAATTAGTAAACACTTGAGTTTATTGGTGCAATAAAACATAAATAACTCTTTTTACTCAAGTTTTATTATAAAATACAAATACTGAAATAAAAACTATAAATATCTAAAGAAATAAAATTTTTTAAATTCAAAATATTGCAGAAGTAGCAAATTAAAACAGTTTGTACGAACAAAAGGTAAGTATATAAAGTCACTTTTAGTGCATAATAGGGAGAGACTAATGTTAGAGAAAAAAGCGGCATTTATGAAATATTTTGTAATGATTGACCTGTTTTCTATATCGGCCAAATAGGTAAGAAGATCAAAACCCAAATGGATGAACATCGAAGATCGATTTTACAGATAGAGATACAAATATTTACATAGATAAGGTAAATAAGGATAAAAATACATAGAAAGGATACAAAATGATGATAAATATTACGATTTCTAAGAATAGGTAAAGGAAAATTAAAACATCGAAAAACATCAAATTTGAACTACCTGGAATATTGTTCTTGAACCTATTAAGTAGAGGTGTAGTATTAACGTCTAATTGACTATTGAGTAAAAGTCCCATAAATCGTTACTTATCTATAATTTCAAAAATTCAGGACTTTACTCAATAGCCAATTAGATGTTAATACTGGTTCTCTACTTTATATGTTCAATAACAATATTCCAGGTAGCAGATCAGACAGATTAACTAGTTTTTAGGTAATTTACTTTCAATTTTATGTTTTTGGATGTTCAAAATTTTAATTTTCTTTTCCCTGTTCTTAGAAATCTCAATTATAATAATTAGTTTGTATCCTTTTCTACATTTTTAGTTGGTATACCTGACATAAGAAATTGATTTTCGATGTTCAATATTATAAAACTGAATTTAAATAAACTTCACTTGTATTCTATGTTCCTCACTCCAGATACCTGGTATGTTCTGTGAGATTTGTCTTTTTTTTTGGATTTGAAAATTGCCAAAAAATTTGAAATATTATGATGACTATAAAAAATTCAAAAGATTGTTAGTAAAATATATTTTTGCGAAATGTTTTGATTGAGATTGAGTATTGAGTGGATGTAATAACCTTGTTTGTTATCAATAGCTTATAGCTAAATAAAGTGTTATTATTATTTTTATTTGCTTTAAGTAATTTATTTGTGAAATTACTTCTATTATTAATTCAGCATTTGATAAAGAAGTAGTAATTCGAAACGTGCCATGCGTATTTTTGTTAATATATAAGAAAATTCAAAATATTGTTTCATATAAAACAACTTCTGGATTAGGGTTTATACAAAAACAAACATTTTAGAAAACCGATTTCAAAAAGTAATTTCAGAAAACCGGTTTCAAATTTTTATATAAAATTTTTTTGCTCGAATATTCTGTAATTCGAACAAAAAATTTCGAAAGAAAATTTAGAGTGATTAAAAGCAGTTTTTGATTGAAATTATTTATTGTTCAATTTTATTGATAGTAAAACTTTTTGCAATTTAGTAGAACAGAGAAATAATAGTTGACCATGGTTAAATAACAAGAAATAAACTTAAATTCAAACACTTGATATGATTTACACTTTATTGACCATAGGACGCGTTGAAAAACTTTCAAAACAATTATTTGTTGTTTATGCATAATTTTCACTTATAAGGATGTAAATATTTTTATAACAGTGAAATGAGTTATTCAGCAAAGGATTTGAATAAATAAAAACAATATGTTTTCATATTTTTATAATAACCATATTATTTTTAAAAAACAATATTATTAGATACAGATGGATACTTATTAAAAACAATTAGAAAATATATAATTGTGCATCATATAATGTAAATTATAATCAAAGCCGAAAGACAAGAGTAAATAAAGTTTATGCATACATACTTATTAAAATCAATTTCAGTTTCAAAGACAATTAAGCAAGGGACCGAGTATTTTCTATTCCTGGCAATTTTAACACAAATTTTAATATTCTATTTATTTTTTGTTTAATGAAATATGATTTCAGAAAACAGAGGACGTCTATCGATTTGCTATTTAGCCGTGTCTTCAGTTTATTCACAAAATTCCCCGAAATAGAGAATACCCTCTCACTTGTAAGCGAACTAGGCTTAATCGTTTTTAAAGCCTGAGTTAATAATTCAAAATTTTTTTATGCTTTTATTTGTGACTTCCAGGGCCAAAAACTTTTTCCTTAGAGTTGGAGTAGAGGAAGTCGCTTTCATAGCATTCTTCAATAAAATATTATCTGGCTCTTGAATATCGCTTTCATCACATTTTTGAATATCACATTCTTTCCCTGTAGAGTAATCTTTATAATAATAATCTTGATAAGATTTTGGATAACTTAATAATGCCCCATTTTGTGTTATTTAAGGGTTATTCATACATTGAAAACCGATATTTTCTACTAAACCCGGGCTTCGAATTTCATAATTTTATTCCAAAAAACCAGTTTTTAAAAAACTACAAACCCTATTCTAGGTGATACGTATTGGTTTGAAAATATTTCGAAGCGCGGCACCATTTACCATTGAAATTTGTCATTTCTCTCGTCTGCTATCGTCTCTAGGGGTAGGGCATGGAAGAATGATATTCTGGAGTATAATATGCAAAGAGAAATGAGGCGTCATTAATATACGTTCCTTTGATGTAACGATATGCCGAATCTTGTTCCTAAGACTTCAAAAATACTCACCGGTATGAATGAATGTGATCTTAACAAATCGTTGAATTTTTTTTACCCTTCTTTGATAAATAGCTGAAATTTTTCAACACTTCATGTCCAGAAAAATGTCTACTAGTTCCTATCGTAATTGACAGATATGTTGTATGTTGTTATTTTTAAAATAACGATATTTAGTCTCAGTAATTTGCTTCCATTTATATTTTCTAAATCTTATCTCTCTATTCTTAATCATCTTTCGTGTTTTTAAGGAAGATTGAGTATTTTTTGCCTCTAGTTGATTCCAATTTGAAAAAGGCATCCATTAAAATGAAGCGAGGAAGTTTTTTGATAAGATTTTAATATTTCGACAAAATGATTAATCGTGTCACTTATTCAAAGAAAAATTATTATATATCACAGCAGTTACTGAAATTTTACCAAAATTACTCAATTTATCAGACATTTTTCAGGCTGTTCTAGTATTTGTTGTAAAATCTTTTAGAGTTTTCCTTTCAGTGATGTACAAGAAGTCACTTAACATTAAAAATCGAAAGAATGATGGATGTTTTGATATTTGATGCAGTATTTTTGACTCTTTAATTGTATCGGAAGTGTCCAATATCCCTCGTTTTTTTCTGAATTTTATTAATTAGAGATGAAAGCAATCTATCTCTACGAGAGATCAATGTGTTCAATTCTTCGAATTATTTCTTGTCATTATGTCTTTTTAATGATTTTAACTGAATGTTCGCTGATCTCTTGGTGAAACATTGTTTAATATTTTAAATGAAAACACTTGGCTTGGTTTCATGAAGTTTATAATGAATACTTGACAATTTTTTCGGGGTGTTACCTCATGTCAAAAAATAAACTGGAAGCTGGTGTTTGTATTTAATATATTAAACAATATTTCACCAATTCAATCAACGGTATTATTTTGTATTTCAAAATTCCATCTACATATTGCAGAAGAATTCTTATTGAATTTTAAAACAACTTATTAAACGTTATGTAGATTATTATTACTGGAAAAAACTGAAAATTCTTGAATTTGAGGGAGTAGTGAATGAATGGTTCAGATGTTACTCATATTCTCGAACACAAAAATTTATGTTTAATGGCATGCTGTCCGATAGCACGAAAGTTGATGTAGGCGTACCTCAAAGAACTGTTTTAGGTCCGTTGTTGTTCTCCTAATATATAAAATATATTGTTTCTCATATGAAAAATGGTCTATACTTTGATTTACTGATGATACTATGTTTCATAATATCTGTGGCGAAGATATTAAGAATATGACAGTGACCTTTCTGCAATTAATGAATGGTTATGTGACAATATCTTATCCTAAAGTCCAAAAATCTAACACCATTGTTTTGAAAACAACTGAAACCCTTAAAATTAATGAAAATTAAGACATTGCCAGAAATATTAATGAAGAGAAAATTGAAAGAGTAGAAACAGTGAGATATTTATACTTTATGTTAAACAAAAAGGCATAGTAAAATAGTTCAAATTTGTTGACAGTATTCTGTTCTGAAGTCGTTTGTAGCGACGAAACGCGTCATGCTATGTTGTCAATAAAGTGTAAATCAAAAGTTCAAGTGTTTGAATTTTAGGTTATATTCAAAAAGACATAGACTGCCCAAGAAGAGCTTTCACGTAGTACCTACGACCATAGAACATATTAACGGTATGTTCTGTGGACTTGTCATTACTACAAACTTCAAACTATAGAGGGCCTTCAGGTCGAATCTGTCGGGGTATGTTCTGTGGTATTCCTCCTATATATTCTGTTCGAAGTCAGTTCAATCAGTCATTCGTTAGTCGTCCACAGTGCCAGTTGGAGTTAATCAATTTGTGAGTTTATAAAATTTATACTGATTTGAACTGTTGTTACAAGGAGAAGTATTCATCTTTAAATTGATCTGAAACCTTTAATTTTACAGTTTACATCATTATTTCACTAAGATGCCACAATTAAAGTTACAGTCTTCTGATGGCGTAATTTTTGAAGTAGACGTAGAAATCGCCAAATGCTCGTTTACAATAAAAACGATGTTGGAAGAGTTGGGTATAGATGAAGAGGACGATGAAGTAGTACCATTACCAAATGTGAATTCGGCTATTTTGGAAAAGGTAATTGAATGGGCCACGTATCATAAAGATGATCCACCACCAACAGAAGATGATCAATATAAAGAGAAAAGATCAGATGATATTTGTGAATGGGATGTTGATTTTCTCAAGGTCGACCAAGGTACGCTTTTTGAAATTATGCTAGCAGCGAATTATTTGGATGTCAAAGGTCTGTTAGATACAACGTGCAAAACCGTTGCCAACATGATCAAAGGTAAATCTGCAGATGAAATACGTAAAACATTCAACATTAAAGATAATTTCACCGTATCTGAAGAAGAAAACGTTCCGAAGGAAGATGGGTCCTGCGAGGAGAATTAGAGTGCAAGTTTTCATGTTTTTAAGTATATTAATTTTCTTTTCTAAAACTTTTTTTTCGTTCCTTTCGCGATAATGAATTTTGTAAATTTATATTAAGCAAATAAAAATGTTTAGTATTAATTTCTGCTTTGATGAAAACAATTGATGTCCCACCTAAATATATTAATATGAAGTAGAGTATTATTCGAAATTGAAGTACATAAAAAAAATTGAGTTTCACTGATCGTATTTATTTTGTTTCATCTAAATTCTATAAAAAAAATCAATGTTTTGATTAGAATAGGAAAATGTCTGTTGACATATACGAATTAAATGTTGTTAAAATCAACAATAGTGCTACATTTCAATATACCACCACTTCGTTATTCAATTAAACTGAGGAAATTATTCAACAAGTTTGATTATTAAGTTAAATTCAACACATAGCTTAATGTTTCACGATTATATTTAATAATATCAAATAGTCAACATGTTTCGAGTGTTACCTCATCTTCAAGAATCAACTGCAATAAGAAACGAGCAATAAATTGATGAAAAATTAACACACTTGACTTAAGTTTCTCTGAATAAATTCAGGGAATTTCAGTGTATATTAAATTATTCAGTGAATATTTCACCAAGAAATTAGCGAAACCTCTGTGTCATTTGATAAATTTTTATCTATACAATGATTGTAAGTAATGAGGATATTAGAAAATGTACCTGTTCATTTACGATGTTTTCTCTTTTCGTCCAAGAAATAATTTCAAGTGCTTCTAAAAGGTCTAAACAATTTCCTTTATTACCTGCGTGCAAGCATTTGGTTTTCTCAAAGTCTATAAAATGGTTGGAGTTAATACAATGTTCTGAAAAGCCAGTTTTATTAACATTGTTCAAACTCGACCTATTTTTCTACCTGTTTGGCCGATCTTTTCTTTATTATTAACTAAAAGTAACTTAAAATTCCTTTCATTAGTACTAATGGCTTTATCTCTTTTTTCTTAATTTTTCGCTGAGATCAGTAATGAAATCAATAAAATAATATTTTTGTTCGCTTTTTATGATTTGAGAAAGATAAATTGAATTTGAAAGATTTTTCCGTTGCTTTTTTCTCATTAGTTTTTATATTATTTTTCCATCATAACCGCTAATTATTATTCGCTGAAAGTTTCAAAGTTTTCACTTCTTCTTTAAACTTTTCATCTAAAAGCGGGATCAACAGAAGTGTATGTATAAAAGAATGAAAGGAGCTAAGGTTAATATTTAATGGTTAATTATTTATCTTGAGGAATTGAAGTATATTAGCATGTAGGTTTTCTGTATACCTATATCAAATTTTAAACTATCATCTTTCCTAGTAATGTTTAAATCTTAAAAGTTCAATGTTTTTTGGTCATTTTCTATTTCTTTGTGAATTTAATGGATGTATAAAATGAGTTGATATATTTCAAAAATTTATCTAATTGTCTGTCGGACCCACTCCAGATACAAAAAACATCGTCTACATATCGTCTCCAAAGAAAAACGTTTTTTGTTAGGGCGATTTTTGTTAGGTGTTAACTGCTGATATAAGGTGTTATTGAATTTGATTTAACTTTGTTTCAAACACAAGGACAATGCAGACATTATTCTCTTTTAATTATATGAAATATCATTTCTGCATTGGATATGGAATGAAACAAATTTGTTACGTCAAAAGAAATCAATTTTGCATTAGTGGGAATTTTTGAAGTTTCTGATTGGTTGATTAGTTCTAAGAAATTTTTTTATACTGCTTATTACATCTCATACTGTCTATTATAATACTGTTAAACAGAGAATACTCTTTGCTTTATAAACATTCATATTTCAAACTAAAAATTAGTTGCTTCCATGTAATGAAATAAAATATGTAACATATATCAGTGATGTGCATGGTTATAATACTAAAAATACTAATAGTTCAAATATAGAAAGTTGTAAGCTATCTTAATCTCAAAATGGCATATACTATGACGGCTTTAATGCTTAAATAGGTACTACTAGTATTCAGATATTTAAACAGGAACTAAGAAAGTATATCTTCAAAAATGAGATTTAATTAAAAAGCGCATACACGACTAATGAAATCTTCATTTAAGTTATTTAATTTTTCCATTTACAAATAGATAATAATAAAAAATTCCACAGTATTAATCACATACCAAACCTCACGTATAAAATCGAAAATAGATTGAGAAAGCATAATATTAGAACTATTAACAGAAGAGGAAAAAATTTTGGTTAATTTTTAGGTAATAATAAAGAGAAACAGGCTACAAAAGTTCAGAGTGGAGTTACGGTATACTGTATACCAGATGTATTGTTCTGATTGTGACGCATACTACATTAACGAAGCATCGAAACCAAAATGAAAGAACTTAAATTCTCCATATTAAATAACAAAAATTCTTTGGGACTTTCAACACATCGCAAAAAATGTTTCAAAACACTGGAAAAATCTTTTAAAACAAGTGGAAATTTCTGATTCGCACCGAAGGAAAAACCAATATTAAATGAACAACTTGCCTTCAGTTTATCACCATTGTTACTTTCCTGAATTTCTTAATTCTAGACCTTCTTTGTTATTCGATATTTCCTAGATTTAATTTAATAGTTCTACCTGTCCCTCTACTTCTGAGAAATCGATATCAGTCTTAAGTTTATTGCAGCTAACGATGTATAGGTATTTAAGAAAGTTGGTCGAAAAATGTTGTTAAGTTTAACTTTTGAGAATAGGGTAAAACCCCTAAACAATTCATTTATTTATTATAAATTTTGTGAAACCAAGCCAAGTGTTTTCATTTAATATATTATATCTTTTTATTATTTCTTCAAATGAAAAACTAACATAATGAAATTTCCACTATATCATTTAGAATAGAAATATTAATTATCCTCTCATTTCTCTTCGTACAGCTTTCCAAGATGTCTGAGTAATTGAGAACTTTGTGGAAAACTGGGAAAAGTTCATCATGGCTGCTTAATTAAAAGTTTTCAGTTTCGAAAATTGTTAACAACATTCTTCAATTAAATACTCTTCGCTATTCACGCTCGCGGACATATTCGTGGGAAGTGGGAATTCGGGTTTTGATTCAATTGCTATTTCGACGTGTGGAAAATTGTGGAAAGTTTCCGTTTTTTCCTTTGGGAATATGCAGATATTGAATATAAAGAAATTTAATGTGTTGTTTCAATGATCTTACAGTATGCTTCTTAAATGATATTTTTATTGGAATATCGTTCAATATTTAATATGCAAATCTATACTATTATTATAAATAGGTAAAGTTTGTGAATTTGTGATGTTGTAGGAGGTAATCTCTGAATCTAGTTAACCGATTTTGTGAATTATTTTACCAGTGGAAAGCCACCTCGATTTAATGTGATACAGGGTATTAATTTTACTAGAAAAAATACGGATCACTGCTGAAACAACAATAACAAAAAAATCTGCAACATTGAAGAGATATCTATATCTATAAAAAACTTTGCAATACCATATGTCTAACTAATGTATTAATGGCAATTTTTGAAAGAAATGTTGACAAGAATCATAAGATGCCTAAAATACCACGTTATTTATGTCTTTGTATTATTCCTTCTCCAAATGAATCATTAATTATTCAAAATTATAACGGGTGATTTTTTGAGAGTAAAGTTTTTCAGGTTGGCGGTACTGGTTGGTAATGGCATCCAAACGTCATCTGTCAAAGTGAAAAGCTTTCAGTATACTCCTCCATTTCATCATGGGAAGACTTACAAACGAGCAACGATTGCAAATTGTAGAAATTTACTATCAAAATTCGTGCTCTGTGAAAAATAAGCATCATTTGTTACGACCATATTATGGTCGTCATAATCGACCTGGTGAATCAACAATTCGTGCTGTTATTACCAAATTTTGCACCAAGTTTACTTTGTTGGACATTAAA
The DNA here is from genome assembly GCA_030704895.1 of Henosepilachna vigintioctopunctata. NCBI lineage: Eukaryota > Metazoa > Arthropoda > Insecta > Coleoptera > Coccinellidae > Henosepilachna > Henosepilachna vigintioctopunctata. Next base: position 5,711,805 of record JARQZJ010000121.1, on the reverse strand, counting down.
CCATTGACACGCATGCCTACAGTGCGTACTGAAGAGAATATTGCAGCCGTAGCGTACAGTGTTAATGACGATCGTGAAATGTCAATTCGTCGCCGTTCTCAGCAATTGGGCATGTGTTACTCAACCACATGGAAAATTTTACTTGTTGATTTGGGTTTGAAAGCCTATAAAATTCAACTTCTGCAAGAATTGTAGCAGAATGTCCTACCACAACGTCTAATTTTTGGAGAATTGGACTTGGAACAGATTAATGAAAATACGCTGTTTTATCGAAAAATTGTGTTCAGCGATTTCTGGCTTAACGGATATGTAAATAAACAAAACTGTCGCATCTGGAGTGATGAACAGCCACATGCCATACAAGAATTACCAATGCATTCCGAAAAAACGACAGTTTGGTGTGGTTTATGGTGTTGTTTCATCAAGACGGTGCCACATGCCACACAGCTCGTGAAACAATGAACATGTTGAAGGATGAATTTGGTGAGCAGCTTATCCCTTCGAAATGGCCCTGTGAATTGGCCGCCAAGATCATGTGATTTGATGCCTGTGGATTATATTTTGTGGGGTTATGTAAAATCGTTAGTGTATGTGGACAACCCGAACACGATTGAAGCCTTACAGGATAACATAACACGCGTAATTCGTGGGATATAGGCCGAAATGTTCGAAAAAGTGCGCAAAATTGGAGCTATGTCATAGTGAAAATTGACACAAATATTATGCCCTATTTTTTAATTTCTCATAATTATCATCACCCAAATATGAACACAAAAGAAATGTTCTCAAATTCTTTTTGAAAAGATTTTTTTGAAAAAAAAAGAAAGACAGATCGCAATAAAAACCACGTTCAACTTTCAAAACGATGAAATTGACTCATTGTTCAAGAATTTAAACATTATTAAAATCACAAAACCTGCCAAAAATTTTGAACGTCACAAATGCAAATAAGATACTTCATTTGTACGTTGTCGTGAAGGCCTTAGCGATCATTTGAACAGAGAAAATCCAGAAAAAACGTCACGAATATCATATTTGTAGTACTCTTAAGTGAAATGAAGCGAATATTGCAAGTGAATTTCTCTCATCTCTCAGTTTGTCGAATTGAAAGATCAAAGGGTCCGAGGAATATGCAACACTAATTACTTTCTGGAGGCCTTACGTCCTAATGCATTTATGCTCATATCTATATTACCAGCCAAACAGAGCGGCATTAATTACTAAAATAGAAAATGTCTATTTAAAATAGAGGATAAAGGGATTGCAGAGTAATTTGTGACCAACGGTACACCTAATGGGGTGCGGACCAGGACCGTACTGTTACCATTCAATACGTTACATACTAATAACCATTAATTCCGGTACATTTCATTTGTACGAGTTATGGTTTCATTCCATACAATAACGGTCAATCGTAAAAGACTCTCTAGCTCTCTTCTTTTCACAAAAATATTTAGTGCATTTCGAAGAATATCGAACTCGTTGGAAATAACATACAGCGCTGTTTCATCATCGTTGGGGAATTATCAGTTGTGTGTATTCTGTAACGTTTCAAAAAAACCTTACACTGGTTGACGAAATAATTGTTAACACCGCATCGCATGAAATAATAGTAGTTCTGCACCGATGTAAGTATGGAGAAAATTCGGTTAGAAATTCATTCAATCCGATATGGATTCTGATTGGGAATATTGCTACTGATGAGTTTTTTTGGTTGTTTATAATATCTTTTATCTTTATGAATTTTGAGTCTGGTTGTAAGCTCTAACGGTTACGAATTATTGATTATTTCTTCGATTATTTTCAATTTATGTACCTCAGATAATATTTTCAATTCTGCATGAAATCTTAAAATGGTCTGGAGTATTGGACAATCTTAGAACATCTCAATTTTCTCTTCATCACTTTGTTAATTATTAAATATTTCCTTTCCTTTCAATTTCAATGAGCAAGTCAATTTTTTTTTTAGATTTGTTGTATTGTTGTAAATTTGTGTTTATTTCTGACAAAGACTGGTTTCCTTATCATTTAATTTTTTTATTCAAGAATGAACTGATGTAAACAACATGGAAGATAAATCTACGCAACAGACCAGAATGATTTCATAAACTGAATTTTTATTAAACATATTCTAGTTTAGCCCCTGGGGCTTCAAACTGAGGCTTCACTATTTCTTCTGGAGTTTCAAGTTAGTGCTTCACTATAGTCCCTGGAGTTACAAGTTGAGGTTCCTCCAAATCTTGAGTAGCACTCTAACAATTGTATTTCATCATTCACATAATTCAAATAACTAGAAAGTGGTAGTAAGTGTTCTGGTCAAGAAGAACGAAATCTGGATTCAAGCTAAGAGAGATCTGCATTCTCAATTTTGTGTTGTAGTCTTGAATCAAAAGATCCTCAAGAGAAATTTGGCATGAAATTATCTAGTTTTACTGTCTATATTTCACATAAATCATGTGAATTTATATTCGTCTCACAAAATTTTAGAGCCAGCCAGTATTATCACCAATATTTCATAGTAAGTTATAATTCAAACAATCGAGTTTCGATGTTATTCCTACAGGCACCAAAGCCCTATCTCTTCCAAACGCTGGGCAAAGAAATTCAGATACACACGTGATCTCCTTCTATCGGAGAAAAAAGATAAACTCTCTCGCGTGTGATAGAATGCATTCGGGATGAAATTTAGTGCGCATTTCCACTCAAAGATGGCACGCTTTTTAGAAATTCCATCGAAACACTTCACAGATTTTTGTAATGTGAATGGTCTTGTGCATGATCGTCTGTTTTACAACCTAGCCGCAATTTTATCTCAGAAAAACTATCAAGGAGCTGTCTGCACATATGTGAACTATGAGTTACGCATTCTTCCAATCTTTCAAAATCAGATCAAATCCTTCCAATCGTTTCAAATACAGATATGGCATATCTAATGCGCTTTAAGGCTTAATCCGCCACTGTTTTCTGAGCTACCCTATTATTAAGTGTACCCTTCACATGTAGGAAATATGCGTCATATAATGTGGGGGTCGTATCACCCCCATTTTCAAAATGCACGCATAATGGTCGTATACATCATTCCTAACTATATATGTCGACATTGTAAAATGTTGCTTTTTTGATTTGCAAAATTGGTTGAAGGGCACTTGAACTTCAAGGCATTAGGTTAACGAGAAACGGTGATTTTTTAAAATTAAATCGCAATAACCGTTTATCAGACGTTGAATTCCTTGACAGCTCAGAATATATCGAGAGTATAAATAGAATTGGAAGTTGTATAATGTGAAAAGAGAATGAAGTTGACAGTCTTGAAAAAAGTCCCTTCCCTGTTACTTATTTTTAATAATTAACTATCGAAACTTAGTTTAGAAGACATATATTGTAATTAATGTTTTTCAAGGTTTTTCCTTGTATCAAATGTTGATTTGAGTTTGAGTTCGTGTTTTGGGCCATTTTATCCTTTCAAATCATTAAATATGAATCAGGATTGAAACACAATCGTTTTAACTGCTTTCGGAGAAACTCTTTGTTGTTATATCAAAAGATCTGAAGAATAGTGAAAATTCAGTAAGTGATACTAATAATACAAATTTACCTACATTGTCTTTTTCCATTTAATTTCAAAAAAATCATATGAAAAGCAACCAATATAAAAGATATTGGCTACGAAAACATACAAAAACTCTCAATGAGACTTGTTTTTTTGCTTCTACATTTGACACATCTTCCTATATCCTATAAAAAAATTAAAAATTTTTGTTTCTTATGCAAAAGATAATTAAGTTGCACAGGGTTGAAGAAGGTTGCAAGAACATAGAACTTCCCAATTTGTATTAGCAATGGAAAAAATTAAATGTAATTAATCAAAGCACTTAGTAAACGTATTTTGTTGTTGTTGTTGTTCCTTTGTTTTTCTGTTTTTCAGGTTTTTATTCTCCATGTTGATTGCAAGGTCGGAAGAACATCGGCGAACACTTTTCCGTTGTATATATTCAAGTGTTAAAATTTACAGAATAGATAAATGTATTATCATTATTGAGTAACAAAAGTAACAGTGATTATTAATCAATAGAATTGTCCTTGAAAAAAGTCACTAGAAAGACATTCTCAATAGAAATCCGCGTTATTTCCACTTCTATTACGGAGGCCATAAAATATCTATTCCATGTTCACTTATGACATTTGGAAATGATCCAAATCATAACGAACGGCGTTGAAAATTTCAGGGCGATTCCATCAACACCCATCTACCGTAAATCTATTATATCCTCCCGAATGGAATGGCTAATAAAGAAGAAATGGCCATTCGCACAATGCGCACAACGAAAACGGAAGAAGAACGGAAATAAAGCATGGTGGCGACGAAGAATCTGCAGACATACATTCTAATTTATATTTTCCTGTTGTTAGCCGTTCTACTTGGCAATACATTTTGACTACATTTTACTTATGCATCTATCAACGTATGACAGAAATAATAAAATAGCTGCTTCAATGAATTGGTTCTCTGAGAGCCTCCACTTTTCAGGATGTCGTAAACACGACGAAATGTAAACAGTTATATGCTACTTTGTGTTTTTTATCGTCCCAAATTATAATGCGACACTTTACCAAATCCCCAGGGGCAAATATTTTATGTGTATGTCGTAGAATTATACTCATAATATTCTTGTTCAGAACGATTACACTGGGGAACAATTTGTAACATAATTTCTATCGACTTCGATTTTTAAGCTGTCTTGGAGGTTAATTGACATGCTGATTCCAAAGCTTCATCCTTTTTTTCTATCGCGTCTCGTGTTTTTTGTAATGACTTGGTACGAGATTTGGGACTATCTAAAAAAGCGTCACAACTTTCAGCATAAGGATTGCACGAAAAAAACTTGTTAAATAAGGAGCTGAAGTCACCTACTTTCGATCGAGAGAAAGTGCATTTCTGCAGTTCTTTCGAAGAGCTGATAGATTCGTGTATTGCCATAACATAGCTGGTTTAATGAAAGAATTAGGAATTTCAGACTATAACGCAACTGAATGGCGATTGTTTATAGATAGCTCAAAACGTGGCTTGAAGTGTGTTCTCCTCAACAATGGAAATTTTAAATGGTTCAGTCCCAATAGGTTATTCAGTTTCTTTGCATGAAGAATACGAAGACATTAAGAAGGTCACTGATTTGTTGCAATATAACTTACACCAATGGATCATCTGTGTTGACCTTAAAATGGTTTGTTTCCTCATTACCAGCAACGCGGATATACCAAGTATTTCTGTTTTCTATGTATGTGGGACAGCAGATCTCGTGGGAAGCATTGGGTGCAGTCAAAGTGGCCGCCAAGATCTTACCTGAAACCTGGCGATCCAAACATTCTAAATCAACCACTACTCATAAGAAAAAACATTATATTTCCACCTTTGCATATAAAACTAGGTCTCGTGAAGCAATTTGTTAAAGCTTTTTCAACTGAAGGGGCTGTTTTCAGTATATCAATTCGGCATTTCTTAGCTTGTCACATAAGAAGATACTAGTAAAGGCTGGTGTCTTTGATGGGCCACAAATTCGGCAACTTATTAATGACCGAGCTTGAAAAGAGCCCAGAATTACGTTAAATTGTTCAACAACTCTTAGAAAGCTTTAAAAAGCTTAGCTGTAACTTGAGTATCAAACTGCGTTTCTTACATAGTCATCTTGTTAACTTAGCAAGATGTAAAAGGTAGATGGGATGTTAGTATGATGGCTGACTATTGTTGAAGTATCAAGCGAGAATGTCCCCAGATAGAACATTCTAGGAAAAGTTATTATCAAAAATGTTTACCTTAATATCTTCTTTATTTTTCACATAAACACAATTTAACTTTTAATATAATAACCTTTAATATATTAAAAATTATTCTAGCCCACTTCATTTTCCTCTGTATGCCCATTTTGTATGTCTTTTAGGGTAAAGAGAGGGTACCGTGTAGTTCAAAAACTTACCGCGATAGAGCAAAATTGATAACACTTTAGAATTCAGAGACCAACTCAATTCAAAATTCACTCTTCATGAAAATATTCCAACTTATGGAAGCAAATGAGTCACTGTTGATATCGCATTTGTCAGACTCGTCCTCGAATAGCGAACACATATATCTAATGGGTGATTGTACGAGGGAATTAGTTTTCGGAGTACCCAATGAAAAAAATTGACTTAAACCTGAACAAGAGTAAGGATAGGACAGTCTATATAACCATGTAAGAGGTTATACAAACTTCAGAGACAACAATTCTCTGCCAACTTCGAGTGATTTAGCTCCAAACCTGCTTTACAGATCAGTTTAGCTATATCCTCTGGCCGGATAAACTCCAATTTAGATATTTGAGATATTTTCGTTGTATCGATTCAAAATGATATTTATGAGAATTGTAAATGAGACTCCAAATCATACATGAGAAATCTAATTTGCTCTTTCCAAGAGCATTCAATAATAATTGGAAATTGTTTTTTTATCCGAAAAGTGTTCAGCATTACGCACAATAAACCCATAAGATTCGAATACCTCTGGAATTGTTATATTTATATGAGGTACAAAAGTAAATTTCTGATTTTTTCTGATATAAATTCTGATTTATACTGAGGTCTCAAATTTCTGGGACTCTGGTCAGAATCATACTAAATATCACCAAATAAATACAAGATATATTATGCTTTTTATATTGAGTTAAATCATTGTTTGAATCCAAATTTTCTAAAAATAATGATGAAATTCAAACTGTATTTTAGCAGTGAATAATTTCAAATCATTTTTAGTCTTTCGCAATTCAAGGTCTTTTAATTTATCAGATAGAATTTTGTCAAACGAACTTAGGAAATAAATAATTCAATAATTTTCACTACGTTACTAAAATGATCTTTATGATCTCAGGAATTAAGTCGCCATATCTTACAAGTTCTTTCGTTTTTGCCTTTCTGAATTCCAACCAGTTTTCGTCTGAATTCGACGATGGCCGAGTTGCCTTGCACAGTTTATTTATCTCCTTTTTTCTGTGCCGGATGATTTATTTCGACTCCACCATTAGTGGATTTTCAGAAGTTGGCCCGTTAAATGTTTCTGCCTTGCTTACTCCAAATTCTCTGCTCTCAAGGATTGTCGCCGCCATTTTCTGAGAATAATCGATTGTCCTTCTCAGTAGTTGCCTACATACCATGAAATTTCCAATCAGAAAAAAGACTATACGGTCTCTACATACAACTAGTTACAGAATAGCCAGTTAAATCACCGAATAATTTTGCAAATACATTTAATGAATGTCTACGCAAGTTTCCAACGTTCCGCACAGTCCTCAAAATCTTTGAGTTCGAGATGTCACTTCTTTATTCAAGGACAGATTAGAAAAACTACATATATTTACTTTCAATTTCTTAAGATCTCGTAGGAGATGTAGGCAAGTTAAATTTATACCATAAAGAATTGGAGAAAAAGGTGTATTACATCTCAACATTCATCTACCATTTATCATACTGAGAATAGAGACAATATGAACAGTCAAAATATGAATTTGGAGCTCTAAAGGTGTATAATGATATGCATTCTACAATAGAGTTTACTTTTGGTCCACTTCGGTATGTTTCAGTAAATAGCACAAACTATTTTTATGTTCTATTCCGTTCTTCGTTTCTTAAGGTTTCAATGATGAGAGACCGCTTGACAAAACCTTTGTTTTGCTATGGACCACTAATTATTTGTGGTTAAAAGAAGTTATTATCAGCGTTCTTGTCGTAAGCGCAAGAACTTTTGTTCTCAAATTATACACGTTGCTGATAATTTTCAGTACTTTAGCTGCACTGATAAAAGAATTATTTTCATTCTTCTTCATGAACAAACTTATAGAAAATTCAATTTTTTCAAATTTTCGTGACTTTTCATGACATTTTGAATGTATTCACAGACCGTAGTTGATCCATGGATCACTGAATTAAGAAACACTGATTTAATTGGTAAGAAGTGAACTTTGATTTTTTACTGAATCTCCAACTAAGAACATAAATCAACAATAACTGTTAAACATAAAAAAATAATATTAAAATGAAAAATTGAAGGCAAAAGGCGTCTCTGTGGTATAGCGAAGAACGAATCTCCCAATCTGAGGAGTTAATATATAAGTAACCATCTTTTTTGGCTCTGCATTTTGGTTGTTGTTTAATGTTAGAGCTTCAATAACTTGAGAGTAGTAAGCAGTTCTGAAGAGGGTCACCAGGCTTGAAACATTGCATTTTTTCACCAAATTATTCACTTATTTGCTTCTTCATTCAATCTTGTATTTTTTTTTGCTATAAAACTCCACCATTCATTCAAATTTTCAGTTTGAATGAATGGTGAAAAATCTTTCAACTTCTTTTAGCTGACAAGTATTGATCATGTCCATTTCACTCAAAATCGTCAATATTTCATAATAGACCTTGAGAAACGTTTTCGATCGAAAATTTAATATCGTAAGAATGTTTTATTGATAAATTAATGTAATTTTAAAGTTTTCTGTATCCTTCAAGTTTTCGTAATAGTACCAATAAAGTTATCTCAAGCGATCGGAAATAAATTGAAACAATTACGATGTTTTCATCAAAATAGATATTTTAAGTAGATACATTGAATTAAATGATCCTTTAGGTTTCAGTATTTGTAGTAAACAAGAAACAACAGGGAAATGATTAAATTGATAATGAGAATACGTACTTCCTAATAGAGAAACTATTTACTCTAATACCTTCAACTTAATGAAATGCTCAAGACGAAGTAGTTCAAAGGATTACAGAAGTTTATAATTGATATACTGTCGCAGTATTCCTATTATATATTCTGTTTTCTCTATTCTGTAGGGTATGAAGGAACATTTCAAATGAGAGTGACGATAGTTTGAATTCATAGTTGAACTCGTTTTTAAATGGAATCATCTTACAAAGTAATCTATTCTTTTGGTCCAAGGGAAAAGGGAAAAATCATATTACTTGAGTTTTTGGAATGAGTTAATTTGAAAGAGCCAGAAACGAATTGGGAGTTCGTTTTTCAATTTTCTTCAAAATTATTGGTGAAGCTTTGATACTTCACTGAAAAAAGAGTTGTTGCTAACAGAGAGTTAGTTTGACAACCAATTACTCAAGACAAATTTCAATAAAACCAATAACTTACCGTACCCTTGTAATGTAATTGAAGACCAATTTAGACCTCTGGAAACACTTCAAGATGGTCAGGATTTTTCTATGAATCTGTGGCGTATATTAAGTACTTGGGTATTATTATCAACATCAACTTGAAATGGGAACTACAAATCGAGAATAGTCCTGAAATTTCTGCACAAATTTGAATACCTGAAAAAATGAATACCAACATCCTACCTCCGAATATGCCACTTTGCCTTCGCCACAAAGTCGTTTTCGTGCCAGCAAATTTTAGGTGGTACTTTTGATAGTTAGTAGAACCTTTGGACATTATCCAAAAACGATTTCTTAAAATAATCTCTTCCAGAACATGTACATGTTCAGATACTACTCTTGATCTTAACCGAATATTCTTGAATTCTTCTCTGCTTCTATCAATACCACTGTCCAAAAGAAGTGGGCCTACTCCACCCCATGGTTGTGGTACTGGACAAGGCTGCAAGTTGTGCAACTCTTCCAGAATGTTTGAATCAATATGTCAAAGATCTTCGAGTATTTTGGGCTCTGGGTTAGCATTTATGCCCCGATCTGTATTAAAGGAATACAAAATACCGATATATTCCAAAGTTGACTAAAAGGGTCTCTGGTAAGTCAGCAAGATGAAGTTTATGATGTCCTGTGTAATGAGTAGCTTTGTAAATACATTGGTGTACAGGATCAATTTGGAGAAATTCTTATGTGTTGTATGGTGCTTTGATGCTTACAGTTTTTGTTGTCATGTAGTTTCGAAATATTATCATGTCATTTATTAATACCGATGATATTGTGTCAAGTCTAGAGCCGCAAAATCTCCAAACTGTGTAGTCTTGAATATCTGATCTGAATGGTTCGATGAAATGTTTAGAATTCCATTGTTTTACACTTGAAATCACTATATAAACTCTAAATTTCAATTCATCATTATATTATATGACGCAATTAGATGAAACTGATCAAATTTTTCTTAAAATGTGGAAAACTTCCGTTTTTGAGTGCCAAAATTTAGATTCTTAAACTAATTGATTGAAAATCATTAAAATTGCCAGCTGATAAATGAATAGCGTTCGATTTCAGAGCCGCCTTTAATTAAATTTATTGTCCTCTACTCCAATGTCACCACCTTCAAGTAGAAACCAAAACTTGCTTAATCGATGTCAGTGCTGCTGTCGTATTGTTTTCCTGGTGATGTATGTGCAGAAGAGGTGCTTTGTGCCCGAAGTTAAGTGATGTGTTATAGTGAAGACTTTGATTTATTTTCGCGAAGTTCAGACGAATCAATAGTAGTGGAGGCACAAACAACACCCAGGAGAAATCGAAGACACAACTTTATAATAGAGAATTGAAAACCGGAGTTTTAATGGTTGCAACTTGAATTCTTAACGAAATGAACTGTGACAAATGAAGCTGTATTATTGACATTTTCAGTAGAGGTTTTCATGGAAAAACTATGTTGGATAAAAGGAAGTTTATCTAGCGTAATGGTTCAAAATTTCCATAAAGCTTGAGAGTATAATATTTGATAGCAATAGTTTAACTCAAACTAGCGCATTCACCTTTTTACAGAACGAGAAGAATTTGGTTTTAAAATTTTAAGAAGTCTATTGGGGATATTGAGAAATATTCGATATTTTGCACTGGTTTTTTATCTGAACGAATTTTATAGAGGAACTCATTCATAAAAAACTTGGACAACTAGTATTCCTCAACTGTCATCAATACAAAATGACCACTGTGTTTTCCTATAAAATAGCTTTTTACAATTATTGAATCTTGTGCTTTCTTTTTGTGAATTGACTTCAATTGATTAGACTATGTCTTCATTATCCAAAGGAAAAAATATCTTTACAACTTCTCGACATTGATTCAATTTAGACATTATGTTTTAAGGAAATAAATTGTTGATTGAAAATGTTTTTCATATGGCGACTTTCAGATTTGAAAAATGGTTTGTTGCTTCGTTTATTGAGAAGAGCGTTCATTTTTTCTTCAATCTATAAAAATTTAATCAATAAATATTGTAGACAACTATATAATAATGTACTAAACTTTATATTAAAGCAGGCTTCATTGTTAATTTCTCTTCTGTTATATGTGAATAAAATCACATATTCTCTCGAAGACAGAATGTTTGGAAGTTTCTGGGGGGCTGTAAAGCCGCTTTGGAACTTAATTTTCATGAGAGAATGCGCTAAAGAAAATGCTCAAGGACCTGTTAAGATTTGTAGAGAATAAGAAAATCGAACAATACTCATCGTCAGGGGCGTAGTATAGTAAAAAGAAGAAATATATCAAATTCTTCAGAAAAATCCTTACATCAAGTATCCTGTGCTTATTGGATGTTGTTATGTCATTGGTTTTTCTCAATTTTATTCATTCATTCATGCAAGTACAGTCTGGCCAATAAGAGTGAAAAATGAAGTACACAATAAATTGTTGTCGTTGAAAAATACATGACTTGTCAGAAAATTAAGCATTAGTTGTGATTGGTAAAATAAAATATTGAACTAGTTTCTCAGACAGAAGAAACTCTGTCTGTTCTCAGAACAGAATAAGAAAAATTTTAATATAAAGAAAACTTGCTAATAATTGAAGAAGGTAACATCTTCCTGTATTTTTCTTTGTTCGATATTTTTTAAGCGAAATTTTTTCTCTTACAATATTTCAGGGATAGTAAATTCATTCATTTTCTTATTTTTCTAATTCGAACCAGATTGGCCTATGTTTGGATTGTGTTCTCGAAAAATAATGATTTGTTAAATGCTTATTCTTTATTATAAACCGAACATAAACGACATTCGATGTTAGGTCGAATGCAGATTTTCAAATGTATGACACGAGAAATGAACAAGTTCTATAGGTAGGCTGGGAAAACACTGTTGTTGTAATTTATTATTTATATTTTTGCTTTTCTGTTGTTTTAAATTTTATACAACTCACCTCTACCTGTCAGAAAGTCTGTTCAAGCCAAATTCAAGAGACATATTGAAGGGTTTTTATTCGGCGGAGATAATACTCATATTGATGAATTTTTAACAATCCTTTAAAGGATATTTACTAACTTATTTTATTTCGATTTTTATTCTTTCGTGTTTTCTACTTTCAACCTTCTCGTATATATGCTAGAAATGTAACAATTTGAATTGCATCAATAAATATCCATCTATATATCAATGAAAGAGATGTTTACACATGTCTTGTGTTATTGTTAGAGACGCCAGTGGTTGAAAAATACCCTGATATTCAGTTGGGTCGTGAGAGGGATGATGGAAGAGTTCAGTACTTTACCGGAGTGTTTACCCCGCTTCAAACGAAAACGCTCATAATTCAACTGGGTGCGTTTTCTAGGCAGCTTAACAATTCTCAAACAAGGAATTTTATTCAAACCTTAGCGATTTCTGCTAGAGCCGTTTCAAAGCCATTACTTTCTCGTTATATGCGGGAACATATAGGGATGCACGTCTTCGAGAATAATGTCTGTGTAAATGACATTCGCAATTGAAGACTGATCGCTCTGTTTCATTGACGAGCATTGTATTGATAGCTCACTTGAAGTCTACTCACACAATATGATCTTCTGAAATCTAGTTCAAAATTTGATCACAATGAAGGAAAACTCCATTCCTGCTCGAATTCCAAGATTTTTCTTATATTCTGAACAAGAAACAACATTCGGTCTACAGTAGAAAACATTACATCGGTAATGTAACCGTCACGCTCTGTTCGTCACGCTCTTTTTAGAAACTCAATTTTCGAGATTTCCTGTGCTAAAAGCACACTAGAATGTGAAAGAATGTCATGAAATTCAGATAGGCTTTACTCTGAATGTCATGTTATTCAGATATGTTTACTTTCGAATAAATAATTAGACAAGAAAATATTTAAAAATGAGTATATATTCTTTATATTCTGAAAACTAAGTGGAATATCATAAGGAATATAGAATTGATAGGATGACTGATAACTTTCATTTGGAATTTTCAATGTTACTTTATTTGTCGTTCAAAAAATTGAAATTATATCCAATCTTCACATTTTAACATCATGAAAGAAGATAAAAATAACATAAAAAAAGGATGAACAAAGTGTTTTTCAGAAAAATTGAAAAAACTTCGATAAAATTGTGAAAAATTGTTCTCTTCCTCATATTTCATGAACTTCGACCATTAGACAACCTGTATATCATTCAGGATTTTTTTAATTGATGTAAAATGGAGCTAAATACCATTTTAGTTGGAATTTCTGAAACCCCCAATAGTTTATAATAGCTAGGGTGTTCTATTTTGCTTCATAAAATTCTGTGGTCCTTAAACAAACACACTCTCATATACGCATATTTCTTAGTCATAAAGATACTGTTTTGGATGTTCCAAATATAGGTAGCACATTTCAAGGACCATTAATAAGCCTGAAGAAAAATACTAAAATGCCGCTTTGGCAGTTCGGAATGAGTGAAATCATTAGGTGAATGGTGGAGAGGCAAATTAATCGACACCGAAGATGATGTTCGTAACGTGTGCGAAACATGTGCGCGACAGAAATGGTAGTAATTGGACCATGAAGGTGTGGATGGGAAGACTCGTGTCCCTTGAGAATTCGTTTCCGGTACGAAGGAAGTCGTTAGATTGTCTCCCTTAGCTTTGACGGAATTTTCGAGGAAATGTGAAAAAGATAGGAACGTGTAATTGATAACGGTCTAGTCGTCAATCACGATGACCAGGGACTGTGAAGGAAGGTCTTCAGATAATGATCGCTGTATATAAATGATGTATGCATGATTTATAAGAGAGGGGATTCAAACTAAATCTACCAGACTGAACAAGAAAGATGTCATGATTTGCCAACAATATGATGTTGTTTATATCAGATGATGACAGAGCTGATGTTAAGTCTGGTTCAAAATGATTTGAATGAACTATTTAAATAAAGGGTGTTTTTTTAGAGGTATAGAACTTTGAGTTGGCATTACTGTTGAAGATGGCGACCGATTTAACAGCTGAGAATTGAGTTATTCTCAATTTGGTTTGGCAATTCATCGTGAATAGACTCACGCCTGAGCAACGCTTGCAAATAGTGCAATTTTATTTCGAAAATAATGGTTCTGTGTGGAATACGTATCGCGCGAATTTTGTTTAGCAATGAAGCGCACTTCTTGTTGAATGGCTACGTTAACAAAAAAAACTGCCGCATTTGGAGTGAAGATAATCTTCAAGTGTATGTCAAAACACCGTTACATCCAGAAAAACTGACTGTTTGGTGCGCTTTATGGGCTGGTGGAACCATTGGCCCGTACTTCTTCAAAAACGATGATGGCCAGAACGTTACAGTCAATGGTGATCGGTATAGAGCCATGATTACAAACTATTTCATTCCTGAATTGAACAACCATGATGTCCAAGAGCTGTGGTTTCAACAAGACGACGCAACATGTCACACATCTCGTGCCACAATCGATTTATTGAAAGACACGTTAGATGACCGCCTAATTTCACGTTTTGGACCTGTGAATTTGCCTCCAAGATCTTGTAATTTGACACCGCTAGACTACTTTCTGTGGGGCTATGAGAAGTCGATGGTCTATGCGAATAAGCCTCAAACGCTTGACAATTTGGAAGACAATATTCGCCGTGTTATTGCCTATATATGGCTACAAATGTTGGAAAAAGTCATCGAAAATTGGACGTCCAGATTAGACTACATCCGAGCCAGCCATGGCGGTCATACGCCAGAAATCATATTCAAAATATAATGCTACAATATTATCTTTCTAATAAAAAAAAAATTCTTGTCAATCGAATGATCCATCGTTGTTTTATTGCAATTTGAAGTTCTATACCTCTAAAAAAAAACCCTTATCTGACAACAATTTGAAAATTAATGTAGGGAAAGAAAAACAATGTTTAAAAAGTTTTTTGCTTCATTTTTCAACATAATCTCCATCAAGACTGATACATTTCTCATTACGGTGTTCTAATTTAGTCATACCAGTTTTAAACGTAGATTCGTGAAGCTCCTCAACACACTTTCATAGATTCATAGTTTCGAAAACTTCTTTCTTGCTCTCAAATATTTTACCGCAAAGCCATTTTTTGAGGTTAGGGAGCAGGTAATAGTCACTTTGGGCTGAATCTGAAGAGTAAGAAGGATGTGGCTTCAATTCAAGTTTCATTTCGTAGATTTTGGACATGGCAACAATCGACGAATGCACTGTTGTGTTATCGTGATGAAACAAATTTTTTTCTTCGCCGAAATAAGGTAGTTTAAATTGGACCACGTCCTCAAATGTTGCAATAAATCTGCGTAGTATTAACCAGTATAGCTTTACCATTTTCAATATAATCAATATATATAATTTCCTCTCATTTCCAAAAAAACAGTAGCCATAACCTTATAATGAAGTCTCGCACAATGAATTCTCAAACGCAAACTAACGTAGCGATTGTGCTGAAACATTACATACAAGCTCAGAAGGAATGGTACTGTAGGACGCCGCTTCAAAAGTAGACCAAGTGGCGCCATCTCTTGGTTAGACCGGAAACTTTTCACCTCACCCCCGTATATGGTGCTGGGCAATGAATATATATTACGAAGTGTGAATTTGAATGACACTAGAATAGAAATGAATGAAGGCATATTACTTTATAAGCACAAAAAATTACATTTTTATCGAATCTCAAGCGATACAAGACGTCTCAACGATTTTCGAGGGAATGAGTGTAATACACATTTTATTTATAGATCAACAATAGATAGAATTTTAATTGTTTTCATTAATTTGCCTATGTCAATGAAGTACTTTGCGAATTATAGAGTTTTTAGAAAATCTTTGATATATATTATTTCAGAAAATTTCAAGTAAAGATAAAGCATTTTTCTGAAAGGCAAAAGCATGAAATAGTTTGAAAAACAATGAGATTCTGTTCTAATCAATACACCAATCAGGTTGAAATATTTCAATATGATTATGATTTCCAAAATGATAATATTCTTTCATGAAAATTGAAATATATTAACGTTTTTAATTAGACAGTCGTGGCATTCCATGAAATGTGTCATAAAAATATTAAATTTGACATTTTAGGTGTCAACTGTCAAATGTTTGGTAGTAAAACATATATTTATATGTACAGTTGTTTTATGTACCTATACTTCATCTTATCAGCTTACACGCATCCATTTTGGACATACTAAGCTTTTTTCTCAAAAATTACGAGTGATTTTAACATTTTGGAAAGCAAATATTGTAGTTATGTAACCTTTCAACTGAATAAAGATTATTATTATCATTATTATTATTGAAAATATATTTTGAATGGGAGAAAGTTACTATTTGAGAGAATTTTCAGTGAATTCATTGTTTCTTATGTAACGTGACGTAATCGTTTGGTGACGAATGTAAGATTCGAATATTCAGAATATTCGAATATTAACTAAAAATTGATATAATCTATGATTGTACACATAATTGTCTCTTGTATGCGTTTTGATACAAACTGAATCTCTGATTATTCAATTTTATTAATACACTTTTCTGAAATTTTCAGTTCGAAAACAAGAAAGTAAATATTTAGTAAAAGTAAAAGCATAAAAGAAAGTAAAGCATATTTCAATATCAAGCTCTTCTTACTCAATAATTCGATCAATCTGTAGTTCTTCAAATGAATATGATAAAACTTCTTTCATTCACAACTAATGATTTTTTATGCTGAAAAAAAGAATTTTATATCATATTTTTTCATGTTATGTAAATATTCTGATGGAGAAAGCTCCATAATTACCCTCTAGACATTTTCGTCCATGTTAACATGTTTTTAGGAGTAGGCTTAATTTGAACTCCAAATGAATTGTTTATTTCCAGTAATGTTAATTAATTAAAAATTCTTAAAAATAGAAGCACGATGTGCAAATGGAAAATATTTTTCTGGCATGAAAAGGAAGCAGAGATAAACAGGCAGTCAAATCACCTGAACTTGATGTCACGAAGTGATGTACAAATTGAATTAATGAAAGTGTTTTCACTGTGAAGTAATGAATAAAAAAATAAACCCAACAAATTTAAGAGCAAGATTTGGTTACAATTCTCAAGTCTCTCAAAGTGTTCTATATATTTCCAAATTTCAAGAAACACTCCGTTGTAAACTATCGACCTCAATTATATTTGATTACCTTCTATTAATGAAAAAATTATAAAAAATTCTGTGACCTTTGAGACGGTTGAACACAATGCTTCCTTTCAGGAAAAAATGGTGTATTTGAAAGGATATCACTCCGATCAACCTTTTCGTTTCCTGGATCTCAGGAATGGAAAATTCCTTTAGAGATATACACGAACATTCCCGATCATTAAGAAAATCTGGTGAAAATAAGTCAGCTTTCACGTCTGTGGCAGAAGCCAATTTGGGAGGATTGATTGTTATCTGGTCTTTGTTCACTGCTTTTTTTCATCTTGGCAGAAATTCATTCGTCCTATTTCAAAAAATGAAAAACCGACGGGTTTTTTCTCATCGAATCTTTCATTTTTTCATATTTGTTCCTACAGTCTTCATCGATTTTTTTGAAAGTGAAAATGATGGTATATGATTTTCATTGCTCAGAGATTTGATGTTTTATTCTTCGTAAAAGACGTTCATTATGTTCTAACTACTCTATATAATAAGCTCGTTTTTCTCAACAGGTATAATTACAGAATTACAGAAAATAATAACATAATGTTGAATAATAAATGAATAAAAAGAAAGGAATATAACGAGCAGTTCAATCCAATCGAAAAAAACTGAAATAATGACCAATAACTAGAATTCAATGAAATATTACAAAAAACTCAATCTGAATCAATTAATTTTAGTCAATATTCTTTGTTCACATAACTCCTAATAATAACTTCTATGGAGTCAAAGTGAATGTCACGAATAAATCATTTATTCTGTAAGCATCTGAAGAAGTCGTTTGTAACGACGAAACGCGTCATGCCATGTAGTCAATAAAGTGTAAATCATAAGTTCAAGTCTTTGAATTTAAGTTTATGTTCAATACTATGTAGTTATTTGTGTAAACTGTTATTTTTTCCCTGCAATTGGATGTAAATTTGTTGGGAATAATTGTATTATTATTATTTTTATACATTATTAATGTAAAATTGATCTGAAATAATAAGTATCATTGCCAATAGAATCTCATTTCGAACGTAATTCTTCCAGGTCTGTAATTCCATTTATTTTTCACCTTATACGAACAAAATGATAAACGTAATTCCACGTAAGCCTATTAATAATCCCATCTCATACGGACGGACAAGATTAGTACAGGTTGACATGGTTGTATTATCGTAACACAGAGAAGTCACGGCGATGTAGGGAAAAGTGCAGGTTCGGACTTAGCGCAAAGCAAATCTATATTATTCAATTTCTAATCACAGCTCAACATTTTTATGCCTGTTCTTGATGGATAAATCTTAGAAAGCACAGAAAATTTTGTTTTTCTGTGCTTTTAGAATGGAAAAATTCCACAATGAATAAAAACATAAACAAATAGCAGTTAACCACATATAATCACATGCCGAAATACAAAAACCAGCATTAACTTATTTTGTATATATATATATATATATATATATATATATATATATATATATATATATATATATAATCTCCAATGATGAAACTAACACTGATTTAAAAATATGGAGTTCATAAACTGAATTGTAAAGACTGAAATAACTGTTTCATAGAGAAAACAGTCAGAAATTACACGTTTTTTGAAAAAAATATACGTTAGACATACTTAGAAGAAGGAGAGTATGAACTGTTTGACTGTTTAGTAATACTACGAAACTGCAGTAGCAAAATAATAGGTTATAAAAGACAAAGTTTCTCATCGAAGTCACTAGATTTACTAGATTTACGGTATGTTCCATTAAAAATACGACATATCAAAACAATGAATTATTGGGTTTACAACTTTGGCTTTTGCTGTAACTTGATCTGAATTAAAACTCTTAAACTGTTTTTTATAATATTGAATAACAATTGTCTGCTTCCTGTGGTAGATCAGAGATTTGAAAGCCTAGGTTATTTCTGGAAACTTATTTCGACATGAAATCTTAAATTTTTACTACTTGTTTCGATTTAATTTTGATATGAAATGTTTCGATATAATTATAGAGTTATTGTTTTTTTTTTGTTGTTTAATTATGCATTTCATTGTTTATTTTTCATTTAAAACACTCAACTGTATTCGAAAAAGTTTAAAAGCGGGACAAGAACTAACAAAAATATTTGTTACGGTCCTGCCCGTCCAATAATTTAATCTGCAGGGCAGTAGACGCAATCGCATTAGTCGAAGCGACAGATGTGCGGTCGCATTGGTCAGGCTTATCTTTCGGTAACTTTGCATCAGTTTTATTTCGCTTCGTAATTTGGTCCTTCTAGTCGGATTCTACTACAAAACGCTTGACTCAACTGTTTCATTTTTTAACGTGCGTAAGTAAGGGATTGACGCCAATTTTAATTAGCAAAAATGTTTTTATACCATTTTATGTATGTCACATGTGGAAAATATAAAAGGGAGTTTTGAAGCGTGACTCTAATGACATCTTTGAAGTTTCTTGGAGATGAAATTACATTATTTCTGGCTTACAAGAACATGATCTTCATGTTTGAATGAGTATATAGAAATAAATATTTGTACAGTTGGTATTTGCGTGTATATTTTCCAATATTTTGCAGTCCAGTGAAAACACTTACAAATTTCAATTTTCGACTACATTTAAGCATTCTTTGACATGAATTAGAGTGTCATATTTCTGAAAAATCATGAAATGATTCATATACTGTACCTATTCTTGCTCTATTCTGTACCTAAAATTGCTATTACTGCGTTTCTTTTTTGTAAGAAATTAAGCATTGAAATTCTTATAACACATTTATTTGTAACGGGTTTTTTTAGAGGTATAGAAATTTAAGTTGGCATTACTGTTGAAGATGGCGACCGATTTAACAGCTGAGAAGTGATTAATTCTCAGTTTGGTTTGGCAATTCATCATGAATAGACTCAAGCAAGGCGTAGATTCGTCGAATGGACCCAAAACGAGATTGCCGTTGTTCCTGATTTTCATAAGCGAATTTTGTCTAGTGATGAAGCGCACTTCTGGTTGAATGGCTACGTCAACAAACAAAACTGTCGCATTTGAAGTGAAGATAATCCTCAAGTGTATGTCAAAACAACGTTACATCCAGGAAAACGGACTGTTTGGTGCGCTTTATGGGCTGGTGGAATCATTGGTCCGTACTTCTTCAAAAACGATTATGGCCAGAACGTTACAGTCATTGGTGATCGGTATAGAGCCATGATTACTAACTTTTTCATTCCTGAATTGAACAACCATGATGTCCAGGAGCTGTGGTTTCAACAAGACGGCGCAACATGTCACACAGCTCGTGCCACAATTGATTTATTGAAAGACACGTTTGATTACCGCCTAATTTCACGTTTTGGACCTGTAAGATCTTGTGATTTAACACCGCTAGACTACTTTGTGTGGGGCTATGTGAAGTCATTGCTTTATACGAATAAGCCACAAACGCTTGACCATTTGGAAGACAATATTCGCCGTGTTATTGCCGATATACGGCCACAAATATAAGACTACATCCGAGCCAACCGTGGCGGTCATATGCCAGAAGTCATATTTAAAATGTAATGCCACAAGATTATCTTTCGAATAAAAAAAATCCTTGTCAATGAATGATCCATTGTTGTTTTATCGCAATTTAAAGTTCTATACCTCTAAAAAAAACACCCCTTGCTTATTGCATATTAGATTGAAAAAAGAAATACCGCAAAAGAAAAGAAAGGAATATACTTACGAAATTGATAGTTTATATTATCTTGTAAATATTTGTCAATTATTTTCACTCAAATTCGTTCATCAAATAATTATCACCCAGTAACAGACAGTAAATATTCATTTCAAAGTGAGAAAGAAGCCACTATTTGTAATGAAAATAAACAAGAAACGAGTTTTTCCTTTTCTCCAATGAGTAGCCTTTCATTGGCAAGAATATCAATTATTCGGTGAATTTATAAATCTTTAGTTTAAGGGATGAAACATTGATATTTCTCTACTTATTTCCTCTATGCACTTGAATGAATAAGATTCTTAAAAGGTGGTGTATTTTATTCTCAAAGAATTTTCGTTCAGGAATATTATTAAGCTATTTGCAGTCTGAAACTCATTAACCTTCAACTCCTATCGGTAAAGTTGTTCAATTAAAATTATAATTGCAAGTACATTAATTGACATGTAAAAACTCAGTTATATAATTTGAAGCGATAGGAAATTCATTCAGAATACTTATAGTTCGGTAAAATAATTACTTCCTGTCATTAAAAAAAAATCATCACCACTCAAATATTCAAATTTCCTCTTCACCCCATCTGTGTTATGACAGAGGGTTGACGGCCACCACACTTCGCTTATTTTCATAGCCGCCTGTCATAAAACGCGTAAAAATAGAGTGACTAAACCACTTCCTCTATTAACTCCGACAAAATATAAAGCCAGCTGAAATAAAAGCAAATTTCGTGACCCGGTACATGAGAAGATATTTGTTTCGATTAATTTGAGAATTATTCATGGACTATCTGAATTTCGACGGGCACGTGGCCAATTTGTTGACAGATGTTCGATGTATGTAGATATTTTTTCGACTTCTGAGCGATTATGGATAGTAAAATTTTTTGAATTAAATTAACGAGGGCCGCCTTATGCTTTCATTCAACGTACTATACAACTGGAAAATTTACAGTTAACAGCTTGTCGATATAATTGAAGGTTTGAAGTATTTGAATTAGAGTTCGATCCCATCCTGTTATGTAATAATAATAATATTTACTGAGAAACATTCAAACTATTACATTCATTCAATCAAGGCAGTAATCGCCACTTAGAAGAATGCCCACAAAAGAACTGGATTCAGTTTCGTTTCTGATTTTTCATTCTGTCCTAGAAGAGAAATAATTCTTCAATTTTACGTAGATTTCACAGTAGTTACAACGACACTCGAAAAAGAAAAATTACCTTCAAAATATTAATCCTTTAAGATAATTTAACCCTGTGAAGGATAGTTATAGTAAAAAAATTAAACAGATATATCATAAAAACTTGATCATACATTACTGTCTACATTCTAATCATCAAAATACTTTGCCATATTATAGTACGTCTTTGTTAACAGAAAGACTTAACTCTCTTCTTAAACAGATAAGAATTTAGTACTTTAAAATTTTACTGTAAATGGATTGAAGATTTTAATACTCAGTTAATGAAGTGAATGCTCAAATTAGGCTGTTTTATGCTTGGGAATAAATAGCACATCACTGTTCCTTGTTGAATACTCATGATTACTGTTTAATTCAATCAACCTACCTTCATTTTCTTTAACATATAATGAACCTCTATAAATATATAAAGAAGGTAGTGTTAGTAGGTAATTTTTGATGAAGATAGGTTTACG
The DNA here is from genome assembly GCA_030704895.1 of Henosepilachna vigintioctopunctata. Taxonomy (NCBI): domain Eukaryota; kingdom Metazoa; phylum Arthropoda; class Insecta; order Coleoptera; family Coccinellidae; genus Henosepilachna; species Henosepilachna vigintioctopunctata. Next base: position 5,689,126 of record JARQZJ010000121.1, on the reverse strand, counting down.
AGATGTTCGTCTATAAATATTGCATATCGAACAAACTCTTCGCTTCTGGGTGATAAAAATTCTATATATTTCCGTAAAGCAGCCCCTTGGCAGAATATTATAGTTCAGATAACTAAAGGCTGATTTTTTAAGCTTATTTTTTTTGAATCGAATAAAACACTCAATTTGCATCATATATTCAAAAATTTTATTGAAATTGATAACTTGGTCATTGCTATTTACATTTCGAAGATAACTTCATGTAAATGTTGTCCGTGGCTCCGTATCAAATGGTCCATTTGGAAGGTCCAATTTGACACATACCCAATTACTGAGAACGGCGACGAATTGACATTTCACGATCGTCATTAACACTGTACGCTACGGCTGCAATATTCTCTTCAGTACGCACTGTACGCATGCGAGACAATGGTTTAATGTCCAACAAAGTAAACTTGGTGCGAAATTTGGTGATAACAGCACGAATTGTTGATTCACCAGGTCGAATATGGTCGTAACAAACGATACATATTTTTCATAGAGCACGAATTTTGATAGTAAATTTCAACAATTTGACTACCACATTTAACACCACTAGACTACCACCAACCAGTTCCACCAACCCGAAAAACTTAACTCTCAAAAAATCACCCTATATATACAAGACTATAATACACATTCATAACACAGGGTTATGTAAAGTCATTGGTCTATGCGGATAAGCCACAAACGCTTGACCATTCAGTAAGGAAACAATATTCGCCGAAATGTTATTGCTGATATACGGCACAACATTAACAGCAAATGTTGGAAAAAGACATCGAAAATTGTACGTCCAGATTGGACTACATCCGAGCCAGCCGTGGCGGTCATATGCTTCGTAGAATCATATGTACGACTTTAAAGGGAGGACAGTCTCAGTTGAAAATGTAATGCCACAAGATTATCTTTCGAATAAAAAAATATTTCAAATTCTCCATCGTAGTTTTATTGCAATTTAAAGTTCTATACCTCTAAAAAAATGTGTGGGACAAAGGAAAGCTTCTGGTCGAAGACTACACCAAGATCTCTCACCTTATCAGAACGAGAAAGAACCTGACCACCGACGATGTAATCACACACCCTTCACCAGCTGATGAGGTTGATCATTGAGGGGCCAGATCTCAAGACAACTTTAGAAGTTTTAGTGTAAGAAGATTCTGGCTTAAGAATTTACGTCAGTCCTATGACGAGATCAGTATGCTGCTGTGTTAAAGGGCCGAATTCCCCATAATATCTCGTCAGAAGACGTTCAAAAATTCAATATATAAAATATGAACTTCTACTAAAACAAAATTTCGAGAATAACAAGGACAACACCGGCTTTGGTACCATTGTTTTCGAAGTTATTCAATAAAACATGACCGAAAAACATTCTCTACCTACCCTTTTTTAATTGATTGCCATTTTTATCACAATAAAATCTCACATCCGATTCCTTTGTTTCAGCATCCTTCTAAACGTGTGTGGAACCCTTATAAAAGCACAAATAAAAACGTCATCGATGTTTGTTTTCTTTGAATTCAATTCCCTTCATGAAAAATGGGTCAGAAAATATGGACATCAAGTGAATACTAGAAATAACAAAGAGAATAAGAAACCTGATACGACTACAGAATTAAGGATATATCGTCCACGGTTCGTTGCTAAATAAATAAAATATCGAGTATCAAAGAGGGCAGTGCAATGAAAAATGTATTATGGATGGCACATGAGAAGGTACTTAAGAGCTTTCTTAACGTTGTAAAGATGAGAGAAAACATATTTCGTTCCTCAGGGCCCAAGTGAGTTTATTGTGGACTGAGAGGTATTTCCCATATTCTAAACTTATTTTCATTGAATAAAATTCTGTTTATTCTTAATATAAGTCATCAGTGGACCTTACTTGAATTTCACTAAAAATATTTCGAACTTTTTGGGAAGTTTTTGAGACTTTTTTGCACTAGTAACTACTTTTCTCAATAATTCTGGTAACATTCAACTATGAAATAAACTTTAAGAATACCAAAAACAGTCAAAGTTAAATAAACAGCATTTTAATAAGTTTTTGATGAAATTTAATAAAATCGAAGACATAGCTTATGTTTCCAGAAAATGTAGTGGTTTTTCTCCTCCTTTTTTCGTTCTAAATATACTAAATTTATTGGAAAACTCTTCAGAATTGGTAGAATCTTACAAATAAATTGGGCAAATAGAATTTTCGAAATTTTTATTTGGAAGAGGAAGTAATATATATCATATTTATTTTTTTATTCATTAGTGACCCCCCAAGAAAAATATTACTCTCAAATCCAGCGATTGCAGTTCGTGTTGATTATTTCAATACACAATATTTCGTTTCGCTTCGCTAAAGCACTTCGCTATTTTATATATAAATGAATTACGTTTTGAAACACTTGAATATGTTTAGGACTGCTGTGTCATTGTCAAGAGTTACTAAAACAACAGAACTGTACAAACTTTATCAAATAAAGTGTAAATAATTTTAGTTGAACCAAGCCTTTGATTTCAATTATATTTATATAAATTATATCTTTATATGTATACAATTATCATACTGTGTTTATCAAGCTAAACTTCTTTCAAAGTATGATTTCTTAGCTTCGTTATGAGAAAGCAATTGCTTTTTCTATTCAATTCTACTGATGGTTCAGACTGGGATTTAGTCCATTCATATAATCAAGCCCTCTATGTCTCTGATATGAAGTCACATCAGAAACGAATTTTTTGAATCTTAAAACTTGAATCTTGAGTGTTTCATTTAGTCCACCAGATTATTTTGAAATTTGTTAAACTCCATCAATAGTTGAAAAAAATTTGAAATTGCCCCATTTTTTCACGCATAAATTGTTCACTTTCAGGAATTAATTGAATATATTCACTCGCATTCTGAATAATTTTAAAATATCTGAACCCCTAGGGAATTTATTCTATTTCAAATTGGTGAAGGTTTGAAGAAAATTGATTAATTATTTCAAAAAGCCATCAAAGAAATTATTAGTGTTGAATTTGCATTCAGTGCGTTCCTCAATCCACAGATGGCAACACAGATACCATCTTGAAATTTCTCAATCCTTTGTATGGAAAGTAGACTACTCCACTTTAACGGAATGTCTTCATTAAATAATGCGACATCTGGTGAAGAATAGTAGAAGTTATTTTTATAGTACAATGAACAAGCAGGGTTATAAAAAACTGTAATAACAGTGAGTTTATGTCAAATTGGAAATTTTTCAAGGTATTTCAACCCCTCACTCATTCACTTTAGTAAACGGACGAATAACAAAACGAATAATATCTGGAATTTTTACTTTCACTGATGACTCAATTGATACCGAAACTTCTTCGAATAAGAAAAAATTCTTGAATAATTTTCGATATAAATACCATAGATTAGCTATGATATTAAACCCAATTACAAACACGAATACTGAATTTGTCAGGAATAGGAAGTGGCACTAAATTATTCTCCTACAGCTTATTCATACACTGTTCTATAATAATGATTCATCCCTTCCTGTAGCTACTGAGGAAATTCACTCTAATTATGCATATGAGTCAGCCACTTGATGAACTCATCCCCATATACATTATCTATACGAAAATTGTATTTGACACATGACCTGTCACAGAGAATCGTAACGAGTGCGCCACGGGATTCGAACACAGAACACAGAAACTCAGAGCGAACATAGTTTCAATAATCGTCCCGCATAATCGACCAGCATAAACTACACTCCCGATTACCATAATCCCCGGTATTAATTACCATGACGTCGCCTATCGCAATCGTTATCTCTACATCACCCATGAGCAAAGGGGGTGGCGACGACGGTGATGATCCCGAGTTGGTTTGTTGATATCCTCTTCGGACCGAATTTTATCTATTGCGTTATCGCGATGAGAAATAATGCTTTCGTATATCTAGATGCTGCCCCAGAGGTCTATACCGATTTGTCAAGGTGCAAGATAAAACTGAATTCAATCACCATAAAAAATTTTTTAATATTATAACGATAAATATGTTCATCAAGCTTTGAATGTTGAATATTTGCTGATGTATTATAAACTACATTTGTCGTAGTCTTTATGACTCTTATGTATATTCTTACCTTGGTCAAAGAGAAAGAGGATATTGAGTCCTTTTTTGTCTGAGAATATTTCAAAAGAAATTTCAATTTTTAATTCCAATTTCAATTTAATTTAATTTCAAATCTTTTTCAATTTTAAAAAGAAATTTCAATTTCAGCATTTCAACAATTATAAAAATGTTATACCTTGTGTACGCGCCTTTATATTCTACAACAATACAAATGAAAGATTTTTCCTTTAATATTTGGACACTTGGACACAATACCTTTTGGCTCTGAGGTCCAGATACGTATCTAGAAAAACATTGTTAGCACTGTTTTTTCGAAGTGAGAAAAGAAGAAATCTGCTGTTATTTTCTCATTAAAAGAAGAATTTCGACTGTTGAGAGTTCATATATTGAGATTGCATTTATTTTGAGACCTATTGAAAAACTGCAATCACAATATCATAAATATTGGAATGGAATTAGAATTAATTTGGCTCTTAAAACACCATATTTAATTGTTCAATTCTCTGTAATACAGTGGTCAGTAGCTGTGGTTATCACAGAAAATATCGGGGTTCAATTCCTCGCCGTAGACGACTTTTTTTAAAGGCTCAGTAGCCGTACTAAATACGTATGGTGACGCTTAACGCTTTCGGCTTATTGGTGGCTAAAAGTGTGCGTTTGATCAGAAAAATAATATTTTTCCTCAAAATATTTTACTTTGGAAAAGCATTTTTGTTTCGAAAATTGTTTTTTGTATTTAGACAGAATTTTGCATTGAAAATTCCACAATAAATATTTGAAATTGAATATAAGTATAGTATCTTCATGTTGCATTATTTTGTATAAGGCAAAATAGAGCTTTGATCATCTTTGTAGGTTAGTATATTCATATGAAAAAATTTTTCATTTTAAAAATTACTTTCAGTTGATTTATTTGGTTCGATTCCCAATTTGGACTTTTTCTGTAATTTTGTCAATTTCTCAAATCATTCATCGAGATATCGACATTTAAAGTGAAAGTTATAGTCATAATATAAAAGACATGATCGAGTGATGAGGTTTCCTACTCACTATATGAAAATATTAAATTGAATTTAACCATGAAGTAAGCCCGTATCAAAAACATACCGCACTAAATTCGATTATAATACGTAAATTTCAACACCATGTGAAACATTTTCATCATCACCACTTTCATTGATACTAATAGATTAACAAAAAAAAGTTCGATGAAAGCAAACTACAATAATTGAACCCTCTCAAACAACGAAAATGGATTGTCATGATTCAATATCGATGTCGATTGAAAGTAATTGCTTTATGATTCCACATTATTAAAGAAAGATCATCTATTGAATCGGATATAATGCATTCAATTTCTATATCAAATTAAGAGAAAGTATTTAGTACAAAAAAAAAATGTTTACTGTTACTTTTTAAAACCATAGAAAAGTTGCATATGAAAGTACCAATTTTTAGTATTAGTCATAATCACATTTCATGAAATCCTTTACACTTTTAACGTTAATTGAAATTTATTCTTCCATATAATAACTTGACAAAATTGATATTCATAACCGTGAAAAATTCAAATGTTATAATATATTTTTATGGATTATTTGGAGAATCAATGAGATTATATGGTGCCGCCATCTGCCGACAATGGATCGCACGAGAAACATTCATCCCATAGAAATTGTAGGTCGCTACTGTTGATATGAGAGCGCTATTGATTTTAGACGGTGATTCCTTCCTTGTCACGAATACATTTTGAATGAATGAAACACAGATGGTGCCACTATATAAATTTTCAGTTATTTCATTCCATTGTCACATTATTTGAATATAATAGAATACAATATAAAATATCATGACTGGATATTTCAATATGAAATATAGATGGAATATTTGGCCGAATAAATATCTAAAACAATTTTTCCTAAATGTTTACTGAGTTTTGTGGCAGATAGAGAAAAAAATGGGTAATGCTTCATGTGAAATGAATTATCAGAAGTTAAATACCTGTTTAATATTTTGATACATTTGGGACTTAAATGCCAACTTTGTGATCATGTTTCATTTTTCATTCCTCTGAGTTTGAAGAAAAAGGTGGAGAAACCATTAAATAAATGAAAAAACCTTTTGTTCAAATAATGTAAGTGAAATTTTATTAATAACATTACCTACTAATATGATTAAATTATATCATTATCTCAATAAATTATATTTATATCGATGTTTATTCACAAGTTTTGTTTTAGTTAGCATTTGCATTGACATTTTGTTAGTTGTGAGTAATTATATTTCAAATTATAATACTAGCTTTCTCCACCAAAGTACTGACTGGAGTGTGGGTCTGCCAAATGGAAGAGATCTGGGTTCGAAACCCTGGACGTTTATATGTGTTTTTGAGCTTATAAATTATGATACATATTGATAAAGTGCAATTTATTGATTTGTATTGATACATACATAATAAATTATTATTTCTCGTTTTGAATAATGGTTGTTTTAAAAGTTCATATGAAAAATTGATTTGTCTGTAGGTACTGTCCATCATAACTGAATGTTATTTATCTAAACGATTCACCCTTCAGATAACAATGTATATTTCAAAGTTAATATTGTTCACCCTAGTAAATTTGCATTCTTCATTGTCACTGTCAGTCACGTGACGTGATGAACGCATCCTCCACATAGACACAATTGCATTTCAGCTGTCACTTTCCCCGAGGAGATTTTGAATTTTCCCTTTCCGTTAGTCTCGGATTATAGAGGATGTACGTATAAGTTAGTTTCGAATAGTCCAACTTCAAACCATAAAATCAACATCAATATAGCACCTGTCAAAATAAACTTTCTCGCAGAGCTGGCTTTGATGTTCAATTCTTCACGTAACTTACCGAATTTTAGAATTCACAATTCGTCGCACGACCTGAGAAACTTGAGAAAACAAACCAGAAAATTCTAGAGTTTCGCGTTTAGAGTAGCAATAAGTTGAAAATATGGTTTGTTTTTGTGTGGATTTTTTTTCCGGACATTTATCAATTTCATAAATGAAATTAATAATTCTTCAGGTAAAAATACGTGGAAACGGGGTTTATATAAATGGCTACGTTAGCCTTTGAGGATTTGTAGTGGTTAATTCATTTGAGAAACTGCTTTAAATGAGCTGTCCACTTTAAAAGAACAGTGTTACATTTTTTTCGTCAAGATTTTTAGACATATCCATCGTTTTCTTAACATTTATGGTCACCCATGTGCTTTTAATGAGTTTTTCAATTGGGATTTTGAAACTACCTATTTCCTTTAAAATATAGGGTGTTTTTTTAGAGGTATAGAACTTTAAGCTGGCATTTCTGTTGAAGATGGCAATCGATTTAACAGCTGATAAGTGATTTATTCTCAGTTTGATTTGGCAATTCATAATGAAACTTCTAAAACAATTGTAAATTTTTTATTCGCACCGAAGCAAAGCGAAAATAATCAATAATTAACTTACCTTCTGTTTGTCGCATTATTACTTTCTTCGTCCTTAATTTCTTAATTTAAATCCCCCCTTTTTCCACAGGTGTCTATAGCAGGTAAGGATGTGAAACTATATGAATATGTTAGTCGAGTATACAGTCTGGCTTTCAAAAATGGGGTAACCCCTTGAACAATTATCAAGCCCTAATTTGATTAAATTTTTGTAGAATCAAACCGAGTGTTATTTATTCAATAAATTCAACAATGTTTCACCAAAAGATCAGCTAACAATTAATCACTTTTTTCCATTCATAAATTGAATAAACTGTAGGTATGATACTAAGACTGCATGTCTTGTTTCTTCATTGTGTAATGAGTTATTTACAGAATATTCTCAATATCAATGTCAATTTAATTAGAGGCCATTTTCTCCTCAAACTGCTGTTTGATTCATCCCTATAATCGTACCTACTGATATAAGTTTGGCCATTCGACGCACTCTGTCCATATCGAAGAATCTTGTTGCTGTTATAATATATTTTTAGCCATCACTAATGAAATATTAACTGTGTTATCTCGAACCAAATGCTATTTCTTTGGGATATTGTGTTTCATAAAATATAAAGGCCGAGCAGTCACAAATAATTTCGGTTATAACTCCTTATAACCCCATCAAGGCTGTGGATAATAATATTCACGTCTTCTTTCCTTAAATTAAGGCATTAGAAATTAATTCATTTTGTTTCGAAAACTTCGATTGTTAATGGAAATTTCGACGTATTGGCTCAATTATCTCTTAGCTGAATAGTTGGTCTTCACTCGAGTAGTCTACAACTAAACAGCTTACTTAGTATTAGTATATAAAGCTCCACCATAAGCAAATGTTTTGGGTTTCGATTGTAAGAGCAAGCTGTTTGACTAAGACCCTTCCAGATTATGACTAATGAGGAAGCTGCCAGATAAACTTGGCGATGCATTAAATTCTATATTAGGATAAACCCCAATATGAAATTAGTTTTCAGGTTCATCTGCTGTTCGATAGGAACAGATGTAAGTGAAATTAACAACTTTACGATTATTACGTTGAAGTGTTTTCAGAAGCGAACATATTTTGTACCGTTGTAGGAAACAATTTCATTAAAAACATTTAGAATTACCCTAAATTCTTCTTAAGTTTTTTCTCTTCAAATATACTTTTCGAATTTGCACATTTCGGATTCGCACCTCAGAAAATGGAAAATTGAATATAAACTAAAATTCAAACACCTGAACTTTTGAGTAACACTTCATCGACAACATAGCATGACGCTTCGTCGTTACGAAGGACTTCTTCAGATTCAAACAGAATACTCTATATATACTCTAGTATCAATATTCTGATGCCAAATATATGACAAAGAGCTCAATCTAATCTAAGAAAACTAAAATAGTGTATAATACATAAATAATAGCATTCAATTACAAAGAACTCAAACTCCTAATAATAACTTCTATGGAGTCAAAGTGAATGTTTCAATTATTGGCAACTCTATTGAATGTAGACTCCATAAACCAAATGGGGTATTGTTTAGGGAGTTGGTACTCGGAGTCTCTAGGTGGAATAATTCTGTCTTACGAGAATTTTGCGTAGGAACACGAAACTTCAAAGCGGACAAGAGAAGATGAGGACAATCAATACTATTGTGCAGTAATGTGTACAAAAATTTGAGTGATAAAGTTTCGCTCCTGCTCTGCAATGAGATTTAACTAAATCGACACAATAATTCGCTATGATTGACTCCTCTCTGTGGATAAACTTTATTCTCTCTCCAAACTAAGAATTTCAAGAACGTTCTCTGAATGGCCTCAAGATAGCGTTAATGGCAAGTGTAAATTGGATGTCAGATCGTGCTGCCATACTCCAACTTGCTACGGATTAGAGTATTAAATAGTCCTATGAATGTTGAGAAATAATTGAAATATTTGTCATTGCGTATAACGAATCCATATATTTTCAAGGCAGATGTATAAATATATAATATTGTATATTGAATATTAAATTAAATCAAACCCTTGGCTCAATGGTTCACTATTATAGTTAGATAATAATCATGAAACATCATGCCAAGTGTTTAATTTAATTTAGAATTTAATTATGTTTAGCCAAGAGTTAAAAGAGAATTTCATCTGTCATATAATATTGTAGATGTATAAAATATATAATATTTGACCGTTTACTTAGTCTTTTGGTTTTTACCGGTCTTGGCCCCCCAAAAATATTATGTATATCCGCCACAGATTCCAGGTGTTTAAGATTCTATTTGAAAATACACACATGGCCAGACGAGAAAAAAACTGCACTAAACCCCAATTCGAAATCTGAGGAAATCAGTGTAAATACAGGAACTCAACTGTACATGAAAGTACATGTACAAAAAAGTACATGAAAGCGATTTTAATCAACATTTCATATACAAACAAAAACACGGTCGAAATGGCTGCACAATTCATAGAATTCGTGGTTCATTTCTCTACTACTTCAATCGGAGACTCGAGACCCATTTGCAAATGTGCTGTACGAGATATCGAAAATTAAAGTCCGCCGAAATGAGAGTATTCCTCCAATCCCTGATGATGAAAGTAATTTGGAAAATTGCCAGACAAGACTCATCGCAACCATCTATTGAAATTTGCGATTGTTGTTTAGCGCCTTCGATAGGAAAAAGGAAACGGAAACATTTCTTAATAAATACTCAGACTCGAAGTTCTTTTTTCAAATTAGAAAAAAAGGATGACCCCGTAAATTAAAACGGACTAAAAAAATCAGAATATTAATTCTGCAAGGTAGGATATCAGCTTTTGTTATTTCTTTTATTATTTATTGAACGGTTACTTTTTAATCTTAGAAATTACTCACTATATTAACTCATTGAAGTATGGATATCTATTCATTTCATTATTTTCTGAAAATAACTTTTTTTGTGATGTTTTTTGAAATTTTTCTGTGCAAATTCTCCAGAAGAATTGATATTTTTCTCTGAGTCTGGATAATAAGAGATGCAAACTATAAATTTATATTCTTAGCAAATAATATACTAGAAAATGGAAACATTGATTTTCATTCTATATACTTCTGTAGTATTCTTTGATATCGAATATCTACAAGTACGATAATATAGCACGGGAACTACAAAATTCTCTTTCTTTCCTTTCATGTTTTGGGCAATAACAACGAGCGTTTCTACAACCGCAACCTAGATGGCGCATTACTTCATGAAATAAGATTAAACAGTTATAAAAACTAGAGTTGTAAAATGAAGTATCTCAATTGATGACGACGTGTAAAACTTTCAATGTTAGAAGTATTCATGTGCTTTTCATTGATTCCTAAGATTTGAGATGTACATTAATCTATGTATTATATATGCATACGCCTTACTTTATATTTCTGTGTTACAATCAATAGGAGCGTATGTGAGGATTGAACCGTTGATTTTCATTTGTTGAAAGTGGCGTAACTGATGAGTACTTTGTAGTACGAAACAGTAACTGTCTTACGCTTTCAATAAATTTAAAGGCATCGATTTCGATATTCTCTTTTATTTAGCACTAGAAGGATAATGGAGACATTGCATTGTTCATGTTTCACATAGCCAGCTTTGCTATAATGTTCTTTTGAATAATTTGTCAAAAAATGATCGAAGGAAATTATGAATATACTTCGATATATATATATATATATATATATATATATATATATATATATATATATATATATATATATATATATATATATATATATATATATATATATATATATGCTCTTTGAGAAGAATAAAAGGGTTGTATAAATAATTGTGGTGATAAATATATCTCAAGGGGCCTGACAATAGTAAAACCTTTTTCGGATTTAGAAGGTTGTTAATCTTCCTGACGCTTGGCCTATTAGAAATAGCTCGATTTCTAGGTTCGCAGTGTAGAGGTATTTCATTAGAGCGATTCATTGGGGAGGAAGCTACGCGACCACCCCTGCATCGAAGAGCAAGAGCATCCAGTGATTCAGATACGTGCTCGGTGTATTATTGACTTTCGAATAAATCTACATGGCTTGTAATTCGAGGAAATACATTTTCTCCTACAAATGTTGCATTGGAAAATTCACTTTCGGTTTTCTAAGGCTGCAAGGGTAGACTTCCATTTTACCCTTACATTTTGTTACATCATAGTTGATATATGACTTATTATAACATATATTTTATACGGAATTTCTCTGAAAATACATAACAGAGGGACATCCTGTGCAGTAAAATAAATTAATTGAAAGTAGTCATTGAATACATAATTATATACAAATTTTTTGTCATTTGCTTTGGGGAATCTTTAAGTTGTCTATAATTCTCTACCAAATGATTTGAAGAATGTTCAGTAATAGTAGGCGTGATGAGCTTGATTGAACTACTGAAGAATCTATAAAAATTCAATGAGTTTAAATATGGTACCTTGGAAAGATCGAGAAACAGCATCTAGAAATGCCAATTTTCATTTTGTTTTCTTGTGAAATGTTATACGAATCTAATTATAACAACAATCAGTATACATCAAAACAATTAATTCAATTCATATTATTGTATTTATTTTGTCGAATTTGATAATAAAATAATGAGTGTGAACTATTTCTTCATAGTAGTAGTCACTTACTAGTCCAAATTCGATGAAATTGTTTCAGTTATTGGGTTAGAACTTCATTAGAGTTCTATTGTCAAGGACTATACTCCGGTATCATTTTTCTTTATGATTTTCTTCAGGCTTTCTAGAAAGATGTACTTTACAAATTATATTTAACTTTACAAACTGAAAAAATCCCAAATTTCATTTCTTATCATCATCAACATTTGATTGACAATAGGACCAAAGAGAATATAATCATCACAACCATAGACAAAAACTGACCTAGAGTTTGACATTAGGTTGAGTATGGTTTCAATAGTTTTGAATAGAATAGTTTAACGTACTTCCTCTCCAAATAACCTTCAATTTTGTCTAAACGAGCACACAATTTTCGTGTCTAGTATTATATATAGATGAGTCAAAACACTCATGAACAATATACAAATAACACAACACGTCAGTTGAATGAAAAGTCATTTTGTAACAACTTTTCTACAAACTGAACAATATACAGAATTCTTGACTAAGCTTTACTTGAAGTAATTGATAAATTCAATGGACGATGAATCTACTCTGTGATAGTTCATATTTAAATGAGAGGTAATAATAAAAACTTGTCTAAAAATCACTGACTGAACAATTCTTTATTCGACTAGTTTCGCCTTTTACGGCATTATCAAGAATGAAAACATATTACAAAAACAACCTTTAAATATTTGCAGATCTGAATACACCTTGAATTCGGTCATAGAGGTGGGGTTTCCAAATTATCAGAGATTTAACAGCGGAGAGTGGTTTAGGTCTAACTGAGCATAGAGGAGATTGTATTCATCGGATTTTTGAAGTTTATTTATTTCCATCACTTCCAGGTAGTTCATTTTCATACCTTTTCCACAGTAATGTTAGGTTTAAAAAAACGTGAGATCTTATGTCCTGTCGACTCTAGATGTTCCCGAAAAGCAGATTGTCCGTTTTTTACGTGTTCTTTCAGCCTAGTTTCAAAACATCTTCCAGGACAGTACTGTGAAGAATGTAAGTCGTCATATGTTGGCCAGACTGGAAGATGTTTTGAAACTAGGCTGAAAGAACACGTAAAAAACGGACAATCTGCTTTTCGGGAACATCTAGAGTCGACAGTACATAAGATCTCACGTTGTTTTAAACCTAATATTCTGCATTACCGTGAAAAAGGTATAAAAATTAAATACCAGGAAGCCATGGAAATAAATAAACTTCAAAAATCCGATAAATACAATCTTCTCAATAACCAGTTAGATCTAAACCACTCCCCACTGTTAAACCTCTGATAATTTGGAAACGTGGGGGGCTCTATGACCGAATTTAAGGTGTATTCTATGGTCCGAACAGATCTGCAAACATTTAAAGGTTGTCTTTGTAATATGTTTTCATTCTTGATAATGCCGTAAAAGGCGTAACTAGTCGAATGAAGAATTATTCAGTCAGTGATTATTAGAAAAGTTTTTATCATTACCTCTCATTGAAGTAATTGCGTTAGAAATGTATGAAAACTTTATCTGACTGTAAGTGGATGGTCCTATGGGTAAGACACTCCTGTGAATTTTTCTTATGCCAAATTATTATATTTTGTTTGAACAACAATTCAGAGTGCTGTCCAGTTTTCATCAATTTGACCATCATCTCATCTACTTGAAGGAAACCTATAATTTCAAGAATATATTGCAACTATTATTTTGCGTTGAATGTTACGAAATATTGAGGTTATAATTTATTTTGTTTCAGATCACCAAATGTCTTATAAGAAGTTAACTTTCTTCTATCGTCACACTATTATGACCACATTTTATGATGACTCTTCTCCGTTTACTTAGGCCATTTGTTGTGATAAATCGGTCTATGTGGAAAACAATCCCTTCGAATATCCTCTACCACCATATGTTGGCTTCTCAAGGCAGCTGAGACTCTGTAGGCGCTGTCGATTTACATTGGATTCGGATTATGACCCCTCTGAGACGCCGTCAGATCAAGGCCTACTTTAAAATAAATCCAGATTGCAATGGATATAAATGGTTGCTTCTTTCTGCTCGGCCGACTTTAATTTCCTGAGCATTTCATCAACGACTTGCATCGGAAAAGGAGTACTAGATTCGGAAGTATAAGGAATGGATAGTGAGGGAAAGCTCATCAATTTAATGAAAATACGTTGGAATCACTTCTGCGTTACCTATGAAACACTATTTTTCGAATAAGTTCATCGAGTATATCTCGACATCTTTTCTTCGATGCTTCAAGCGTTTGAAACCTGATTTTAATAGGAAGAATTGTCGTTAATAATAATAATAATTATAATAATCTCGACTGATCAGACAGTTCCCAACAATTGACCTTGATCTGACCTTGTTCTGATTGATGAAATAGCTAGGGAAACTACTTTCGACTAGCAACAGTTTATTTTTGATATATGTTGAAAGAATATGCTCTCTCTCTGAAGAATTAGTTGAGAGAAAATAGAATGTTTTACCGTTGATTTAAAAGTATATACTCGTAGTTGCCTGATTTCAGAAAATGAAATTTTTAGTAATTTTTCGAATGTGTTGATTTTACAACACTAATTCGTATTGTCACAGAATCAGGTGACCTGAACTCCCAAACTAGCCACTGCAATAGTTCAACGCGTCCAGCCAACCAGTATCGGTAAATCTTCGTGAACTTGACACCGACGAAAAAATTACCCCTTTCTGTGGTCGCGACCGCAACAACGTTATTGCTCGTTATTTACATCGAGCGATGGGGCCGATCGGCGTACGATATTACGGGGGTGATTTATGCCACCTATTAATTACCCGATTAGGAGAACTGAGGGTTGGACGACCAGGAGGTCGAATTCACTGACCGAGATGTCAGCGGAAGCCTTTGGACGATCCATCTTTAGCTGTTGGCATTTTGGAACGGACGTCAATGTGACCACGCATCTTTCGACCAAAGGGGATCCTTAGTTCCTCAAAGTGTACTTAATCTTCTAAGGGTATACACCACCAGATTATTGGGACTATATATCGATACATAGTCTTGATGAAATACATTCATTGACCAATGAAACCCTTCTCTAATAACATCCCTCTTTAGAAGTCCAATTATCTTTTGCAGTACTTATTCAAAATAATATTTCTGAATATTTCTAGGACTAAGTAATGGTTAGATTTCATTTTCTTGCAGTTAAAAACCTAGTTATAGAAAATATTTCGAAATGAATATTACTACAAGAGAAAATGAATCAATTGATAGAAGAGAAAAAATAATAAATTACAGCAGAAATATGAATAATGTGTGACATGAGAAAATATAAGAAAAATCAATAATATCAAAGTTATGAATTAAAATTTATTGTTTTCAACATAAGGTTTCACCAAGAGATAAACGAAACTCCCGTGTCATTTCATATCAAAATTACCTTATACGTCAAGATATTCCAAGTGAATTCGTCTATTGAAAGCAAAAGAGTCATTCTTTATATTACAGCTGCCAGATACTTCTACAAATAACGAACACATATATTCAATAGAGGATTGTATAGAGGCATTGGTTCTTGGAGTACTCAATGAAGAAAATTGAATTGAATACTCCCTAGGTTCATGTAATTCTATAGAACCAAGAAGAGGAGGACCTTTTATATAACTATGTAATAGGTTATACAGAAACTTTAGAGTCAACAAGTTTATGCCAGCTTCAATTTTTAGCCCCAAATCTGTTTAACAGGTCAGTCTGGCTACATTCTCTGGCTGCATACAGGTGATCTTCCCTCCACAATAGTTATTCAAGAAGTTTTCGTTGTATTGGCTCCAAATGATACTTGTGTTAGTTGTAAATGGGATGCCAAAATACATCCCAAATCCAATTTGCTCTTCACTAGTGCATCGAATAGTTGTATTGCCTAAGTAGGTTAGATAGACTTTTGTTGAAGTTTTTCATTTCCTAATAAAGCAAGATAAATGTGCAATTAGAAACATGACACTAAGAATACGTTTTTGTTCGAGAAAAAGTGCACTAAGTAGATGAATGAATAAATGATTATACAGACTTTGAAACTGATATTACATAAACAAAATGTTTTTGTTGCTTTAAGTCTAACCTTCTACGAGTGTAACTGGTCATGTGTATATTTGTACAGTACGAATATTTATTCGCAGAGTGGAATGGGATAGCTTATTGAAATGCTTGAAGAATTGAAGAAGAAGAACACATCTTTCTGTTTCATATCTCCTCTGGTTAACTCAGACAGATAGTAGCGCCATTTTTTTCAACGTCAACTGAGGTTGAAACCTATTTTGTTTAAATGCTTGCACATAAACATAATCGAATTTTTTAAGTGGAAACTTCTTGGAAACTTTTTGGAGGAGAAAATCGTACGGGTTTGCGTCACTGACATGGCGCGCCGTGTACTGTGGGCTTTAGACCCTTTTTGAATTGGTGAAATTTCGGTCGAACACTTGAATTTTTTACTTCAGTTACCATAAGCTTATTGCAAATTTTTTCACAACACAATGAAATAAATGAAATTTTCTGAAGTCTAAGTATTTTTGAAAATAATTATGAGAATTACGCAAGCAATGGAAAAAATATTTAGAATCGGGTACGGTGAAAAAATACGATTATATATTCATTGTTATTCAAATTAAATTGTGTTTATATTTTGTCATGATCTTATACAACCTGTAATATATTTAAGAAATAGAAAACCATATAAACATGCTTATAATTGTTGCTCTGAATACCGATAGTTCTTTAAACTGAATAGAACAAGATTGATGCTGATAATTTCAATTTAAACATTTTGGAATATTAAATTTTATCACTAAAATTTCTAAATTCAATTTCTAGCGGCCAATTCTTTTTTGATTCGCCCTTGTAGGTACCATATTTTTTACATTAGTTTGTCTGTGCGTTCCAGTTTTTCTTTTGAAAAGTATATTCAGAGAGAAAAAATTCAGAGGTATTTAGGGTAATTTTAAATATTTTTGAGGAAAAACTTCTTTGCAAAGGTACAAAATATCTTCGTTCTTGAAAACACTTCAACGCTATGATTCTAAAGTTGATTAATTTCAGTTACATCTGTTCCTATCGAACAGCAGATCAACCTGAAAACTAATTTCATATTGGGGTTTATCCTAATATAGAATTTAATGCATCGCCAAGTTTATCTGGCATCTACCTCATTAGTCATAATCTCAAAGGGTCTTAGTCAAACAGCTTGACTCTTACAATCGAAACCCAAAACATTTGCTTATGGTGGAGCTTTATATCCTAATACTAAGTAAGCTGTTTAGTTGTAGACTACTCGAGTGAAGACCAACTATTCAAATAAGTGATAATTGAGCCAATAAGTCGATATTTTCATTAACAATCGAAGTTTTCGAAACAAAATGAATTGATTTCTAATGCCTTAATTTAAGGAAAGAAGACGTGAATATTATCATCCACAGCCTTGATGGGGTTATAAGGAGTTATAACGGAATTATTTTTGACCTCTAGGCCTTTATATTTTATGAAACACAATATCCCAAGGAAATAGCATTTGATTCGAGATAACACAGTTAATATTTCATTAGCAATGGCTAAAAATATAATATAACAGCAACAACAATCTTCGATATGGGCAGAGTGTGTCGAATGGCCAAACTTATATCAGTAGGTACGATTATAAGGATGAATCGAACAGCAGTTTGAGGGGAAATTGGCTCTAATAAAATTGACATTGATATAGACAATATTTGGACAAAATCTCATTACATCACGAAGAAACAAGACATGCAGTCTTAGTATCATACCTACAATTTATCCATTTCAAGACTGAATGAAAGTGACTGATTGTTACCTGGTCTCTTGGTGAACCATTTATTAATTTATTGAATAATTAACACTCGGTTTGATTCAATAGAAATTCAATCTAATTATGGCTTGATAATTGTTCAGGGGTGTTACCCCATATTTAAAAGCTAGACTGTACACTCGACTAACATATTTATATAGTTCCACATCCTTACCTGCTATCGACACGTGTGGGAAAAAACGTGGATTTAAATTAAGAAAGAATTAAGGACGGAAAAAGTAATAATGACGACAAACTGAAAGAAAGTTGATTATTCATCATTTTCCTTTTCCTTCGGTGCGAATAAGTAATTTCCAATTGATCTAGAAATTACACAGTTTTTGTTTCAAAACTGTCCTATAATAGAGAAGCTCATATTACAAATGTTAATCACCTATGAACTAAGGTGTATCTTATATGTATATCTTATGAAATTTTTTTATACATCTCATATAAATAAAGTTTTCGATGCATTGACTTAAATATTTTCATCTACAAACAAAATATCTAATTCTACTAAAAAAGATTAGATGACTACATTATGAAAGGATAACTCTATAAAAACTGATAACTATTCTATCATGGACCTTCAAATAATCTCTTTTTAAAATGTATCTCACAAGTTATGAAATACGGAGAGAAAATATCCAAGTTGGTCTCTATAGTTATAAAGTTTAGCTTATTAAAAATCTATGGATGAGTGAATTCAACATATAATTTGTTTCTTCTTTACAAAAATCAGTTTGTACGATTTGTATAGGGTGTTTTTTTTTTAGAGAAGTAGAATTTTAAATAGCAATAAAACGACGAAGGATCATTCGAATGACAAGATTTTTTTTTATTCGAAAAATAATCTTGTGGCATTACATTTCAAATATGATTTCTGGAATATGACCACCACGGCTGGCTCGGATGTAGTTCAATCTGGACGTCCAATTTTTGATGACTTTTTCCAACATTTGTGGCCGTATATCGGCAATCACACGGCGAATATTGTCTTCCAAATGGTCAAGCGTTTGTGGCTTATCCACATAGATCAATGGCTTTACATAGCCCCACAGAAAGTAGTCTAGCGGTGTTAAATCACAAGATCTTGGAGGCCAATTCACAGGTCGAAAACGTGAAATTAGACGGTTACCAAACGTGTCTTTCAATAAATCGATTGTGGCACGAGCTGTGTGACATTTTGCGCCGTTTCGTTGAAATCACAGCTCCTGGACATCATAGTTGTTCAATTCAGGAATGAAAAAGTAATCATGGCTCTATACTGATCACCATTGACTGTAACGTTCTGGCAATCATCGTTTTCGAAGAAGTACAGACCAATGATTCCACCAGCCCATAAAGCACGAAACAGTCAGTTTCTCTGGATTTAACGGTGTTTTGACATACACCTGAGGATTATCTTCACTCCAAATGCGGCACTTTTGTTTTTTGACGTAGCCATTCAACCAGAAGTGCTACGTAGATAAAATGGACGTGTTACGTATTCCTCACAGAACCATTATTTTCGAAATAAAATTGCACTATTTGCAAGCATTGTTCAGGCATGAGTCTATTCATGATGAATTGCCAAACCAAACTGAGAATAAATCACTTCTCAGCTGTTAAATCGGTCGCCATCTTCAACAGTAATTCCAACTTAAAGTTCTATACCTCTAAAAAAAACACCCGTTGCTATTTCTATCTTTTTCACAGTTTCTCAAATCATTGAACCAATACAAATACTTAGAGACTAAAGTAGCCATATAAATAGACCACGTCTTCACTTATTTCAACCAGGAAAATAATAATTTCATTTCGAATCTACGAAGTGGTTTTTAGTAACGACAGTTTATTAGAAAAAAATTATTCATCAATGTGGCATTTTCCTATTTCACTTATTCTCAGTGTAGCATCTGACTAGCGCAAAATATGGATTTCATCTATATCCACCATGTTTCGAAAAAAACAGAAATCGTTCTTTTAGACCAAACCATCGGCATCCCTCCATAAATCAAAGCTGCAAAAGGCTCCATTCGAATTTATTCAGAGTGTGTAAATCGCTGAATAGATTATTTGGAGTTGAAGTGTAGACGTACTCGGACATAGAAAATTGGACTAATGTAGAGTGGAGCTCTCGATTTACCAGAGCAATGCAAAGGGGATTAGGTTCTCGTTGGCGAAACGTCAGGGGTCCGGAGAGCCTATGCATTCGCTCATTCAACGAGAAATGACTTTTTGCATTTATGATTGATTAAAAACATACTGCGCAATTGTGGGAAAATTGAGTAGATAAATGTTATAATGCACTGGTCGAAATAACACGAAGGAATAAGGGAACAGGGTTAGTTTAATGACATTATAAAATGGTTTACTGCATCACATGAACACCAGAACTTGTCCATGAAAAATAAGCATTTTCAATGGAAATAATCTGTCACTTACAACACACTACTCTATGATACTTTTTCAAAGATTTGTCATTTTTCGTTTCTATGTTCAAGGTAATTTTCGTCATACGTACTTTTAATCACCTAGTTTCTTTTCAAATCAATATTCTTAGATTCTCGTCTTTTTTTGTGATTCTAGGTTGGCGTGAGAGTTATTTTTTCTATATTATAGGTTGATTTTTTGGGCGTAGTTTTTTTAAATCGAATAAAACACTCAATTTGCATCATATATTCAAAATGTTCATTGAAATTGATATTTTGGTCTTTGCCATTTACATTTTAACGATAACTTCATGTTATCGAATATAAATATCGAATGGTTCATTTAGAAGGTTCAATTTTGCGCACTTTTTCGAGCATTTCGGACTGTATCCAAGAATTACGCGTGTTATGTTATACTGTAAGGCTTCGATCGTGTTTGGATTGTACACATACACTAACGACTTTACCTAACCCGACAAGAAATAATCCAGAGGCGTCAAATCGCATGATCTTGGTGTCAAATTCACAGGGCCATTTCGAGAGATAAGCTGCTCACCAAATCCATCCTTCAACATGTCCATTGTTTCACGAGCAGTGTGGCATGTGGCACCATCTTGATGAAACCACATGTCAACCAAGTTCAACTCGGCCAACTGGGACAGAAAAAAATTGCGTAACATGGCTCGATATCGTTCGTCGTTGACGGTAACGTTTCTTCTACGGTCGTCTTTGAAGAAAAATGGACCGATGATGCCATCAGTCCATGAACCACACCAAACTGCGGTTTTTTCGGAATGCATCGGTAATTCTTGTATAGCATGTGGCTGTTCATCGCTCCAGATGCGACAGTTTTGTTCATTTAAATATCCGTTAAGCCAGAAATGAGCCCCTTCGCTGAACACGCGTAACAAACGATACATATTTTTCACAGTGCACGAATTTTGATAGTAAATTTCAACAATTTGCAACAGTTGCTCGTTTTCAAGTCTTTCCACGATGAAACAGTAAACTTTGGGAATGGATTTTGACTCAAAAATACCTGGATTTATGTCTTATACTTAATATTTAGTAATCATCCTTTGGGTTTTCGATTTTCTGGCACTTTCTAGGAGTGATTTAGATGCATTTCAATCAGATTTAATCAATTGTTACATTTGTGTTCCACATTTATGTATTTATATTCCATGTACAGAAGTCAACAACTACAGTTATTCAAATCTTTTGAAATCAATTCTGAAATAAAATGAGCTTCCTAGGTTTCAATGGAGGTCTTCTCATGATCTAAACTGGTGATAATGAAGGAATTGCACTCAATACGCTTTCAGAATAGTCAACCACAGATGTGGATATTCATTTTCACTTTCAATACTTCGAATTCAATACTTTCAATGGTTACATTGTTATTTTTCAAGTTTGCCCCAATGAACTCTTAATAACCGCTTATACGCCCGGAAGATATTCGAGTATATCGGGTGATTTTGTGGAATATTGCTAACTATATAAGTCTCATTTGGATTTGTCGACACTGCGTATTTCTGACGATGCTAAACTGAAGAGGAAATGAAATGGCTTTCTAAAACGGAAAATTTCATCTGTACAGTAAATCCTGAGAACTTATCAGATCGCCCTCGTAACTTCTTTTATTGCTTACTTGACGAGATATTTGGCTGAGCAGTTACGGTTGAGCGAATGGCTGAGCTGACAGGAGTGAAATCAACTTCATTTGTGGAATCTCGTTTCGCAGTTTGTTAGGTAATATTGAAACAAACGTCAGATTTTCCGAACGTAGGAGAATGGAGAATTCAGCCTGAAAAGGAAATTCGCCGATATTTGAAAGGGGTCTGCGAAAATCTCCTGGGATTGAGAAACTTTTTCGTATAGTAATTCGATAGATACAAGTTAATATTCATTTTCTTAAGTGCTTGTCTTTTTCGTTTCTCATGAAACTCACTGAAAATTATTAAAAAATTTGAAAGCTGATGACGATATATATCTTATTTTGATAGGTTTATTACATGAAAGTGAGACTTTTGAAACATACAGCTAAATGTATGAAAATATATAGATATATACGCGAGAATTTCTTCTGAAACAAATGCTCTAAATGTGAAACAGTGCAGAAAAAAAGGACAATTCAGAAATCATGAAATACAATTTTCATTTATATCAACGTTGTGAATTTTTGTATCGTTTTTATTACATTGTTGTTTCATCAGAAGACTTTTCAAACTGAAGGAACAACCATACCTACTTTTGAGAGTAATTGACATAGCTAAATGGTTTTCGAGATGCGTTAGGTATTTCTGATGTGGATATATCTGAAAACTAGATTATTTTCTCCCAATGTACCTGTTAAAATCAATTTTCATCAAGTAGATACCAAATTCATAGACTTTCGAGGATATACACTCGAAAACCCGAAATCAATCGCAAGAATGTCACAATTTAGGTGGCTATATGAGCAGATATATTGCGATTTCAAGTAGGAATAGATCTCCGGTATTGTTATTACTACGTAAGGGTATTACGTTCTATAAAAATGCTTATTTTGTGTCGTACTTGACAATCTCATTCTGGAAACATGAGGAGGGTATTGGAGATTTAAGTACTTGACACAGCGATGGACGTGACTTTCTGTTAGAAGTCCTTAAGTTTCGCAACCATGCAGAATTTCTTCTTCTTTCTGGTCCTACCCAGTATCTAACCAGTATTTAACCCTGTATTATGGCTTGCAATTGGAAGTATTGAGGTTTATTCCTCATAACCTGCCCAAATATTCTGGTTTTCTTTTATTAGTGGTGTACATGATTTATAGATTTTTTTAGTTCTCCTTAATACTTCTATATTTGTAACGTGATATGATATTCTGCGCATTCTCGTATACAGCCCCATATATCAAATGCTTCCACTCTTTAGTGGCTTCTGTGAGCGTTCATGATTCCACTGCATACACAAAAACCGAAAAATAACACCTTATCTACGTCAAGATCATATATCATTGTTTCTAGGGATGTCTTGTGACTTTTGAAGAAGTCACTGATTTTATGAATTCCGTCGTGGCTCTAACTATAAAACATTTCACCTCTTGTGCAGTATCCCAATGTTTATTTATGAGATTTACCAACTCAAATCTGTTATAACGGGTGTTTTTTTAGAGGTATAGAACTCAAGTTGGCATTACTGTTGAAGATGCCGACCGATTCAACAGCTGAAAAGTGATGTTTTCTCAGTTTGGTTTGGCAATTCATCATAAATAGACTCACGCCTGAACAACGCTTGCAAACAGTGCAATTTTATCTCGAAGATAATTTCTGTGCGGAATACGTATCACGCACTACGTCCATTTTATCGTCGACAAAATCGTCCATCAGAGCAGTTAATTCGATTAACCATGGAACGTGTTCGCACCACGTTTACTCTTATTGATAACTCGCATCCCCAGAGACGCCGTACGGTGCGTACAGAAGAAGCTATTGCTACTGTAGAGCGTAGCATTGAGGAAGACCCGAATGAGTCCATCCGCCATCGAGCACAGGAATTGGATCTGTGTCCATCCACTTTATGGAAGATTTTGCGGAAGGATCTTGGTTTGCGTGCTTACAAAATCCAACTCGTGCAAGAATTGAAGCCAAACGATCATCAAGCAAGGCGTAGATTCGTCGAATGTGCCCAAAACGACATAGCCGTTGTTCCCGATTTTCATAAGCGAATTTTGTTCAGCGATGAAGCGCTCTTCTGGATGAATGGCTACGTCACAAACAAAACTGCCGCATTTGGAGTGAAGATAATCCTCAAGTGTATGTCACAACACCGTCACATCCAGAAAAGCTGACTGTTTGGTGTGCTTTATGGGCTGGTGGAATCATTGGTCCGTACTGCTTCAAAAACGATTATGACCAGAACGTTACAGTCAATGGTGATCGGTATAGAGCCATGATTACTAATTTTTTTGTTCCTGAATTGAACAACCATGATGTCCAGGAGCTGTGGTTTCAACAAGACGGCGCAACATGTCACACAGCTCGTGCCACAATCGATTTATTGAAAGACACGTTTGGTGACCGCCTAATTTCACGTTTTCGACCTGTGAATTGGCTCCAAGATCTTGTGATTTAACACCGCTAGACTTCTTTATGTGGAGCTATGTAAAGTAATTGGTCTATTCGGATAAGCCACAAACGCTTGACCAATTGGAAGACGATATTCGCCGTGTTATTGCCGATATACGGCCACAAATGTTGGGAAAAGTCATCGAAAATTGCACGTCCAGATTGGACTACATCCGAGTCAGTCCGTGGCGGTCATATGCCAGAAACCATATTTAAAATGTAATTCCACAAAGATATCTTTCGAATAAAAAAAATTCTTGTCAATCGATACATCGTTGTTTTATTGCAATTTAAAATTCTATACCTCTAAAAAAAACACCCTTTAGTTATTAATTTCATAATGTATTGTCTTTCCGCTTGTAGAACAACATCTAAATGAGAGCATCAAATGACCAGAACTTCTTTTATATCCATGCCTGAAAGGACCTCAAATTAAGTACCACACGTTTGGATATTTCTTATGGTAGTAGTATAAAAATTGCTCAAATCATCAAAAATCAACTTAAAATCATCGAAACTAAATTACTTGGAAAGCTCAGAATTACACAAAGCAATACCAAACATTCAAAATAACAATCTGTTAAATCTTCAGATCAGTATACATTTAACGTCAATTGTCAATGACCATTCTGTTATTTGCTATGAAGATGGGGTATTTTATGCCGAAATCGAAACGTACTCGTAGAACATTGTCATGATATTTGATGGCAATATATGCACTAGGAAAACTAGTGGATATATTTATTTCCGATTAGTGCAAATTGCATATTTTCACACTCAGTTTCATTATTTTATATAGTTACAAAATCCCCTCAAAAAATATTCATCGAATCGCTTTGTCAATATCAATTATTAAAGTAATAAAAACTCATTCCGACAGTTATTTCTATTGTGTTTCATCCATTTGCGTGTTTGTTATGCTCGAAACTCCAAAAGTAACAAACTACATTAGTTTGATGAATTCATTATTTTTGATTCGAATGATTGAATTTATCTGTCCTTTTTTATCACGATTCACGTCGACTTTTTCGTTACCATTATTCTGTGCAGTTTAATTCGATTTCCAACATTTCCCGCACGAAACAAAAACGGAAAATAAATTATCCAAGACCCCATTTATACTTTACCAAGTTATGAAGGGGCATAATTTGAAGAAAAAGATCTGGAATATTAATGAACTGACTTTTTAACGAATTTCGAAGCAAAACAGGGCAATTGTTTGTGTTTTAATTTTAAGTTTATTTCACATGAATTTTGAAGTGATTTTCCTCGAGTGGGCGTTTAAATATTATGTATAAAGGGGGCAGGGAGTCATTGCTCTGATTATTTTTGATGACATGGGGGCTGCATCTCATCATACAGCCCCCATTGGACAAACATGGGTGCGGGGTGTCATGGACTGATGACTGTAAACTGGTAATTGTTGGTGGAACATGGGAGTGAAGGAGTAGAATTTTGGCTTATTTTAACAGACAAGGGTTGAGGGGAAATAACTATGACAAATATTTTTACGTAATACTTGATGGATCTTAGGGGTTGTCCATTAATCACGTGAGGCTTGAAAGGGGGGGGGGTTCGATAAAAATAACGAAAATAACACAAGGGGGAGGGAAGTGTAGTAAGATATCTCGTGTATTTATTTTTTCGTCAAACGCGCGATTTTTAAACAAATATTATGGTTCTTAATTTCAGAATGAAATGAGATTATAGTTTATACCTGTATTTAAATTAAGATAATATTCAGAAAATTCTAAGATTCTCTGTAGGTACTAAAAATACACGTGATGTTGAGAAGGGGGTGGGGTGGTGGTCTTAAACCTCACTACGTATCACCTATGGGGGAAGGGGGTTGAAAAATGCTTAAAAAAGATCACGTGATTAATGGACAACCCCTTAATATAAAACTTCCAAAAACTCATCATCAATTTGCCAAGAACTTTCTATCAATGAATTATTATAATATTTTCAAAAGTATTTTTTTGAGTTTTTTGTCAACTTTTCCACCAATAGAGGATTGCTCACATTTGACTTATATTTTTTATGACAACAGTTCAACTTTGTCAAAATATTCAAGTCCTAAGATTTTTATAATTGGGCCATTATTTCGAGTTCATTGAAAACTTATTGAAGTTAATTTTTTTCATCGATATCCTTCATATTTATTGTTTGAATATGGAATCTTTCTGCTGTTATTTGTTCATTTTTTGAATATTAGTAATACAATATATTAATTTCAAAAAAATTAAGACATTCATCGAACAAAACATTCAAGTAAACTGGAAAGTAGTGAAAACTGTTAAGTCTATAATATGTGTGTGTATAACGCACACACTGTATATTACTCGTTAACCTGATTATCAAAACAACGATGTTAAAAGGGATTATTGTACTATACCACTATTTTCCAAATGGGATAATGAAATTTTCATTCTATTACTAAGAATTGCACTGCAACAGAGAAAATAAACAGTTTACTTCGTTACACTCATATATTTTCAATACAGGTATTGTAATAATACAATCAGATGGTAAAAGCATCGCTAGAAATTCAGTTTGACGTTCAATTTCAGTTGAGAGTATCGAAATTTAATGTTTAAATGTGAACATTGGCTTCTATTACTCTACGGAATTTATCGTTTAAAGTACGAATGTTATCTGCAATTGGTGTTAGGTTCTCACCTAACATTTAACGACCGAATTTAGGTGTAAAGTAGAAATAAAACCGATAAAATTGTACAATACATGTACACCTACAGTCGATATCTAAGCACTTTGAATTTCGAATGTACCAGGTGATAAATTTTATTATCAAATTATGTTGAAACGTACGTTTTATTTTAGTACGAGTATGGATGAGACTGTTTTAGAGTTACAGTGAAGTACATTGCGAATTTGAGTACTGTTTTATGCACTGTTATATTCGAATAGCATTGCTGTGCATATTCAGAATAGTTCCGAAAGATAAAAATGATAATGAAACTGCGAAATAAAAACATTAAAGGGATTGAGTCTTCTACTTAGGTATATTTATTTAAAATTGAAAGAGAAAACCTTTAGAGGATTTTCTACCTGCTAGTAGTCCAAAGTTTTTAAGAGAGTTTACTTTCCATTGATCGTTGAAACCTGGTGTCCCCTAGACATTATTTTAACAGTGATTCACTGTGTACAGTACTCAATAAATTATGTCTCGAAAGATTGAGCATATATTCGTTAATATTATTAGTTTTTCAATGAATTATTTCTTATGTTTGGGTGAAACTCCAGATGGTGTTGCCCTCCTGGAATTTCATCTTGTTTACAAACATAAAAAGGCCAGGGCAACGGCATACAGACCATCAATAATGCAAAAAGGGACTCACTTCAACCAAACTAGAGATCGGAACCGGTCGCGGTCGCAAATATTGGCCTAGCTGATTGGGCTTGATTCATAGCAGAGTGCAAATAGAAATGCATTATTTAGTGAATAAGAACACTTGTGGGGAGAACTGGCGTTGTTCTTGAATGTCAAGTCTTATCAGTGGCGGCAGATTGACAGATTGAATAGCTATGCACTTATGGAAGATGGCCGGACGAATATTTTGACTATTACCTTGCAGGTGAATAAAAGGGATGATGCTGCAGTGATATTAACAAATAACGGGTGATTTTTTAAAAGTTTTTCAGGTTGGCGGCACTAGTTGGTAATGACATCCAAACGTCATCTGTCAAAGTGAAAAGTTTTCAGTATACTCTGCCATTTCATCACGGAAAGACTAACAAAGGAGCAACGATTGTAAATTGTTGAAATTTACTATCAAAATTCGTGCTCTGTGAAAAATGTGTATCGTTTGTTACGACCATATTATGGTCGTCATAATCGACCTAGTGAATCAACAATTCGTGGTGTTATCACCAAATTTCGCAACAAGTTTACGTTGTTGGACATTAAACCATTGTCTCGCATGCGTACAGTGCGTACTGAAGAGAATATTGCAGCCGTAGCGTACAGTGTTAATGAGGATCGTGAAATGTCTATTCGTCGCCGTTCTCAGCAATTGGACATGTGTTACTCAACCACATGGAAAATTTCACGTGTTGATTTGGGTTTGAAAGCCTATAAAATTCAACTTCTGCAAGAATTGAAACCGAATGACCTACCACAACGTCTAATTTCTGGCGAATGGGCATTAGAACAGCTTAATGAAAATCTGCTGTTTTAACGAAAAATTGTGTTCAGCGATGAGGCTCATTTCTGGCTTAACGGATATGTAAATAAACAAAACTGTCGCATCTGGAGTGATGAACAGCCACATGCCATACAAGAATTACCGATGCACCCCGAAAAAAAGACAGTTTGGTGTGGTTTATGGGCTGGTGGCATCATCAGTCCATTTTTCTTCAAAGACGACCGTAAAAGAAACGTTATCGTCAACGGCGAACGATATCGAGCCATGATACGCAACTTTTTTTTGCCCCAGTTTGCCCAGTTAAACTTGCTTGACATGTGGTTTCATCAAGATGGTGCCACATGCCACACAGCTCGTGAAACAATGGACAAGTTGAAGTTTGATGAGCAGCTTTTCTCTCGAAATGGCCCTGTGAATTGGCCGCGAAGATCATGCGATTTGACGCCTCTGGATTATTTCTTGTGGGGTTATGTAAAGTCGTTAGTGTATGTGAAAAAGCCGAACACGACTGAAGCCTTACAGGATAACATTATACGCGTAATTCGTAAGATACAGGCCGAATTGCTCAAAAACGTGACGCAAAATTGGACCTTCCGAATGGACCATTTGATACAGAGCCGCGAACAACATTTACATGAGGTTATCTTCAAAATGGCAATGTTCACGTTATGAATTTCAATAAAAAATTTGAATGTATGATGCAAATTGAGTATTTCATTCGATTAAAAGAAACAACTACGCTTGAAAAATCACCCATTACAAGATGGTAATATCTTGAGACTGAAGATATTAATTACATATAAAAATTTGAGGTGAAATCTTCTATTTGAGTACATCTAATTCGATGTCTCAGTTTTGAATATGTGACAAAAGTTTCAGACAAAACTTATCTACATTTCATGAAACAATTCTAGATTCAAACTGCATCCCACTTTAATTATGGTAATCGTCATAACCACACATATATTTATTAACGTATAAAATTGACGAATAAATATTTCGCAACATCGAACTATGTTCGAAACCATTAAATTCTGCTGATTTCATAAAATCCTTTTAATATAGAAATCCACTCAAATAAAACGTTTCTATATGCAATTGGTGTTTTACCCACCGAAGGGTCGTTAAAATACGAACGCCACTGATTTCCCCTAAGCGATGGAATTCCAATGGGAGGGTCGTGGGGATTATCCAATATTATTTGCCTTTCATTCAATTACCATATTTATCTGGCTGCAGTTGAATAGTAAGGGATTTATATATGCAATTTCCTTTCTGTTCTATAACGCAGTTTTCTGTTATTGTATTCCCAGCGTTGTTTTCTATCATCTGTCTAGATACTCTAGAAATGAAACACGAGATGATTTGTGCACAGAGAAGGAGAGAGAGTTTCTGAATGTAAATTTGGTAAAAAGCATTCTGCATTTTTTGTGAATTTTTCAGTAGGGTATAAGTATTCAATTTTTTCTTCAGAATATTCGTAAGCGTTCATATATTCTTCATAGAAATTAATTAACTGAAGTGATGGCAGAATGTTTGCTACTATCAAGAATGCCAAGCGGATTTCAACAGTGAACTTTCTCTCCAGTCATTTTTGGTTTGGAGTTGACATCTTCTCCAATCTTTCAAGAATATTTTTGAGCTTTGCCATCTAGAACAGTGAGGTAGTAGATATAACATATATTGGTTAAACAGTCTGATCTACATAATTACAATACAAGAGGCGCAAATAATATCCGAACAACTAAGTATCGTCTTAGTAAGTCAAAAAAATACTGGAATAATTATAAATAATACAATATCTTACCTTCCGATTTCAAAGAGCTTTCTTTCAATAATTTCAAAATAAACATCAAGAAATATCTTCTAAGATGTTTGTTCTATTCTGTCAGCATTCTATTAATATGAACATGTTTACGATATCTTTTTGTGTTACTTATTATATGTCATTTTTGTGCATTATATGTATTCTTTTTTCAGTTTTATGGTGAATTAATTACTCAATTTTACTAAATTTATACTTATTAGACTTCAATCATTAGTTTTTTCTAGAGTTTTTTCTACTATTGTATATGATTCTCTAATTTAAGTCATTTTTTTTTGAAGGAGTGGAAGAATGATTTGTCAAACTCCTACCATTTGTTAGGACATTTATTTTCTCTACAATAAGGATTCTCGATCATTTTGATTTTATGATCAAAAATATGAGTTTTAACATCTAGAACTGCAAGTTCAACATTTTATTTTTCGATGAACTTCGAAAAGTCGTGCTGTATCTATCGATGTACTGACTTTTTAGTGGTTTTTACTATGATTTATTGTTATTTGATCTTTCTTCTCGCATATATACCAAGCTTCAGCCGCTATATAAATATTGCATAAACAAACATTGTGTTTCTTGTGAATAAAAAAAAAGAATTCACAATTTACAATGGAAAATGGTATTTTTTGGGAGTTATTAGTGGTGATAGCGCGTTAAAAGGGGAAATAACATAGCATTTCCTCAATTATAGTGCAAATATTAATTGTGCTAAAGTGATTATCATGTTAGTAACATGAGAAATTAATGCTCAATCAACTTAATATGAAATTTTTATCGATATTCCATACAATTTTTGAAAATGTAACACTCAGTAATATTTGCGAATAAAATTAGAATGTTTTGACATTCATACCATCGAATTTGTTGACTGCTTCTGAAAAAAAATCTTTCCAATTCTCTTCGGCCTTCTATCTTACCTGGAACAAAGAAATAATTCATTTATTTTCATTTCAATTAAAGTGTGTTTATTTTACAAAATAAACAGTGAACATTTATTGCATCTAGGTACACCCCCAGTTACAACAACTTGCTCAAAGAAATACAACATCGTGTACGTTATATTCATGTCAAAAAAGACAATTCTGTAATTCGCATACATACGAGGTCTGTTCAAAAGAAAAGGTGAATTTTGAATTTTCGCTGGCTGTTCACATTCGATTATCGAAATTTTTTTCGTTATGTTGGTATACATACGTTTCTAATAGTTGATTGAGGGGGGAGATACGTATTGAAATTCCACGTCAACTCATTAATATGTCAATTTTATGTCAACTTATCAATAATTATAATGGATTTACATCAAGTAAACGCCAACACTATCCGATGTTAATAAACTAAACATATTTTAAAAAATTTAAATATTTCATATATTGTCCACTCATAGTGCTACACTCATAGTACGTCCACTTATATCCCACACTATAATGGACAATATCTAATATATTTGTGAAATTTTTAGATGAGTTTAATTTATTAAAAAACATACGTTTTTCAATGTTGAAATTATCAACATTGAAAAACAAGATGAAGCGCACTTCTAGTTGAATAGCTACGTCAACAAACAAAATGCCGCATTTTGAGTGAAGATAATCCTCAAGTGTATGTCAAAACACCGTTACATCCTGAAAAACTGCTGACTGGTGTGCTTTATGGG
Source organism: Henosepilachna vigintioctopunctata (assembly GCA_030704895.1). NCBI lineage: Eukaryota > Metazoa > Arthropoda > Insecta > Coleoptera > Coccinellidae > Henosepilachna > Henosepilachna vigintioctopunctata. The sequence goes on along the minus strand of JARQZJ010000121.1, from coordinate 5,656,902 downwards.
CTGGTGGAATCATTGGTCCGTACTTCTTCAAAAACGATGATGGCCAGAATGTTACAGTCAATGGTGATCGGTATTGAGCCATGATTACTAATTTTTCCATTCCTGAATTGAACAACCATGATGTCCAGGAGCTGTGGTTTCCACAATACGGCGCAACATGTCACACAGCTCGTGCTACAATCGATTTATGGAAAGACACGTTTGGTGACTGCCTAATTTCACGTTTTGGACCTGTGAATTGGTCTCCAAGATCTTGTGATTTGACACCGCTAGACTAATTTCTGTGGGGCTATGTAAGTCATTGGTCTATGCGGATAAGTTACAAACGCTTGACCATTTGGAAGACAATATTCGCCGTGTTATTGCCGATATACGGCAACAAATGTTGGAAAAAGTCATCGAAAATTGGACGTCCAGATTGAACTACATCCGAGCTAGCTGTGGCGGTCATATACCAGAAATCATATTTAAAATGTAAAGCCACAAAATTATCTTTCGAATAAAGAAAAATTTTCGTCAATCGAATGATCCATCGTTGTTTTATTGCAATTTAAAGTTCTATACTTCTGAAAAAACACCCTTTAGTAGTATTGGGTAGTCCATATACCCAATGAACCAATATTCACAAATTTATTTGTATATATTGAATTTTCAGACATCTAAGTGCCATAAACTATCACTAGTTCATTGGCGTTTTAACACAGATAAGCGGCAAAACCAATCCTCTGGCACCCCAAAGTGCGAATCCAATCTTATCCCAGTACTGATATACAGCGTCGGACGCTTATCAAAGAGGGGTGTCAAGCGACAAGCTAATATCGGGAATGAACGGCAGAGAGGCTTCCGACGCCATCCACCCCACACCGTCGTCACATATGCGGGAAATAAGGGAACACGCATACCTCGTGACTTTTCCAGCATTAGATGGAATTGTTTCGGAAAGCAATAAAGAAAATTTGATATCGAAATTCAAGTGTTCAAATTTCAACCTTGTCAGATCGAGACATCTGCGAATTGAGAGATATTTTTCTATCTGAGAGAGATTTTCTCCTTAGGAATGAAGGAGTGAGAGTTAAATATTAATAATATTGTCAGTTTTGACAGCAGAATGTGAAACAAAACCGCAATCGAACTGTACGGATAAGACTACATAAAATACTCAGTCGGAAGATATAAAAATTGATGACTATCATAAAAGAAATGTGAAAGTTCAGATGTTTGCATAGATGTTTCGTGACTCAATAATTCTCAGACAGTTGAACAGATTTGGATGAAATTTGTTGAGCAAATAGATTGAAGACATACATTTTTTTGGGACACAAAATAGTATCTCACCGAAAATTAGCTTGATAATCAGAAATTAATAACATTTTGAATTATTCAAAATTATCGAACAACCAAGCATTTCATATATCTATATTCGGGTTAAAAATGAAGAATCAAAATTTCAGAATTATAAATTAGAAAAAATTAACTTATGATAGTATCGACTGATCGGTGACTCAAGTTGTCGAGTTCTCCAATTTTCGAATATGCAATTTTGTGCAAAATACTACCAGCTGAAAGAAATTTCATGAATTATTTGATATGAAATATTTTGAATATAATATTTGATATAACCTACAGCACAGACAACAGAGCTGAGTCGATTTTCGCCGTAGAAAAAAACTACATGAAACTGCGCAAAAATCTGAGCTTGTAATTTTTTTTGATAAAATCGGATACATGGAAAAACAACAAGAAACTGAATTTGCTCCTATCACAAACATTGTGAAATTCAACGAATTAAACAAGGTCTAGAGTTTCATATACTATATGCTGACTAATATTTGAACAACTTAGTGTTTCTAACATAAATGATACAGGTGTGTACTTATTGCACTTCAATATAATCCTAAATGCTCTTTTTGGAGCTTTTGCTACTTTTGAATATCATTTTGAGGCAAGGTGTATAATACAGTTGAACAAAAGTTTATATGTGGTAATATTATCGACCTATACACTGAATACTTTGTGAAGACAATAACATAATTACTTATCCTTGCTGAAAAGTTCTTTTTTCTTGGAATTTTACTCATAACATATCAAAAATAATTTCTAAAACTCGAATTATCATCGATAAGAACACCTAAATACTTAATTTCACTGACTTGTTCCAATGGTACATTATTAACTTTGATTTGTATATCATACTCTAATCTAGATAATTTTGCTGTGTTTCCGATAATAATATATTTAGATTTATCGGTATTCAAAGAAAGACTGTTATCACACAACCATGTATGCAAACCATTAAGGTCACTTTTAATTTTATTAGCTAATTCTTGTGAAATGTTGCCCACAGTATACAACATTATTTACATAGTTAATTACATCGTTTATATATAAATTAAACATTAACGACCCCAAAAACTGTTCCTTGTGGAACTCCATAATCACAAATTATTGGTTTGGGCACATAGTTTCTCTATTTAACATGTTGTGCTCTATTATGTGAATATGAATTGAACCATTGCAATACTGTTCCAGAAAAACCAAACTTGGCATATTTTTTCAATAATAACGACCTATTAACAGTTTCAAAAGCTCTTCGTATCCAAAAATACTGCTATTACCATTTCATTTTTATCTAACACTCTAGACCATTCATCACAGATAAATGTGATAACGGTTTCACAAGAGTGCTGCACTCGGAAACCCGAAGAAAAATTGACACTCCACTTCGTCATATGATCTAAACAGTCAATGTATCGAAAACTTTAGTTTATAATTAACAATTGTAATATGGGCTCCTCTTTTATAGGACAGTTTCAGAATGTCTGTCGAGTGAACTCTTGTGTGTAAAAATAAAAACAGAATTTCCAAGATTTTTTGAGTGCTGAATACATTTCTAAACCCATAAGCCGTACTCCCTACGAAATATCAGGAAACTCTCTCACCAAACCATATGGCAAATTCGAATTACGTCCCTCAGCTCGAATTGTATTTGATCAAATTAACAACACCGTCCATGTCCATCACAAGCTGCAGTTCAGACCATCGTTAGCTTCGTTCGTCTAATTAAAAAAAGGGTCGAAAATTGTCTAGAGAATTATACAATTAGCATAGAACACCAAGGGGGTGGTAAAGGCTCCAAAATGTGGCCGTATCTTATTTCACAAGAATAGCATAAAGATTTTATTAGGCGATACGTTTGCGGTTTGAGTTAGTTGAATCGCTCTGCGAATTATGAGCAAATAAAAAGTCTTCCATGCGGAATCTTCCAGCAAGCCTGGAAAGAATCGACCCAAAAATATGAATTATTTTATGAACCATATAAAACGAATACTGTTAAGTAACTTCTGATTTAATAGAACTAGCTTTATATCTTTCTGAATTCAATTATATCTGCTGGATGGATTCGAAGGAATCATAAAAATGGAATGTTCCTCACAGGAAGCTTCATTTCATGAATTATAAACTGGAGATGAGATTTGATTAAACAGAACACAAGGGATATAAAGAGGCATATGTCAGTGAGTTTAACCATAGAATTATTAGAAGAATTCTCAATTTTCTGGTAGTTTCTTCTGAATTCAAATGATAACTAAATCAAGCCGCGAAACCACTCGAATTTGTATTATTCTACAACAAGTTTGGGCTGTTTTGACATTATCAACTATGAATATGTTTAGACAAAGAACTTGTGAAGAAGAAAGGTATCTGTTCAGCTCGAAAATCTGATTGCATGCCCATCCTCTGTAGTCAGAGAAGGAATCTTTTCTTTGATGTACAATACAACCCTTCATAAGCAACAGAATTTCGATGTATGGAACTTCGAATCGATTCAGTAATTTTAAAACAGACAACTGAATGAAGCCCCAAAACCACTCGAGTTTGTATTCTACAACAAGTTTGGGTTAATATGACAAAATTAAGTGTGGATACGTTTAAACAAAAAACATGTGAAGAAGAAAACAATATGGTCAACTCGGAAATTTGACTGTGTGGTCATCCCCTGATAATTCATCTGCGACTTTAGAGCGATACTCTGTGCGATCTTCGAGATTTTGTAGATAGTTCTGTTTTAGATCCTTTTGGTCTCTTTCAAATACTCTGTGCTGCATTTACTATTCGTTATTATATCGAGCACTTTCGTCGATATTCTGGACTGTTGAATCCTATAGATATGTGCATAAAACATTGCTCGTTCTTTTCTGATTTCTTCCGTTATTGTATTTTCTCTTCAAATAAAGTTTGTTTTGAGGTGTTTCGATCCAATTGGTTATTGGAATGTTTTGTTGTTGTTTTTCTATTTCCATATTTTTTTGATGATCCATCATAACGCATTTTCAGTTGAGCAGATTGCTCATGCTATAATGCCATGATTTTACGCCTCTCGAAATGCAGTTTTTATTATAGTATTCTAGGTTTTTTGGAGTTTAGTAACTCCCTGTTCATTAGCGATTCGATTTAAACCTAAGGACTGTATAATTTGTCCGAGGTATTTAAAATGGCTGACTCGAAGAATTTCTTCATGTTTTGTGATTAGAAGAGATTTGTTTTTAAGCTGTCTTCCCATTTATTTGATTTCATTATAAGAAATTTCGAAACAGGTTCTATATATTTTCTATAAATAAATGGATGATTTCTCGACCATGCAGTTCTTATATATAATTTGAGAACGGGGAATAATTGGTCTGGTGAAGTTGGTCTGGAATGGTTGGTCTGGTTTAAACACTCATTTAATCGTAACAATTCTCGATATTTCGACCCTTTTTGTGTCTTCTTCAGGAGGAAATTAGGCTGATAAGTAAGGACTAAAGTGTTCAATTGAATTTGTAAAAAATAAAAAACTACTTACAGTTGGCGTGTAAAAATGTTTTGATTTGTTCTATTTCAAAAATATTGTTATAGATGATGGTTGTAGTCATTACTTCGAATCCCGTTTTTCTTCCGAAGAAGACACAAAATGTGTCGAAATATCGAGAATTGTTACGAATAAATGATTTCTTGAACACTTCACCTCACCGATTATTCCCCTTACCTAAATTGTTACGAATATTTTTTATATACCACACCGATTATATATATATATATATATATATATATATATATATATATATATATATATATATCCAGAAAGAAATCATTCCTAATTTCATAACATCTTGTTATACTCTTATACTGTGCTACTTTCCAGAACAAGAAATCGACGAGAAGCAGGCCCCTCTCTCCCATTTCGACCCACATCAACATCTTACTATACTTCAGAATCCATTGTGAAGTTTCCTTTGGACTTTATCTTTCAGGCTCGTCTTCGAATAGGGATAAGCTGAATAAGACGAACACAAAACTTTTTCAGTCGGTAGAGTAAGAAGGAGGACTGACTTCAATTAAGCGTTACAAAAGATAGGGTGAATTTTTCTGCTCCAAAAACTGGCGTAGGTCTGTTTGCAATAATTACAATCCTTGAGTTTTACTCCATTCTCATATATAGCAGCAAAGTAGATACATAAAATGAACCTATCGAAGAGTGTTTTGCATTTATGGGTCCATTTGTTTTCCGAGAACTAAATGTTTTGATTTTAATATCACAATCCCAAAATTGTATCTATTTTTATAGTAAAAATTGTTGAAGCTTCTCAAGGAAGTAACAATCTAGCACTTATTCATGAAATTTTCTTGAAATTTTTGTGAGTTTTGAGTTCTATTACAATTAAAACTCTCTTTCAGTTACTTATTGAATAATTACAAAGATAATTGACCAAATTTTCAGAATTCAACGCTCAAATGAATATTTTTGTGATGTTCCATAAAGAAGCAACAGAAACACATATTTGTTGAAGCATAGAAAAACTGAAGAAATCCACCCTATACAACAAAATATAAATGGAATATTTGATAATTATTTAATTGAATTAGAAATAACTCCATCAAAAATATATTGCATATATATTATTGAAGGCACGATTTTGAATTCGGAGAAATCTAGTGGAATCGAATCTACCAAAAACAAGATGACAAAATTTTCAACCAAATTACAGACTGAAGGATATTTTTTATAATTATTCGGTGATATAAAGAAGAAGATTTCATCTGTCATTGACACAGAAGTAATCATAGAATGGAGAACATCATTATCAACCAAAGAAATCAATATTGTTAATATTTGTATCAAACTTGTTAAATATATGTGTATTAAAATGTTGATGAGGAGTAAACAACCAGAAACAAATCATGAAGGTTTCAAAACAATTTTCATGGCATTTAGACAGATTATTTCAATATGATATTAATTTTCAAGTGAAATAATATCCGAATTATATTATCGGTTCACTATATATTTGCTTTTCAATTTCCAAAACAATTTACTTTATCCGAGAGCTCATATTCTATTTTACTAGGTTTAAATGTTCAGTCTGCTTAAATAATTAATTATTGTTAATCTTTTACGCGATTCTACTATTCGCTTTGAAATACTACAAACTCGTACAGACACTACTAGGATATTTGAAATCCTACGCAGTCAGTTGTATTTAGTGATTACTGTTCCCAGATTAGAACCGACTTACAGTTTCAACCACTGTTTAAAATAAGGTATATTGGAACAAGTAAAGATTGAAACCCTGGATATTGTACCACTACGATTTTGACAGTTTTTGACACTTTGAATGTATAACTTTATAAAGTCACACATTCTGTTTGAAAGACTGAACAGAATAATAATAATAATAACCTTTATTTACGGTTCTCGTGATACATTTATATAGGTTGAAACAATAGTATTCTAATTTTGATGAAATCTATAGAAGTAGTACTTCGATACGTCGTCATGCCTATTTGTATTAAAATTATGAGAAAATTCTGAATATTGTTTCATTATGGATATTAATTTTCTCCGAGTATTAGCCTAATTTTGAAATGTACCTTGTCAATTATGTTGACTAAACAAAAATAATACATTTTCTCACAAAGACCGTAGCCTGTGGTGAAAATAAAGAATGTCTATTTTTATTTTGCAATATTTGAATACTTACGTTCATATCAAGGTAACATTTCATTAACTAGAGGTCATCTATATAAAAAGTTGATAACAATATTGTGGAGAAGCGAACAACAATATTATAAAAATGTATCATTATCATATTATGCTATGTAGTGAATGAAGTGTAAATCATAAGTTCAAGTGTTTGAATTTAAGTTTAGGTATATTCAAGTATCACTATCATATTTTGTTTTACAACTATTGTAGCTTTTGAATGTTTACCAGGTGATGAATTGATTATCTGTCCTTTGTTTTCATTCAGTTCGTTATGACAGATTTGAATTTTTTAATGTTAACCATAGTTTTCAACTTAAATGGAAATTCATTATAAATTCTTGGTTACAAATAGGAGTAGCTACGAATACATATGGATGAATTCCTGCTAAATCTGGTATTCATGCTATGTTCAATAAACAAGTTTTGTTTCGTGAAGTTTAGCAGCGATTGAACAAACATCTGGCGTATATCCACTATGTCAGCTACCTTATACAGCAAGTCAGTACGATATCTGATATCTTTGTTATTCAATAATGATTTTCAGCAACCAAATTTGGTGATAACAGCACGAATTGTTGATTCACTAGGTCGATTATGACGACCACAATATGGTCGTAACAAACGATACACATTTTTCACAGATATTATCAAACATTTGTAAGAATATCACATCATTTGACAGCAGTTCTTTTGAGTCGAATAAGACATCCTGGCAATGACAGAAAACTCAATTTTCATAGAAACCTCCTTTTCGCTCAGAATTCTTGTGGATGATCCCCAATATCCGGATTTGGTCAAGTTGAATTGAATGAACTCAATTTCCTCACATCCTCATGTCCAATTCACACCCCCGCGCCTACATGTGTGGTTCTCACTTTGATTTTTCAATTTTTCGAATTTCCGTTGAATGATAAAGTTTACTTTATTGGTGTTTTTCACCCTTATATCTATGTAAAGTTCATATAAACTGATATACTGACAAATTCAATAGTTTTTCTTCTTCTGTAGTAATTCTAACAAGATATACTAAAAGAAAATTAATGATATTATCATGAAATACAACACAGAATATCAAATGTAGTTTCTGTATTCATAGAGTATATCATATATTGAATAATCCTAGGATTTATTCCATATTCCAATCATTTTTTGGTTAGAATCTAATCTGCAGCTGTTGATTATGAACAATTGCAAAATTTAACAGCTGAAATTCGTTAAAAATCAGTTGCAAACGTTGTCGATTTTGAAAATGATTCACTGAATTTATATATTACTATTATCGATTTAAGAATTTTGATATTATCTCAGATAGAAAGGACTGAAAAAGTAAGTTGACCTACTATACTATTCTAAGTATATTATTTCAAGTAAATGCATTACCTAACCTCAGTTTGAAAAATCAAAATTGCTGAATGATTGAACAAGCATCAAGGATTGGTTGGTAAATAGCCAAGAAGCAATTACTCAGCTCTTTTATATGTTTCTATTTAGGCATTAATTCATATCACATCAAGGAAGGATTTTTGATATGGTGTCAGGTGACGTTTTTCATGCAGATTTTCAAGCCATTTTTATTTGAGTTATTCCCAGAATATTTTCTAATATAGGATATCATTTCGAAGAAACCTTTCTCTCGAAAATACAGGGAAAACGAAACTTGTAACAATGCTTTTTGATATTCTACCTCCTCATAATAACTATGCTTGGCGTTTCAGCACTGAGGTTCAGTGTGACTATATAGAATAATCAAAAACTACCAATATCTAATGAACTGCCAAGACATAAAGTTTAAATGCTCAGAAATGAAACAAACTTCAGCAACTGACAAAACAGTGCGAGTTAATGATTTATGGAAATTTGTTATTGTAATGCCTTCGAATCTTCGGATTCGAAGATATTTCAATAACATCAATGTTAAGATGAACAGAAGAACAATCTTCCTCGTCTATCGAGAAGAAGATTGAACTTTTTAAAGAAACACGTCCTCTTTGACATATATCCTTGACTAGATTTTCAATGTTGTTTAGACATTACCATCAATTTCAGTTTAGTTGGTCGTGGTTCTTCAATAAAGACAGATATCGCAGGTTTGGTCGTGGTGGGCCACACATATAACCTGCTCGATCCTCGGACTTGAACCTTATAGATTATTTCTTTAGGGATCTCCGTAGTCATCAGTTTACTCTTTCCTAGTAAAAAATTCCGATCATTTGGAGTATTTTTACTGTGTAATTCAATTATCAACGACCCTAATGTCTTTGAAAGGATTTAGCAGTCAATGAAAAGAAATAAATACTGTTTTTAAGTTTCACTTTGTCATTGAGAATATTTGTACATATTGAGAAAACTAACATGGTATTTTTGATGATGAAATATAGTTCATAATGGAAATTGTTTTCGCTTCATTCTTCAAAACGAAGAAGTTCATCAAAAACATACTCGAACAAAATATCTGCAGCATATTCCATGGAAAAACCCTCTTAAAATTTGCTGCATTTCTACTCAACACTCTGTATAGAACTGAATGGTCTTATAGTCAGTGCTTGTAGTGTGAACATATATTATATAATAAGCACCCTTCCACGACCAATTTACGCGACAAGTGCAATTTTGTGGAACCAGAGAATACTCGAAAATATGTACGAATATTACCAAAATACCGAATAAAATCCGGAAACCACATCATACCACAGCCCGTGAAACCTTCCGGAATAACTCCTACTATCGTAAATAAATCTCAAGTCCTCATTTATATTAAAACACACAGCTCCAATTACATTAAAAATCCTAGATAACCGTGAAAAAATTCGTACAGTAACAGTTTCAAAGCGTTTTCGTGCACAAAACAGCACTAGGCGGCCTAAACGAGCAATGTGGCGCAGCACGTCCAATTAAAAATCAGCTTATCGCTGTCCCATAGGAGGACCTTCGCTAGTTCCGCTCAGATAATACGATTTTCACAGCACACCAATCGGGTTTCTGTTTATCGGCTGTCTGAGTCCCACGCGGATCAGTCCTATTCCCTTTTGACATTTTAGGAGGTCATTGTCATCTGAAACTGATTCAATCGTTCGATTCACGAACCTGTAGAGCATCGGAGACTCTCGAAGGGTTTAATTCAAGTCGAGTAGTGATAGTTTGCACGTGAATGATACTTCAAACTGAAAGCTTACAAAAGCCTGCCCAATCATGCTGGAGAAATTGAATTTCTTGATTTACTCAGTGGAAGAGACTACAACATCGCAGTTTATAAAGACACTTGATCTCTTCTGGATCACTGACAAGAGTCAATCAGGCTTATTATACAAGAATTCAGCGTTGTTAACCATTAAATAATCAGTTATTCTCTAGACTAACTTCGTATGACGAATCAACATTTTCAACATGGGATCCTATACAATTTACAAGCTTATTTTCATTCTGAAGCCCTTCAGAGTTGATCATTTATTTTCCTAATATTTCCTGCTAATAGATACCTACTGCTGTAGAGGCTATTACACGGCCCACTTTAATCAGGCCATGAAGAGCATAGTCCGACGGTGTTGCCAAATTGAGTTAGTGGTCTACTCCTAGTCGGTTGTTTCAAGCCCAAAGTTTCAAGCATTATTTCAACTCCTTTTGTATATTGCGAACAAACAAGAAAAATAATTAGTAATTATAACATATAGAATATTATATTGGGTATTTTGAGCACATATTTCTGTGACAGAAAAATGTAAAACATTTATTATTGCAAGAAAACAACGATGTTTTCGATAAAGCTCCACTGCGTAAAAAATACCTCTATTAGTCAGTGGGATTTATTTACATGAAAAGTTGCCTAACCAAATTTATTGAATTATTTGAGGGAAAAGGAACCTTGAAAGAAACGCTGTAGGAATTACTCAAATTTAATTATGTACCTAAGTAAAAACAAATATTATATTTCTGATTACCGCAACCAACAAACTACTTTATGAAAGTATTGAGCTTTCTTCGTTCAATTTTTTATTCAGTTTTCTCGTGTTCGGCTTCATTATTTTTTTTTGTAGTCATTCAATAAGATATTAAAAAAATGGAACACAGTATGTTCAGAATATTTTTATTGTCTTCACCACATAAACAGCAACAATAAAAATTATTCAAGGACTCATCCAATGTCTTGAAATAGTGAGATTACCCAAAATTTCTTTCTGGTGTATATTATTCAAAAAGGTCCGTTCGAGAGAAATGTCATTAATGATTGTTTCAAATATTGCACACATGTGAAATGAGATATTTTTGAGTAAATCTGTAGGTATATTCAGTCCTCCCCATTGCAAATAACTGAAATATTATAAATAAAGTCATAGCTTACAAATATTCTGTTTTGAGGATAGTTTGGATTTTGAAAGAATGTGTTACTCGTATTGTTAGTTAGATTTGTGAATAGCGATCTGATTATTCGATGGTTATCGGTGATTAAGTGATCAGTGATAAATAGGTTAAAAAATATATTCTCATTAGAAACTCACTTATTCCAAGCTTGAAACTTACTGAATCATCTACGGAATACCTATCTTATTCTATTTCGATTCTATTAAATCGGTACAGACAAAACACTTCGTTTTTATAATTTGATGTTATGTTATTCACATACTTTTATCACTAGCACCTATATTACACATTACAAAATTGATGAATAGAAAATTAAGAATGAAATCGTAAAATATTCAATTTCAAAGTACGAAAGTCTTAGACAACACAAAATTGATTTCGTTCCACTGAAATGGGTAAACACACAAAACATTTTGTTTTTTAGTTTGATGTTGAGAATTCCAAATTACAACATTAACACATGTGTTACCTGTACACAATTGAAAAATATAGAATTTAAACCGAAAGCTCAAATTATTTAACTTCAAATTCCGAAAGTTTTGAGAAGCGTCCTATTTAAATTAGTATACCAGCTCAAGTAATGGCACGATTGAATAGACCACTGAAGATACCGTGGTAGATACCCATTTCATGGCCTGCACTAAAGTTGGCCGTGGCTATTAGAACACATAGTGTCAAGTACTGCTTGTGACGAGACCTCTTTGATCCACCGTGATGTTACCAGATCGTGAATAACGATTTCCGGATGTCTAGAGTATTAAAGCCTTGCAAGGTTTATATAAAGTCTCTATTTAGACTAAGATTGACTTAGATTGAGATATATGATTGAACATTGCTTTTTAACGGAGAATACTTGAAAAACGACAAAGAATATATTGAATAAAATTCTTTTATCTATGTGAAGATATAATTGATTTGTTCTTCTCGAAGTGCACAATGAAATTCATTCTCTGCGATAGTTTTAATCATCATCGTTCTAATTTAATGAGCTTTCACGCAATTCAATTTGTTTTTAATGTATTGATGTTGAACATTCGAGACTGTTGGTATAAGAACCGCTAGAATAAAATAAATTTCTTCATTATGACAATATCCAAGAGTTCTCATGTACATGAGATATCCATGATTCAAATGGATGGATTGTTCGATACCTCATCTTCAAATATGAATCTTCACTATCATTTTGGTGAATTAGACTTTCAATCACCTTCCTCAAATCAGTAAGGTCTCTCAAATTATATTCATTTGAGGAATATATTAAAACTTTTTTATTACTACAGGCCTTTTACAGTGTGGGTGATTATTTGAACACTAGTATTAAGATAAGTGTAGATTAAGATAGTTTTGGGCATATTTTTTTTTTCTTTATTGTATATAGGCAACATATTTGTAATTACTTTTTGTTAACATCGACTTGTCCAAAATAATTGTAATTTTCTTACTGGATGAATAACTAAATTATTACTATATTAATATAATATTTATATTTTTATGAAAAGTTTTCTAGATCCATGAAACTCTATCGAGATCCATGGTTATATTTGAGTTTAGGTCTTTTAGTTTTATATTGTTTCTCGAACTTTTTTTTTGTGTATTGATCTTGTGATTCCACTAAATTGCTTTATATTGTATATTACAAATTTGTGTTGAGTAATTTTTTTCGTATATATCTCATTTGTACCTGCTTATGAGCCCACTTCTGTCTCTCAACTCACCTAGATCAATCTTACAAACCTTCATATTCTGTGTTTCTCCACTCTACCTGCAGGTAGTCACATCTGTTAAAATTTAAATTTCAACACAAAAAATTTAGGTGATTGATTTGATTTTCTGGAAAATATTTCCCTCCAATGATGTTTAGCTGCCTTTATGATGGTTCCCATTTCTTTAAGAGTTTTCACCAGTGAAAGCTTTGATATATCCTCCGAAGGAATATTTGCAAAACGAATAGAGAAAGCTAAAATTCACTTCATCTTATCGAAAGTATAGAACCGCATTGATGGATTTTTCAGAAGCTCATTAATTCCAGGAACATTTTCAGTGTAACAATATTTTAACGCGGAAATATAGTTTCTCTATTTTATGTTTTTATTATGGCAAATTGAAACGGAATAGCGTGTCTGCAAACGAAAAGATGTTATTGGTTTTCGTGAGGTATAACTTCTGCAAGTATTCATTTTCAGCTCTCAAGTTCGAATAGCGGACGTAAAAAATCATGTGTTTCTGGGGTTTCCTAAATCATAAGTCAACATTGTATAAGATGAACTACCCAGTTTTACTACCGTGAACAAGTTGCGATATTTTAGTGTATTATGAAAAATTGTTATTTGGTTAACATTTTACGATTTTTTTATGAAAATTATCCCTGTATTCGAAAGTTTACTCCCCTTCGTTTATGGAGGAATGCTTTGCTAGTGACGAATTTTGAAGATGAATTCCATTTTTGCCACATTGTCAAATATTGAATCTTAGATAGATGACAGTAAAATGGAAATAGAAACTTGCAATGGAACACATCTTATAATAATAATAATAATAATAATAAGCATATACTTTCAACAGGTTACAACCTGTTTTTATTACTTTTATTTTTTTGCAACATTTTCATCATCATGATTTTCATCAAATGAAAATCATATATTCAATCCGATTTTGAAATTTTGAATACCGCAAACAAGGGAAAGAAGCTTAATTTGTTAGAATAACTTCAAATTAATAAATACAAATATTCTGGCAACGTTTTGAACAGCTAAATCGATCATACCTCAAGCCCCTTCTCAATCTTTTCAAAATTACTTAGTTTACTATATAGTACTATAGTTCAGTATGAATTGTTCTACCTGTTTTCTCTGTATTCATAATTTAAGTTTATATATTGTATGTATTCGAGAAATTGTCTTTAGTCTGCACGTAGCATTTGAAAAAGGTGAATCTCATCGAAACGTACGTCATGCAGTATTCTTTTTAATATATGTGTAAATCAGTTTAACAAATGTTTTATTATGTTTATCGATTTACATCAAGTATCGGCCTCATCAATTATTAATTTGAATGCATTTTTATTTCTAATGGAGATAATTACTGATGATATAGATTCCATCAACTTAATAGACTGAAAGAGAATATATTTTTGCCAGGAATTGGTTGAAAACAGAATTGCAGCTGAATTTCTAGTAGTTTAAGAATATTTCTTTTCTAACCATCGCATTCCTCTAGAATATTATATCAATTCATTGGGACCTGTTCAGTATCAAAAAAAGATTCTGTTTTTGCCAATTTTTTCATTTTGTTGTGTTATCACACAGTTGTATGATAACAGTCTTTCATTGAATATTGATGAATCTAATTATATTATTGTCGGAAACAAAGCAAAATTATTCAGATAAGAGTATTCTATTCAAAGTTGAAAAAATATAAAAAAATATATAAGTTATTATATTAAAGTTAAGTTTTAAGTTTGCATACATGGTTGTGTGATAACAGTCTTTTATTGAATACTGATAAATCTAAATATATTATTGTCGGAAACACAGCAAGATTGTCTAGATTAGAGAATGATATACAAATCAAAGTTAATAATGTACCATTGGAACAAGTCTGTGAAATTAAAAGTATATATACAGTAAGTATATCATTAATAAGCTGAATAACTTTCAATATACACATTTACTTCATGAATTGGTAGCCATAATTTCAATTTTCGTTTGATTATTTCATAATTATATGCCCAATATTCATGTGTGAATTTAATTTAATATTTTTATCACAGCTATTTGTCAATAACGGCACCCTGTGTTGTTCATAGTGGTAAAATCTCGTTCAGGTATCAATTGTTTTCATTATACCTCACAAATACCAATAAATATTTCGATAATAGTTGCCCTGGAATAAATATCGCACATATTGGCGATTCACTGAATAGAATTTCAATCACTGTTTCAGTTTGAATATTTATACAATAGTCATTGTGCTCATGTTTTAGTGAGGAATTTTTGAGGGTCAAAACCTCATGTTTTGTAATGAAAATTCGAAATAGCTGTTTCAATCTGAATCAACTATGTTTATAGACAATACTTCATAGTAGGAGAGCTGGCACCAATTTTTGGATAGGTATTTGAGGCAAGCTAAAAACTTGTCCCATATCTTTTCTATTACACCCCAATACGGAATTACACACCTGGCTGGTGTGTAGCGCGGCTAAATCAACCCCTAGATTTTTAAAAATATAATTTTTTTCCCCAAAAATATATTTGAGGCAAAACTCAATTTTTATATGTTGCAGTGTAATATTTAATGAATACTAAAAACATAAGCCAGACGATTTAATCGGAGTTTTAACATTGCCAGGCGCATGCAAAAATATTTTCCGAAAAATTGTAAGAAATGTATTTGAGGCAGCTTGAAATTTTAATGGAGTATTATTTATAACTGGAAGATGAGATTCTCAAAAAGACAGATCATTTTAATGGAACTTTCTATCTGCCAGGTGATCAAACAAATAATGGATAGGTACGAGTCTGTAGCGCTATAGATAAAACGTAGTGTGAGATAGAGCGCATATCGACAGCTGTCTTCATTCTTGCTTGCTTCGTTATTATTGCCTCTGGCGAGGAAATGGGACTTACAATAGCCATGAGGTTTTCAGTCGGAATTTCGGAGAAAAATATGAAATTTTCTAAATTTGTACTGAAAATATTTTGTATAAAAATGATAGGGGTTGTTTTAGCCCCGCTACCCATCAGGCAGGTCTACAATTGCGTATTGGGGTGTAATAGGAGAGGTATGTGATAAGTTTTCAGATTGCCTCAAATAGCTACCCAAAAATTATTGCAGACATACAGAGGATATGCAAAAACTTCGAAATGTGGTAGATATACTCCAGTCGAAAAAATGTTGAATTGCTTATAAATTATGTCAATCAATAGAGGAATATTTTATACTACACTTCTATTCATATTTAAATTCAAAAATTGTTTTCATGTGAAGTAATGAAAATTGTAACGTGCTCCAGTGATATGCACGCTTATGACACTAGAACTGAATATAAACTGAAATTCAAACATTTGAACTTTTTTTTTACTTAGTATTTTGTTAGCATCTGAAGAAGTCGTTTCTAACAACGAAACGCGTCATGCTATGTTGTAAATAAAGTGTAAATCAAGAGTTCTAGTGTTTGAATTTTAGTTTATATCCAATTATAATGGATTTACATTTATTAAACGCCAACACTATTAAATATTTAACATGACTGAGATTGAATTCTAGCTTAACTCTTGGTGAAACATAATTGAATATTAAAATAAATTGAACTCTTGGCTTGATGTTTCACGATTTATATTAGATAAAGAAAAGACCAATGTTGAAGACAAAAGCGGGATTTATAAGATTTTTTGTAATGAATGTCCAGCGGTTTATATCGGCCAAACAGGTAGAAAAATAAAAACTCGGGTTGACGAACATTAAAGGTCGATTTTGTATAATGTTAATAAAATCGGATTCTCAGAACATTGCATTAACTCTAATCACTTCATAGATTTTGAGAAAATTAAATGCCTACACGCAGGTAATAAAGGGAGACGTTTTGACCTTCTGAAGGCAATTGAAATAAGCAGTTCTTGGAAGACAAAAGAAGAAATTGTAAATGAACAAGTAGATTTTCAATTATCTTCCCTACTCACATCCATTGTTTGGATATAAATTTGTTGTACGTTCCTTATAGTAGTTTAGTCTTGAAAATGAGTTAAATATTTAACACTAGAACTTCTGACAGTTTTTATTGGCAAGTTTGTAGGTTTCATAAATCTGGGGACAGTATACAAAGTATACTGTTTTATTATTATTATTTTCCAAGATTAATGATATGAAACTAGGTCCCATGAACCAATTTATGAAAGCTTTGTCAACTGAAGGGAACTGTTTAAAGGATATCATTTCGGCATTTCCTGGCTTGTCATATGAAAAGATGAGGGCTGGTGTCTTTGATGGGCCACAGATTCGGCTAACTAATTAAAGATAAACGTTTCATTGAAACAATGACCGAATGAAAAGACTTTATTCTTGGAAACACACGAGCCCAGAATTACGTCTAACTTGTTCAAAAACTTTCAGAAAGCTTCAAAAAGCTTGGCTGTAACATGAGCATCAAACTTCATTTCTTACATAGCTATCTTGATAAATTTCCAGAAAATCTTGGCGCTGTCAATGATGAACAGGGTGAGCGATTTCACCAAGATTTGAAGGTCATGGAGACAAGGTATCAAGGTAGATGAGATGTCAGTATGATGGTTGACTACAGTTGGAGCGCATTAAGCGAGAATGTCTTCAGATTGAACATGCTAGGAAAAGTTATAAGCCAAAATTTTACTCCAATTTTTTTTTTTTTTTGTATAAACACAATTTAACTTTTAATATTATAATAACCTTTGTATGAATAAAATATTCTAATACGTTTGGTGAGTACCCACTTTATTTTGCTCTGTATGCTCATTTTGTATGACTTTAATGGTAAAGAGAGGGTATCCTCTAGTTTAAAAACTTGACGCGATAGAGAAAAATTGATAATATTTTTGAATTCAGATACCAAAATTTGGTGAAAAACAACTCACAGACATAAGACAACAAAATGCTGTTCCCCACAGTAATTAATCAACTATGTTACGATGTGATTGTATTCTTTCTATTGAGTAATGGGCTTAATATGTTGAGTGATGTAATTCCACATGGATAAATGATAGAAAATCGACGAAAAGCTACACAATATTGCCGAAAGAAATGTGTTGAATTGATAACAGGAGAACTCGGAACTCCCCTTCTGCTTCCAAAATCTTCGTGTTCCGAATCCCGCTGCTAGATGTGAAACATTCATTCTACTCACAACAATGAAAACGGTCGCGGAAATGACCGTAACTTGAAATTAATGGAAAAGAGCGAAATTATGAGCCTCGCACAAAAGTAACTTTATGTGGCTACGAACAAGCCATAGGATGAGATAAAACTGATTCATTGTTATAACTTTCATTACGTTCAAGTCGGCGATTCAAGTGGTACTAGGGTTAATACTCCAAATAACTCCACCAGTGCTACTTGGAGACATAAATATATCAATAATTCCATTTCTATTTTTCACTATTTATGTCAAGATAATGTTCGCAAAGGCTATATACAAGTGGGGTATAAATATCTGCCTTGTGACTTGTTCGAACATCGTTGATGTGACTCAGTATATTTTCCATGCTTTTCGACCTACATCTATAATATAAAAATGAATCGCAAAATGTGTTGGTAAGCGCATAACTCACCAACGCCTGGACCAATTTAGCGAATTCGTTTTTTAAAATGTTCGTTGAAGTCGAAGTATCGTTTTTACGTCGGAAAAATTCGAATAATTGTCGGGAAAACCTTAAAACCAGCCCATTTCTTTTTTCCATTTAAACGTTCAGTTTTCTAACTGAAATGAAGAGTCATCGCCTTGAACAATTTTAGCCATCTCTTTTTTTCGAATATTCTTTAAAGTCCAAGAAAGGTTTGTACGGCGAAAAATTTGAATAATTGCCGGGAATTGGCGGCCATTCAAGAATTGAAGTTATAGAAAAACAAGAACGAAAAATTCTCAGAAAGATTTACGGGTCAATCAATAGAAACGGTATTTGGATGAAAAGACCTCAGAATGAACTGTATCAAACGACAAATACGATAACGAAAGAAATCAGAAAACGACGAGCAAAGTTACAGAATACCGAAGAAACTACTCGATATAATTGTGATAGTAAATGAGGAACAGAGTGGCTAAAAGAGGTCCAAAAGGATCTACAACAGATCAATATAAAAAATCTTGAAGATCGCACTGAATGTCGCTATAAAATCGCACATGTGAAGTTTGAGCAAAAATCAAATCGTCAACCTGGAGTAAATTAGACAGATGAACGGAAGAAAGAGCATTCAGAGAGGATGGAGCGTTTTTGGGAGGCAAGAAAGATAAAGCAAAATTCCTAATGATTGCGAATTCAAGTTCAGTCGCTCTCCTCATGGGGAATAAACGTAATAATATATATATATATATATATATATATATATATATATATATATATATATATATATATATATATATATATACAATGATAAAAGGAGTATTGCCTTGTAATTGAATAGAAATGTTATGGGTTATAGGCAAGAAAGGAGGCCACTATGGATAAATTTCAACGAATTTGTTTGCCTAGTCTATATTTCGACTGTGTTCACAGTCTTCATCAGGACTCTAAAAAAGAGATATTCACACAGATATGATAACATTTAGTTTAACAACTTACGGCTAACTAGGTCATAAAAGTATGGCCAACACCATCAACAGGAATCTGCGAAATTTGAAGTTTAAGTGATATTGCACATGAATCGAATATTAATATTAAAATGTAAAACTTTTTTAGAATATATATAAAATTATCTTTAACTAACCACCAGATAACCACATAGATAAACAATCAAGTTCATATGACAGAAGCACAGAAAAACAAATTGTCACCGAAAAAAGCACAGAGGTGAGAGAGTTAAGAGAGTGTTAAATCACCGTAACAACAAAAGTCACACTGAGCAAGTAACACATAAAGTCTATTGAAATTGTTGGTTGTAACCCTCGCAGACAACGTTAACAATTAACGTTTTATTGTGTATTACGTTTTATACTTATGAACGAGAAAATCTGGATGTCGTGCCTGGATTGCATGGCCTCAAATGTTTAAGATTACTTCATATTCGATTTTCCACATTGTGCTCTCTTCAACAAACTTCGCATTTCCGTATTTGTAGAGGTTCTCGAGTTAGTAAAACGATGGTGTTCGAAAATCGTCCACGGAAAGCTCATAAATTCAGTAAAATACAGCGACATTGAAAATTGAAATCGTAATATCTGGTATAATGAAATCACCGCATGATTGTTTTCCCGGTAGATAGACTTTTCCAGGCTCTATTATATTGCCAAGCCATCAAATTTCATATTCCATTTCATATTTACGTTGCTATTGAAATCGTTCAACCGTTTAGCTATGCTATTGTTCCTTTCCGAAGTTCGTATTTTCGACCAATATATCTTCTTTCAGATTGTATTATTGAAGGTCCAGAATTTTAAATTTGAACGATACCACTGACTGGCAGATTTTAAGTTTGAGTTGGGTATGGAGAAAAGCCTTGAAGCCTCACTGATTTTGCATTCAGTATTTGGTAAATTAATCGTAGCTCTAGTAACTATAAGTATTCTGTATTGATAAATTCTTTATTCTCAACAGGTATAATACCCATTTACAGAAAATAATGACATAATGTTGAATACTAACTGAATAATTAAAATGAAACAGATATATAATGAATAGCTCAATTAAATAGGAAAAACTCTTAAACAAATGATAGCATTTACTGAAAAACAACGAATAGTAATTCTTGTTCATAACTGAAATAATAATTCAATGAAATATACAAACGAGCTGCAATTTAAATCAATTCATTATTCGTTAAATTTCCTCATGTTCACGTACTAAATGGTGACTACTTGATTGCTAAAGGAGATGTCGATCCTCTATCAGAACGTTTTTTGACCTGAAAAGTTGTTCAGTGATCTAATTTCATGATCCTACTGTTTGATTTGATTTCATTGTTAAACTCTAGTTGATAATTCAGTCGTTGGGTCCTGAAGGAATCAACAATTTTTGATTTGATTTGTGCTCGAATCTACCAGAAAAGAAAAGGCGAATTTTGAACTTTCCCGGTTCGATGTATTTTCTCATATGCTAAATTATCGAAGGACCAAGTGAATAATTTCACCAAATGTCTTGTAATATTTTTTGAATCTAATCTGACAGAAGTAAAATGTGTAACCTTACAACTAATAACATGAATCTCTTATGAGTTTTGAAATTTTCTCCTCAATATGTAGAATTTCCGACTTGCTAGCTGTAGTAGGATGGCTTTCGAGTCGTCAGCTCAATGTCAATTAGGTTAAATGTGAATGTATTACCTTCCATAGAACCAATGATCCAATATTGCATCCATGTTCAATTGGTGGTGCAAGGCTTGAGCGTACTAAACTCATTAATGATCTTGGTATAAACTTGGACTGTCAACTCGAATTCCAGGAATATTTTAGAATAATTACCAAACGTTTATTGAGAGTGATGGGGTTTATTCGTCGAGACCTATTTTGAATATGGGTCAATTATTTGGTCACCTCATTATGAGATGGACTCGAAGTATATTGAATGACTGCAATATGAATTTCTTTTATATAATCTATCAGGAGGTCAATACCTCGTATAAAATTTTCAGCAACTTTTATTCGCATTCAATTAGGTATACAAACCTTGGCTTCAGGAAGAATTATATTTGGTTTGGCCTTTCTGTTTAAATGTTTGAATAAATTTATAGATTCTAGAGCATTTCTTGGTCAAATTGGCTTTCATGTTCCTTTCAGAAAAAGTAGACTTGACAATATATTTGCATACTCCACCTGTCGTACTATTTATTCGACAAATGCACGAATTGATAGAAAGTTATATTATGGTAATCTCTATGTAAATGCTGACCTATATTCCGATAAGTTTTTCAGTTGAAATGATCACGAACTTCAAGATTGATATACGAAGTTATTGAACTCAACACTACTACATGAATTAAAACAAAGAAAAGTGTGAAATTCATTAAGTCTATGACAACTTTTCTATCACTTCTATGTTATCGAACACTTAAGATATCGCTATTTCAAATGAGGAACTTTCACGAGCAATTAATCCGAAACGGTGTCCTGATGGCCCTATAATCTCACAAATCTGAAGGTTTATAGCACTTGCGTAACTACCTAAATCGGTAGAGATCAATCGAGACATCTATCATTAGGTGGGGACCGTTGTGCAGATATATGGGACCCAGATCCTGGCAAGTCTGTGGTGCGAAGCACTGAGTGCATTTCGATGTTCCACCTCTAGAGGAGGCTGCTTTCGATTGGCTCATGCCATAATTCATCTTTATTACGCGTGCGACCATCGAATCGTTAGTTCTCATTCATGCGACGCATGTCGACAATAGGGTTGCACGATATTTGCCCTATATCGATACTAACGAAATTTGTAACGAATATGAACCGGTATCAACTGACTAGACGTAGATGAAATATAGATACAATGTCAAAGGTCTATCTTAATTTAGAAAGCAATTGTGCGATCAGGTTCATGATTTGTGCAACAAATCGATATTGATCTGTGCAACTATAGAACTGAGGAGCGTTTTCAACGATTGTATTCGATATAAACTGACTACTCGTAGTTATAGTCACTCTATCTTGATTTTGCTGACAATTGTGCATGCATCTCTAGAAATTGTGCAACAAATCGACTAGGATCTGTAGTATCATAAAATTTCTTACCCTATATTGGCAGTAACGAAATTTGTAATGACTGTAGCCGTTATCGAGTGAGTAGACTAATAAACAATCTTTCTATTTCAGTTTAGCTGGCAATTGTTCATGCAGATCTGAAAATTGGTGGACAAATCTATCATGATAGGTAGAATTATCGGATAAGGAATTGCCTATATTGACAGTAACGAGACTTGTAACGGTTGTGTCCGATATCAATTGCCTACACATAGTTACAATCACTCTATCTTTATTTGGCTGACAATTGTGGATGCAGCTCTAGAAATTGTGCAACAAATCGATATCAATCTGTACAATTAAGGAACTGAGAATCTCCTCATAAGGTAGTTACGAAATTTGTAACGATTGTATTCGATATAAACTAACTACTTATAGTTACAATCACTGTATTATGATTTTGCTGACAATTCTGGAAGCAGCTCTAGAAATTGTATCACAAATCGATTAGAATCTGTAGAATCATGTAATTTAGGACCCTATATTGGCAGTAACGAAATTTGTAATTATTGTAGCTGATATCCACTGAGTAGACTAAGATACAATCCATTTATTTCCGTATTATCGGATTAGCAATTTCCTATATTGACAGAAACGAGATTTGTAACGATTGTATACGATATCAACTGTTTACACATAGTTACAATCACTCTATCTTAATTTGGCTGACAATTGTGATTTCAGATGTGCACTTCTAGATATTCTATAACAAATCGATACTGATGTGTACAATTATATAACTGAGAATCACGTTATAAGGTCAGTAACTAGATTTGTAACGATTGTATTCGATATAAACTGACAACTCATAGTTACAATCACTCCATCTGGATTTTGCTGACAATTCTGGATGCAGCTTTAGAACTTGTGCATCAAATCGATATTGATCTGTACAATTATAGAACTGAGAATCACCATATAAGATCAGTAACGAAATTTGTAACGATTGTATTCGATATAAACTAACTAATCATAGTTACAATGACTCTATCTTGATTTTGCTGACAATTCTGGATGCAGCTTTAGAAATTGTGGAACAAATTGATTAGAATTTGTAGTATCTTGTAATTTAGGACCCTATATTGACAGTAACGACATATGTAATGATTGTAGCCGATATCGACTAAGTAGGCTAAGATACAATCTATCTATTTCAATTTGGTTGACAATTGTTCATGCCGATCTGAAAATTGGTTAACAAATGAATCATAATGGGTAGAATCATAGAATTCAGAACTACCGATACTGACAGTAACGATATTTGTAACGATTGTAGCCAATATCAACTGACTAGATTTAGATCCAATAAAATCTAGATATAGACTGACTAGATACCATCTCTCTTCTCAATTTAGCTGACAATTTTGCATGACGATCTAAAAATTGTGGAACAAATTGATAAGGATGTGTAGAATCATAGAATAAAGAATTACCATATATTGGCAATAACAAAATTTGTAACGCTTGAATACTATCGACTGTCTAGACAGAGATACCATCTTTTCATGTCAATCTAGCTGGTTAATGTAACAACAAATATAGGAATTGCAACAAATCGACAATGATGTGTAAAATTATAGATTTTCTCTGCAGTATTCAACTTTTATTTGACCAAATCAACGTCCATGCATACTCATTTTTCATCAATTAATGATAAGTTGATTTCGACGATAACATTTTACAGCAAGTTTTATACCTTGAATTTTTTCCAAGAAAGTGGGTTATAATTCAGCACAACATAAAATAATATTGAGATATCGATATTCATTATTTTAAAAACTATGAGTATATTTCGATAATTAATCAATAATTATGTACTTTCGTAGTGTCGACATATTTTTCCCATCCCTAGACAACGGAAATCCTTTTACGTCAACGCCATCTCAGTGGCCGATATGGAAATTATCTGTAATTGGGAGCTAGCGTTCAGACCAATATTTCTTCGAATCAGAACCAGCGCAAGAAAAGAGATTTATTTCTCTACCGAACACGGGGACCTCTGGTTCGGATTCATCACATCTATCCTCCTGGATGAATAATTCAAATTATCGAATCGTGCTTGTTCCGGCCATTTGTTCTCTAAAAAAGCTGTGCATATTTCAATTCGAACTGATGCTTTATGACCATGGTATTTCAATTGTTCGAGAGACGTCGTCAGATCTGAAATAATGTATCGAGGCTTACAAAAAAGAATATATATGATGAAATGTTAATGGTTTTCACTGTATAGATGTATGTATATACTGAAAATTTTAGATTTGTGCGCCAACAATAAATTTCTACCGATACATTCATTCTTCAACAATTAAATATTATTGGGTTGGCAACAAAAACGTCATATTGTACATCTACGACAGTTTGATTTGAAATCGAAGAATTGTGATGTACAGTTCACCATTGTAAAGTCTTTTTCGTCCTACAAGGCTTCAGGGCCGCTCCAATTTCATCAAGAACAAGCTTAAATATATTCCTCCTGTAGTTATAACGTATAATTTCAATTAGCCAGTCCCCTTGTCATTTTCAATTTTATGTCATGTTTCTTTGTCATTATGACGTTCGTTTGACATTTTGACATTGACTGACAGATGATATCGCAGGGGTAAGTATTGCGTTTTTAAATAACTAATTCCATTATTTTTCGATCTATTTTTTATTACAACCAATTCGATTGTTATCCATTAATTTCTTCATTTCACATGTTGAGTATATAGTCGCTTGCTTTTTAATGCTGGTGCTTTGAGTTGACATGACATTTTGACATTGATATTTTCATCATTTTATAGTTTGTTTTCTGATCTAGTTCGTACGAAATATAAGTTGAAATTGACTACTTATTGGAGAAATCCAATATTCGTAAGCATTTATAATGATGATAATAATAATATTTATTTAGCTGAAGCTATACGAAAAATCTACATATTTCGAACTGTCAATTTTGAATTACAAACCTATCTCATTATTTGAAATAAACTTTCTAAGATCACGCTCAAATATCTTAATACTAGTACTAGTTTTCAATATATTGGGTAAATTATTGAAAGCCTTACATCCGTCATAGTATATGCTATTTTTAGATTTAGAGAGCTCACAACAGTGATGTGCATGTATTATACTCATGCACATCACTGACATATGTTACGTTTTTTTATGTAGGTACCTTGAAACAACTGATTTTTGTTTTTAAATATGAATATATATGAAGCAAAGAGTATTCTTTGTTTAACAGACATCAGTTTCAAAGAGTTCAGCATAATTTTAACTGGGGTAGGTATACCTAATGCACTTGTTTGCATGGCCCTATTCTGTAACTTTTGTAATTTTTGAATATGTTCTTTAGTCAAACCAAATAACAATGTGGAGCAGTATTCAAAATGTGGCATTTTTATTGATTTGAACAACAATAATTTCACATATTTTGATAGGTTTTTTCCTATTCTTTTCAAAAAATTGATTTGTTTAGAGATTTTAGATGTTATGGAATCAACATGATCAGTGAAACTCAAATTTTCGTCTACCATAAGTCCTAAATATTTTACTGTATCTACATTTCAATTTTTTTTCATTAATCTTTATAGTTTTATCGTCATTTTTATTGGTTTCAAGGGTTTTGCTTGTTCTCAGAACTATAACGTTATAATTTTGCACATTCACTATTGCCAAATTTCAGTGATAAGTTACATTTTCGCACATTCAGAGATAAGCTATTGTCAAATTTCAGTAATACAAAGTTAATATTGTTGATTATAAAAAGAAGAAGCTTGAAAATATATTCCAAATGAACTTGATACTAAATTCTCTGATGACCAGATACTTATGAAAACTATGAAAAACTGGTTCTATAAATCAGAAACAAAAATGCAATCTTCCACTGATATTTCACTATATTTGCATCATCAACATTCATAGTCATGTCAGTCTTAGCTTCATCGAACAAGTAAAGCGGATCAATTCAATACCCCAGAAAATAGAGGGACCTTGGGCACTATCCTGGGGAACACCCTCAATGTTTTATTCATTAGACTCATACATATAACTTTCAATCCCAAGAAGTCACCTCTTGTATTCGTCCTTGTAGTTTCGGAATTTTATATATGTATCAATATATAAACTTATATATACACTCTCTTTTCATTGAGAGATATCACAAAAACTCGATTCTGGAAAAATTGGAAACACCAATTTATTACATCTTGATATTCCTCGGCGACTTTTTGTCCTTGTACGGTCCATTTTCCAATTCTATCTATCCGTCACTGACATTTTTTGTCCAACCAGTTGGAAAGACGTGTCAAGCACGACGCTGCAGTCGTAAAATAGAAATGCGTTAAATAATTTCTCTGGAAAATACTTCAGCGTAAAACTCATCCTGGATGTTTTATACCATACTATAAATTTCGGTTATTAGATAAATTTATAGTTTTCTACCAGAGACGGCAAAGCTAGATTAAAGTTACGAGAAACTAAAAATTTATTACGAAAAGAAGTAGAGGAAAAATTGCTTCTGATCGTACTTCGAATATATGCTAAATTTTCATTTTTACAGGACGAAATACCGTAAAATCTCATTTTCTATTGCATAACGCATTTATGAGCAGACACTCTCATTTTATAGCAATCAGATATGTGCTATTTCATTCTTTTTTCCACAGTCATACTGAAAGATATTTCCCCTTGTGAATATAAAAATCAGTTGTTTTGTTTTTCCTTATTTATTATCACTACATAACAGTAAAAACTGACGACGAAGCCAATGATAGCCTTATTACACAATAATCCTTTGTATATGCAGATATCTTTTCAGGATAATAAAACTAGAGGTAAACTCAATCGATCCTAAAAACTGAGAAAGCAAATCCTTATCAACTTTGGTCTTGAATATATTAACTGCCTTTCCACCCAAAGATTTCCAGACACGGCACATTTTATTACGATGATACTTCTCGAAGAAGCAAATTTCAATATAAACAGAAATGGGCCCAAAATTGAACCTTGTGGTACTCCACTCTGATATTTGGTAGTCCACTCATATTTTTTTCAGTACGATGAGTAGTTAAGTCACGCAACTGAACTTTCTAACGGATGTTTTTTTTAGAGGTATAGAAATTTAAGTTGGCATTACTGTTGAAGATGGCGACCGATTTAACAACTAAGAAGTGATTTATTCTCAGTTTGGTTTGGAAATTTATCACGAATAGACTCATGACTGAACAACGCTTTCAAATAGTGCAATTTCATTTCGAAAATAATGGTTCTGTGCGGAATACGTATCGCGCACTACGTCCATTTTATCGTCGACAAAATCGTCCATCAGAGCAGTTAATTCGATTTACCATGGAACGTTTCCGCACCAAGTTCACTCTTATTGATAACTCGCATCCCCAGAGACGCCGTATGGTGCGTACAGAAGAAGCTATTGCTACTGTAGAGCGTAGCATTGAGGAAGACCCGAATGAGCCCATCCGCCATCGAGCACAGGAATTGGATCTGTGTCCATCCACTTTATGGAAGATTTTGCGGAAGGATCTTGGTTTGAGTGCTTACAAAATTCAACTCGTGCAAGAATTGAAACCAAACGATCATCAATCAAGGCGTAGATTCGTGGAATGGGCTCAAAACGAGATTGCCATTGTTCTCGATTTTCATAAGCGAATTTTGTTTAGCGATGAAGTGCACTTCTGGTTGAATGGCTACGTTAACAAACAGAACTGCCGCATTTGGAGTGAAGATAATCCTCAAGTGTATGTCAAAACACCGTTACATCCAGAAAAACTGACTGTTTGGTGCGCTTTATGGACTGGTGGAATCATTGGTCTGTACTTCTTCAAAAATGACGACGGCCAGAACGTTACAGTCAATGGTGATTGGTATAGAACCATGATTACTAACTTTTTCATTCCTGAATTGAACAACCATGATATCCAGGAGCTGTGGTTTTAACAAGACGGCGCAACATGTCACACAACTCGTGCAACAATCGATTTATTGAAAGACACGTTTGGTGACCGCCTAATTTCACGTTTTGGACCTGTGAATTGGCCTCCAAGATCTTGTGATTTAACACCGCTAGACTACTTTCTGTGGGGCTATGTAAAGTCAGTGGTCTATGCGGATTAGCCACAAACGCTCGACCATTTGGAAAAAAATATTCGTCGTGTTATTGCCGATATACGGCCACAAATGTTGGAAAAAGTCATCGAAAAATGGATGTCCAGATTGAACTACATACGAGCCAGCCGTGGCGGTTATATGCCAGAAATCATATTCAAAATGTAATATCATAAGATTATCTTTCGAATAAAAAAAAATTCTTGTCAATCGAATGACCTAAAAAAACACTCTTTATTTTATGTCAAGAGTTTTCTCTGAAATTTGAGGCGTTCCAGAATTCTTTATAAATTTTCTTATTGTTCCCATTCGAATCTTCTTCTACAATCATCTCAGAAAATCAAAAATTGATTTTATTCAGATGAGAAAAAAACACTTCGTTCCTTCTCGAACGTGGTCTCTTACGCGAAGTTAGCTAATACTTTGAGAAAGACGACCGCAAAGCTAATTGTATTTTCTTTTGAGATATTCTTCAAATCCATGTCATAAGCCACCAATTCAAGAAACGATTTCTTGGCTTATCGCACCTTTGGGGGATTTTTGACTTGATTTTTTTCTCGATGAAGTGATTCCAACTTAGATTACGTGAAATGTGAAAAGTTCTCGGAAATATTTCTCTACTTCAAAAGTCCGCTAGAGCTACTGAGATTGGATAAACTTTCTCGAAGTAGAGAGCATATGCTTTGTAAAGTAATGTATTCGGAAGGTGCATAGAAATTGAATATTTTGGAGTTCAGTCGTGTTTTCCTTCGAATGGAGAGTATCTGAAAACATACCCGTCTTCCATTGATACAGAAATCATCACATAATTTAGTTGGAGTGGTGAACTTTCAGAGGAAGGGTTCATTTGAATATTCATTTCAATTTATTCACATTTTGTCTGAGATTAAATAATAATAATATAATGGGTGATTTTTTAAGAGTTAAGTTTTTCAGGTTGGCGGCACTGTTTGGTAATGGCATCCAAACGTCAAATTTACAAACGAGCAACGATTGCAAATTGTTGAAATTTACTATTAAAATTCATGCTCTGTGAAAAATGTGTATCGTTTGTTACGACCTTATTATCTTAGCCATAATCGCCCTAGTGAATCAACAATTCGTGCTGTTATCACCAAATTTCGCACAAAGTTTACATTGTTGGACATCAAACCATTGTCTCGCATGCGTACAGTGCGTACTGAAGAGAATATTGCAGTCGTAGCGTACAGTGTCAATGAGGAGAGTGAAATGTCAATTCATCGCCGTTTTCAGCAATTTGGCATGTGTTATCACCCACATGGAAAATTTTACGTATTGATTTGGGTTTGAAAGCCTATAAAATTCAACTTCTGCGAGAATTGAAGCCGAATGACCTACCACAACGTCTAATTTTTGGTGAATGGGCCTTAGAACAGTTTAATGAAAATCCGCTGTTTTATCGAAAAATTGTGTTCAGCGATGAGGCTCATTTCTGGCTTAACGGATGTGTGAATAAACAAAACTGTCGCATCTGGAGCGATGAACAGCCACATGCTATACAAGAATTACCGATGCATCCCGAAAAAACGACAGTTTGGTGTGGTTTATGGGCTGGTGGCATTATCAGTTCTTTTTTCTTTAGAGACGATCGTGGAAAAAACGTTACCGTCAACGGCGAACGATATCGAGCCATGATACGCTACATTTTTTTGTCCCAGTTGGCCGAGTTGAACTTGGTTGACATGTGGTTTGATCAAGATGGTGCCACATTCCATACAGCTCGCGAAACAATGGACATGTTAGAGGATGAATTTGGTGAGTACCTTATCTCTCGAAATGGCCCTGTGAACGGGCCGCCAAGATCATGCAATTTGACTCCTCTGGATTATTTCTTGTGGGTTTATGTAAAGTCGTTAGTGTATGTGGAAAAGCCGAACACGATTGAAGCCTTACAGGATAACACAACATGCGTAATTCGTGGGATACATGTCGAAATGCTCGAAAAAGTGACGCAAAATTGGACCTTCCGAATGAACCATTTGATACGGAGCCGCGGACAACATTTACATGGAGTTATTCCTAAAATGTAAATGTCAAAGGCAAAATTTCAATAAAAATATTGAATATATGATGCAAATTGAGTGTTTTAATCGATTCAAAAAAAATTACGCTTAACAAATCACCCATATTCAATGCCGAAAATATTTACATCCAATTACAGTAAAAATCATCCAACATTTCAAATCATCAATCACTAAACATGTCACATATCATTAAAAAAATCACTAAATGAATGAACTAAACGAAAATAAAAATAAGAGAATGTAGGTATAAAAATAAATAAATACAATTGAAATAAGAATGCATTAAAACGAATTAAATAGCAATATATAATAATCGAATGAAATATGATGAAAACGAAAAATTAAATAGCAACTACTTTTAAGACAATGCCAAATTTTTACAAAGAATGCATGGAAATATCACCATAATTACCTCTGTGCTGTTCTGAGTGGCATGTCAAAATCACTGATAGTTGAGCCAAATGGACAACACATGGACTACAAAACACTTCAAATAGATTACACAAAAAGTTGATAGGAGAACGTGACATAACATTCGATCTGCTGTGATCGACATATAATGAATTAGTTCGTCTCAGAATAAGCCTAGGTAAGTTTATATTCATTCTGTAGAGAAAAAGTGGCGAGTTCATTGAATTATGCAAAATTTCATACAGAAACGTCAGGCCGAACCGGTCACCCCTCAACTGTCATACTTCAGTACCAAGACTATTTGTTTGGAAGAAGGGTTCGAAGCCTCTTGAAGAACAAAGGTCATAACATCCGAAGTATATATTTTGAACACTTTCTCTGAAATGCCTAAAAGTCGACGATAGAATTATTTTACAGACGAATCCAAATTAAAGAAGAATTGTACAGTATTTTCATCGTGCAGAGATTAACGAAGCTGTTCCAATTTCTGACCAAAGAACCCAGAGTTCTAGAAGCAGAAGACGTTATATAACTTATATTTTCTGACAAGGACAGCTGGTAGACGATAACAATCGTGAAATCCTTGAACTCGCCACATATGTCGAGAATTGTATCTTCCAATCTATAACTGTGGTGGCTTGGAGTCATCTTTGAGAAAATGATAAAACTTTACATTTGATATTAAGTTTCAGTCAGTTTTGGTACACCACTTCACAGATTTCACAGACGATATCCGTCTATTCTTGTCAACGGAATAACCAAAATATCCCCAATTTTCTTCACTGACATCAAAAAACTCCAAGCTCGATATGCCCCATACACTCTCAGCGGCCACAATCTAGAAGCCCGAGCGACACTGATGGCCCAGTGGTACAGACCCGGACGTGTTCTACGCAGAAAACCCAGAAACAAACTCCCCTCTCTGCCAGTACGGACCCTGCTTACGCTTTATGAGCCTCCAGACGATATCCTCGATCACCTAGAGGACTTACCATCCATTAGCGTGCGATAAGTGTCGCATTGAAGAAGCACGTTATTCTTCCAGCGGTTTATCCCAAATGTATCAATATTATAAATATAATAGTAAACAAACATATGTTCTTAATTAGGTGGGTAAAGTTTTCTGTGGTTTGCTTTACCATCAAGGGTCAGATGAATTGAAAATCTGACATTCAACCGAGTGACATATAAAGGTGAGTCGGCCACAGTAGCATCTTTAAAATATGATGTAAACATAATGGAAAAATTTTTTTATGTAACAATATAATTGGGTGGCACAGGGTAGCAGAATGTCCTCAGACCTTGTAACCTCCCACCTTCTTATTGTAAACTAACAATGAATTGTAATGTGAACAAAGATCTCAATAAAACTTCTTTTCATTCACTCATTCATTCGGTACAACACAAAATAACACCATCTGAGGAAACCAGTAATCTGACGCAATCATGACAATTGATTGATAGCAGGAAACACTTTTGAATCATCAGCAAAAAGCTGATAATTTGAAAATATTTGCTGATATGATGAAAATCACTAGCAGAAAGAAGATGCTAGGTAGTTGTGTAATAAATTTATGATTTCATTGTTAATTATATGACACAGTTTGTTAATAAATTGCTTTTTTGTTCCAATAAAAAACATAAAATTTAAATGTTTATATGTAAAACAGATAGCAACGGATGAGGGATCGAACCCCCCTACCAACTATCATCAATTTCATTATTTTTGTATCTTTTGTGATGAGATATATGTGCGATTGCGACAAAATATAGATTTTATCAATTTCCTTCATCACATCTGGACCCTTCTCTCGGATTTATGTTAACAGTTCTACCATAGTTTCAAAATTCACTTTAACGAATCGAAATAATTAAATTTTAACGGACCCTTTTCTCGCGTAATGAATGAGATATCTCGAGGGAACACGGTGGTCAACTGGGGGAGTCTTCAAACCGGCAGGCAGTGAATTAATTTCGGTATGGAAGGAAGAAATACGGACGAAAAGTGGACGAAAACCAATCCGATTTCTCTCTTTCAGCATAATTGGAATATTAGTTTTTTGCCCGTTCGAAAGTTGATATTAAACTTGGTGGAGATGATTGGTACCGAAAATTTGGTGTTTACAGATTGTCTGAGTATCCCTTCTGTTCGTAAGTTTTCAGATCAGGAATGGTTATATCGAAAAGTTGGAAACATTGATCAAAGTTGCACCCCATTCTTCCGTATCGATGAAACAAGTTAGAGTTTCTTTCATTACATACTGTAGGGATATTTTCATTCCATTAGAAAATGAATTTAGGAAGCCTATGTTTTGAAACTCAGAACTTTATAATTTTGTAATTGTCAAATAATGTTACATTTTGCGTCATATATATAGTTCCTGATGTGAAATGTGTGTCATGAGCGGTCATGAATTATAGCTTCCACCCTGAACTCTATATTTATGTTTCACCAGAGATTTGATACAAGTTCTCCCCATTGATCGAAGTTGTTTGCACCTCACGGCTAAAGAAACAACACACCAACACTATGGAGAAAAGTAGGTGTCCATTTGAGTCAAAATGTCGAGCTTAGTCTCAGGGGATCGAGACAGCCTTGGCCCGAGACAGATTCGTAAAAATCAGACAACTTAAATAGTCTTATGATGTGAACATTTCCATTGATAGCTGAGATTATGTGCATTACTCCAACCCAAAGCTCAATGGCAACGACTCATTCGATATTTCATCCAAGATTTCTGCATTGATTGACTGCCATTTCCACCTCAAGGCTCTAGAGACAACACAACAACATTTGGGATAAAGATAATTTTCCATCTGAGTCAATATCTCGAAATCAGTATCGAATTATTGTCTACTTGAGATTGCATTTGGTATCGAGACATATTCAAGAGACTAAAAAGCTATAACAGACTGAAGACAAGAAATATTCCATTGATATATGCAGTACTTCAACGCAAATATCAATGGCTATGTCTCATTCGAGATTTCATCCCAGATTTCCCCATTTATTGACTGCCATTTTCATCTCAAGGCTCTATAGACACACACATATATATATATATATATATATATATATATATATATATATATATATATATATATATATATATATATATATATATATATATATATATATATTGCCCCATTATGGAGTTAAGATAATTTTCCATCTGAGTCAAAACCTCGAGATCAGCCTCAAGGAATTGCCTACTTGAGATTGCATTCGGTATCGAGACAGATTCGTGAGACTCAACAACTTCAACAGCCTGGATACATGAAATTTTCCATTGAAAACTGAGAGTATGTATTGTACTTCAACGCAAATATAAATTGCTATGTTTCATCTGGTATTTGATTCCAGATTTTCCCATTGATTTACTGTCATTCCCACCTTTATGTTATGCACACAACACACCAAAATTATGGAGTGAAGTCTATCTGAGTCACTATCTCGAGAACACTCTCGGATGTTTCCCAATTGAGATTTTTCGTTATCGAAATATGTTTGTAAGACTTGACAGCTAAACAGTCTAGAGTCATGAAATATTCTTTTGACAACTGAAACTATTTGTATTATTCGAAAGCAAACATTAATGGTTTGAAAATTCAGTATTTCACCCAAGATTTTCACATTTATTGATTTTCGTTTCCTCAAGGCTACGTAAGCAACACACAAACAGTATGGAGGAGAGATATTACGGTCTATCTGAGTTGAAAGTCCGAAATCAGTCCTTAGGGTTGACTACTTGAGGTTCCTTTGGTCTCGAAACATGTTCGTGAGACATTGACAGATTCCTTTCGGTCTCGAAACATGTTCGTGAGACTTGACAGCTACACCAGTCTCTAGTCATGAAATATTCTTTCAACAATTGAAACTACGTGCAGTACTCAGACGCAAACAGTGATGCTTATGTCTCATTAGGGATTTCTCCACAGATTTCTACATTTATTGACTGTCATTCCCACCTCAAGGCTACGTAAGCAACACACAAACAGTATGGAGTGAATATTAGGGTCTATCTGAGTTGAAAGTCCGAAATCAGTCCTCAGGTTTGTCCGCTTGAGGTTCCTTTGGTCTCGAAACATGTTCGTGAGACATTGACAGATTCCGTTCGGTCTCGAAACATGTTCGTGAGACTTGACAGCTTCAGCAGTCATGAAATATTCTTTTGACAATTGAAAGTACGTGCAGTACTCGAACGCAAACAGTAATAGTTATGTCTTATTAGGGATTTCACCCCAGATTTCTACATTCATTGACTGTCATTCCCATCTCAAGGCTACGCAATCAACACACAAACATTATGAAGTGAAGGTTAGTGTCTATCTGAGTTAAAAGTCCTATATCAGTCCCTGGATTTGTCCGCTTGTGATTGCTTTCGGTCTCAAGACTAATTCTAGAGACTCATAAGCTGTAACAGTCTCGAGACATGGAATATTCCATTGACAACTGAGAGTTTGTACTTCTGTGATTTATCATGTTTGAAAACAAATCCATTTCAGTTTCAATACGCAATCAAAACTTCTGCTTATCGAACTGTATTCAAAAGCCTGCCCAATTTGGAAAAAATCAGAGAATAATCTAAATTGTATCACGTCAACAAATTATAATTCCAAAAACGAAAATCGGAGAACTCGTCGAATTCGAATACAAAATAAAATGCTTACAGCACGTTATTCACCCCGAGGATAAATCAGACCAAATTTCACATCTGATCTAGCGGACCGTAAATCGAAAAACACAACCCATCAGAAATGCGAATGGTAGTATTCATTCTCCCATTATTTCAATTTCGCACAGAGGAATGGAGCAGTTCATTTTCGATAACGATAAGATCGGAAGAGAGAAGAAAGGAGAATTTGCAGAGACATAAAATTATATGGCTCCCCTTTTTTAATTTGGGAAGTGAGCATTCTTTTCTTTCGGAAATATTATTTTTCATTGTAATAGTCAGCGAGAGTTTTTCAATCAACATTCAGAACTGGTCTTTAGATACTTGCGTGAGGCCTCAGTCGTAAATTTGTACACGGTTGGAAAATGCGAAGTAATTACCATGTCTAGACAAGAAGTGTATTGTTTGAATTGGTTCCCGAGTCGTAAAATTGATAATAATAGTCACATTTGTCAAACTAGTTTGTTCAAGGAAACATTCAATGACGTTTTGGGTATAAATTCTGCAAAATATAATTTTTAATGCTGAATCAACAATATTCCTATTTCAGATCGAAGAGACTCCTGAAAAACTTATCATTTTAATTATACTCATTCTAATTCCGTTGAAATTTTTATTGCACCATAAAATAGTTCAAATAGTCTCTATTCCTATTTATATATCTGCTTTGAAGTTTAATTTCATCTCAAGTACATTTATTGAGAATCACCTTTCATAGCAAAAACTAGAAGTGAAAGTTTGAGACCTTGGTTTTCACAACGTTTCTCTACAACTTATTGTTTCAACTAAATAGACGGAAATGAGGGACGAGATAGTGGGCTATATACGTTTCGTCAATTTGACATTCTTCATACATAAGAGGGAAAGAACTCTATGAGAAATCAATGTGGTTATTACGTTTCCTGATGAAACCTCTGAACTGCTACCGTTTCGACGTTTTAGAGCTCCTGAAACGTCCATGATTCATACTTCAGGAGCATCAAAATATGCTCCCCAGTAGTGTTCATCCTTCATGACCACCAAGCTCGATGGCATCATGAACACTTTGTCTTCTCCTCAACCCTCACTTCCTATCTGTAGGTACACTCTGACTGTAGAGAATAGGCATGAACAACAAGTATACAACAGTCCAGAAATTACAATCTCAGATAACATAATTCGGTGAAAAACTTGGACGTCCATATGTGGCTTTTTGAAGCTTCAAATCTTATGAGTTTATTTATTGGAGTTTACCGAGTTGGAAAAAGTCTGGAACCGCTTACAGAAACCAAATGAAAGACGTATTGGAATATTCACTCAAATTTCAGGAATCTATTGAGTGAGGCTCTAAGGTGCTGGCTACATAAGTCTTATTTACAGTACATTGGTCTTATACTCAACATCGTTAATTGGAGTTAATTCCCAGAGAAATTTACTGTCCATTTCGCCTGATAGGAACACTACATAACACCTGGTTCAACCTCCCGGGTTCTCTTCAGTGGTATCGATCGTCATGATTATGAACACTTTGTGTTTTTCTAAACACCCACACCCTTTCTGTAGACACTATATGATTGTAAAGATCAGTCATAAACACCAAGCATCGAACAGTCGAGAAATTATCAGAAAAATAAGTCGGCAAAGAACTTTCACGTCCATATATGGTATTTTAGAAGCTTCAAATGTTATGAGATTATTTATTTGAGATTCTCGTATTGGAGAGTCTCTGGAGCAGCTTACTGAATCTAAATGGAAGACCTATTGGAATATTCACTCAAATTTCAGGAATCAATTGTGTGGAGCTCTAGGAATTGACTACATAAGTCTCATTCACAATGCATTGGTCTTATAGTCCACAGAGTTAATTCCAAGAGAAATTATAGTGGCCACTACGCCTGATAGGAACACTACATAGCACCTGGTTCAACCACCCGGCTTGTCTTCAGTGTCCACCGTCAGGATTATGAACACTTTGTCTTTTTCTTAACACCCACCCCCCATTTGTAGACACAATATGATTGTTACGAACAGTCATAAACACCAAGCATCGAACAGTCGAAAATATAATTCGGTAAAGAACTTGAGTTTATTTATTTGAGGTTCTCCTATTGGAAAGTCTCTAAGACAGCTCACTGAATCTAAATGGAAGACCAATGGGAAAATTCAATCAAATTTAAGGAATCAATTGTGTGGAGCTATACGGAATTTGCTACATAAGTCTCATTTACAGTGCATTGGTCCACCGTCATGATTATGAACACTTTGTCTTTTTCTCAACACCCACCTCCTATTTGTGGGCACTCTTTGATTGTAAAGAACAATCATGAACACCAAGTAAAGAACAGTCGAGATATTAGAGTCCAAGAAAACATAAGTCAGTAAAGAACTTGCACGTCCATATGTGGTATTTTTGAAGCTTCAAATGTTATGAGCTTATTTATTTGAGGTAGTCGTATTGGGGAGTCGCTGGAGCAGCTTACTGAATATAAATGGAGGACCTATTGAAATATTCAGTGAAATTTCAAGAATCAATTCAACGAAGCATAAGTCTCATTGACAGTATATTGGTCTTATAGTCCGCAGAGTTGATTCTAGTAGAAATTTACTAACCTCTTGGTGGAAATACTACCAGGAACTGGTTTAGCATCCCGGGATCTCCTCAGTAGTGTCCAGCATTCGAACAAACATGAAGACCAGCAAGATATACATAAAAATATAATAGATAATCGTGGGCGACTGAAGATGAGAGAAAACTTATGAGCAAGAAATCTAATCCACAATTCGAACGTGGCAAAGAACACATCATTTTTTCTAAGTGAATAAAATTCAGTAAATATTAGAAAGCAATGCTGATTTCAATTCGAGTGATGGTTGTTTCCGGATTTCTTCAAATGACACGCGAATTAATAATCGAAATTGCTACGCTCGAACATTCGTGCTTTATCAATTTAATGGAATCAGCAGTTTATTTTCCATGGCAGATAACAATTCTGTTGTGACAATTCATAGTTTCACTATGTCAGCATTGTTTTAGTTTTAACAGTAATTATTGGAATATGGATAATTGAACAAAACACGTTTTCCCAATTTGGAATTCAACTCGTGACCAATTTTGTACGATCAGAAGTGTTCAATACATATCGATTTCAAAAAGGACATAACATTTGAATGCAATTTTAGGTTATCCGCAACGTATCGAGAATTCTACCCTCGTCTGATTAAATTCTACATTTACGATAATATGTTCCAGGGTTTTTCGAATATGACAATACGGTAAATACGTATAGGGTGTTCCAATAAAGACTGCTCAAAAATGAATTGAATAGATGAAACTATTTTTTTTCATAAAATGCAGATTTTACAAAACAAAATTTTAAAAATTTCATTCAAATATGATTATCTAACGTCTACGAATATATTGCATCAGGAACTGAGCATCCCCAAACTAGAAGCCTTGTTGAAACTTGAACAGTGCAAACTTATGTATAAAATACTTAAAAATATACAAAAATCAAATATTGTTTTCAAATTGGTTGGCGAGGTTCATGGTTATGAGACAAGGTTTCAGACAGGGTTCTACATTTCCAACAGTAGAACAAATGTTGGACTGAATGGTCCTGCTAATATGGCAAGTAAAGTGTACAATAATTTGAGTGAGGACATCAGGTCAACGAAATGTTACTCCCACTTTATAAGAAAATGTAAGGCATGTCTGAATGCTTGATGATAAATATCTATCTGTTAAATTTAAGTTAATTCTATTATTTCAATTTTCATTTAGAATTCCAATTATATTGGAGAAAATTAATTAGTTTTATAAATCTTTAGGCCAGGGCTAATATTTGTTACGTATCATTAAACGGACTTCTTGGTGTAGTAAATTCATTACTAGGTGTATTCAAAATACTTGTTTTCTTATTGAACGTTCTGCTTTTCGAAAGAAGCTTGTACGATAACTGATGCCACTATACTCAAGGAAAATATGAGTTCGAATCCTGGCGAGGGGACTGGAAATATTCTTCATTTTATTGTTTGAAATTACTGATCTTTGGTAAATGAATAAAGGCTCACTGACTTGAAAAGTGATACATGTAACAGACAGGAATAGAGATATATAAAGATAGGGATGAATAGAGACTTAACAGCAATCAATGAATGGTTAGGGGATAACAGTTTATCGTTGAAGTTTTAAGTACAAGTTAAATTCTGAAGGTAAAAAGTAACGAAAAGATTACTATTGAAATTGAAAAGTAGAACATTGAAAGAGCAGAAGGTTGTTGAATATTTAGGCATTGTGGTAGATGGTAAATTGAAATTCAAGAATCAAGTCGACTTAGTATCGTCTAAAATCTCCAAGAAAATCAACTTTATGGAAATAATTGTAAAAAATTTGATGATAAATGTGTTGTTGTTCTTTAAGTCAATAAAAATGTCACACTTTTAATATTGTTCAACTCTATTATTCAAATTGAGCAAAATAAAAACTCAGAAGCTACAAAAATTGCAGAATAGAGCTATGCCAACAATTTTGAAATGTATGTAATAGATATGCTCTATCCGAAAGCATGTCAAATTGCTAAGAACTAATGTCAGTTAAACAGAGAATACTTCATGCTATGTATACATTTATATTTGAAATTGAAAACAAATTGTTTCCATATAATGTTATAAAAAATTCTAGATAAAATAATAAGAGTTAAAAAAAAATGTTATAAACTTTATGAAAGTGATATAAGCTTTATAAATCAAAAAATAGTATATTTTATGAAGAATTCAATGCATTAAATGAATTGCTTAGCTCCATCAAAACAGTTAGTGACCTTAAGGTATCTAAGCATAATTTAGCTTAGTTCGTTTTAAACAAATAATTGTAAATAATAACTGAACTTGAAAGTATATATGAATTTTGTAACACTCATTGCTACATAAATATTGAAGAACGAAAGAGAAAGAAACAGAAAAGATGAACATCGGAAGGAGGTCCAGATACTGAAGGAGAAGGAAAAGTAAAATGAAAATGAATACATCTTTAATTCTAGCAAGTCGAGAGCACCTATCGCAGTAATGAGAAGAGTTATCACACATGTCTATATCAATGATATTTCGTTCTAAAACTCCTTGACGAATTGTCTCTTACTCTATTTCAGGTTACTTCGCGAACATCTGTAAATTGAGTTGTTTAAGATTGTGGATCAAACGTTACTCTTAGAGAATTGAGAGACAGAAAATCTTCCCATTTCGCAATATTTTGCGTTCAACCTTTCCTTTCCTAATGAGAGATTTTTACGTATATATTCCCAGAAAAGAATATCAAAAGCCCCCAGGCTATTTTGCCAAGAAAGCAAAAGAGTGTTTTTTATTACGGAATCACTCATTCGCATAAAATAGTCAGCAAAAATTAGTTTTTGCCGAAAATTACGGAAAGCACTTTCTGATTTTATTTTCGAGTGTATGACAGTTGAAATATGGCAGGACGGTGAAGAACTGAATTCATTTTGTTGGAAAGTGGGTTTGCGCTCTTTAAAAACCGTTTTTTGCCCCTATGTTTCAGTCCTCCCTTTTCGCGGCAGTTTTGTCGAGTTTGAATTGCAAAAGAAAAGTTTCAATGGGTCATTTTTCTCGTCTCAAAGTTCGTCGTAAGCCGAAATTAATTAATCAATTAGCGAAAAAATACTTTCAGCAATATTATTCCTTTTCTGTTGAACCTCAAATTGTTAACTCATGTGGGAATATTTCTCATATTTTCCTTCATGAATTTATGGAAGTTTATGTGTACTAGATTATGCCCACAACTTCATTATTTTTAATATATTTTCAATTTCTGTTTATCTTGTGTGTATGGATCAGTTTGTGCAATAAATAATCTTTATTGAATCAGAGGATACCTTTCATTTCACTACTTAAAATCAATCAACTTGAGGTAGATTTTTCGAAATGATAAATAGCATCTAGATTTCATTAGTGGATCAACAAACTATCGTAAACGATCGTAAACGACGAACTCATCTATTCTTGGCAGTGCAGCGCTAGTTTGCTAAGAATCTGAGAATGTAGCTTCAAGTTCATTCAGGATCTTGATACTGAATACTTACATAGCTTTAACACTTATCAATTATGTATGAATCACGATAAATTTTCTTTTCTCATTCAATTGTAATGATATGAGTTCATTCTTCGATTTATCAGAAGTTTATAGTTATCTGAAAAGCACTTGAGAAATTTTTCTATCGGTTTTAAATGTGTTCAAATAACTCGGACAAAAACCTTTGGCAATAAACAAAACATTCAGGTTTTTTCGAGGTTTCAAGATAGACCTTCAGCAATATATCTGTGGAAAACCATTCAATTTCATGCAGTAATTTTCAAGTGATGCGCATACAAACACTCAAACAGACAAAATTCCAGAAACTGTTTTTTGGCCTCTGTTGCTCTCATAAAGAATTAGTTTCTGTAAATATCTAACACGTACAGATGTTACAAATTCATCATAAATTTGATTGATGGTTTTTAGATCCAACAAAACACAATTATTAATGGCAGTACCTGATCCACAATACTGCAAGATATTTTTGGGTGGCTGAAGACAAGTTGAACGTTTGAAAGTACATTCGTGACT
The DNA here is from genome assembly GCA_030704895.1 of Henosepilachna vigintioctopunctata. NCBI lineage: Eukaryota > Metazoa > Arthropoda > Insecta > Coleoptera > Coccinellidae > Henosepilachna > Henosepilachna vigintioctopunctata. Next base: position 5,614,277 of record JARQZJ010000121.1, on the reverse strand, counting down.
ACAGATTGAAATTTTATAGATTAATTTGCGCGTAAGGTTCCTACAAACATATATATTGACAAAAACTTTGAAAATTGTTGTTTTAGTTTCTGTTGTCCAAAAGAAGAATTGTTTTTTGTCTGTATCTATATTAAACAAACATAGAGATGTCACAAATTCATTATAGGTATACATTTAAGAGTAATTTGACTGAATAAACTAAAAGTATTGGTGGGGGTACTTGATTCTCACAATAAAAAATATTTCACTGCGATTGGAAACAGGTCATATTTTCAGTTGAACCTCTGTTAATACATCATCAAAAATGCATTCAATTTCTTACGAAACTTTTTGCCTAATTCGCCTACGAACTTACATAATGACCAAATTTGTTGTTTTGGCTTCGATTTCTCTGAAGAAGAATTAGTTTTTGTCAGTATTTTCCATATAGAGGCGTTGAGGTGTTATGAATTCTTTATAAGTATAGATTGGCAATTAATATGACCACAATTACAATTGGCAAAAAAATTGGCAAAATTGGTCCAGGCGTTGTTGAGTTATGAGCCTACCAACATATCCTGCGATTCATTTTTATATAATAGATATTAAATAAAGTACTTTCTGCATGATTTGTGTTCAAACACACATAAATATGAAATTTGATGTTCTGTTCCCTTTTGCTGCAATAAGGACTTTGGTCTTTATTAGCTTCAATAATTCTTATGTATGAAATGAATATGAATCTTATTTCTAAAGAAACTCAATTACTGCTCGAAACCAGAACATTGTACTAATATCTAAAGAGATATTATCTAATGTAGAAATTCAAATTACTCTACCATTTTTATGGTCGTATGAAAGATGAGATATTCCAACTAAATGCCAGAATTTATGTGGTCTATTCGTGGACGAAATATCTTTCGGAAAATTCGTCACAAACGGCTTCCTGATTTTTGTTGGTCTTACAGAGATTTACGCCCTAGCCTCCAGTAACGAGACTCGGCAACGGTATATTTCCCATATTACTCTCCGTTTTGTGCACTTGTTTCCGTTTTGAATTTCATCTGGGATACTGAAAACGTTCTGGATATAACGGTCCATAGAGCCGCATAAAAGTTGTTTGAACCATTGTGAGTTACCTTCAACGCGGATGGCTACCATTATGCTACTTCAATGAGATTCAGAAGGCTTTATAATCATCATGCCATTTACATGAAGGTAATACATCGTAGTGTCTTTGAAATTGTAACAGTTTATACCAGTGATTTTGTTATTAATTAAACTGCATCCTTGCATTTTCAGAAAGTATTGGAACTTTGAAATGAAATTTAATGAGATAAAGCATTTCCACTATATTTCCCCCAGAACTTTCATGATACCTCTTTTAACCATAAAATAAACTATGTCTACTATTATAAATGATTTGAAATTCACAGAGACTTTGCGAGTCAATGACTCTTCAAAGCTCTCTATTACGATTGCTTGGGGATTCCTCAAATTCCCATCTTGTTATAGGGTCGTTTTGAATCTGCTCTAAACTGTAGATACAAACCAATGTGTGCAGAGTATATCCAACATTTAGCAGGAAGTTTGCTAACTCACAGGTGCACAGAGTTATTCGAATTGATGACTAAGCTTCTTCTATGACACTGAGTGAAGATTTAGGTTACAAGTTATCATCAATCCAATAACGAAAAGAGAGTTGGGGAGAAAACCCCCTGCATACGAGGCATATCAATGAGACCCTGTAGGAAAATGTAGACTTTAGACCATCAAACTACTGGTTGGTCTCAGGCAACATGTTTCACGAAACTGAAGGAATACTCCTAGATATCCAAGACAATGTTATTCCAAGCCATGAGTACTTCAAATGCAAAGTTAAAGACCAAACATTGAGGGACTATAGGTTCCAATACGCATGCTAAACATCTGAGACAACCTAGCACATACCAGGATGTCAAATATTCTCACCAACTAAATACAAAGGAGAAATAACGACGTAATAGGATTTTGCCTCAGGAACTTGCATTAATTACATCTTCTACCGAAGGAGAAGTTGCCTCAATATATCTACATTCCTGAGACAATTTTGGAGAAAAACCTGCTTAGACTCTACTGCGACAGCACTTTCTGGACTGATCAAACACTTCCCCACAGTATGACAGCCCTTGTCTTGAGTGACAAAATAACCAGTGAAACTACTTTCATCGAGGTGTCCATTACAAATGCAAACAACCTAGTTGAGAAGAAATCTGATGAAATCTTCGAATATCGAGAACCTAAAGTGCGAGTACAGGGACATAGACACATCAACGTCGTCAAGACAGTTCCAATCATCTTATGGTCTCACTGGTATGATTCCAAAAATCTTGTGTCAAACGTCAGATAGCTGAGACTCAAGGAACATAATAGGGAATTATAGAAATGGGTGCTGCATGCCACAACAAGGAGTTTCATGAAGTTTCTATGACACAGCGCCAATCAAGGCCGCAAGGAAACCACCACAACGTGCCTAATAATTCGAATAGCGTCGCCACAAGGCTCAATTCTTCTAATACAGTGTCTTAACGTTTCAGTCATTAGGGTTCATTTGGCGAAATCTTTGATTTGCTGTAGACCACTAAGTTTTTGAGGGTGATATAATTAATTAATAAATGTTTTCTTCATTAATAAATCACATTATGTAATTATTTGTTTTGTCCCTAAAATAAACGTGTTATATTGAATTAATTAATAAATCAAATTGAACAGTTGACTTAATGTTTAACGACTATATTCAACAATATCAAATAGTCGATATAAACTACAATAAGGAACGATCAGCAAATTTAAATCTATAAAATGGACGTAAATAAGGGGGATATTTGGAAATCTACCTGTTCATCAAAAATATCTATCCTTTTCCTTCAAGAGCTACATGTTTCTATAGTCGTACAAGCAGTCACTGAACATGTTATATTTAAGTTGCTGATAACTTACCATAGTTGAGTTGCAGCGAGCAGAGGATCGTTGTTTTATACATTTCATGAAAACACTTATAAAGTATTTAGTATTTTTCAATTTTTATGTCTTCTAGGATCATATAGAACGTCTAAACGCCTTACTGGTGGTCCAGGGACCACTGTGTAAGAACCACTACTCGAATATATAACATCTAGGTCAAAGTTAACAAACAGTCACAAAATGAGGATGTGTGAGAACAGTCATCCTTGAAATCGGGTAATATCTATTGTGAAATATTCTTAGGAATGCTCAGAAAATGACTGAATTTAGTTTCAGTCTGATCTTCATTGAGTACTCAAACGGAACTATGCTTCAAACCACCAACAAATTCACAAGAATTGAAAATAACATTCAAACGAAAGAAATTCAATGAAAATAGATGTGTCTTCAATAATAACACATTTTTTTCTTTCCTTCTTAATTTTGACATCCTATTACGAGATACCAAATCAAATTCTCATAAATTTTACGTTAATTATTTTCATGTCCATTAACGTCACGTTGTATCGCAAGCTGCGAGTCAAATTAATGCCTTCAGCAATGCAAATTCCGGCAAGCAAGCTGTGTAGTTTGACGATCACATGAGCGTGCTGGAAATCTGCAAGCAATAGCTCCACCAGTGCCGAATGCTGACCGTAAAGCACCAGAAATACATCGTAGGATGTAAACCGTTTTCTGCGGCTGAATAATGGCATATGTCCACCGTGTCATAACCTCACCGTTCATATGCACATTAAACGATGGAATGGCGTACCTAAGACCATGAAAACAGTCTGAGTTATCAGATAATTTTAGGAGTCGGGCATCACGAGCTTCATGAGCAACGTTGCCGCTCCAGTGAACTTAGATTATGAGAGAATAACAAATTCATGAAAGATCGCGGTGTGAATGAAAGCGAGTGTGAATTTGGGGGTTACCGTATGATGGGGTATTTAGATAAGCTTCAAAAGATTATTATTCATAGACTTTTATTCTCCTCATTTCTCTAGACGTCGAGTTTGTGGAGGAAGTTTTGAATGGAGAAAGTTTCAATATTTTGAACTGCAGACAAAAATACCAATAAATTCATTTATCATGAAAAAACAGTCAAAATTGTTGTTACATGAATTGATCAAATACATCTTTCTATTTACTCGAATGCCAACCTCAAAGCTTCTTTCAAAACTCTCTATCTCTTATGATTCTTCAATTTCGCAGGCAATGCGTTAGATAATCGAAATCATCGCTAAAAAGATACTTTTGGATGTGAGAAAAAGATAACTCGTAACCTATTTTCATTTAAATATGGTGTCAAATGAGTTTCGTCACTTTTAGATCATGTTATATAACTTTTCAAATGGCTGAATTACAGGTAGATTTGTGGAACGGTTTCTCTGATAAAATTTTATGCTACGAATGAATCAATTAGCATTCAAAATTTCTGGAAGATCAGGATATATGAGTGATTTGACTGTTTTATCGAAGGGATATCATCCATAGGGGTTGAAACCCGTTCGGTACTCCTGAAGATACTTTTGGATGTCAAAAACATGCAGAAAGATTACTCGTAATCTTTGTCTATTTCAATTGGTGTCAAAGGAGTTTCGTCACTTTTAGATCATCTCAGATACCTTTTCAAATGGCTGAAATACTGTGGTACGGTTTCCCTGATTAAATTGTGTGCTACAAATGGATCAAATAGCATTCAAAATTTCTGGAAGATGAGGATATATCAATGCTCTTGGTTGGTTCCCAAGGAGTATAACCCGAAGAAGTATGAAAATGCTCCTAGATTGTTATTTATTGATAACTAGATTCTACAAGTACATTCCAGAGTTAATTTTGAAGAGTAACCCGATTAGACTCTAACCACTATGTCACTGATCAGAAAGTTCCTCGCATTGCTCCTGACCTTGTCCTGATTGAAAAAAGAGCCAAACAAACTACCCTCATCGAGGTGGTCCAAACAATCTAGTTGATGAAAATGGCGATAGAATTTCTAAATATCGAGAACTTGTGGTGCAAGTGCAGAGACAGAAGGACACGAAACTCGTCAAGACTGTTCCAGTCACCTCGGTGTCCAATTGTATAATTCCAAAAAATCTCGTGTCAAACCTCAGATAACTAGGACTCGGCAAGCCTCTCTATGAGAAATTGCAGTAATCTGATGCTACTAGCTATAGCAGGGACTGTCAGGAAGTTTCTAGAACATGACAGAAATCAACACTACGCAGGTCGCCGCCACAAAAATACCCACCATTGAGACCACCGCCACGGGCCTGATAATTTGGAGGGGTTCCCATAGAGATGGATGCCTCTGATATATAATATATGGAATAAGACGAAGTTTTTTTCTGTGAGGAAGTTTGAAAACCGTAGGGCTTGAAATCCTGATAATTATAATCAAATAATAACAATTTTTAATCTCCTGAATAGTCAAATAGTATAAGTATTAGATATGGTAATAAAAAAACTCATACAACATAAACGTACTCATAAATTTCAATATAATTTTAGCTTAGTTTGCATTGCATACATCACTTTTTGTCTATTATATTTGTGTAGACTTACTTTGAACTATTCTATACAATGTGAAATGGTTTTAAAAGGATTGATAAACTGCTATTCTATTCGGTCCTTTTTACTGTCCGATTATAACGCTACGAAATATCAAAATCTGGAATATGTGCATTGATATTGAAGATATCAGTGAATCAATTGAACAAAATTGAAAAACAACAGTGCAATTCATTTTGAATGTACATTATGGAATGGATTATATGAACTTAGAAATAGCTATTGCTTGATTAATATCATTTTTTATCATAAGTTAAATAAAACTAAGTAGTTTTTCGATTTCCACTATAATTAATTCAAAAACATGACAATATCGTTTCGCCAACACAGTGGCTTCATCAGATGTTGATGATAAACTGAGCTATTACATTGTGGACTGCGTATATTTATCCTGAAGTGCGTGGGGTGGAAATGACCATAGAACACTGTTCTTCTTTTACAGGGGGATGACTATAGAACATATTTCTTCTGAATTGTGGGGATGACCATATAATACTTTTCTTCGATTGCATTATTACTGGAATAAATTCAATAACGGACAATTATTGATTAAAATTTGATCATTTAATAAACTGTTCGATTTCTTCCTCTTATTGATTTCCATGGCTTCTAACAGAGTAAGTTTATAACCTTTTCGCTCTGTATGTAATATTTTAAAGTTGTTGTCAAAGATATGGTTCTCTTCTGAAAGATGTGTTGCATACGTAGAATCGGTTTTATTTTTTTTTTACGTACAATCGGAAAGAAGCTTTGCAAAAAATAAAACCGATTCCACGTATGCAACACATCTTTCAGAAGAGAACCATGTCTTTGACAACAACTTTAAAATATTACATACAGAGCGAAAAGGTTATAAACTTACCCTGTTAGAAGCCATGGAAATCAATAAGAGGAAGAAATCGAACAGTTTATTAAATGATCAAGTTTTAATCAATAATTCTCCGTTATTAAATTTATTCCAGTGAAAATGCAATCGATGAAAAGTATTCTATGATCATCTCCCACAATTCAGAAGAAATATGTTCTATAGTCATCTCCTGTAAAAAAAGAACAGTCTTCTATGGTCATTCCCACCCCACGCACTTCAGGATAATATACGCAGTCAACAATGTAATAGCTCAGTTTATCATCAACATCTGATGAAGCCACTGTGTTGGCGAAACGATATTGTCATGTTTTGAATTAATTATAGTGAAAATCGAAAAAGTACTAAGTTTTATTTAAATTATGTATTTAGATTTTCATCAAGTATCGGCCCAATCGATAATGATCATTTTTATCATTATTTGTCCCAGTTTACCACTTCGAAATTACATACAACGTCACCGAGAGAAAATAATTGAAGTCCTAATTGTCTCTCTGGTTACGTCCTGCCTGTCCAATCTTGAGAAGAACATCTTACTCAACAAATAAATCACGTGTAGCTACTCTGACGACGGTAAAAAACTTCTCCCTCTTTCCTGTTACACATCCCACGTACTAAATACATCTCGAAGGAAACTCCAGCGACAACTTCAACAACCATGGCACTCTTGGATTGCAAGTTGTGTCTTCCCCCTTGAACTAAGCAACTCATAAACGTCATTTACACCGAGTAAACTTCCTCCCAATCTCCTGAAAATAATGGTTTCGGCTGTACTGGAACCGCACCACTCATAAATGAAAAGTTTCGTGATTTATCGTCAGTTTTATAGTTGATAATTACAGTTTTGGGGCTTCGTGATGGGGTATGGTTGGTAAGTTGCTTAGTTTTCGTTCTAGTAGCTCCTGCCGTGAGGTTTGTCTAGAAGTTTTCTATAATAACGCAGTAATGATTTTCTGTTTGCATATTTTGTGTTTATACTATGTCAATTAGGGTTGAATGTAGTACAATATTTATTTGGGGGTGCAGGAAAATAAGAATTCTTCTGAAATTACATAGTCTGACTTTTGTTTCATACTATTTCAATTCAAATATTAAATTAAATTAAACTTTTGGCTCAATGTTTCACGATTATATTTAACAATATGAATTTGCCAACATGTTTCGAGCGTGAGCTCATTTTTAAGACTAAAATACAGTAAGGAACAAACAACAAATTTATATGTATACAATGGATGTAAGGAGGGGGAATAATTGAAAATCTAAGTGTTCATTTACGATATCCCTTTTTTCTTCCAAGAACTGTATATTTCAATTGCCTCTAAAAGGTCTAAACGTTTTCCTTTATTACTTGCGTGTAAGCACTTGGTTTTCTCAAAGTCTATGAAGTGGTTACAGTTAATACAAAATTTGAGAAAACCAAGTGCTTACACGCAGGTAATAAAGGGAAACGTTCAGACCTTTTAGAGGCAATTGAAATATGCAGTTCTTGGAAGAAAAAAGAAGACATCGTAAATGACCACTTTCGCTCGAAACATGTTGACAAATTCATATTGTTAAATATAATCGTGAGAACATTAAGCCAAGAGTTTAACTTAATTTAATATTTACCTATGTTTTATCAAGAGTTAAGCGAGAATTCAATCTCAGCCATATTTCAATTTTGAATTCGAAATGAAACCGCCCAAAAAAGTGAAACAAGAAAATCGAAAATCGAATGAAAAGAGTATTTTATAGTAATTTGGACGAACTGACCGAGAGATATCTGAAATAGAGGGAGGATTCTAAAAGGAACAAAACTTCAAAATGAACAAAAACCATGAAATATTCAACTCTAATTAAAGTTGTATAATGAACTGAAATATTGAGACTGAAACGAAACATAAAAAAAGAAAATGAATTGAAAACAATTGAAATGAACTGATAAATTATATCGCTTATTGATTATAAATTGAATATTTATATATATAGGGCTAACTTAAGTGCAGCATTATTTGTACAATTACCAATATTCGCAATTGTAATTGCAATTAACAGAGATCGAAATAAAACCATTTAGTTTGACCGTCAGTTTAACTTTTGAAAATGGGTTAACACCCCGAAACAATTATCAAGTATTTATTATAAATTCTTTGAAATCAAGCCAAGTGTTTTTATTTAATATATCAAACAATGTTTCACCAAGAGATCAGCAAACATTCAATCAATTTTACTGAATTAAACCTGTGATGTCACATACAAATGTAAAAAACGTATTTTTCCCTCTTTCGAAACAATCCACAATAAAACAGACAGCCTATGAAAAATTATACGATAAAATAAAATTCAGGGTAACTACTTGAACAGGTCATTCAATATTAGGTTGTCCATTTAAAAATGTATTCCTGAAACATTCATTCGTGCAGAATTTAGATTCAGAAATATTGATAAATACATTTCGAAAGTGAAGTAATTTGGACGTAAATATGATAAATGAAACATACGTATAAATGAAACATACGAGGTTTTTGATTGTATCATCAGATCAAAGATGTATAAGTTCATAATTCATTTTTATTTCTATTTAAAAAGTTTCTATTCATGCCTCGATATCCATTTTGTCCCCTTCAAACTAATCTCCTAAGATATAATGCACTTATGCAAGCGCTTCTTCTAATACTCGAAGCACTTCTGAAATGCACCTTCCAGAATGACCATCAGTTTGTTCTTCGATTTCGACTGTATCTCATCAACTGTGGCAAAACGCTTTCCTTTCATTGGTCTCTTCTGTTTTTGGAAGAGTGTTTTGTTTTTGTGAAACGGAGTTGTTTTTAGAAAAATATCACGAACAAGCATTGATGTGTGAGCTGGTGCATCATAGTCCATAATTTGTTTTTCCACAAGTCCAATTGTTTGAGCAGTATTGTTTTACGCAAACGTTGCATAACCTCCTTGTAGTGTTCCTCATTAACCGTACGACCTGTTGGACAGAATTGGATGGTGCACCACGCCGATGTAATCGAACAAAACAGTGAGCAATTCCATCACATTTGATCGAACTTGGCGTGCCCTTTTCCGTCTAGGCTCTTCTGGCCGCTACCATTAGGATGATTGGGGCTTGGTTTCGACGTCATAAGCACATACTCACGTTTTGTCACCAGATATGACCTTCTGGATCGTCGTTGACGTCCTTAAAAATTCTTGAGCGACACTAATGCGACGTTGATTTTGCTCAAAATTTAGCAATTTCGAAACAAACTTCGCTGCCACACGTTTCATGACCAAAACATCCGATAAAATTGCATGGTATGAGCCTAGTGATATGCCAACATCCTCTGCAACTTCCCCTATAGTGATTCGACGATTTTCGAAAACCATTTTCATCACTGTTTTTATGTTTTCTTCTGTCGTTGACGTGGTTGCAACTCCAGGACACTCATCGTCATCAACATCTTCTCGGCTTTCTGTTTGAAGTACGTTGGAGCACTTCATTCCATTTTCAACGCAAAATTTGATACAGATTCTTTGATCTATGTTTTGAAAAATTAAGAAATCGAAGAACACAAAAACGTGAAAACACTTCTCAGTTGTCAAAAACAAACTACTAATAAAAAATGGCTGATAATTTCAATATATGAGAAACGTATGTGTAGCAACATAACCAAAAAAAATTTCGATAATCGAATGTGCACAGTCCTTGAAAATTCAAAATCGCCTTTCTTTTGAACAGACCTCGTATATTGCATATAGTTCGAACAGACAGAAATTGATAGATAAGTGTAAAATGTCTTACTTCCAGACATAATGTGTCTATTATTCAAAGAAGGAAATAAAGGAACCCAGAACATATTTTGCTTATGCTAAAACTATTGAAAATTCCAACGAAATCTTATCATTTCAACCCCAAAACACCGATATAAATTTGACTTTTAATCATAGAAAGACTTTCTGACATTTCCATCTTTTCAATATTTAATTGGACAAGAACGTTATGCGAAACACAAAAGCACCTGCCTAAGTAATTTTTCCTGTTGCAGGAATTGCACCCTGGCACGTCCCGTCCAGAATGAAACAAAGGCTCCCTTTAGAAGCCTTTCAAAATCCCGCACCCTTGTCTCCGGACGTGTTCATTGTTTGGGGCGATGAAGACGTCGTTTTATTTTTAGTGCCCGAATTAACAATGGCCAGCTATTTCGAACATTTCGAATCGATAGAAATCAATCTGATTGCTTTTTAGTGTAATCACTTTCAACCTGCGAGTGAAACACCATCGTGAAACTGGAAAATTTGCAAATCTGTCATTCAAGTATTGAAAAGAAGTGCTTAAAATTCACATTTCACACACATTTTGTAGTGAATATTCAATAATGATAATAATAATAATAATAAGTTCTTTATTCTCAACAGGTATAACACCCAATTACAGAAAATAATAACAATATTAAATACATAACTAAATAATTAGAAAAAAGATTTAACTAAATTTTAAAAAAAGATTCAACAAAGAGCTCAATCTAATCTGAAAAAAATAGTAACTTATCAAACTTCAACTTCAAAGAAATATTACAAATAACTCAATCTGAATCAATTCATTTAGTCAATTTTCGTTGTTCACATAACTCCTGATAATAATTTCTATGGAGTCAAAGTGAATGTCACAATTATTGGCAACTCTATTGAATGTAGACTCCATAGACCAAATGGGGGATTGTATTAGGGAGTTGGTCCTCGGAGTCTCTAGGTGGAATAATTCTGTATTACAAGAATTTTGCGTAGAAACACGAAATTTCAGAGCAGACAAGAGAGGAGGACAATCAATACTATTGTGCAGTAATTTGTACAAAAATTTGAGTTGTTAAAGTTTCTCTCCTGCTCTGCAATGAGATAAAACTGAATCGACTCAATAATTCGTTATGATTGAATCCTCTCTGTGGATAAATTTTATTCTCCCTCCAAACTAAGAATTTCAAGAACCTTCTCTGAATAGCCTCAAAATGGCGTTGATGTCAAGTGTAAATAGGATGCCAGATCATGCTGCCATACTCCAAATTGCTACGGATTAGGGTATTAAATAGTCCTATGAATGTTGAGGAATTATAGAAATGTTTGTCATTACGTATAACGAATCCATATATTTTCGCAGCAGATGAAATAAGTTGGGTGATGTGTGGGACAAAGGAAAGCTTCTGGTCGAAGACTTACCAAGATCTCTCGCCTTATCTGAACGAGAGAGAACCTGACCACCGATATTATCAACAACTAAAAATTCTAGAACTCGCAGAAGGTTTCCTCCCATTTCCGTACACATAATGTAAAATTAGTGTTTCATTCTGCAATTGCAACGAATTATCTACAGTCGACTAAGCAGCCAACATCCAGAAAATGTTCTCCACGACTCGACAATCATTGTTAACACTTTCTATAAGCTTTATCTCGTAGCTCCTAACAAGTTTGCTCTATTAAATCAATTAGGTGAAAAGGAATTGCCAGAAACTTTATATTGGATTCCGGTCGAGTTCTTCGAGTTGTTTAATGTCGTTTTCATTCTTGTTATGGTAATTATCATCTGGCGCTTGTGGTTTTCTATTATTTTTCGAGATAATGTCCGTATAAAATTGCACAAACGGCACAAACTTATTCCACCCTCATTATGCAAATTGTTTCTCTACTTCGCTCGAGTCAGACAAGCGTCATCTGCTATTTATTGTATATAAACGATTTTGTTTACGTTTATCCGAAAGAAATGCTAGTTTCTGAGATAAATCTGAACACTGTTTCAAAATAACCACTTGGTAGGTACCTATATTTGAAGCATTTCGAAATATTGCAACCCTGTTAGAGGCCATGGAAATCAATAAGAGGATGAAATCGAACAGTTTATTAAATGATCAAGTTTTAATCGATAATTCTCCGTTATTAAATTTATTCCAGTAAAAATGCTATCGAAGAAAAGTATTCTATGGTCACCCCCCACAATTCAGAAGAAATATGTTCTATGGTCATCCTCCTGTAAAAGAAGAACAGTATTTTATGGTCGTTTCCACCCCACGCACTTCAGGATAAATATACGCAGTCCACAATGTAATAGCTCAGTTTATCATCAACATCTGATGAAGCCACTGTGTTGGCGAAACGATATTGTCATGTTTTGATTTAATTTTAGTGAAAATCGAGAAAATACTCAGTTTTATTCAAATTATGTATTTAGATTTTCATCAAGTATCGGCCAATCGATTAATGATTCGACTTTTTTTTTCTTCAAGTCCTGTTATATGTCCTAACCACATCATCCTTTTGGTTCTCACTGTATTGTTTATAGAAGATTCGTTACTTCATTCACTTATTTCTTCATTTGTTGTCCTTTTCCAAACCTTCCTACTTACCAACCGCCATATATTCACCTCAAGACTTTAGTTTTGAATATTTTTAGGGACAGTTTTTTTCAAATTTCGTTTTCATGTTTCCCAGCAAATATAATCACATGCTTCAAAATTGATATGTCTACTCTTTCCTTCTTTTTTACCTTAGATAGTTTTCGATTTCAAGATATAAAACAGTCCTTTCATACTTTTCGCAACTTTTATTCAGCAAATGATTTATTATATTTGTTCTACTAATAAATTATTATCGTAAGTACAATAGGTAATAGCAAATCAGTTCGCTGAATTCATTTTCCATGATTAAAATATATAAGTTATATTTTTCTTTGAGTTCTTGCTAGCTTCAGAATTGGAGGAGTAATTATCTACCACTCTAGCAAGTTCCGAATTGAATGTTAGTTCTAATGATGAAAACTTTCAGCACTTTTGAAATGGAATTGACTATTCCTTTTCAGTCATTCTCTGGCAAATCTCATTTTAATGGGGCTTTTGAAAGTAGTGAATTTTCTTTACGTCTAAAGTTGGCAGGAAAATTACGGTGAAATTGAAATTACAGCATCTTGGATCGTATAAAACGATAAAAAATATATCTGGAATATCCTAATTTTATCTACTCATATTTCGAGTTCGAAATTGGTTGAAACTACACCATAAACTGTAATATTTCTCTGAAAAACCTATACGGTACCTAGTTAGTTCTAGGTAAATGAAAAATTTACAGCTAGATTGAAAATTTCAAAGATTTTACTAAAGTTCAAATCCTTTTCATTTAATTTGATAAATGTCTATAATATTAACGAGGACAATATTGACTGAAAGTGTTAGAACTGAAAACTAAGTTGGAAAACGATAAAATTTTAGTATAATTATGGTGATTAAAAAATTTCAGATATATTTCATTGAAAATTGAACGAAGAAATGAAATACCTAAATGAATAAAACGAGCATCCATTCAAAATCGCTGTTTAGATTCCAGAAAGATATGGCCTCTTAGAAATGGCCTCCCTAGCGAAATAAATGTGAGGTCTGCCAATCTGAAGAGTTAACGCGGACGTCACATTATTAGGCATCTTCATTTTAAATTTTTGGTTGGTTCTGTTGAAAGTTGAACAGTTTCTTGTGTGCGTTTCTTGTTCATTGTTTTTTATATAATCAACAAATTCTAAGTAGCCGCTATAAATTGCTACAAACTTCAATTTCTTCCAATTATACCATATATTTCAAAACTAGCTGACCCGGCCAACGTTATTTTGCCATATAAATTATTATATATTTTTTATTTTCAATGTTTTTAGCAATAACAGGCTTATTTTAATGTTAAAAACCTCATTTTCGTTGACGTTTCGTCGTATATCACAACTTTGCCAAAACTAATGAATAATTGAATTTTATGAATTACTATAGATATCATAATGTCAAACTTATTTTAAAAAAAAATCAAATTAGTTTTTTTGTATTTTCACATATTGATTTTTAGTATCAGAGGAATATTTCTGGCTTAGCAATCGCTTCGGAAGTTTTAGTCTTCTTCACCATGAGGAAACCTCTGAAAAACTCATGGTAGGCCAGATGATTCTTATAAGTGTGATTTATATATACATATATATAATTACATATAGTCGACTTTTATACTTATCCAGAATATGTATATTAATTGGTTTATGTGTGTGAAATTGAAGGTAGATCTGAAAAAAATTAGTTTTGAGATGTGATGTTTGGTGATTGTTGTGTATTCTTTTTACGAGTGTTATTTGTAAGGTTTATCAAATCGTTGTAAATAGAACTAAGATGTCTGTTCTTCAATTTACTGTGTTTTCAAATTTTCAAGAATGTGTAACATTTCTGAAATTCCTTTACATCTCTTGTCTTTTTCAGCTGCTAAAATCTTTGTACTGTTATAATCAGAATCGTGTTTTTCTGTTATTTTATGATTATGTAAGGCTGTTATTTGAGTTTTTGAGTATTTATGCACTTTAATTCTTTCTTTCAGTTTTTTCTTATGTTTGTCCTGTATAGCATTTACTACAATTATTACATGGTATATTATAAATTTTTTTTTCTAAGCTACTGTTTCACTCTTTAATTTTGTATATATTTCTTTGATTTGATTTTTGGCAATAAATCAATTTTGAATATATATATATATATATATATATATATATATATATATATATATATATATATATATATATATATATATATATATATATATATATATATCACTACATAGTATAGAACAAAGTCGCTTTCTCAGTAAATCTGTAAAATCTTCTCGAAAATTAGCCATTATTTGTCGTAAAAAGTAAATGACGGAAAAATATTTTTGTGGGATATCCATAAGAGATAGACATATACCATAGGTAGTTTTCTGTAGACTTTTTCAAGGTGTACAATACTTAGTACATTATTTTGATGAATCTCGTAGGAATCAGCCTGCATTTGCAATGTAAACGAAAACAATGTAACTATTTACGACATCACATCAGAAACCTCAGAAAAAACAGTATTTCTCCACTATTTAATGGATGCTATTATACATATATACCTTCCTCTTCGCTCTATCTATTAAAAAAAACGCATGAAAATCCGTTGCGTAGTTTTAAAGATTTGAGCATACATAGGAATATAGGGACAGAGAAAGCAACTTTGTTTTATACTATGTAGTGATCATGCAGCGTGTGTTTCGTCAGAATTTGTTGACATTTGAATGATTTAACTACATTCTAAAACACTGTCGAAAATATTCCACATTGAATTCTAACTGGGATTACCTAGACTTCAATACAACTCAGTTGTATTAAACTCTTGATAATGGGACAGTGGCCCGAAGAGTATGTGAGATGTCAAGAGGTTTTGAAGGTTTTCGCTGAAATTTTCAAAACCTTCTCTTTTTAAATTGTTGCATATTTCAATCTAATTTACATGATATTGACTTGTGGCATTTTGGACAAATAACAGTACCAAAAAAGTCATGTTACTATATTCGACAAGTGTTATCTATATACGAGCCGGATACGTCAGATTTTCCAATAAACGTCATTGAACTACTCATCATGTCACACGATAAATTCGGCGAAAATTGGCGGAAACTATATTCGCAATCAATTAAAGTCCGAAGCAGAATCGACAATGATTCACGGACGCCTATAGATTCATATCTGCCCTCGAAAACATAATTAAAACCCGAATTCCGTTTCGCACAATTCGAAAAAATTAATCTATTTCCGGTCGCCATATTTTCCGGAAACGACGTGATCATCGCAAGCCATCGTCCAATCGAATATTTTTCGTGTATAACACGTTGATCTCTCGTCTGGCGCGAACCGTTTAATATAAATGCAAATGTCGGGGGGCTCTGGGGGGTTCAGTGGGGGAGCCAAGAGGACACGGTCGAGCATCTACAAAACAATAACCGCCTATTAGAGAGTCATATTCGGTTGAACTGCAGGAATCCTGGACAATGTACACCAAATTCGTTTGGCGATTGATGCCAGCTAGTTTAGCGAGGGTTAATAGGATTTCGCAACATTTTACGAGGTATTCGCGATTAAACGGTAAATATTAACTGTTTTATGCAGCGATTTTGCAATTTGCGGGGTTATAGAGGATCCTCGTGTGGAAGTTCAGTCTATTTTGGGACTATTGAAATCATAACGTTTCTCTTGCAGGCAAAACAGCAAAGTACCGAATCTTCTGAGTAAGATACTATGAATAGAAATAGGAAAAGCTCTGAATGTGAGTATTTATTTGAAATATTAAATGAAGAAATGTTTTAAAATAGTTTCCTTCTGAGGAAGAATCCCCCTTATATTTTTGCATTTAATTCTGAAACACTCTGTATATATAACTGACAAATATTCCCGTGTCACAGTGTTAGTTGATAAACTTCTGATGAAATTTCATATGTATACTCGATAAATCTGAAAATCTACCTATTCATTTATTTTCAGTATCCCTAAATAGTGGAGTAGTATATTCCTGAGAATTGTTTTCGTTTTTGAGCAAAATTTTCATTCTTGAATTTTTCACATATCCACCCTTCTGTCACCGATTCTTATGTTTTAAGTATCTTCCACATATTCTTAATTCATAAAACAAAGTCGTGTTAGTAACAAGTTTAACCATTCGAACCTTGAGAACAGTTGGACGATTTTATGATTTGTGTGTTTTTGGATTTATCTTTGAAATCATTGAACAAAACATCCAACGTGAGAAGACGAAGCTCTGACATAAAACGGTGGAGAAATGAATACCTTTGACAAGAGATGAAAGTGGATTGACGAATCATCACTGACACTCGTGACAAGGTAAGAGCGGTAATCTCTCTTTCTCGAATTATATGTAAATGTGACACAGTTACCGTCATATTTCCAGTGCAAAAGATGAGCTAAAACTTGCCAAATATATGTTCATTACTGGCAAAAGTGTTTTTATAGGACTGAAAGATAAGGTACCTCCATCATTAACATCAGATTTCATCTACGGTGTTCCTTGCTTAAATTGTGAAGGGGTTTATATGGGTCAAACTTCGCAGACCATTAAAAGAAGTATAACTCTTCATGAAAGTGATGTTAGACTATGCTCGGATAGATGTGCCTTAGCACTACATTCTCAAAACAGGCACATCGCTTTGACTTTGAAAATGTTGGAAAACAGGATGTAGCTGGTAGTTACCAGAAAAGGATTGTTTTGGAAATGGTCGACATAAATAACAATACCAATAGCATTAATAAGAAGACAGTCGTTTCCAGGCGCAGCTGCATTTACAGTTATTTACTTTCAGATCATTTTAAATAACCTTCGCAGACAGCCCACAATTTTAAAAGACTTTTTGTGTTATGTACTCAGTATGACATTTCTTGTTACAGTGATTTACTCTCTCGCCTTCTGTGCTTTTTCGGTGACATTTTTCTGTGCTCCTGTCATCTCTGTTCTATTGTTTCTATAGTTGATTGGTTAGTTCATGATAATTTTTATATAATTATATTTTACATCTTAACATTAATATCCAGGTTCCTGTGCAATATCACGTATATTTTAAGTACACACACTCCTGTTGATGGTGTTGGCCAAACTTTTTACCTAGTTAGCCGTAAGTTGTCAAAAAAAATTATCATGATATTTTTGTTAACATCTGTTATTTTAGAGTCCTGATGAAGACTATGATCATCGTCGAAATATAGACCAGGCAAACATATTGGTTAAAATTTATTCAAAGTGGCCTTATATTTTGCCGATAACCCATAATATTTCTGTTTAAATTACAAAGCAATAAATTATTGTTATATATATATATATATATATATATATATATATATATATATATATATATATATATATATATATATATAAATATATACCTTTACAGTGTAATTATAGGTCTAGCAGGCGCAAAACATAAATAGTAGTTTCTTTGTGTCGCGTTCGCAATTTACTTGGCAAAAAACGTATTTCGTAATAATAAGAACGTCGTTGAAAATAACCAGAAATATGACTTTATTACCGTATGAATAATACAGAAGGCTGTAAAGCGCTTCTCGTTACGTGAGGATCTACGACCAATCGTTTTTCTCTGCATTATGCAGAACACAGACAAAGGAATTCGCGTTTAAGGATTCAAATGGGTTCAACCGACAGATGTACTTGGAACGACTATCTTTTATTTTCAGTGACTGGACGTTTTATATATATATATATATATATATATATATATATATATATATATATATATATATATATATATATATATATATATATATATATATATATATATATATATATATATATATATATATATATATATATATATATATATATATATATATATATATATATATATATATATATATATATATATATATATATGCACTACCTTACATTATAGCATAGCTGACCATGTAAAATATGAACAATGTTATGTTTCCATTATCCTTCTAGGGATAAATGTTAGAGAATATTGAAATCAATGCCTAAATTCATTGAAAGCGCGAGACAGTTAACTGTTTCGTACTACAAGGAACTCATCAGTTACGAAAAAAAATCAATGCTCACATACCCTCTTATTGATCATAAGACAGAAACATACTGTTAAGTCGTATTCATTTATAATACAGAGGATAATAAATATCTAAAATCTTAGGAAACAATGGAGAGAACATGAATACACCTAACATTGAAAGTTCCACGCGATCTCATCAATTGAGATACTTCATTTTAGAATTGTAGTTTTTGTGAACAATAAACAATCACATCTCATTTGATGAAATAATGCCATTTAGTTTGCCGTTGTAAGAACTCTCGCATATCATTACCAAAGTATCGTAAATACCTTGTAGTACGAAACAGTTAACTGTCTAATACTTCCAATAAATGTAGGCATCAATTTCAATATTCTCTAACATTTAGTTGTAAGACGAAACAGTATACTGTCTTGTGTTTCCATCAAATGTAGGCATGGATATCAATGTAATTTACGTTTATCCCATGAAGGAAAACGAAGGTATCACCATGTACATAGTCACATGACATATAGCTCTGCTGTAAAATTCTCCTGATTAATTCGTGAAGGAAAGTATCGAAAGAATATCATAGTATAATCGACATATTCGATATTGCTTTCGGCTTTGCAATATAACGTAATAAAACCTATTCCATACCCATTATAATCCTCCAAGTAAAGGACAATCTACAACTTGAAGCACCCACAGTGCATGAAATAAGTAAGTTCAGCTTCGTATAATAGACTAATTCAGTGTTCGTAACATTAAATTGGATCGCGAAATTCGATGGTCACGAGAAGGAGGGGAAACCTGATGCAATTGTGCACTAGAGTTCAGTTTAAACTGTAATTGAGATAAGGTAATTGGTCTAATTGAAACATATTATTAGTAAATCGATAGTCTGGAATGTGCTGGGTATACCATTTGAGGAAATTTGTAGCAGAGAAGATCGGAATGAAATTTCGTCCGATTAGGAAGAGAAAGCTGTTCTTTCAGCTAGCTCACTGATTACTTGAAGATTCTCGTGGCGAATATGAATAGAGAACTAAGAAATTGGAGTTGAAAATCGAAATACATCAAACGAATTTTCAGGAGGTTGATTACATGAGTTTTAAAAAATTCAGAATCTCCATTCACTCTAGATAAAGAGTGTCTTCAGTTAGGAAGGCTATAACATGTCAATTTAACCTTCGTACAAGAGCATGAATTAGGTACAAAACGAAGTTTGTCCAATACGTGTTAGTAAAACTACTTCTTAAGAGAACTACGGTGAAGACAATTCCGACATATTCCTCATTTTGAGACACAAATCCATAATTCATAATCTCCTTATTCCCATGGACGTTTACAATCAATTATGGTTATTTTTGATACTGAATACGTCCTATGTCTTTACTCTACAATCAGTGATTGAGACATTCAAGATATGAATATAATTTGTCATGATATATTGAGCTTGAAACTAATGCTGGTCCTCTTCAATCTGAGCCACTTGTGTATCCTTTGGATATCTTCTTTATAATCCTTTAGAACCATAAGAAAAAGATTTCTGGAGGTGCTGGAAACTTTCTCACAATAATGACTCTGATGGTATAGGTGTCAGTGAATCAGCAAGTTATCTGCATACCTCAAAATGTCGAACGTTATGACCTGATGCTTTTTAATGTGGCATCTGGCAGCGTAGCGACATACTGGTTGAGTCTATGTTTTTGAGGTGCGACAATCGTTTTTTCGAGAAGGTCATTGCAGCAGCAGTGAGCTTGCTTCAGCAGTTGATTTGTGGATAGAGCTTACTCGGTGGAGCAGTGATTCTAATATGTTAGCCTGCCATTGATGATAACTTCCAGTTATTTCGCCTTGTCTTCTCAGGGAATCGGTTTACCGTTCAGTAGAATTATTTCATGTTTCACCTGTTCAAGAAACGACTATTGTTTCTTGGAGCTGCTGCAGTCTGGTTGTCAAGGCGGTTTTGTCGATGTACTGTTTACGTCCTTCGTGAAGAGTTTGTAAAGCAACAGTGATAACACAAAATTTTGCGGCAGTTCTGGTACAGTTGCTTGTTGGGTGGTGTGGGTGCTTTGCCCTCTTTGATGCCGCCATTATTGAGAAGACGTTACAAGCCGAGCCATGGTCCTCGGTGTACTGCTTCAAAAATCTTGAAAAGAAGCCCCTCGTGTCACACCTTACCAAACACTCTGAAGACGTCGTACATGGTGACGACAGTTGACTTAATCATATTGGAGCCTCCAGCATTGAAGAATATCACTAGACGGAGAACTGGGTGCACGGAAAAAGTTCTGCTTGCAAGCTGAACTGATCGTCTGGAAAGAGTGATATTATCGAACGATTTCCTTGAGCATCGACAAATGATACGTCTGCTATTTCAGCCAGATTTGGGAGAATAATGATCCGAGTGGAGTACTCGAGGTTATGTTCATCCTGATTTATGAATGAAGCTATTACATCTGCGCTTTTCCGACATCTTGTTATAGTAAAGCCATGTTGTTTTCGAAGTAATCTATACTTCTTTGTATACAACTGAGATCGCTAGCTAAGTACTGAAAATAGCACCTTGGTCGTACTTATTATCGGTGAAAGTATGTTTCCAGTGGATTTGACGACTGATACCTTGGGTGTTCGCTAGATGGCACACATTATCCAGTTTGTAGTTATAATTCGTCTTTCTAAGAATAGGTTGGAATATTATATACAATATATTCCAACAATACATAATGTATTAATGGAGGGTTATATTTTCATTAATATCTGGTGAAAATAATCTAATGTGAACAGTGATATTCTATGATAGACGTTGGATCAGAGGGTATAATTTTATCCATTATGTGGTTATATTGAAGTGAATATTGTTGTAATTGAAATTTCACTTATTGTTATGGTGTAAATGACTGAAATGTAGATTAGTTACTCATATTGTTCCATTATACACACTTGTCATACTTGCAGTATTTATATTATGATGTGTGTTTGCATCCTCGACGTAAAATCAATCCCTCTAACACTAGAGGAGTAGCAAGGGCTACGAAGCCGACATCAAGTTTTAATCTTAACGAGTATCTTAATATGCGTTTCGCGTGACTCCATATAATTAGCGTATTTTGTTAACTTTTCTCATTGTCTCCCACTTAAAATTATTAACGTTCGCTTTCTTTTCCTTGGCTAATTGCGATAGTTTCGATTAAAATAATGGACTTAGAATTAGGCGTTTTGTATTCTTCTGATTATTGCCAATCTTCACTATTTATCTGTTAGAATTAACTTTGAACAGAAAAAAGATTCAATAGAAATAATTTATCGATTCCGTTGCAGAAATTGACCAAAAATCTTCCAATTTCTCTAAAATATATCTATATGTAAAATAATAATATATAATAATAAAGTTTATTGGGAAACATTCCTTACATTGTGAAATTACATTCATTTAATTGATAAAATTACGAAGAAATTACGAAATGAGAAGAATGCTTACAAAAGGACTGAATTCAGTTTTGAGTCTGATCTTTCATTGAGCTCTCGAACAAAATATTGGTTCAAACAAAAATAAAATAATATACAGTTTATTTGAAACGAAGAGAAAAATGTGTCCATGTGTCCTTCAAATGGTGAGAGACATTCGTGGTAAACAAATAAACAAACATATGATACAAGAAATGGATTCATACATTATTGCTAGCTATTTTATGTGTAGGAATAAGTAGCACATCACTGTTCCTTGTCGAATACCCATGATCGCTATTCAATTTGATAAACGTGTCTTCTTTTTCTTTAACATATAGTAAACTTCTATAAATATATAAACAAGGTAGGGTGACTGTGTGATTATTAATGAAGATAGGTTCACAAGAAGTTAGTTGATGAATATTTACTCGAAGTATTCCCTTCTGTGTAATTAATACCTTATTCATTTCTGTAGAGCAGCCCCACAGCAAACATATATTTATTTATATTATAATTTGGATGACTATATACAAGACTGTAAAACACATTGATAACAAACGATTCTCATATTGTCACGAGTTTTTTTTTCACCGTGAACAATTTACAGATTAACACAGGTTTACAATTTTAATTTCGACACTTTAAGGATATTTTATAGTATTGATATCTTATATAAATAAACATTGAATACATCTTTCAATATCAATTATATTGAATACATCTGAAACCTGCATATTTAACACTATACCTATTAAAATTTTGTCGTCTTGATTTGTTGTTTCTTTCTTTAGGGCTATCTTGTAATAACACTTACATTTCCTCTCGGAAATTTTCGTCAATTTTTCTCATATTGCAACTACTTCATCATTCGTCAGACAACCATTACATTTCCAATACAAAATTAAAAACAAAGTGTTCAGAACTAGAGCAAGAATGAAGTCAAAGAAAACTTGTTTCAACAATTTATCGAAATGTTCAATTTGAAGCAGACTAAAAGAATCAAAAATTAGACAGACTACACGTATAAAAATTGAATAAAGAAATTCAATATTCTTCTGAAACAAAATACCTCCTTCAGTTATGAAAATCGTAAGAATAAGTTTTTATATTATCGATTTTATAGAAATATGCTAATAAAGTACAACCAGTAAATGTAGGTAATCAACTTTCTACGGTGCTGTATTATTTTCTTTACCACTCGCAATATATCATGAGGTATTTTAGTGAGTAATTACGGCAAGAATAAGAGGAGAGAGGTATGTTTGGGTAATTAGATAAATTACAGTTAAGTGGAACAGAGAGGAAGAGAAGCCTGAAAGTTTCTCTTAGGTTACTTATTGTATTAGTGAAGTTCGAAATGGCCACCAAACATTTCGCAATTGTATATATATATATATATATATATATATATATATATATATATATATATATATATATATATATATATATATATATATATATTTTATATATATATATATAACAGTTTAATATATATATATATATATATATATATATATATATATATATATATATATATATATATATATATAATGGGTGATTTTTTAAGAGTTAAGTTGGAAGATAATGAAAATGAAGGGGAGTATTACTGTATATTCTGCTGCGAAAAATATGAATCTCCACCTAAAGAAGACTGCATTATGTGCGCTGAATGTAACAACTGGCACATGATAAATGTACCTCCGGTCAATCTAGTACCGCTTACGTATGTGATTTCTGCCAAACAAAATAATTTTGTAATACTTATAGATATTTGTTATGTCGTTCACAATTACCCCATATCGTTCCTATTTTCCCCGCGGACTGATCTCAATTACCCCATATGATATCGGGTAAATAAGAACGCCAATATTTTTTATTTTCATTGATTTTTTCAGTTTAGAGTTTATTTTCAAACATTTTTATTAGAGTTATTTGTAAGTAGATTAGTAATGTTAATGTTGCAATAAAAGTTGATTATATTTGTGACTTTCTTCCCATTTTTTTAGGCGTTATAAGTAAGGTGTTCCCAATTACCCTTAGCGAGCCAATTTGTAATAACAATAATAATTTTCATTTCGCAGAGGACTATACGAAAAAACTCAAGGATCATGAAGGAATTTACAGAATTCTAACAAGTATTTACCACAGTACACAATTGACCCTATAAAATATTTAACGTACAAACACAATTTCCATTGATAATAATGGATTCGTGGTTTCTAGTATAAGGCAGTCAGTTTAACCATCTGTAAACTAATCTCAAGCTCACTCGTGGTGAAGTAATTGACGTTCCAGGAGAGGAAGACATCGGAGAAGTCTCAGAAGTCATTTGGTCGCATATCCGCCATTAACAAGCACTACAGATATGAGGGATGAGACGGCATAAGAAATAGCATAACGTCTGCGAATAATATGAGAACTTATAGAGCCGTCAGTTGTGACGTCTTTGTATTTGTCGCGGCGGGACCGACTGATATGAAAATGAGGTATGAACTCCTCTAGGAGTAAGTAATGCCACTCTGTTTCGGTTATCTCCCACGAAGAGATTAATGGTAGACGAGTGGCTGTTACACGTTTCCATTTTAAAAATTGCATTTTGAAGTTATATCTTTCTTTCCGTTCATATTTTGTGCACGTGGAAGTTTCTGAAATACACTACATATTTTGAATATGTTCAACTTTTACCAATTCATAACTCCAGTCTACAAGTACTACGAAAATAACTGTTATTGAATTCTCCACATTACTTGGTGAGATATCATGGAAAATGAAATTCAAACACGAATTGAAATGTTCAGATTCTCTATGAAAGGCGATTAAGTGTTCAACTACTCAAATGAATCGTCTAACTGCTTTGAATGATGAGGTGATAATCAACAAAACAACTGCAAAATGTGAAGATACCATTGAACCACTAATTTCATTCGATGAAGTGAATTTGTTCCTATCTTCAATAAAAATATTGAAATCTTTATTCTCAACAGGTATAACACCAAATTACAGAAAATAATAACAATGTTGAATACTAACTGAATAATTGAAATGAAAAAGATATAACAGAGAGCTCAATCTAATCTGAAAAAAAATAGAAACTAATAACGATAATATAGCATTCAACGAAAAATAACAGAGAACTCAATCTAAATCAATTTATGTTAGTCAAATTTCTTTGTTTACATAACTCCTGACAAAAACTTCTATGTAGTCAAAGTGAATGTCACAATTATTGGCAACTGTTTTGAATGTTCCCCATGAACCAAACGGGGGATTGTATTAGCGAGTTAGTTCTTGGAGTCTCTAGGTGGAATACGTATTACGAGAATTTTGCCTAGGAACACGAAATTTCAAAGCGAACAAGAAAGGAGGACAATCAATACTATTGTTCAGTAATTTGTACAAGTATTTGAGTGATAAAAGTTCTATCCTGCTGTGCAATGAGATTAAACTAAATCGACTCAATAATAATATTAAAATATTTTCCATTACGTACAACGAATCCATATATTATCGAGGCAGATAAAATGAGTTGCGTGATGTGTGGGACAAAGGAAAGCTTCTGGTCGAAGACAACACCAAGATCTCCCACCTTATAAGAACGAAAAAATCCTGACCGCTGACGCTGTAATCCCAGTCAATTCGGTCTCTTTTTCTTGTGAAAGAAAGAGCATTACGCTTTGACACATTAAAACTCAAATAATTGTCCTCACACTAATCAGCAACATGGTCCAGCGCAAGCTAAAGTTGAACACAGTTGTTCTGTGATCTAATTTCATGATATACATAGTTTCAAATCGTCTGCGAACATCAAATGTGGAGAGTTTTTTATCCATCAGATCATTTACGAAGAGAATAAATGACAAAGGTCCAATATTAGACCCTTGAGGTGTTCCAGAGGTAGGTATGAACTCAGACGACTGTATACAAATGATTATTTGTATTCAATAGCGTTCCTTCAAGTTGAATTTGTAATTCTTCGATAACTTAACACTTTGTATGCTTATACTGTGCAAGTCACTCGTACTTTTTTACTTTGAAAACACATTGGTTGAATTCAAATAATCGTCAATATTCATTTACAAAAATGAAGAGAACTTAGAGTTGCGTTATCAGTTTGGCCATTTACGATAGGTACTTAGTATTATATTGATTTTCTAATTGAAAGATGGGCGATACAAAGAGCTTGTGAAAAAGCTTAATGGACTTTCAAACTACACAATTGTCGTCCTCATAATGACAATTTACTACTTCGAGTAGCTTCAAAGTTACTTCAATCGAACAACCTGAATTAAAGCGATCAAGATCGAAACTGAGAGTGTAAATATTCCGAAGTGACATCTAACGGAATGAAATGCAACCAAACTGACAAAAGTGAAAACATTCTGTAATCCAAGACGAAACATTCTCGTATTTTAGATTGACAAATGACACATAACACAACTCTCTCATCAGACATTATTTCATATTTTTTATACGTATATATATTTTATAAAGACGCAGAATTTCATTTCTCTCTGTACAATTTTACTGGAATATTTACTTAATGTTCGAACGCCTGTTCAGTCGATGTAGGTCCTCGAGTATCTTAAAGGACTGAGAGGAAGGTTTCTTCCTTGGCATCACTCCAATCTAACGTCTCTACGTCTATCTCGACAATATGTGATTGAAGGATCTCTACAATTTTCAAGTCAAATGAAACTCGTTAACGTGTCAGTCGCTTTGAAAGCTTCGTGACTCGATGGTATTCAAGAAATGTTGAAATTAGTTGTTAATGAATCTCTGATGAGATCTTCTCGACTTAAATAGCAGATATAACCTTGTGAATAGAGTCTTATATAAGGACTTATATACTATTATGTATAATCATTTCTGTTTACGTTTCGCTATGAATTGAATCTCTGTTGAAACTTTTACTGGAAAACTATTTATTAATACATAAATAGTAACGATATAAGGGTTCGAAATCCGGGTAAAGCATGGAAGTTTTTGTATGTAAAAGAATTCCAGCAGTTAAAATTGTGAATATATCAGAAGGGTAGTGTAGGAACATGCATTATTATGTTCTTAAATTTGCTGAAAATTACTCGAAATATTGTTTTGGAATGGAGAGATAGCGAAAACTTCATTTCGAAATTTTTCGCATATAAAAAATGTATGAAAATATTTTAAGCATACTCAACTATAAAAATGGAAAACAATTATTTCGAAATCGGAGAGAAAATACTCGCTCAGTGATGAGCCTATGTATGAAAGCATATATAATTATTATAAGATTTATAATAACTACACATCATATGATAATTTCAGTAGAAGCAAAAATTGACTGAAATGAATTGTTTCAGATTTAGTTCTATGTATTATTTATTATTAAGTACTATAATACAATAATACTATGTATTTCTATTATTTTGTTATTAGTTACTTTTTGAGTTTTTCTCAGATTAGAAAGAGCTCTTCGTTATATTTCTTTCCATTTTATTTATTCAGTTATTAGATATCATTCAACACTATGTTAATATTTTCTGTGATTGAGAACTATAACGTTGAGATTGAACTTTTCTTCTTCTTCTTCCTTCGATTTTGGCCGACTATGGACCAAGTGAAATAACTTTTCATGAATATTTTTCTCCATTCTTCTTTTCCTCCAATACTCCTTCTTTCGTTCTCCATGCTTTTTTTCTTTCTTCTGTCCATTTTGCTCCAGTCTTATTTTTTTGCTTTTCTCGAAAACACCCGAATCCCTTGATATTCTTCCTGAATTCTTCTTTCCTCTTCACATCCTCTCCATCGATTTCCATCTCTTCCATGTCTTTCTGACCTCCTTAATCCATGTTATTTGAGTCTTGGTGTTTCTGTCGAAGTAATTGAATAGTCTCTTGGTCAGTCTTCCTTCATTCATTCTTTTAATGTGTCCGTAGAAAGTCACTCTTCTTCTCCACATTATGTCAATCATCTTCTCTGTTTTTATTTTTATGAACTTATTATTATTATTATTCTTATCATTAAAATCATTAAATATAAGCACAAAAAAGCCTTGCAGTACGTGGCAGTAACTTGAAATGTATAT
Organism: Henosepilachna vigintioctopunctata; assembly: GCA_030704895.1. Lineage (NCBI taxonomy): Eukaryota > Metazoa > Arthropoda > Insecta > Coleoptera > Coccinellidae > Henosepilachna > Henosepilachna vigintioctopunctata. Next base: position 5,585,999 of record JARQZJ010000121.1, on the reverse strand, counting down.
TTTCTGTTGACTTTCAGAAAATGTCGCATTTGTCATATGAAGGAGTGCTAATTTTAGCGCTGTGTTCTCGACTGCATTTCGAGAAGCATATTTTATCCGCAGCGGTGGAAAACATCCCAGTTGGCGGAGAAAGCTTCCGTATGGAGCTACAGAATCTCGCTGCGCCCAATCTTGTGGAAACGAAAAAAATAATAATTGGGTTTTCAACCTCGGGCTATTAATTCTTACCCTCTGTTAGCGCGTGATTTTCCTTGAATAAAATCGCTCGACGTGTATGAAATGTGCATGGCGTGGAGCCATTTAACAAAACAAATCGGGAAAATGTGTAATTTCAGATTTATGGGATTTTCCAGAGGTATCGATATCCTTTGTGGGGGTGAACGCTTTTCCGATCGTCCGTCATTTTCATTTGGAGCATTGTTCGTTCCAATTTTCAATGAAGACATTCGTTTTATCATCGGACGTCCGAAAATGAAGAATGATCAATTTCCACCATAGTTCAGAATTTAATTATCGGAAAACTGCCTGCAGTTATACACGCATAGGATGAGAGAACTGGTTTCATTACTCGGAATATGCGGATATTAAACTTGGTTTGAATACATTGATTCAGAAAAGAACCAGAATATTATACCATCTAAATACTTCTTAATTTTCTTTTTCGACATAGAACAGAAGTGTTTTCTGTCTTCAAATCTATACGTCGCTTGAGAACAATGACTGAGTGATAGAATATGAAAAACATTATGAATATTCCATGATAGTTACAGCTGATATTTCTGAAATTGTCAAATTCCTAAATGAAGAAACTCTTTAATACCCAATTAAAGAAAGTAATAACATAAAGCTGAAAAGTAGCAACCAATAACAAAATGGACAATAATTCCCAACAATCACAAGTCTGTCCTTGAAGTCTCTTGGTTGAATAATTCTGTATTACGAGAATTTTGCCTAGGAACAAGAAATTTCAAAGTGGACAAGAGGGGAGGACAATCAATACTATTGTGCAGTAATTTGCAGAAAAATTTGAGCGATAAAGTTTCTCTCTTGCTCTGCAATGATATAAAACTAAATCGACTAGATGATACGTTATGATTGACTCCTCTCTGTGGATAAACTTTATCCTACCTCAAAACTAAGAAATTCAAGAACCTAGCTTCAAGATGGCGTTGATAGCAAGTATAAATAGGATGCCAGATCATGCTGCCATACTCCAACTTGCAACGGATTAGGGTATTATATAGTCATATGAATGTTGAGGAATTATTAAAATATTTGCCATTGCGTATAATGAATCCATATATTTTCGAGGCAGATGAAATAAGTTGCTCACTCTCAAATGTGGATAGTCAATATTATCCAACAGATCCACGAATAAATAAATAACAGTAGCACATGATTAGACCTCTGAGGTATTTCAAAGGTAGGCATGAGTTTTGATGTAATATAGACAGCGATCAATCTTTTCAAATTTCCAAAACTGAATTATTTAATTATTTTCACATGGTCACTTTTCAATACTTATTAGTAAAGTATATAAATAATATAATATATAATTAAACATCCAAAACTGAATTATTTCCTCATTTTCACATGGTCACTTTTCAATACTTATTAGTTAAGTATATAAATAATATAATATAGGTGAACAACGTTTTACACTGCACTCAACTAATATAACAACATTAATCACTAATTTAGAGTACTAGTACTAACAAAACCCGATTGAATTAATATGACATTGAATATATGTATATAATATATATAGATTTTACTGCATTTGGTAAAGATAAACATTTTCGAAAGTCTTTCCAATACTTTTGAACTGTCCCAGTTTTTCATATTTGCAGGAAGTTCATTAAACTCAATAAAATCTTTATAAAAAATATACTTTAGCCTTTGTGTAGTTTAACATTTTCCTATGATAAAGGCTGCGTTTTATCTCGTTTTATAATTTATATGTACATCTCTAAATAGTCGAACTCTATCACTAATGTGAGTTGGTAAGATATTTCTTTTCATTTTAGAAATGAATAATTGTACATCAAATAAATCTCTTTGGCTACGAGATGATATATTTAACACATTAAAGCGTGGATTTGACAGGTGTATATCTATTACATTTTAATAAATCGACTTGGAGGTTTCGCTTATCTCTTGGAGAAACATTATGTTGAAAACAATAAAGTTTCATTTAATATTCAGTGAAACTATTCAGTGAAACTTAGGCCTAGTGTGTTTAGTTTATTTTATTGTTTTTATTACATTTAAACATATATCTCATAGCCTTATTTCTACTCTGTTTTGATCGAATTATTTTTTATGAGGACAACTAAACAAAAATGGATAAATGGATACAAAGAATATTCATTGATGATCTCATATTTGATTCATTTTCTGCTGTCAGAAATTAGGTACTTGTATTCGAAAAATAAGCTAATCAATAACCATACATACATAAATTCGAATAAACGGTTTGACACGATACACAAAACAGAATGGCTATTTTTCCGTCAAATAATATTTGATGTTGTTTCCAGTTGGATGGGATTCTATGACCGGAAATATTGCGATGCCAACTTGGATCTTTACTACTATTATTGTACAATAATCCTTCGATTTCATGCCAGTTGAATGTATTCAATGCCAGAAAATCACAATAAACCCAGAGTTATATTCCCAAGATCTTGGTTCTTTAGGGGAGAAGGTGGATCCCTTAGGAATATATTCCGATTTATGTAAGGGAGAGAATATGATGTATGCCACTCTATAGATTGAATATGATATATTACGGCCTAAACAATCATTTCATCTGACATGATATGGATGTTTGGAATGTCTATTCGTTTATGAACTGAATTTGAACGCCTGAAAGAATGTTGAGACTAACAGAAAAATCTGAAAAAATAGATATTTAACTACCTACTTAAACTATGACTTTCATTGTTTTTGTTATTCTCGGTTTTAACTCCTTCTGTAAATGTGCTGAAAATGTAACAATTCAAATTCAATCAATAAATATCCATCTGAGATTGAATTCTTGTTTACTCGTTGGTGAAACTTGATTGAATAAAAATTTAAATTGAACTCTTGGCTTAATGTTTCACAAATATATATTTGTGAAAAATTAAGTCATTAAGATTGAAATTTTAAAATATGTATCTATATTGAACGAATATATAATATATTGAAGTTGATGGAATATTTCCTATTTTGAAACGAAGTGTAATACAAATTGTATTGAAAGTAACATATTGTTTCCCAAAAATTGCTTGTAATCATTGTCAAAAATTGAACTGAAAATGAAGAGAAGTTAGTTGAAGTTAAACTGAGGATTAACTGAAATTCACTTCTGGAAAATCAGGTACCAGTCGAAAATATTTGCGAAGCTTTTGTTTCAATTTCTGAAAGTAAGTCAAGTGTTTTCATTCAATCTATAAATATAATATAATAAAAAAGACAAATTTATAATTCATATTTTTATTTACACCAAAAAATAATCAAAAATATCAAAATTATCCATTTGGTTATTGAGCATAATCATCAACATTTATTATGTTCTCATTATTTGTTTCCTAATATAACTAATTTTGAGCTGAATAAACTCTCATAATACACATATTATATGAATAATATCTCATAATACACATAAAATTGAGCACTCATTGAAAATTTCTGTAAACAAACGTCCTGTCACATCATTTCATGTACTTATTTTCACTCAATATCTTCCGGATATTTGAGGTTTTGTGGTTGTATTTGGCATGTCGATAAAACACTGATAGGCAAAACGACTACACAAAATTGCAGCAATAAAAAGCAGACCGCTATAAACTATGTCGATTCTGAAATGCTGAATCTATATTCTGGTCTGTTGATAATCATATGAATTTGGTCATAAATTCTTGATATCGAAACATGAAATATACGAGCCATGTCACAAGAAATCGCAGAACACGTTATTGTCAACCGAAAAACAATATTCATTCACGATTTCGCAATTATTAACGATTATAAATTCAAATGGGTTCAATAAACTCATTTCCATCTCTGAGTCTTCTATATAAATCAATATAATAATTATATAATTAATATAAATACAATCAAAAAACGACCAAGAAATAAAAATATAACTACATTTGCAAAACACATTCGATATGTAATAGCTATATTAGCAAGCAATATTTGAAAAGAACTAGTTTAATTCATCAATACAGTTCAATATTTTCCTCAAAATTCCAAAATATTCCTCAATACAGAATTCCTCTGTGTACAGTTTGCCAGCCACGAAAGTACTTGATCTTTGTCCAATTCTTTTTGAGCATCTGGTTGCTATGTAAGTAATATCCTTATATCTGGTAGTGTATCGATGTTCCAGGACCTCTAGTGAGATTTTATTTCTGTTTATATATGTAATGAGCTTCTCATTTAAGAAGGTATAAGATTTTCCATTAATAAAGTTCAAAAATAATTTTTGAGTAATTTTCAGGCTTTGTAAATGACTATCGTATTCACCTCCCCAACATATGATACCGTAGCTTATGAGCGATTGTACAAAGGCATAATAAAGTATGTAGAGATGATCTTGAGAGTTTGTATATTTTTCAAAACATCTAAATTTGTAAAGAAGTCCTCTAAGCTTTTTGCAGAGTAATTTCACATGCTCGTCCCATCTCAAATGCTGGTCTATGATTACACCCAAGTATTTGATACTCGATGTTGGTGGTATTTGACAATCCTCATTGATCTTCAACGGTCCCATTGCCGGAATTCCTGTTGAGTAAGATTAAAACGTAATGTATTTTGTTTTTTCTGTATTCATTGTTAATTGATTGAATTTGAACCAATCCACTAATTTAACAAAGTCTGTCAGTACTTTGTTTTGTAGGTCTTCCCATGAATCAGCGCTATACTGAATTACAATATCATCAGCGAAACTAATAATAAGTCCGCTGCTTTCCATTTCAGAAGACTGTTTATGTAGATCAGAAAAAGAAGAGGACCCAGCACGGTCCCTTGGGGAATACCGTGCGTTACTATTTTCTTACTACTTCTTTGACCATCAATATCCACCATTTGTTGCCGATTCAACAGATAACTATATAAATAATACCTAATAAATAATTTTCATTCAACAGAGAAACAAAACTGATTATTATTATCAAGTTACTCTATAACATCCATAATAAAACAAAAATTTTGTTTAGATGTCAAAGCTACAGTTTTAATTTACGGTAGTGGCTTCACCAAACGATACCAAAGCTAATGTATTTGCCATAACCTCAATCTTCACAGAAGATGGAAAAAGGTATATATTGCCCGAATAATTCAAATATATGGAAGACCACTTGGAGTTGAAAAAACAAATAATTATGTCAAACTAGTTAATGCATTAAAAGGAAGAAATCACGTAAGAAAAGTATGGATTGAATTATCAAAAGAATTCAAAGGCAAATATTTAGATAATTGAACAAAGCAAAGAAATACCATAAACAGATACTTTTCTCTACAAATTCAAAGGGAATTCATCATTTGTCGTCTGTAATGTGAACAAATACTTCTCGCCCTGAATTCTATTGGTTATCTACAAACGACACAAGCTTGATCTACCCGGCTAATTGCAAATTTTCTTTTCAATTTCTTAATTCATCCCAAATCTAACCTGATAAATCGGAAAAGTTTTTTATCTTCGAAGTCTTTGGATCTAACTCCCAATTTAATTGACAGGGATATTGTTCGCCGGACAAAAGGAAAAACACGAATTCTAAATGGCATTCGTACTCCAGTTCTCGTCTCATCTCATTCCACTCATGCTGGAACTCTCTTGCCTCGAGTATATGAACGTGTGTGTGTGTTGCTCGTCTATTCAAGTCTGGGAAATTGAGCTGTCAAGCGTGAGGTGGTCTCGTCACTGCTGCTAAGTATTGCCGTCAACAATTTCACTAGTGGCTTTTCAGATATTCGAATCAATTTTCTTCTTCTCGCTATGCGTGTCGTGCTGTTTGATTTTGCGTTACATTGAGCTGACAGAAGATAATAGTTTCCAACATGATTCACGTTGAAAACCTGTTATGTGTGGGAAGCTTTATATGTGTTAATTAGTTACTGAAAGTTCTTATTACAAATTGAAATAACGTTGTATGTAGTGAATTGGTAATTATATTCCTTTTCAATTGTTTTTATTTTTGTTAGTGCACAATTGGCTGTAGACTCCATAAACCAAATGGAGGGTTATATTAGCGAGTTGGTCTTACAGACTTTAGATGGAATAATGCTGTGGTACTAGAATTTTGCCTGAAAACACGAAATCTCAAAGCAGTCAAGTTTCATTCGAAAGTATATACTTTTATGAACACAGTAAATAAGAAAATCAAATACTTTTTCTTTCTATTTCACGCTCACCTAGAATATCACGAAATAAATCGAATAAAAATAAAATCCACGAACAAATTACAATCTATTTTAATTACATCTTCTCATTCGACTTGAGGAAGGTGTTTCTCTTTCAAGGAAAGATTCCTTAATTATAGAACAGACACCGAAAGTAACAAAGCGTAGATTCGCAGTTCAACTTTTCTCAGGAAAACGACTCTTTGTTACTTTTGGTAATAATTAAAGTTTAGTAGCGAGCTATTTTAATGGATAAGTTTACACAATTATTTTATATCCTCTGAACCGACTTGTCCGCAGTATCGTACAACAGTTTGGATTTATTTGGCTTTTTTTACCTCAACAAGCAACAGAAATCACTCACATCGGAACTGATTTACCCAAGAATTATAAATGATAACCGTTATTAACTTACACCTTTTACGTACATTGAAAAATTATCTTCATAAGAAAACTTATCACAAGAAAACTTCTCAAAAAATATAGAAAAGCTAGTCGCCAACAAAACAAGCAATACTCTAGGAAAGTTTATGAAAAACAACAAAGATCGATCTAGTAAGGGATCGAATTCGGATGTCTATTAACTTGGTAATGCGGGAAATGTTATTTTGGACATTGGAGAGTCAGGTAGAATATTTGATAAAGGAATAGGAGAACACTCAAGAAGCTACCACAACAAAAAATCTTATTTTACATTCGCAAACCACTGTATCGACAACCAACTTAATTTCAACAACATCCTACGAGATCCTACACATAGAAGACAAAGGCCTGAAACTCAATTTCTTGGATATTAATAGATACAAGAAAACGTGTTCACCACTCAACGAGCAACTCGAGATTAACAACCCTACTCCTCCATAAACCATAGGTTAAGTAGGGGTATATGAACTAAGTTAATTCATTTCTCTACTCAGTTCTCATCCACCCGATGAAAGTATTGTATACCGAAACAATTTTGTAGTGGACAATATATGAAATATTTTTGAAATTTTCAAAATTTCAAAAATATTTGTTGTGTGCAAATTATTAATAAACTGTTTAATTTCATACTTGCTCCTCATTATTGAAACGAAATTTCACCCAATATAAAATATTGAATGGAAACACTGGTTTCACAAAATTATAATAAATACTTGACAATTGTTTCGGGGTGTAAACCAATTTTGAGAAGATCCCGAAACAATTATCCAGTATTTTTATATATTTTGAGTGTCTTATTCATAGTGTTTTGAGCTATTGCATAGCTTTTATCGCGGACGTTGAGCGAGGCGACGGAATCAAGAAATTTCGTAACGAAAATAAAACCTAACACCCCCCACTTCGCCTACCATTTAGCTCTGGCGAGCGTTCACTTATCGTGTATGTATACCGAAAGTTGCATGACGCATGATAATCCGATTAAAATAATTATATAATTTCGAATGTTAATGTTAGGTGCTGAAATTGAGAATGACATGGTCTGGGGTGCCCAACTCCCCACAGCCACATAACGGATCCTCTTTCAAACCAATCTTATGTAAATATACCGGGCATAAAACATGCCCGCTTCTCAAACAGCTTAAACAACGAATAAAATCTCTACATTTATAGATGGAGGTGAACCAGGCCTTAGCCGAAGGTGTTATATTAGAACTCTTGTAAAATGCTCCTTTATTATTTGCTTGATATTCATTTTTCCATCTATCTATGGTTTGGTTTTTGAGGATCAAGGATATATCTGTATAATGGCACTTAACTGTTTCGGCGTCTCTTTCTGTAGCTGCCTTTGCTGCCTTATCTACACGTTCATTTGAGTGTATGCCTACATGAGCTTTAACCCATACAAAATTAATTACTCGTCCCTCCTGTTGAAGACAGTGCAGTAATACTAATATCTTTTTATGTATAAAGGAAAACGAAGAATCCATTTTAATGTGTTTCAATGATAAAAGAGCACTTAGACTATCCGAACATACTATATACTTCTTTTGGTAGATATTGTTTTTATTTTCGTTAATATAACACAACGCTGTAAAAACGGCATATAATTCTCCATAAAAAATGGAAAAATTTTTATTGAGGGTCTGCTGTTCGAAAGTAGATTTTCGAGGATCGTACATTGCCGAGCCCACTGGCAAGTTCTGAAATTTAGAGGCATCTGTAAAAAGTCTATAGTAGTCTGGAAATGAAGTACTGATGAATTGATAGTAATCACTGACTGAATATGAATTATTATATGTGGGAATAGTGACCTTCGGAGTTGTTAGAAAAACATTATATTCGATGGAAAATACAGGCCATTTACTGTCAATGTAGATCTGTTCCAGGAGTTCGTTCAATTTACCGTAGGATTTTATTATGATAGGGTCCTCTTTTACTACCCAGTATCTTTTCGTTAAGGTTTTAATATATAGATCATAAATACTATTCACTAACGTACATGATTTTGAAATTCTCTTTATTAGGAATTTATCAGATAGTTGTTCTCTGCGAAAATGTAACGGCACTTCCCCGCTCTCAGATAACACAACATCAGATGGTGTACTTTTAAGAAGACCCACACACATTTTGATAGATTTACGCTGAAGAACATTCAAACATTCCAGATTACTTTTTGCAGAGCTACCGTAAAAAATGCTTCCATAATCAAGAGTCGATCTGATGTAACTTTTGTAGAACATCAGTGCAGTGTTTTGGTCCGCACCCCAGCTAGTGTGACAAACATACTTCAGTATTTGTAATTTTTGATAACATTTTTGTTTCAAATGTTCAATATGTTGACGCCAAGTTAGTTTCTTGTCAAGATAGATACCCAGATATTTAATACAACTTTTATGCTGAATGTTCATATCTCTAACTTGTATTCATTATCGAAATCAAGACGCTTGTTTGTGAATGAACAAATTACAGATTTTGACTGGGAAAGAGAATGACCATGTGATAAGAGAAAGTTAGAAAATTCAACAAAAGCTACCTCAAGAACTGATTTGCAATCCGTGAAGTTTTTATTTGATGCATAAATCACAATATCATCTGCATACTGTACCATTTTAATATTGGGATTACTAAATGATTTCTGTAGTCTATGGTAATAGATAACAAATAGAAGAGGAGAAAGAATTCCTCCTTGGGAAGACCTGAACTAGAAAACCGAGGCCCTATAATCTCATTATCTAGTCTCAAAAATAGACGTCTATTAACATAAAGATTGAAGATCAGAGCAGCAAACTGCGGGCTTAAACCCAATTCAATTATTTCCCTTTCCAGAACCCTCAATGACATATTATCGTATGCCCCAATAATATCCGCAAACAGGGCCATTAAAATACCCTGCTGAGAGAAGGAGAGATAGACATCAGTAACTAATTGACAAATACTGTCGTATGTGCCATGACCTATTCTAAAAGCGGACTGTGCAGATGGAAATTTATCATTGAACTCCAACCACCAATTCAAACGAGATTTGAGAATTCTTTCAAAAGTTTTGAGGATACATGATCCTAGTGAAATTGGTCTATACGATTCGGCTTGTGAAGGATTTTTATTAGGTTTTAAAATCGGCACCAATATGTATTCCTTCCAGTCAGATGGGATTTCGGCCGTACTTAGGATTTTGTTGAATATATTAACTAAAATAGACTTCGCTTCCAGGGGTATATTCGCAATCATAATATACTGAATATCATCACCACCAGGAGAAGTGTTGGAGTTAAATTTAAGAGCCCTATTCATTTCTTCCAAGCTAATAGGCGAACACATGAAATCTGAATCCCAACAATCCCTCTTACTTTTTTTAACAATTCGTTTTGCATTCGCTTCCATATTTTTATAGATCATGAAATTCTCCCTAGTAGATGTTATGATGTATTCTCTGTACGCTATTTTTTTTTCAAGTATGGCGTTTTTGCAATCATCATTCCACCAGGGCTTATTAAAGTTGTAATTAATTTTTTTTTTAGGGTATATTCTCATTGCTAGCAGAAATAATTAAATCCTTGAATTCACTATAGAGATTGATTGAATCCAACCTAACATTTATTGATGCTCTCTGGATAGAAGAGGAATATTTAGGCCAATCAGCTTTTGAAGTGTTAAATTTACGTAATGAAATTTTCAACCCTGATCGATCTATAGGAGTCTCGATATCACACCTGATCATAAAATGGTCTGATCCAAGTGTATCTTCTTCAGTAAACCAGTTTGCTAACGGGATGAGAGATCTAGATACTAAAGTTAAATCAACACATGATTTATTTAAATTTTGAAAAGTGAGGCGCGTTGGGCTACCATCGTTTAAAATTAACAGATCGCTATTATCTATTGCGTTATATAATTTTGTTCCATAATAGCTATCTGATATTGAACCCCAAGCAGAGTGATGAAGATTGAAATCTCCCCCTATTATAGACAACCTTCCTAAATTATTAAAAAATAAATTCCATTCGTGCTCTTCGATTCTAGGTGCAGGAGGAATATATAAAGAATATACATTAAATTTTTGATGATCCCGTGTTTTAATTGTTACGGAAATTCCTTCGACGTTTTGAAAGGTAGGAAAATTCAAATTTTCGCAGTTTATGGAATTTTTAACCAGTATCGCGACTCCACCTTTACCATCAGCCCGATTTTTATAAAAACTCCTATAACCAGAAACAAAGAATAATTGGTTGGGCTTCAACCAAGTTTCGCTAATAAGAACAATGTCTATGTTATTTTGTGCTAAATAAACTTCAAAACAGCCTTTATTTGACATAATTGATCGAGCATTCCACTGCGCTATTTTAATCTTACCTGCCATTAAGAATTTCTAAAAGTTTATCCGCAATTAATTTCCTATTGGACTCATTATCAAGATTAGAAATAGAACCACTGAATACACTTGCACAAGAGGCAAAAACCTGACAGAAAATATTCGTCAGAATAGATATGTCAAATTCCAAATTAACATTATTTTTATCTACATTTTGATTAGATAAACAACATCCATCCTTAATAGGGATAGGACTAGGTTTTACAATTTCTGCATGTTTTTCCTCAAATCTAGCAATGAAGGACTGTCAAAAAGTCTTCGTTTAGTAGCTTTTAATGGAGGAAAACTTTGTTTAGAGTTAAACAGTGACCTAAGATTGGAACTGCTAGGCTCTTTCGTGGGTATTGCCGAGGCAGTAATTTCTGAATAACTATGCTCTACAACTTTGACTGCGTCCCTAAAAGACAGATTTTCTACCGCCATTTTTTCCTTAATTTTTCTTTGTTTTGAAAATATCGGACAATTTGATGAATCTGATGACATATGATTGCCGTCACAGTGAACGCATTTTGTTGTAGTGCTCTTGCAAACTCAGTCAAATTATGACCTTCTCCGCATTTTGGACATCTTATAACACTTCGACATAAATTGTCTGAGTGTCCGAATCTAAGACAATTCCTACACTGGACAACCCTTTGAACAAAAGGGGCCACATCTCTGACACAATTATATATGGCTATCTTATCAGGCAAATTTTTTCCCTTAAATGTAACTAAAATACTCGTGGTTGGAGAAAGGGAGAACGTCCCCTCTTCGTTACGATTTCTTTTATTCATCCTTTTTACCTCTAATATTTTGAAACTATTACCAAAAACAGGCTGAATGCATGTTTCTAACTCAGATTCTGTTATATCAAGATCCACCGAACGAATAACACCCTTTCGTCTGATTAGATATAAGGGAATATATCCCTCTAGATTATTTTCCTTCAGAAATTTAGAACACAAGAATTTATTAGTCACATAGTCATGGTAGCAATTTACATTTCTCCGAATCTAAAATTCGACGAGGCAGAGCATTTTATTCATTGCATTTCACAGGATTACACTGAAGAAGAGTCGAAAATACTTTGTACAAATGGTAATAAATTTCCACTACTCTTGGCTGACGATTTCAACATCAACTTCACTGATAAAAAATCAGAGCGGTTGACAACTTTTCTTTCGGAAAAATTGAATTTGAAAATGGATAATGATGCACAAGAATCCACAACAAAATATGGGACCACCATTGACGCGGTATTTTCCAGATATTTAGAGGACATCAAATCTCAAACTTATGTTTCTTATTTCAGTTGCCATAAACCTATAGTTTCAATGATAAAAATTCCTGAAACCTAGATGTATTGTGAGATAATAAAAATATTTTAAACGATATTAACTTCTCATTTATTCAATAAAAGAAAAACATTTGTTCTTTTATCTATCACCTCGCTCAAAAAGTGTAATTTGAATTAATATCAATGAAAAAAATTGGAATTAATATCGAAGAAAAAAATACTGCATAAATAAAAAATGAATAAAAAATCATAATTGCAAAATTTGATGAAAATGCTATGTTAACAGCGTCCCCGAGTGCCACACATTTCTTATTTATGCTATATTATATAAGTGAAAATATATCCTTGAAAATAATATCCAAAATTTGAAATTTATTACTAAATCCAAAAAAATCTCAACAAAAATTGAATAATGCAACATCCTCATGGAGTATACAAATTAAACATTCTTCAACTAGTAGTGGTACATTCGTGGCAACATCCTTCAATTGAAGGTAAATTGAAGCGACGAAATAAAATTCTAAATCAAGTTTAATTTGCCAGATTAGACTGCAACTCGGCAACTTCAATAAAGTTTGGAATTCTGGCAATGTAGCACGGAATAATAGCGAAATATTCCAACTTCTTCAGTAATTAATTCACTCCTGCTGAGAGTCGCAACATTCGAAGTTTATTGAGAAGTCTAGAAACGAGCTGAGTCTCCCCATAAATTAAGACAATGAAGTGCAAACCCAGGAATAATATTATAAATCGCCACGCACAAAACTAATTTTTCATTTTTCGGTCCGTATTGCGTTCTAACCGCTCCTTTCATTTAATTTTCTGAATTATTTGTTGGAATGATACAAAAGAAGAGATATAATCGAGTTCAGAATAAAAATTCATGAAACGTTTCGCCATTGTGAGGAGGAAACGATTCGATAAATGTTACTTGAATGAAAATGTAATAACAATAACAATAATCTGTTTTAAATATTACAACCAAGAATAAAATGAGTCCTCTCATCATTCATGGAGTCTTTCGAAATGAATGGGAATATTCATTGATAATTCGTGCCCCTATAATTCACAACACTGCCAAATTGGAAGAATTTCGACCTATAAATGTACTTCCATCATATGAAAACATCATAGAGTAGTTGTTAAAAATCAGGCTCTTGAATTATGTGAAAAAATTACAATCATTACTGGCGTAAAAACAGGTTTCAAGAGGAATTCCTTCTGTTAGACAGTACTATTGAGCATATGTAAGCAATGGAATAGAGCTATGGATGAAGGAGAAGTATTGATTGTAGTTTTGAAGGTTTGGTAAACGAATGGTTCCTTGAATATAAACTTAAATTCAAACGATTAAACTTATGATTTACACTTTTTTTCCGGAGAATGGTTCCTTTCTCATTTATATTCACGATCTCAAAAATTTAAGTTCAATGGTGTTCTTTCGTACAGCACTGGATTCCTTCAGGGTATGATCTCAGGATCGCTGGTATATCTGTCTCCGATATGATATGAAATCACTCAGGTAAACATTTTCCAACTTACCTTCGCATGGGTGTTGCCCTTTCCCATTCAGTCGATCTGAGTACGAAAGACAAGAACAGCAATTCCACATTGTCTGAGCCTAGTGTATCTGATGATCTCGTATTTCTAATGAGAAAAGATAAGACCACAATATTGGGTTGTCTTGGTGTTTAAACCTATCACCTATGGCAGATGATTTCTTAGGAAAGAAACCACGACCTTGCTTTTTCTGAGTGAAAAAGAAATAAATAGATGGTCACCTCTAACTACGGTAGTCTTGCTCCTTCACAAACCAGATCTTCGAGAATGAAGACTACAGTAATTGTAAGACTACTAGGCTTTTTTATAGGCTGGAGAGGATTCTTCTTCCACTATATTCTCATTTGACCAAGATCTATGAAATAGTTATTGTTCATAAACCAAAAATATAATACAGCTGTTGTGATTGTTCCAAATATTTTAATCAAGTCTTGGCAAAAGATCAGCAGATTGATGAAATGAAATAATTCTCAGAGAATTCATTCAAGTGGAGTTCCACAAGGAACAGTATTGGGACCGTTAATGTTTAATTTATATATAAGCGATATAATTAAGTATGTGAAAATTGTGAAATTTCTGTATTTGCTGACCACATGATCTTGTATACTACCGGCAACACTTTACAAGAAATCACTGATAAAATTGATAGTGAGATTTGCATACATGGTTGTGTGATAACAGTCTTTCATTGAATACTGATAAATCTAAATGTATTATTGTGGGAAACAAAGCCGATTTGGACGGTTTTGTGGATCTATATTTCTTATGAATTAATTTTTATTATTGATCTACCCGCACTAGTAATGTACTATTAGAACAAGTCAGTGATATTAAGTATTTAGGTAATTGTAAGTATTATCGATGAAAATTTGAGTTTTCAAAATAATTTTAGGTATGTTGTGAGTAAATTTTCAAGAAGAGCAGATTTTTCAGCTAGAATAATTGATTATGTTATTGTCGAATACAAAGTTGTTACAATACAAAGTCTGTATTGTATAAATCGATAATATTACCACAAATCAACCTTTTGTTCAACTGTATTATACACCTTGCCTCAAAATGATATTCGAAAGGTGGAAAAGCTCAAAAATAGAGCATTTATGACTATATTGAAGTGAAATAGGTATTCATCTGTATTACTTATGTTAGAAACAATAAGTTGTTCAAATATTAGCCAGCATATAGTATATAAAACTCTAGACTTTGTTTGAAAAATAAAATATGGCAAAGTTCCTAGCTATATCTCTGACGTGTAAAGCACGTTGACGATGTACATGGTTACCAAACAAGGTCTAGGGAACAAAATTATTTCTATATTGAAAAGTGCAGTACATCTAAATCCCTAAATAATTTATGTACGAAAGGAATGATTTCATTCAATACTCTAGATCCGCAACTGAAATTATGTGAGAATCACAATAATTTTAAGAAATTATTGTATCTCTTTGTAGGAAATATTATTTAAGGCTGAAATATATTGTTTGATGTTTGTGTAATTTATTCTTTTGTTAAGTTTATTAGCTGTGATAAATAAATTTACTTACTTAGGTGTTTCAATTATTGTATTCGATTGTACGAAATTTTATTGTAGGCCATACAATTTTCTTTTCATCAAAAGATATGCTATTCTTTACTTCGAAGTACAAATATCCGAAACGATATATTGGACTTTTCTACAAAAACTCCCTTATAATTGTACACTCAACTCACACTTTTGAATGTTTAAGTGAATAATTCCGACCAAATAAATCTCTATGGCTTTGAATCAAGAAAAACAGAAGAATATTCATTATATTCCAGGAACATCCCTCAAAGAGATAATGAGAATAGCCCACATGAGAGTATTCCTCAAACAAAAAATTCAGTTTTATTGGCAAAAACCTACAATCTCTCATTGAAATGTACACTCCGCTGCACATTCGGTTCATTGTTTTATCTGCTTCACACTATTGCTCCTGGGATATAAATTCACTTTGTGGGTGGCTAAGTAATTCATAACACGCTATTAGCTGCAGACAATCGTTACGGGGTGGCTTTCCATCCCCTTAGGCAAGTCGGCTTCGTGGTATACGAACAAGCGGCGCTCGAAGCGTATCCTATGCTCGTGGTATGTACCAATCGATATATAATTCTGCATCCTACACGTAGACATCTGTTATATTTGATGCGAGGTGAGACTTGACGGCACTTTGAAGAGAGAGAGATGCAACGGATCCATTTTTCGACTCGAACAAAAGTTTATGAAATGAACAAACTCTTAAGATTAAAGGAAAGTGTAATTTTGAAGAAACTGATGGGTTTTTCACTGATATCTTGGTAGAACATTGTTGAATGATAATAATGATAATATTCAATAATTTTAATGAAACTAAGTAGTTTTTCGATTTTCACTATAATTAATTCAAAAACATGACAATATCGTTTCGCCAACACAGTGGCTTCATCAAATGTTGATGATAAACTGAGCTATTACATTGTGAACTGCGTTTATTTATCCTGATGTGCTTGGGGTGGAAATGACCATTAAACACTGTTTTTCTTTTACCGGGGATAACTAAAGAATACATATTTCTTCTGTATTGTGAGGATGACCATAGAACACTTTTCTTCGATTGCATTTTTACTGGAATAAATTTAATAACGGAGAATTATTGATTAAAACTTGATCATTCAATAAACTGTTCGATTTCTTCCTCTTATTGATTTCCATGGCTTCTAACAGGGTTAGTTTATAACCTTTTCGCTCTGTATGTAATATTTTGAAGTTGTTGTGGAAGACATGATTATCTTCTAAAGATGTGTTGCATACGTAGAATCGGTTTTATTTTTTGCAAAGCATTTTTGATGTTCAGATATTCTAAGGTTGAAATTCTTGCCAGTTTGGCCAACATATACTTTAGGACAAGTACCGCAACTCAACTCATAAATACCCGTACGGGTACTGTTGCCAAAAGAACCATGTCTTCGACAACAACTTTAAAATATTATAAACAGAGTGAAAAGGTTATAAACTAACCCTGTTAGAAGCCATGGAATTCAATAAGAGGAAGAAATCGAACAGTTACTGAAATGATCAAGTTTTAATCAATAATTCTTCGTTATTAAATTTATTCCAGTAAAAATGCAATCGAAGAAAAGTATTCTATGGCCATCCCCCACAATTCAGAAAAAATATGTTCTATAGTCATCCCCTATAAAAGAAGAAGAGTGTTCTATGGTCATTCCTACCCCAAGCACTTCAAGATAAATAACGCAGTCCACAATGTAATAGCTCAGTTTATCATCAACATCTGATGAAGCCACTGTGTTAGCGAAACGATATTGTCATGTTTTTGAATCGAGAAACTACTTAGTTTTATTCAAATTATGTATTTAAATTCTCATCAAATATCAGCCCAATCGATTAATGATGATGATATTCATTTAGCAGAAGCTATTACAAAATTTATCGATGAGAATATCAATGCATTATTGGATTTACATGCACCTAAAAACAAGCTAGAATAACTAAGCAAAAATCTCAGCCGTGGTTAAAAAATGTGGGAATGTTGGAAAAATGAAAATGAGGGATAAAGCGCTGACAAAATATGAGAAAAGTCGCACCGATATGAATAGAACATATTATAAGTCGTTGTGGAATTTGACGAATGCATCTATATTGACGGAAAAAAGAGCTTTTTTGGTCACAAAATCAAATCCGTCTAATAAAATTTGGCGAGAGTTGAATAAATACTGTGGAAAAGTAGGTGAAGGAGCTTCAGACCTACCAGTGGGTGAAAAACCTGAATGCAATGAATAATTTTTTGTTTCGTCAAAACGAAATCGTACTTTCTGAAATTGTGGTCTATAATGCTATATATCCAGCCGTCAGAAATAGATTCAAGATTGAGCAACATGAATTCATGTCAATGAGATCTTGCTCAAGCAATCTAATGCTGTTTCCACAGTACGTTTCTGAAGTACTAGACTCCACCGGTCAAGTTGATGTGATTTACAGAGATTTTCAGAAAGCATTTGATAAAGTTGCTCATGCGCTCCTGGTACAGAAATTACGCAACAAATTTGGATTCTCCGATAGCCTCACCAACCTTTTTCATTCTAACCTGGTTGAGCGACGTCAATTCGTACAGCTGGAAAGTATACAGTCGTCTGAGTTCATACCTACCTCTGGAATACCTCAAGGATCTAATCTTGGACCACTGTTATTTATTCTGTACGTAAATGATCTGTATCTATATTGAAATAGTGCGTATGGATCAATATGATTGATTATTTCAAACCGAATGCATGGAATATCAACAAGTTTTGAGAACATTCGAAATTGAACAGAATACAATTTGAGATACATATCGAAACTTTCAGACAATTTGTTTAATTCATTGGGCATATTTTCAGGTGACTAACACGTTATCAAGATTCGATAAAATAAATGGTAACATGTTAAAACCGCATAAGTCAAGCGGTATCAATTCTTGATGATGTATCAGCGGCCCGAAACTCATATTGAGTGTAATAAGAGTTTATTGTATGAATTATGCGTTTGTTTGCTGACAAGTTATCCTCTCAAATACACCAATCGAAAAAAAGTTTTCAGTTAGTTCTTGTAACAAGACGAAATTTTCCAAACTTTGTGGTTAGAAAAATCACCTATTTTCATAAATATATTATTTCCAAATCTTCTGAAATGTTGGGACAGTTGAAAACTTTTTTCAAGAGACATTAAAAATTTACCAATCACTTCATGAAAAAATAAAAACATCTGGATGTTTTCCTTTTATATTCTTCTATTTATTCTTTGATGTATTTTTAATATTTCAAACTGCATGATCATTGATTCATGAAAATGGTACTTGCAGTTTATTTTCTAAATTCTTGTTTCTTGCACATTGATAGGAATTGTTACAATCAAATAAAGTACTCGGAATAAAACTGTTTGAAAATAATTTCTGATTTTATATGTATAAGATTGAATGCTCCATTCAAAAGTTAGTTAATAAGCCCCAGTCTCATACAACAAACAATTAGATAGAGCGGAGCTGAGATTATTTCCAACTATTTAATTACCAACCCTCAAAAACAAATTATCCTCTATACTTAATGTCTTTCAAAGTGCACAGTAATCGGGATGATGGATGTTACCAACATTTGACGACATATGAAGGTTGTTAGCGTTTCGGGTAATTTAATTCAGACATTCTAAATGAATCAGTTTGATATGAAACACTAATGAATCTTACAGATACCAGATCGTGATAATTTATCTGAAATAATCCATACGAAAATTATCTTCGTATTAACGTTCGGAGACTATTTTGGAACTCTCATTCCACATATCGAAATAATTTGGATAAAACTAACGCTGAGCACAAATGTTGTCAACGAAAACACAAATTCCCATCTTCAGAGAGTGAATATTTAGTGCAATTCGAAGAACATCGGAATCGTTAAAAATACCATGCAGAGGTGTTCCATTGTTTGTTGGAAATCATTAGTGGAATACGACGTGGTGTGAAAAGTTTCTGGAGACCAAGAAAAACGATATTTTAAAATTTTTTTCCTTCATTTTTCAACATTATCTCCATCAACACTGATACATTTCTCATAACAGTGTTCTAATTTAGTTGTACCAGTTTTAATCGTAGATTCGTTAAGCTCCTCGAAATACTGATTTATAGTTTCGATTACTTATTCGTTGCTCTCTAATCTTTAACCGCCAAGACATTTTTTGAGGTTAGGAAACAGGTAATAGTCGATGGGGGCTAAGTCTGGAGAGTAGGGAGGATGCGGCATCAATTCAAACTTCAATTCGTGGATTTTGGACATGATAACAATCGACGAATTCGCTGGTGCGTATTCTTGACGAAATAAAATTTTTTTCTTTACCAAATGAGGTCGTTCAATTTGCACCTCGTCTTTCAAAAGTTGCACTAAGTCTGCGTAGAATTGACCAGTGATAGTCTTAAACTTTTCGAGATTATCAACGTATACAATTCCTCTCGCATCCCAAAAAACAGTAGCCATAACCTTGTTTGGCGATAAATTTGTTTTTGCCTTCTTTGGAGTTGGTTTCCCCTTTTCAACCCACTGCTTTGACTGTTCTTTGTTTTCAGAAGGGTAGTGGCGAACCCAAATCTCATCAACAGTTATGAATTGTTGCAAAAATTTGTTTGGATTACGCGTATACAGCGCCAAATTTTCTCTTGAATACTGCTCTTGATAATGTAGTGTAGGCAGTAATAGTATACACTAATGAGTGTAAAATTTTTCTGTATACTCATACTGTTACTATTATTACTCATACTGTAATAGAATACAGTATGAGTATATAGTAATATTATGTAATCTTGATAATAAAACGAAACATATTTAGAGTTTAAATATTCAATAGTGTTGGCGTTTACGTGATGTAAATACATTATAATTGACTATAAACTTAAATTCAAACTCTTGAATTTTTTATTTACACTTTATTGAAAACATGAGATATGAGCAACATAGCATGACTTGTTTCGTCGTTACAAACGACTTATTCAAATGCTAATAGAATACTGGAATAATCTGTTAGCATCTGAAGAAGTCGTTTGTAACGACGGAAAGCATCGTGCTATGTTGTCAATAAAGTGTAAATCAAAAGTTCAAGTGTTTGAATTTTAGTTTATGTTCAACATGTGTAGAGTTTTTAATATATTTAGTGAAACTTAAACCAAGTGTATTAATTTCAATTTATTGTTTTTAACATAATATTTCACAAAGAGATAAGCGAAACCTCCGTGTTTATATTTATGAAACAACTCCTTCATATCCTCATTCAGAATAACCAGACTGTGATGTTATTTCACAACCTGAATGTAAAATGTATTTCTTCAGTTGTTTTAAAACAACAAACTTTTTGGCTGGGATAAAATTCAATTCATCACCACGTGAAATCGACGTAAATATGTATAGGTCCCGTCCTATCCGGCTTATCTGGTATGTCGTAAATCTTTTTCCTGTTAAAAGATGAAAAGGGTTTCCCGATTTTCCTAACTGAACCGAGATTTATCTGCTTCATTCATATTGGCTTATTCAATTCATGAGAGAAACATTCCTTTCATTTCTGCGTTCTATCTAAATACAAATAAAACTTTAGGAATATTAATCTACACGTATAAAAATGCTGGAGGCTATTTTTTCAGGATTATTCAAATTTTTTTCCGGAAAGCATGAGTGAGAGAATTAACACTAATATAAACACTATTGCACAGTTATTGACACTATTATACAGAATTAACACTATTATAACAGTTTGTCGCTGAATGTAAAAAGCCAAAAAGTTTTGCACAGTTGTAAAAACTCTGTAGGTATATAGCTTTTAAAAATGAGAAACAGAACATTGAAAGGGCAAAAATTGTTCAAAGCGCCAAATTGACCAAGTAGTCGATTGTCCACTAAGAATGAATATACGAGTATCACTAAGGCCCGCTCTTTTCACCCTCAGTTGGAGCGGCAGATGAACTTCATCTAACAGGTCTTTCGGTTAAGTCCACAAGAGTATAACCGAATACTAAAAGGACAGGCCTTAAATCAATTGAAAAAAGTTGATTAAAACTCTAGAAGGAGTGATGTGTCAATTTCAGACGATGAGGTTAAAAATGAGTTGAAGCTGCTCATAGTTAGGACACGGATAGCAGAAGCCATTCTGGTGGCCTTTTATGAGCACACTTTCAAGATTTTGGTCACCTATTAGCAATGAGCACCAAATGAGAAACCAGATTGCAGCAATAGTGGAATATATGTCCCATAAGACGAGAAGCAGTCTGGACCGAGGTCCATTCGACAACCGTTATTACAGAAGTGAGTTTGCTTTCCTGCATACTTCAATAATATCACGACAAATCGTTCGAAATCTCAACACTGAGATCTTTCTGTGTAACGACTTATACGACTTCTAAACAGTTTATAAGTAATGGAAAATTTGGGCCTTTTTCAAGTTGGGAAACACAATATTTTCACTGATCTTCAGAAAAATAGGCCACGTATCGCTCCATTGAGAAATAAGGAAATATAATAGGAACAAGATTGGACCCGTCACAGACCTCTGTGGAACCCCACTTCACAGCTGAAATAGGTCAAAACAACTATCGCGTACTTTCACTCGAGATGATCCACCTGAAATGTAGACACAATAACATGTACATCACTAGTATTATATATGAAACTGCTCTACTTATTGTTTTCATTTCAACATGTATAAAAATTCGACTTGTTCATAGATTCATAAGCAAGTAATGATTAACTATTGATAATGATTGATTAACTGGAAGCGTAACTTCAATGATATAAACATTTTTCATTGAATCATTTAATGAATTGAACATTTCATTAAAACGATTTCCAAAACGATTTTTGATGAGCTGGATACATTACTGAAAATGTTCTTGTATGAAATAAAACATTCTGATTTTCAAGAAACGAGTTTTTAACCTCAGCGAATTCATTACGATGCTTACATAATGCCCCAGGTGGCCTAGTGGGGTTGATAAACGTAGCGATTTCTCAAAGATTCACAGCTGCTAATATCCCAGTTGTTTTTAGAAAAGTTGAGAAAGTGGATGTCATACAAAAAAATTAGAAATATTTCAAGGCAACAAATTATAAAGATTTATAGGTATTTGAATACAAACACGTAATATTCGAAGACAGCTCCAAAGCACTTTAATTATATATCTACCATAATATTCTACTACACTGTTCGAATTAATTGGGACAAACATTTTTTTCTTCGTTTGAGTTACTGTAGGAAGTATGTGAGTACCAGGGTGGCTCAAACACCCTTACACCTGCTCGTTTACTACCTGAGGTGACGTGAGGGTTGAACCTTGACCATCATTTACATTCTTACCGGTTTTACCTCGCCAGTAATTCAGTTGTGAGCCTACCGGTGCGACAGTTGGTGGTTTCAATTTTGATACGTGCTGTATTGTCTTGTCCAAAGATGGATATCACTCCGAGGAAGCGTTCCAAAACTATCGCGCTCACTGAACACACATCAGTGACTGTAAGATATATAGCTGAAGCTTTTGGTGTGGAAAAGTGCAGCGTTTCGAGAATTTTAAAAACATTTGCGAAAGTTACCCATCGTCTCCAAAATGAACAGGAAACTGTGGCCGCAAACGCAAAAATACTCCAAGATCAGACAAATTGTTGATGATAAATAGCAAAATTAATCCGAGAAAGACAAGCACTGATCTCCGAATGGATTTTATGGTTTCTGGTGTGGAGGTGAACATCTCAACTGAGTGAAAACATCTGCTTGCGTAAGGCAAGAAGACCAAGAAGAAAGCAACTGCTTACCCAGAAAATGATGAAGAAACTTTGATATGGGTCGTAAAGTACCGTGCGTCAACTGTGGACGACTGGAAGAAGGTGGTTTTTAGTGATGAGACACATTTGTTTGTTCAAGGGTACAAATCAAGTGTTGTTAGACGAAGTGATGGGGAAACTTTGCGGCCTCATCACATCCAGCAAACAGTAAAACATCCTTCGAAACAATGTTTTTTGGATTTTTTCACAACCAATGGCACTGGACGATTAGCTCCTATAACAGGGATGATGAATTCAGTGAAATATATGCAAATATTGCGCACCAGGATTGTCCCATTCATGAAAAGTTTTGATGGAACATTTCAGCACGACCTGGTTCCCTGCCGAAATTCCAAACAAGTGCAGGCCTTTATGTGTGAGAATGAAACAAAAGCACTCGATTGGTCGGGGAATTCACCTGATCTCAATGCCATTGAGAATTTATGAAATATTTTAAAGAAACGACTGGCAAAAATGGATTGCACTACAGAAGAAAAAATTATTCAATTCAGGTGTGGTTTCATGATGACGAATTGAAGAAAATCTGCGCTACGCTAGTGAAATCGATGACTAGACGAGTTCAAGAAGTTATATAGCGGAAGGAGGATATACTTCATATTAATATGGAGAATTTACGCTATTTTTTATGTACTTACTTCATTAAAAAGTTAAGATTTTACGAAAACATTGTTTTGTATCCATTGTCCCAATTAATTCGAACAGCATAGTACATATAACACTAAGAAGTGAAAAATGAAATCACTGCCAAACGACATGGACAAAACCCCACGCATAGAAGATAAATTCCTTTCAATTCCTCACACCTTCAACGCCAAAGAATTATTGATGAATTTCAATACGTTATCGCCAAAAAAAGGTAAATAAAGAGATAGGTCCCTTCCTATCTTTTCAACTTCCGTAAAAGTTTCCCCTTTTGTTGGCCAGACGAATCGGGAATTAGTTATGCTGGTATATTGTTAAATCGCGTGTGCAGGCAAAAACGAATGAATCTGTCAACTAGAACGGATGGCTCACAGCTACAGACCGGGCTAAGATGTACGCACCTGGGGAAGCTTCCCTGATAAAGTATCGTGTCAATCGGGATGAGTGGAAATGCCGCTTGGTTTAAGTGATGATCCCTCTCCAGCTTTGACATCCGCGTGGAAAAAGAAGGACGTATCTGGAAATATCGGTAAACAAAAAATAGTCCTACTGAACTCGGAAAAAGTACTAGGAAAACTGTTTTTCGGTGAGATATCTGAGCAAATATATTCTTCATCAAGTTCTGTGATTGACATCACAGATTTATTCTTTTCATTACGATTAGTTGAATCAGTTTTGCAAGAGGTATGAGAAAGGATTGAGAGAGATTGTGAAACGTTTTGTAGATAAAACTTGGCTCTGAGTGGGTAGTAAATGATTAGCTCATACACGGCCAACTTTAAAGATGCCATGAAATTTATATCTGTCATAGAATAGAGCGTGGTCTAACAATCCCGCCATTAGTTGAGCTGATATACTAATGCAAATAGGACGCTTCCCAAAACGTTCGCAGTTTGAAATTAAATAATTTGAGCTTTTGGTATAAATTCTAAATTTTTCAATTGTGTACAATGTAATTCAATTGTTGATGTTGATAATTTGTTGAAATCTCAACATCAAACTCTAAAAAACAAAGTGTTCAGTTTGTTTACAAATTTCAGTGAAACGAAATCAATTTTGTGTTGTTCAAGACTTTCGTAGTTTGAAGTTGAATATTTTACCATTTCAGTTTTAATCCTCTATTCATCAATCTTCTATAGTGTTATTTAGGTGCTGGTGTTGATAGTTTGTGGATAACATAACATCGAAATATAAAAACGAAGTGTTTTGTGTACCGATTCAATCGAATCGAATTTGTGTTGTGTTTTGAGTACGGATTACTTACAAATAATTTTTTGTGAAATATAGTGTAGAGGATAGTGTAGTGTAGAGGTATTCCGTAGATGATTCAGTAAGTTTCAAGCTTGGAAAGGTGAGTTTCCAGTAAGTAAATTTTCTTAAAATGACGTGAACTCGTTGGATTCCTGGTTGTGGATCAAATTATAACAGGTGGGCAGCTAGTATCGACTTTCAGTTTCTTTAAAAATTAATTTTTAAAGAGTAAATGGATGATTATGTGGTGAAGACAATAAAAATATTCTGAACATGCTGAGTTCCATTTTTTTCGAATATCTTATTGAATGACTACACAAAAAAGAAATAATGATGCCAGACACGAGAAAACTGTATCAAAAAATTAACGAAGAAAGCTCAATACTTTCATAAAGTAGTTTGTTGGTTGCGGCTAATCAAATATATAATATTTATTTATACTCAGGTAAATAATTCTATTTGAGTAATTCCTACAGCGTTTCTTTCAAGGTTCCTATTCTCTCAAATAACTCAATAACTTTGGTTAGGCAACTGCTCATGTGAATAAATCCCACCGAATCGAAATATTTTTTACGTAGTGGGGCTTCATCGAAAACTTCGTTGTTTTCTTGCAATAATTAATGTTTCACATTTTTCTGTTACAGAAATATATGCTCACAATACCTAATATAATATTCTATATATTATTGTTACTAATAATATTTCTTGTTTTTTCGCAATATTCAAAAAGAGTTGAAGTAATGCTTGAAAGCTTGGGAATATCTGACTGGGATAGTATACCACTCGACACAATTTGGCAACACCGAGGGACTACGCTCTTCATGGCCTGTATTAAAGGTGGCCGTGGCTCAGATCTCACTTGTATTCGTGAAAACAAAAAATCAAATTTAATGACTTCGTTCACATAGCACGAAAGTGGACGTAGGCGTGCCTCAAGGAACTGTCTTAGGTCCGTTGTTGTCCTCTTTATATATGAACACTACTTTTTTTCATGTGTCAAAATGCTCTTACGTTTATTCAGTACTGATACTATGCTTTATATTTGTGGCTTGATATTAAGAACATTACAGAGTGGATCACTAGAGAGCTTAGTGCAATTGATGAGTGGTTATGTGACAATGAAAAAGTAACGTTTAATGACATGCTGTGGAATAGCACGAACGTAGATGTAGGAGTACCTCAAGAAACTGTCTAAGGTCCAATGTTTTTCTCCTTATATGTTGATGATATTGTTTTTTATGTAAAAAAATGGTCTAACATTTATTTTTTAATGATACTATACTTTACATATGTGGCAAAGATGTTAAGAATATGACAAAGTGGATCAATAGAGACCTTTCTGCAATTGATAATGGTTACGTGACAATAGCTTATCCTCAAATATTCAAAACTCTAATTCCATAGTTTTGGGTACAAGTGAAACCTTGAGATGAATAAAAATGACGATATAAAGATTAACGAACAGAAATTTGGAAGAATAGAAACAATAATGTATTTAGGCATTACGTAAGATCAAAAGTTGAGTTTCAATGATCATGTTGATTTCATATCATCTGAAATCTCCGAAAAAAATCAATTTTTTGAGTAGAATTGCCAGAAATCTGTCAGCAGATGTGAAATTATTGTTATTCAAATCGATAGTAATGCCACGTTTCAAATATTGCTCACCTTTGTCAATCGGTTTGACTGAGAAAAAAAATTCAACAATTACAAAAGTTACAGTGTAGAGCCAAGTGAACAATTTTAACATTCAGTAGATATATCCGAGTTAAAATTATGCTGAATTGTCTGGAATTAATGTCAGTGAAACAAAAAAATACGCATTGCTCTTCATATATATATTTATATTCGAAAATGAAAATCAGTTCCTTCCATGTGATGTAATGAAAAAATGTAACGTGTATCAGTGTTGTGCATGTGTAAACTACTAGAAAAACTGAAAGTCTTTGCATCCAAAGTTGTGAGCTCACTAAATGTGAAAATAACATACTATGACGGATTTAATGCCTTCAATCATTTACCAAGAATCTTCAGAAACAGTGATAGTATTGAGATATTTGAGTGCATTTAACTAAAAAGATATATTTCAGATATTGAAATAGGTATGTTATTCGAAATTGACTTTTCAAAGTATGTAAGTTTTGTAAAGCTTTAGCTAAATACTATTTTTATCACCTGAATTCAACCACAAGTTCATTTTTCATTTCGTTTCAAATTATTTTGCTTCAAATTAAACGCCAAAGGAACACGATGATGGAAAATGTTTTTCGCATGACAGAAATGACTGCATGGACTTGTAGCGATTGAGAGTTCAAAAGTAGCACATTTTCACCTAGGAGTTTTTAGTCATTCCGTATATTCTGTATTTTCTAAGTAGGCTTGTAATTCATAGACCATCGGATAGAGAGCGCTTATAATTATTTATTTCCATTATATCGCAAGTTCGTGTGCAATAGGTTAGCTGAGAGGAATCTTCATGGTCATCATGCTTGGTCTATTGACTAAAAAGCTCCTAAAATACCGAATAATGTTCTTTCTAGTGTTTTCATCTGAATTTCCATATCGAATGGTCGTTGAACCTACAAATTGAAACATAATGGAACCTATTAATCAGTTACGTAACATATGCATCATACATCATCTTCATCTTTCAATTAGAGAATTTATCGTTGTCGGTCATCCTAGATGTATTCCATTCTTATCGATTAAAATTCCTTCAGCGTACCGGAGGGTTCTGAAATAAATATTTGATCAGGTTCAAGTGGCAAGAATACCGCCGAGGAAGGAAAACTTGGGTGATTTCGCCGCATCGGACGCCACTAAGGTATAAATTTTACAGTGCTCAGAAATGTGGGCCTAGTTTCGGATACAAACGATCCAATTATACAGGCGAATTAGGGAAAATCCGGGAATTACGCACGCACATACTTCAAATGTCAACCGCCCTAGATGTGAGGCACGAGCGTTGGTTAATTTGAACGTTATGCAGGGTTGTTATTTTTGAACACAGTCGGATACAATAAGATGTTACTGGTTAGAATACTACACGCAATACTGGTGTTTCGCTCAGTCGTTTCGAGAAGATTACATTCGGTAGGATCTTCTTATTCCATTTTTCTTCTCATTGAATGAAATTAGAATTGGTACATTTCCATTTGAGGATGTACACTTTTGTGCAAAGTATTATCAGGATGGTAGCGCTAGAACTTCCAGTTTTCTGTCATGATATCATGACTATTACCCTTGTCTTGCACAATCCAAATATTTCCTAACCTCATTCAGTTATGCCTTCTTCCTATTTCAAGTTTAACCAGGATTAGAACCGCAATAGCCCCTAATCTGCTGACAAAATCATCGAGTCACAATTCACAAATAGCTCTGAATGATTCATATACAAAGTAAACATAAGAGGCCCCAAGACGTAACCCTGGGGTACACCTTTACTGATATCACATTTGGTAGACACGCCATGGAACACTCTAACCCTTGGATTAGAACCTTGTATTATCAAAAGTAGATACTTGTGAAGTTGTTCGATCTGAAATAAATAATGAAAATAACTTTATGTGCCCTGAATGTAAAAACAACAAGGGTTGTTTCGAATTGAATTACAGCCAGCAATTGTTCCATTTACCAAATCGTTAAAATTCTTCTGAAGTATTATGAACTGTTTATGGTTGTATGAACTACTGTTTTCAGATATGCCCACTAAAATGAAAATTATCTCCATATAACATATAGACATAATATATAGATTATAACATAATAAAATACAAAAAGTAGTTCTCATACTGAAAACTTCTCATGTTGTCATCTTTTCCTTCTGAGAATAGAAGTACAAAATCTATAAAAATGTACCATATAATATAATTTTCTATCTTTCATATCATAAGTTTTTTTTGTATCAGATCGATTGAACAACAGAGCGACAGTTTCTAATGAAATCAAAATTCAAATGAGAAACGCGATAATATACAAGACTACAAGTGAGTTTGCATACTTCGATATATTTAAATTACTTCAAATGGTACTGATACTCAGACAGCAAGATTTTTGTACCAGAAACCTAAACGTGCACTTGTTGAACTATTGTCCACAAAACAACAACTTCACAAAAGAAGATTTTGAATTGAAAAATTTCAGGAAAAAGTTAGTACTGAGTGTCTTTATGATTTTTTCACAATATTGATTCAATCCAAGGTATTGATAGCTACGATTAGCTTGGCCTTCGGATCCGAATACAAAGTAGCATTATTTTTGTATCAAAAACTACAAATTTAATTGATAAAAGCAATCAACTGAAACACTAAGAGAATAGCTTGATATAGCAAACTAAAATAAAAGATCACATTTTGTGATATTTTAGGGACAGTGCAAAGCTCAAAGGACCAAAGACCTGTACCTTTCTTCTAGAACGTGAAGTAGAAATTAACTGTACGTTTGGAACTATATAAACACCTTATCGCAATACGGTTTGTTAATAACTAGGTCTATCAGTCTATCTAGACTTCGAAAATGATATTAAAAAAAGACGTGCTTTCAATCCCAGTACATTAACCGTCAACATAATAATTTCAACCAATCATCTCATAATCACATACAAAAAGCACCGAAACGCGAGGGATTCGAACCCAAGTATCCATTTGTGAGTTCTAGACGCAGAACTCTACCATATGAGTAAAGCAATTTCTATCATCAATACGTAGAGAAAATGCTCTATGTACCTGACTCAAAGTGGTATCATCATTCAAATGTGACAAAGAAACAAATACTCGATAAATTAATCATAGTTCGAATTCAATCCACATTTTTTCGAATGAAAGGGTAGAAATTGTATCGAAATAAAAATATGCGATCAATATTAGAGGTTAACAGATTTCCATCGCAAAATATTTTCAATATTGCCCTTATTCAAAGCTAATTGAGATGGTTGAATGACTAATTCCTATTAATCAAACAGAACTTTTTCCATTAATACTAAACAAAGTGCCCATTAAGGTTCTTCGAGAAAGTCGCTAGTTCAAGCAACAGAGATCAATACCTCCATTCACTGCGGAATAAATTTTTAATCAGCAGCAATGAGAGCTTTATTCTCAAACAATACAAACACTGAATTTAAAATGAGCTCGTTTAAACAGTTATGTTTTCGATTATCGTATGAAAATCGCTATTATAACGCAATCAGACATCAAACGTACTGCTGAAGATCAATTGATAATGACTTGCTTGAAAGATAAAGCTGTTTATGCATCAAAAATTAGCAAGGGTAGGAAACATTTCGTGGTGAGTATTAAAATAGAGTTATTATCGGTATGGATTCAGTAATATTCAATCCTACATGATGAACATTATCGCCTGGGAGAAGACGAATATCCAGGGCTGCAAAATTTAAGACAGTGGACAGGAATGACATCTGATGATCTATTTCTGGCAGCAGCGAATGAAATCTGATGAGCAATAGTAATCATCAACGTACACTGAGGCACAAGAAAAAGAACGTTCAATCCATGTTACTTTAGAAAGCAAGGGAAAACGAGATATAGTTTCATCGTGAAAATGTTGTTTCACCCATTAATAAAGAATATTTATGATGCTTATGGTGGCTCACTTGGTGGTTTATCAATCACAGAGCAATTATCAACTTTTTTCACATTCCACTTTTTTTCAATAAATTACGCTCAAATTTTTTTTTCTGAGTATAATTTCATCATGTACTTCTTGAAGTGAACTTCGATGGTCTAGCTGCTTCAGTAGCTTTTCTAGCTTTGCGAATTGATACTCCTGAGTTAATACCTATTGCATTAACTTCGACAGCTAGGGACAAAAATATTACGAATGGTAACGTATATACATTTAGTTGATCATTTCGATACAGTACATTCATAGCTCTGTGTTGTTATCACTTACACCAAAACGTTTCAATCGTTTTGCAAATCGTAGAACAGTATGGCAATTTTGGCTCTTAAATCATATTCCATTCTATTCATTTCTTGGACTAGAAATTCTAAAATTTGGTGCTTGGGTTGCCCTTTCTGTGCAACACTGATTCAAAATAGTCAAAAAGATTTTGGGTTGCAAATTGCACCAACACGTTCTACATTTTTCTCTCCTTCAATGTATTTCTCGCAGCAAAAGTACTCAAATTAGGAAGGTAACAGTATGGACCCTAACATCTGGAGTTCCAGTTTAAGCAAACAGCACTTCTGCTGTTTGTAAGCTTAATCGGAAACACTTTCCATCGCCTTTCTACAACTGAAAACATATTTTTGTCTTTTGTACATGGACAATGAATTCATCAACTGAATGCCAGATTTCGAAGACATTTTAGTGGACAGTAAACAGTCCGGTACATCTCCTTACGCAGTGGTTACTACTGAAGAGTTTTCTACTGGCATTGAGCAACATTTTTAAGAGGACGAATGAGTTCAGTAATTAATTGCAATAAGAAGACTGCACTCCAGAGGAAATGGTACTATATAAAATATATGTAGACTTTTTTTCTGACACAAAACATCTAATTTTGGTTCTGATTGATTTACAAGTGAAAGACTGTATCACTGTAGATATCTAACTGTGGTTCAGTTATTTTTTCAAAATTTCACTCCGTTGGATAGATTGTAATAATTTGAATAATCTGTGATGTTTCTCGGAGGTTTCAAAGCTTGGTGACCGCTGATATAGACCAAGTTATTGTGGTTTCATTTCCTTTTTTTTTGCTATGTTCAATTAAAATTGATATATTTCATCGATGTGTCACAGAGCACAATCGAGCATATGACAACTGACGTATGCGCAGTTTTTCACATAGTTGGCCAATCGAAAACGTTAGGCTTGGTTGATTCAACTGTCCTCATTGTTTGGCAATATATCTTTCACCGCTAACGCATTCCGGAAGAGGAGTCACAGCACAATGTCGAAAAAAATATGCCCAGGGAATATTCATTTTTATCGTCATCCTACGATGCTACGTAACGACAGAAACAACGATAAATATTGCGAAAAATATGGCGTTTTAAAGTGATATTTGTTGTACCATAAATAATGGTATCCCTATACGGTTATTAATCTTCGATGCTGCCTCTTTTACCCATATGGCAACAGGATTTTGTTACAATAATTTAGGGGTTGGTTTTCTGAGTATTGTTATCGAAGATATATACCTTGGAGTTATTTAATTACGGTCAATGAGAGACATTTTGGACATGTTCGGAAATGTTTGATATGCTCTCGTTTTGAGCGAAATTTGACAGCGAGTAAAGATATTTTTGCATAAAACAAACATGTTCTTGTGTTTATGTGACTCTTCGATGAAACTGTCAAATTCGACAATTATTTATAACAGGGTAACCAAAACAATCGCTCGTACTCAACGATTTTGAGGTATTCTACTTCTATTACCCTTTTGTAATGAATCGCAACAGACAAACTCCGAAAATAATTTTGCATACGGTATGGCGTCGAGAGCATTTCATAACAACGACAAAGGGAATGTCGAACGACGTAGTGAACATAATTACATAAACATGAATATAGTATGAGAGATAAATCGAAATTGATAAAAAAATAAATTTAAGATCTTTTTGAAAAATTTTTGTCGGAGGTCATGTTCTTTCTTGTTATGATAGGGTGAGAGATCTTGGTATAGTCTTCGATCAGAAACACATCACTCAACTCATTTCATCTCGAAAATATATGGATTCATTATACGCAATGGCAAATATTTCAATAATTCCTCAACATTCATAGAGCTATTTAAAGCCTTAATCCGTAGCAAGTTGGAGTATGGCAGCATTATCTGGCATCCTATTTACACTTGCCATGAACGCCACCTTGAGGCCATTCAGAGAAGGTTCTTGAAATTCTTGGTTTGGAGGCAGGATGAAGTTTATCCACAGAGACAAATCAATCATAACGAATTATTGAGTCAATTATTTTGATCTCATCGCAGAGCAAGAGAGAGAAACTTTATCACTCAAATTTTTGTACAAATAACTGCACAACAGTATTGATTGTCCTCCTCTCTTGTCCGCTTCGAATTTCGTGTTCCTAGGCAATTCTTGTACTACAGAATGATTCCACCTAGAGTCTCCAAGGTCCAACCCTCTAATACAATCCCCCATTTGGTCTGTTTAGTCTACATTCAATACAGGTGCTAATAAATATCACATTCATTTTGACTCCATACGAGTTATTATTACTCCATAGGAGTGAACAAGGGAAATTATCCTAAATCAATTGATTTAGATTGATTTCTTTATAATATTTCATTCAATTCTAACATTCAGCTAGTTTAGATCAGTTTGAGCTCTTTGTTATATTTCTCATCATTTCATTCATTCAAGTATTTAATTATTGTCCAACATTATGTGATTATTTTCTTCAATTGGTTATTATATCTGTTGGGAATAAAGAACTCATTTTTATTATTATTTTTATTGTTTCTTCACGGTATACAAACTGGCGAATGAACTTGAGCTTGTTAGATATATGGTATGAAGGGTTACATCATCAAATCTGCCTATATCCTCAAAGGTATCAAACTGTCATTCAATTATAAGTGATTTTACTGTAGATTACTCGAACTCCAACATAATTATCATTAGGACCTCTATTATTTTTCTACAAATGAAAGATAGATTGAATAATTACGTGAATAGGTTTATGACACGAATATTAAAAATTTGCTTGCTCGTTAGAAGAGAGCAGAAATGAAGAATTAAATTCAACTTTTTAAACATGTTGCCTTGTTTATTAGTACAATAATTCCTAGGGTGCAACGTACGAGTGGATTTTATTACCTTTACCCCTACCAAATGCTGTTTGAGCAATTTTTAATGTTCCAACACCGAACACTTTAAATCAGCTGGCAAATTTGATTTAATTTTTCTTCTTTGAATCAAAGAGTAATTTTTTTCATATCTGAAGAGGAGTGAAAAACACATGAAGTTTTATTTCATTTATGTGAGCGAAATTATGTAGCTTTCTTCGATATTTTATTAGCTCAACAAGCAAACTCTGTATTACCAATTCCTTCCTGATGAGTTTATTCTTGAAAATCCCACATGAAATTACTACATCCCAGATAAATTGCACATGATGTTACACTTCTGAGTATTTCAATTCAATCAAACCATCAATGATTTTACATATAAACACGTTTGGATTATCGAAAGTGCCTGTCAATTCCATAATTCAACAGAGAGTACGCAAATTCGTAGCAGGTTCTTCTTCTTTGAACCTTCCTCAAACTTGAAAAATCTCAGAGTCCGTAATTTCGTTGAAAACGTGAATTTGTTCCTTCATTGAAAACTAACTTTCCGATAGGTTCTTCGTCGTCGTAATAAAAAAATCGACATTTACGTTATTTCGACGCCCTACTTTGGCATTTTCTTATCAATAACAATAAATAACATGACGGTAAACCACTAAATACACATCAACAGATTAAATAAATAAATAAATAAATTATTGATGTTATCAACTTGTGATCGAAAATCTGACGTTAATCTGCAGACATTTTGTAAATATTCGAAGTTTTTTCGTTGTTTTCTGCACCATTCCACACTCAATATTTATATTCTGAAATATTATGAACAGTGGCGACCTATAGAATAAATATAAGCATCTGTTAATTGATAACCACACCAGTTATTGCTATTGCGTCCGAAGAAGAATAAGTACTTCGAAACGCGCGTCATACGTGTTCGTTTTCATATCTGAAAAATATTTTATTATTGTTTTGATA
This sequence comes from Henosepilachna vigintioctopunctata, assembly GCA_030704895.1. Lineage (NCBI taxonomy): Eukaryota > Metazoa > Arthropoda > Insecta > Coleoptera > Coccinellidae > Henosepilachna > Henosepilachna vigintioctopunctata. Next base: position 5,550,977 of record JARQZJ010000121.1, on the reverse strand, counting down.
TGGATGTTAATTTCCGCCAAGTATCAGCTCTATAAATCATTGAAATCACCTTCCATTACTAAAAAATTCTATATTTCAATCTATCGATGGAAATATCCGGAGTGAATTGTCGAATGCACTCTTATCGAAAGAAAACAACAAAAACCTGCATCCACTGAAAGCACTCGAAGCACATCAAATTTAAAGCGCCGCAACTCCAATTTTCCACCTGAGTGCCATCCAAAAGGTCCATGTTTCGCGTGAATTCCGAATTTTACCTGGAAACAGGTATAATATAACATCAACAAATAGTTTCAAGTAGAAACCGGCATGTTCATGAGATAAGGCCATTATTCCTAGATAGGAGACTTTGGACGAAATGAAATATTTGAGTGTGGGTGTTCGGAAATGAACATAATGTCGTTAGATTTTCGTATTTTCTTGGTGGAGTATTTCTCTTCACGTGTTTTCGTATCTACTGACTCTAATTTGAGCGGACGAAATAGAAAGGCTAATATTTTCACTACCTGGTGGGGTCTTGTTAAGTGGATTGGTGTTAGGGTTTCATTGGATGTACCATGTCGGTTTGAATATACGACAAGATATAAGAAAAACAGGAGAACAGGAGAATATGTATTTGAACACGTGAAGATAACTTTTTGTATCACTTTTCAAGAAAATTGAGCGAAGCAATGAACGTGAATTTAGACAAAGGTGAAGGGTTATTTGAAGAAATAACCTTCATAACCTGCATATATTTTTTGTACACAAAATGTATCAGATATACACTAACTCTATCGGAAAAATATAACACATATTACTGCCTAAATCATACACAAGAAAAAATTGAAACTTTGAAACTGTTCTCATTTGAAGTAATAATAATAGTCATAATAATTTTCAATCACTAATCGATTGGGCCGATACTTGATGCAGATCTAAATACATAATTCAAATAAAACTAAGTAGTTTTTAAATTTTTACTATAATTAATTCAAAACATGACCATATCGTTTCGCCAACACAGTGGCTTCATGAAATGTTGATGCTAAACTGAGCTATTACATTGTGGACTGTTTACATATTTATTCTTGAGTGCGTGGGGTGAGTGATAATAGGACACTGTTCTTCTTTTACAGGGGATGACTATAGAACATATTTCTTCTGAATTGTGGGGCATGGCCATAGAATACTTTTCTTTGATTGAATTTTTACTGGAATAAATTTAATAACGGAGAATTTTCGATTAAAACTTGATCATTTAATAAACTGTTCGATTTCTTCCTTTTATTGAATTCCATGGCTTCTAACAGGGTTAGTTTATAACCTTTTCGCTCTGTATATAATATTTTAAAGTTGTCGTCGAAGACATAGTTCTCTTCTAGATGTGTTGCATACGTAGAATTTGTTTTATTTTTTGCAAAGCATCTTTGGTGTTCAGATATTCTAAGGTGAAATATTGTCATGTTTTTGAATTAATTATAGTGAAAATCAAAAAACTTTTCAGTTTTATTTAAATTATAATTTTCAATCACTTCATTCATACAAGATTTTACATATAAGAAAAAGTACGTCAATATAGTATAATTTATTTAATAATAATAATAATAATAACAATAGTAATAATAATAATGAGGATAATACGTTTATTCCCAACAGATTAAACAAACTGTACACAATCAAAAATAAATTAGAAAAAATGAACGAGAAAAAAAGAAAAAAGGGAGAATAAGCGAATATATACAACGAAAAAATTCGATTAAAAAAATTGAAAAAGTATTGAACAATAACTAGGTAACTAAAAATTAAATAAAATATTGTCTATTACAAAGTTACTTATCGTCAGCAGAAGTTAAAAAAGTTAATATAAAATAATCATAATAAAATGATCAACAACTATAAAATAATACAAACTTGTTAATACGTAGCAGGAAAGAGTGATTAAAGAGAAATGTACGATGTTTGTTCAAAAAAAAAGGTGAATTCTGAAATTTTTCGAAAAGTATTCATTTATTCATCTATTTCGTCCCCCTCAAAGTAATTTCCCTCAGATAAAATGTCAGCGCTTCTTCCAATCCTCAAATCACTTCTGAAATGCGCATTTCGGTATGTCCATCAGCTCTTTTTTTGATTCCGATTTCTTCTCATCAATTGTGACAAAACGCTCTTCTTTCATTGATCTCTTCAGTTTTGGGAGTAGAAAAAAGTCGAAGCGCCCCAAATCTGGTCACTACAGAGTTTTTTCCGGCTAAAAAATCACGAACAAGCATTGATGTGTGAGCTGGTGTATTATCGTGATGCTGAATCTATGATTTCTTCTTCCACAATTCTGATTCTTGAGCCCTATTACTTCATGCAAACGTTGCATAATTTCCTTGTAGTGTTCCGAATTGACCGTACGATATGTTGGCAAGAACTAATGGTGCACCACGCAGTTGTAATGTGAGAAAACAGTGAGCAAAACCTTCACATTTGCTCGAACTTGGCGTGCCTTTTTCAGTCTTGACTCTTTTGGTCACTTCCATTGGAATGATTGAATTGATTTCGATGTCATAACCTTATAACCACGTTTCGTGGCCTGTTGTGACCCTTTTGATCACATCTGTTAACGTCATTCAACAATTCCTGAGCGATACGAATGCGACGTTGCTTTTGCTTAAAATACAGCAATTCAGATATTTAATATGGTAGTTCCATCAGAGGACACTATCCAAAACAATAACAAGTACTTAAAATACCCAAAATACCCAAGTTAGTCATTACAATTCCCAAATTACGACTTGATCGAAAGCATGGAGGAAGTCATTAAGGAGGAAAGATACTGAAGTAACGTCTTTAACAAAACCACAGTAATGAATTTCCAACGCAAAAATTAATTGGTTTCACAAACTTACAGTCGAATCGATCCAATATCAAATACTTTCTACATAATCTGATCTAATCGTAAATTCTATAACGAAGAATTTCCATGGAACTTGCTATTTTCAGATTAATTCCTATCCGTACGATCTATGTTGCAAAAATGACTTTCCGAAACAGGTGTTCGATACATCTTGGTGGAGCAAAAAGCGAGAAATAGCCCACCACTATTGATTTACGATAACATATAAGACAACACATTGCAGAGTCCATAACGGCCGACAACTACCCATATAGGTGAAATATGGCGAGTCGTTTTAATGAGTTCACCCTGTGTGATAAAAGGCCTAGACAAGGAAGCGTCGATCCTCTTATAGGAAAAGAAAAGGAGAAAGATTGATTGCCACCAGACTGGACACAGAATCGCAAATGGAATGCTCGATAAAATCCATAATTTCTCTACTCATTAGAGAACATTTCTGCAACGTTCGTAATAATGCTAATTGCTTACGAAATGCGTCCTCTATTTCTATAAATATGCAGCATATGTGGTGATTTTTATTGGGTGATTAGTCTCGAAATATGAGGGGGAAAGGCTGGCAAAAAAATCATTTATAATTTGAAAATCATGGATATTGGAGAGTTCAATTTGTTTTAAAAGATGCAGTTGTCATTAACTGGAAGGAAATTTTTAGAGCGATTTTGATCGTGTAATTTTCGAATTTGCAGAACTTATTCTTGGTAAACAACGTAATCGAATTAGTTACTCGAAATACCACTGTCAACATCTACTTCTTCATATGCCAATTCATATTCTGTTTCTGGGAGTCTATGAAGGATATGATTCGCAATGTTGAGGAACAATACCGAATAAATACATAAAAAATCCCCAATTAGGACATTTTATGTGGAATCTGCATATACAACTTTATGCTTTGCGAAAGATTTCATCATTTTGTTTCAAGCTGGTGCATTTTTTGAGTAGAAACTATTTTATGTCGTTCTTGAGTAGAAACTATTATATTAAGTGTCAATCTAACACTTCTGAGGGTCGCATTAAAGCACGAAATAAGCTTATCTGGTACTGACATCTTTCATTGTGGCTGTTTTGTTTCAACACTTTTATTTGTCCTCGTTTTTGTGAACACAAACGTATACAAAAATGTGTAATTTGAGCATGAAATATTTGAAAATATTAAAAAATGTCGAGGGAATGAGTGAAATGTCAATATATCGAAAAAACATTGAAAAAATCAGTATTTCAATCAGCCGTTAACTTCAAAAATATTCATATTATTCCATATTTAATTGCTTTCTCTGCAAATACTGGATACTTATTCTATTCTTCAAAACAAAATTCCATGAAAAAACACGTATATAATTGATGAAAGTCTCAAAAATCTCTTAAGCTTATTATTGAAGTTTCTTTTATTTTCTATGATGAAATTTGATGATACTTAAACCTATATTTTATAATAAATATTTTCGAAAAATTAAGATTCTTTGTAGGTAGTGAAAAATACACGTGATATAGGGTGAGGGGGTCTTAACCTCACCATGTATCACCAAAGAAGAGGGGGTTAAAAATGCCTAAAAAAACATCACATGATTAATGGACGATTCCTAAAGTTTGATAATCTTCAGTGAATTTAATAGATAAATTCACTACAGAAACTTTTTCAACTATTTCAAAATAGTAAAAGAACTGAAGTATTTTGGAAAATATAACTAGAAAAATTCAGAAACAAAAACTAGAATTCAATGATTGACTGAATAAGTAATGTTAAAATTAACTAAAAATGAATTATTATGAATATAAGTACGAGAATTTATGAATCAGATATATTAATTAATGTGAAATAGCTAGAAAACACTTGATTGAAAAAATTGAATACAAATTTCTACTCGCTAGAAAATGGATTAAGAATGAAATTTCATTAAATTAAATTCTTCGTGCAGCAGATAAAATCATCATATTCTAGTAGTGTTATAAACATTTTACGGCTTGAAGTTGCTTCGATAAAATCTGAGGAATTCATAAAATTACACTTGCTTTTAAATTGCGAGATCTATATACCCTAGACTGGAGTCTCCCTTGTTACGTTCATCCCAAGCCTTCCCTTACTTCCCTTGCCATTCACGGTGACATTAACGTATCGAAATTTTGCTTAGTAACCGCCGACTTGGAATAAAATCAGGATTGCAGGGGATTTTAAGGTTTTGAATATGGATTTCGGGCGTTTTAAAATGCGATTTGCACAAATTCTGGCTGCAAAGCGGATTTACTAAATTGATTTTTAGATAATGCCGTCGCTTGAGAAAGGACTCTGTTGCAGTTGCATCAACGGCTGAAACGATCGCTTGAGATGCGATTTACATAGTACAATTCAGATTACGTTGGTCCATTTCCAAAAGAAAATTATACATAACAGATTTGAAGGTTCATGCTACCTCAAATGAATCAATATTTGATGAAAATGCTATGCCTCAAGGCAATATTGATAAAATATACTAACGGCTCATGATCACCATCATAGCCATAGAGACCGCCACCACAGGTATGATAGCTAGAGAAAGCTTCCGCAGAACTCAATTTCTTGAATATTCGATACTTGGAATGGGAAAAAATTCCTTCTCTGGGCTCTGGAAAGGCATCAATGCTTGAAATTGTGAAAAATAATCGAATAAACTCATTGTAAAACAATTTTCAAACTGATTTACACATATATTGAAAAGAATACTTCATGACGTACGTACAAATGCTACGTGCAGACTAATGACAATTTCTCGAATACATACAATATATAAACTTAAATTATGAATACAGAGAAAACAGGTAGATAACAAGTAGAACGGATCAATTCATACTGAACTAATATATAGGAAACTAAGTAATTTTGAAAAGATTGAGAAGGGGGCTTAATTAATGAAAATCATATATTCAATTCCGATTTTGAAATTTTAAATATCACAAACAAGGGAATGAAGCCTAATTTTTTAGAATCACTTCAAATTAATAAATACAAATATTCTGGCAACCTTTTGAACAGCCAAATCGATCATACCTCAAGCCCCCTTCTCAATCTTTTCAAAATTACTTGGTTTACCATATAATAGTTCAGTATGAATTGATTCCTTCTACCTGTTATCTATTCTGTTTTCTCTGTATTCATAATTTAAGTTTATATATTGTACGTATTCGAGAAATTGTCATTAGTCTGCACGTAGCATTTGAAAAAGGTGAATCTCATCGAAACGTACGTCATGCAGTATTCTTTTTAAAATATGTGTAAATCAGTTAACAATTGCTTTATTAAGAAATGCTAATAATTGTAACATTCCCTTTGACCCCCTAGAATTTTTTATTAGGACTTATGTGAACAAAGAAAATTGACTAAGATGAATTGATTTAGATTGAGTTCTTTGTAATATTTAATTTTATTCTATTATTTAGTTATTAGTTACTTTTCCAATTGTTTTTATTAGATTGAGCTCTTTGTTATATTTCTTCCATTTCATTTATTTAGTTATTATTCAACATTATGTTATAATTTTCTATAATTGGGTATCATACCATTGAGAATGAAGAAGTTTTTATTAATATTATAAAAACTGGTTCGAATCAAGCGTATTCAAGGCATTTCTATAACTCTTCATGGGAGAGACACTAGCTAAATCTGAAAGAAAATAGAGCAAATAATGTAGTTGAAGAAAACCTATTTTCCAGAGTACTGATCTCTAGGCACAGTTTTCTAAACCATAATTTTTTGAAATCAACACCCTATAGAGATTTTGTCAAAAATACTAGAAATCAATTTTTCGTTGACACTTAATCTTGATAAAAATTATCTTAATAGAATACAAGAAATAGAGGCAGATATGTCTGAACCAATCACTAAATGATCACATAAATATGAAGTAAGTTGGACAACACCAAGAGCATGACAAATGCACCAGAAGAAAACTTTTTTTGACAAAAATAAAAATATCGCTGAATCAGTCAAAGTAGATCACACACATGGCCTGCTCAATTTCCTGATTTAAACCTCCATGATTATTTCCAGTGAAGCTATCTTCTTTCGGGAGGGTATCAATTTTAGAAATATTCGAAAACCATGAAAATATGGAGCGCTACTAAACATCTGAACTTCTTTGCAGATATGTTGAATACAAAATATAACGCATGAATATGAATGCAATGTCTACAAAAAATAATTGTCGATCGACAAACATACAAAAGATAATTAGAAGATTGAATGCCTTTAAAATCACAAAATTATGAATCCTATTACATTGGTACAAAAATACCACTCTATAATTGAATTGAATTAAACTAATTGAAATTCATGTTTAACTAACACAAATAAAGAGTCAATCTGATAATACGCTTCGGTCATAGAATGTAAAAAGCGGATATGTTAACTTAACAAATGAACACTTAATTAACTAAATCGGTTGGACAGTTGACGAATGTTTACGTTATCTCAATGTTTTTCAATTACAGTTGTGAACCCCTGAAGTCAAAAGAGGGTCAGTGCGGAAAAATAAAAGTTGCAGCCCATCAAGGGTGAGTGATTTCATGCAAGAAATCCTGTAGAAGGGTTGAATTAACACATAAAACATGGTTATTCGTAGGAGATTACTACGGTCACCACCGGTTGATAGTAAAACGGAATGAACTGAATATAATCTAGTTGATCTATAGTTCGATATTTTAGTCTTGAATTATTCAATTAATATTCTAATCTTACAGAAATTATTACTTCATGTAAATATTGCCAATGAAGTGAAAATAGGTTTTATGTGTTCTCAATAAGATGTGAAAATCTCTATTTTAAATTAAAATAAAATTAAACTCTTGGCTTAATATTTCACGATAATATTTAACAATGAATTTGTCAACATGTTTCGAGCGTGAGCTCATTTTCAATACTGAAATACCAAGGAACGAACAACAAATTTATATCTATACAATGGATGTTAGGGGGGGGGGATTATTGAAAATCTAAGTGTTCATTTATGATGTCTTCTTCTTTCTTTCAAGAACTGCATATTTCAATTGCCTCTAAAAGGTATAAACGTTTCCCTTTATTACCTGCGTGTAAGCGCTTGGTTTTCTCAAAGTTCATAAAGTGGTTAGAGTTAATACAATGTTCTGAGAATCCAGTTTTATTAACATTGTATAAAATGGACCTTTAGTGTTCGTCAACCTGAGTTTTCATTTTTCTACCTGTTTGACCTCTATAAAACGCTGCAAATTCATTACCAAAAATTTTATAAATCTCGCTTTTGTCTTCTTTATATTTTGTTTAATTCTTTAGGTCCATGTGGATTTTGTATGGTTAGACACGTGGTTGTTATCGTTGTTACTCGATGGAAGTTAGAATGACAGATTGTTGACATACAAATGACAGTCAGAGAAGAGCGAGATTTTTGTTGCCCTTTCTATATGTTGACAGTTGATGGTGGGGCGTCCCAGTGTCATCACAGAATAGTGAAACTATTCTGTGATATGTTTTCTTCCATCGTATGACAATGACAATTCCCTACAAATTGAATAATGTTTGTATAATTCAGCAGATCATTTTAAACTACGTATCATCATTATTGAAATATTCTGTGTTGTTCAAAAAGTATTCAGTTAATATTATCTGTATCAAATACCAGGAATTTAATTAATGATACCGTACTAACACTCACATGTGTGAATAATTACAAAACACGCATCCACTGAACATCCGTAATAAAAATTCAAATGTTGCAATCTGACACTGCCCATTCAAAACATCCAGATAGCATAGCCAACTTTCAAATCGATGCAAATTTCTGCATTTATCTTCCAGTCGCAATGAACTAATTACTCAATTACCCCCTACGCAGTACATGACGAATTGCCTCTATTAATAAAACCACGAAATCATAGAATTGTGTTTAACTGGTTCTATGTTCAGGGGTAGTATCTGATGCGATAGAATCGGTTTTCGTGCCAGTGAATGTAAAGGTTAATTTTGAGTGATTAAGTTTCGCTTAAAAACCGCTTATGTTGCACAATTCGTCCCTCAACACTACGAATTCCGAAAGTAAATGGCAGGTAAAAGGTGGAAAGTCAGTGGCGTAGTTAACGACACCCCTGGAGTTGATTACATTTCTGTATTTTCAGAAATAAGTAATAACTTTCAAGTAATCGCTGAACTGGCGGTAATCTTGAAAAAAAATGTATGTGTTCAAGTTCTACAAACGATTGAACTGAATATTCTTTGACATTTGACAGATGACGATCAAGATGGAAATAATTAGTCCTGATATAATTTGAAAAAGTATATATTGTATGAGTGTAAACATAGAATAACAAGAGAAATGTTATATATTACTGTCGTTTTATTAAAAATGTAGCATTCGAAATGATGAATTCAAAAATTCATTCATCTTTTCACCATAACCATGGAATGATTGAGTCGATTGTAAATTTATTGAATACAATACATCTTTCAAAGTAGTTTTTTTATTTTCACTCTAATTAATTCAAAAACATGACAATATCGTTCCGCCAACACAGTTGTTTCATCAGATGTTGATGACAAACTGATCAGCTGTTGTTTTTGAATTAATTATAGCGAAAATCGGAAAACTATAAGTTTTATTTAAATTAGGTATTTAGATTTTCATCAAGTATCAGCCCAATCGACTAATGAGAACAAAAGCAAGTCAGATCGTACTGTAGGAAAAATCTATAGGAAAAGCCTTTGTAAAACTGTAAATAACATTTTTTATTGAATATAAACTTAAATTCAAACACTTGAACTTATGATTTACACTTTATTCACTACCTAGCATGACGAGTTTCGTCGTAACAAACGACGTCTTCAGGTGCTTATAGAATAATGAGTTTTCTCAGAATAATGAAAATTATTCTGTAAGTGTCTGAAGAAGTCCTTTGTAACGACGAAACGCGTCATGCTATGTAGTGAGTAAAGTGTAAATCATAAGCTCAAGTGTTTGCACTTAAGTTTATACTCAATTATAATGGATTTACATTAAGTAAACGCCAACACTATCAATTATTTTCTATCTTTATTTAAACATTGATCTGAACTCACTGATACAGAGGGTGCGAATTTTTGTGGGGCCAGCCCAAGATACTGAAATTGAGTCTGGTCTCATAGTGTTGAATACTACCACCCATAGATCTGAAGCAGTGTTTAATTACGGGGGACACACGCCTCACAGGGGGCAACTTTATTTTTTAGGGGGGCAGTTTGTAAATGTGCTCGACTCAAGTTCAACCAATTCGCTCCTATTAATTTCATTTTTTCGCCTTTTTCAGGGGGGCAGAAGAATTTTAGAAAGGCTATCTGGGAATTGCAAAGATTGGGAAAACTGATCTTGAGTCTTCAGTTTCGTAAGCGTATAATGATCAAACGAAAGCATAAAACCGGGGTAGAATTGTATGAGAAATTCTCTGTAATTATTTTTACAAGAAGTGCTATATTGCCTACGAGAAATAGTTCTAATTGCATTCCTCTCGAGTCTAAACATGGTCTCCCTAGTTCAATGATCATACCAACAAGCCATGTCGAAGCATAGACTAAAACAAGGAGGAATATGACAACTTAAGGACCCCACCTGACAATGACCCTACTAACATACTATGTTAAAAAAATTTTTTTACATAGGTCAAACTGTACGTTCCATACAAAAAAAAGAATCGATGAACATAGAAGATCAATATTGTTGAATAAACCTAATACGGGTTTTTATGAACACTGCATTAAACTTAATCATTTCTTGGATTCCAGGAAGACCGAAATAGTACAATCAGGTAGTAAGGACAAAAGATTAGATACCCTCGAAGTCTTGGAAATTTCGATAGCCAAAAAGAGAAATTTTCCTATTTGCAATGACCAGGTGGATTTTTCCGTGGAGCCAGTGTTAAATTCTGTGGTTTAGGATATATAAGTGTACATTTTAAAATTAATTAATATTGTAATATTATATACTCTTGACAATGGGTTAACCACCCGAAACATAGAGTTTAGAAATATAAACTTAGGTCAAGTTGTTTAAATTTCAATTTTTTGTTCTCAATTTTTATTTTCAATAGACATCAATGGAAACACCAGGAAATTTTAGTATATCATTGGGATCGATATTCACATCTCAAAGAAAACGAACGTGCTATCATTTTTTCATCATTCAACGTTAATTTATTCGTAAAAATCATTCAGCCATACAAGAAACTATCTTATCACCCATCTACGCTCACCAATACGAAGTCCAGTTTTGGGCCAAAGAAATGGTCACGTTATCCATTGCATTAAATTGATGTACCATACTCCCCTCATTCATACTACGCCAGGTAAATCCCCCACGTCACTGCAAGTCACCTAGAAAGGCGAGTCGACGTTCACACACACTATCGAGATTAATCAGAGGCCATTTGTTTTCGATGCACGAGCGAGAGTACGAGTCCCCTGGGCTACCGAAAGGCTGTAGATAAGGGCCGACCGTCGTGTCTGGCCCAGCGAAGGTTGGAGGTCGATGGACGCGTACGTGCGTGCCTAGCGACATTTTGGAGAACACCTGTTTTCGCTTGTAGCGTTTTAGTAATCGCAGTTTCAAAGAAGGGTCTTTGGGTTTTATTTGTAACCGGGGAATCTGCGGTATAGACGTGTTTAAGTAATAAAGATGATATCAATAACGAGACGACGGGATCTACAGCTTGTAGAAGAAAAGTTATGAGAAACCTTCGATATTAATTCATTCAATTTATGGAGTATCGTAATATGAAGACGCAATTTGTTCAATATACGAGGGCTGTTCAATATGAATTTGGAAAATATTAGGAACGACTTATTTTAAACATTTCAATCGTTCATTTTATCTATATATAAGAAAGGGTACTGAATTTCATCGATCTGTAAATCAATAGAAGACTTTTTGGTCAAATTTGAAGGTTGAACCTTTTGGTAACTTTGTTAATTGAGAATTTATGGAAAAATTAATCTCCTAGAGATAAGTAAGTTTCTTTACTCCATATAGAGTAAAAGAAACAGTAACATGTATCAGTGATGTTCACGCTTATGATACAAGAAATGCTGACAATTTCTACATGCAAGTTTGTGAGCTTTCTGAATCTAGAAATAGTACATTTCATGAAAGATTCAACCCATTTAATGAATTTCCGAGCTCCATAAAAGCAGTAAGTGACAGTAAGGTATTTAATCGTAAATTAGCGTAAGTTCGTGTTGAACAAATAATTGTTAATAATAAATTTTGAACGCAAATGTATATAAAAATTTTAAATAGGTTATTGCTTAAGGGATATTATTATCCTATATTTTCTATATATATATATATATATATATATATATATATATATATATATATATATATATATATATATATATATATATATATATATATATATATATATATATATATATATCATATATATATATATATATATATATTATTCATAATAATATATATTATCATCAATTATTTATGAGGAAAATACTTCAAAAAAATTAATATCCATAGCGAAAGACTAATTAAATTTCTGCCATATATAAAATAATATATGTTTTCTTTTGCGGTTTCTATGTGCAATTTAAACTCTTGAACTTCATTAATTTTCTTCGTTATTCTATGTTACAACACTCTAGATTAGGCATAAACATATGTATTTGTGAAATGGTACATTGTTTATTGATCATCTGAAGAAGAAGTTATTTTTCTGATAAGAGAGTATTATTCATTATGTGAGAAAATTTCAATAAATGTTTCAATTTTATTGTGATTGTCTACATTTGACAAAACTATGAGGTAATTGAAGATTTTTTTGAAGTTATCGAAATTTTATTGTATAATGAATTCTTCAGAACATTCAACTCTTCACTGTATAGAACAAAGTTGTGGTTTTTCTGAAAATAATTTCAATTCTATAATGAATTTCAAAATATTCCATGAATTTCTGTAGAAGAAATCGATTAACATAGCAGTGGATGTCTTTAAAATTTGAAACCTCAATTTTATCAATTGTGAAAGATCCTATTTTTTTTTCAATGAATGGAAAGATGTATAAATGAAGTCCTTTCTTTCTACAAATTTAATATTGATGAAAATAATGAGTCAATATGTTTAAATACCATTCACTTCAAATTATAGAAAGAAATCAAATCACAATATACAATTATATTAGAAAACCTTCAATAAAAATCACATTATCAGAGTTTTTTAGTCGATATCAATTGATTATTGATATTTTAAGTGAAATTTGTGTACTTTATATAACAAATACGGCTTATTTCGAGCGAATATAACAGAACTAAGTAATTGATCAATTATCATCAATTTAGAAGTGAAATTTGGGAATTTTTCTATGAAATATGAAAAAAACAAGTTCCTCCTGCGTTATAAATAACATGAAGAAGCACAAGAAAAAACAGTTGAAGTTTAGGTATATAACTTCGAATTCCATTGAAAATCGAAATCCTCAAGAATGGACAAGATGATCCTCTAGGAATGAAAACATTTCTTAAAAAATGAGGACCCTTAAAAATAAATTCAACAAATTTTCAAATAGACGTTTCCGTATAAAGACTGGCCGAGACGTCAATAGAAAATGTGACAATTTCGAATTGGGCTATTTCCGTTCCTTTCATACAACTTCGGGTTCTATCTTTCGAACTATCCATTTCATCTTCGTTCTTGTCTACAAACGTGAAAGTGATATATACTTCAAGATCACAACTGCTATTGTTTTTGTGCCACTGGCAGAAAATAAATCTTCTTGGGAAATCCGTGTTTTTCGTGATATTCTGTGCATGATTAGTCAACATCAGGCACGGAAAATGATGATTGTTCTTTGCTATAATATATAATTCTTGGAAAATGCACCTTATATTAGTATTATTGTAATAGTAAATAAATATTGAACTTCATATAATATCTATGGAATATATATATATATATATATATATATATATATATATATATATATATATATATATATATATATATATATATATATATATATATATAATATAAGGAGATGAAATTTTTTGTGCTCATGGCACTAAATGAAATATTTCAGAAAATGAACACTAGAACATTCATTCGAAAAATTCAAATTAATCAAGAGAATGTTATAGTAGAGCTAGATATGTGAACGTGTACGATGTGCAAGGGATAAATGTTAGAGAAATATTGAAATCGATACCACACCTGATGGAAGTGCGAGACATATATGTTTCGTTCTGCAAGGAACTCGTCAGTCGCACCACGTCCATAGAAGTGGACGAATCTACAATCTTCCAACAATGTGAAACTGTCTCAAATGTTCGATATTTCTGAGGTAATTTTTTATTTTCTTTTCAAATAAAGTTGTATATTATTGTAAATATAAATTTAAACAATATTTTTGTTTGAACCAATATTTTTGTTCGAGGACTGAATGGAAGATCAAACTCAAAACCGAATTCAGTCCTTTTGAGAGCATTCTTCTTAGTTGTGATCATTATATCAATTGAAAAGAATGTAATTTTACAATATAAAAAATGTTTCTCAACAAATTTATCTCATTATATGTCATTATTATATTTTTTATCACTGTAAACATGAGCCTACACAAAACTTTCCTCATCCATAACATTGTTATGTAAAGACAAACCTCATCCAGATGATTTAATTTCGTAGCAGACTCTGTGTCTAATAACGTCGACATAAATCTGTGTAAATGGTTTTCACGTGCGACATTTTAATACCTTTTTGTAAATTAAATTTGGCCGCGTTTTTCCGCAAAACGTCCGACACATAAACAGATATTAAAATGGAAATCGCCGAGTTGGGCTGGAAATTTCCGGCGTGCCAGTTATACTTTTCCATCGAGAATTTTTCACGTTGAAATTCATATTTTAGTAGTTTTACGATACCCAACTGAGATGTTTCCTACAATTCATTTTCCGAATCTAACGTAGCAAGTTGAGTTTTCCGAAATTATTCGGTGAGTCTTTAATTAGTCCATTATTACAGTTTCGAAATTTATTCTAAGTTTTAGTTGATCGAGGAGTATGAAAATCTAACATATTATGAATTAAACTTGCCTAGTTATCCATTTTCATTATATTTTCTCGAAATATACATAGATTAGACTCTCAAATAATTGGTGTTTTTTTTAGAGGTATAGAACTTTAAGTTGGCATTACTGTTGAAAATGGCGACCGATTTAACAGCTGAGAAGTGATTTATTCTCAGTTTGGTTTGGCAATTCATCATGAATAGACTAACGCCTGAACAACGCTTGGAAATAGTGCAATTTTATTTCGAAAATAATGGTTCTGTGCGGAGTACGCATCGCGTGAATTTTGTTTAGCGATAAAGCGCACCTCTGGTTGAATGGCTACGTCAACAAACAAAACTGCCGCATTTGGAGTGAAGATAATCCTCAAGTATATGTCAAAACACCGTTACATCCAGAAAAACTGACTGTTTAGTGCGCTTTATGGGCTGGTGGAATCATTGGTCCGTACTTCTTCAAAAACGATGATGGTCACAGTTACAGTCAACGTTACAGTCGATGGTGATCGGTATAGAGCCATGATTACTAACTTTTTCATTCCTGAATTGAACAACCATGATGTCCAGGAGCTGTGGTTTCAACAAGACGGCGCAACATGTCACACAGCTCGTGCCACAATCGATTTATTGAAAGACACGTTTGGTGACCGCCTAATTTCACGTTTTGGACCTGTGAATTCGCCTCCAAGATCTTGTGATTTAGCAACGCTAGACTACTTTCTGTGAGGCTATGTAAAGTCATTGGTCCATGCGGATAAGCCACAAACGCTTGACCATTTGGAAGACAATATTCGCCGTGTTATTGCCGATATACGGCGACAAATGTTGGAAAAAGTCATCGAAAATTGGACGTCCAGATTGAACTACATCCGAGCCAACCGTGGTGGTCATATGCCAGAAATCATATTCAAAATGTAATGCCACAAGATTATCGTTCGAATAAGCAAAAATTCTTGTCAATTGAATGATCCAACGTTGTTTTATTGCAATTTAAAGTTCTACACATCTAAAAAAAAACACCCTTCACAGTCACATCATCAGGTTAATGCCATTAATTCTGAATAAAACTGAATAGTTTTCTGATTTTCTTTATAATCAATTGAAAACATGACAATATTGTTTCACCAACACAGAGACTTCATCAGATATTGATGAAAAACTGGGGTATTGCATTGTGGACTGCTTTTATTTATCTTGAAGTATGTGAAAATGACCATAGAACACGGTACTTCTTTTGAAGGGGAATGACTTTAGAACATATTATATTTCATTACTTTTATTTCATTGATTACTACTATTATTTATGTATTAGAACATATATGTTCTATAATCATTCCCCTACAAAAGAAGAACAGTGTTCTATGGTCATTTCCACATACTTCAAGATAAATACAAGCAGTCCACAATGTAATAGCTCAGTTTATCATCAACATCAGATGAAGCCACTGTGTTGGCGAAACGATATTGTCATGTTTTGAATTAATTTCAGTGAAAATCAAAAACTACTTCATTTTATTTGAATTATGTATCTAGATTTCCATCAAGTATCCTCCGAATCGATTAATATTTATACCATTTGGTGGCTTAAAACGATGAAGAGAGTCATCCATAAATAATGTCACACAATTTTCATGATTTTTAACCCCTCCTCCATTCATGTCACAGTTGGTCGAATTTTTGAGAGTTGTCCCAATAGTAATACGTCACATATTACAATTTTATATGAAGACATTATTGAATTCCAAGAATAGTAATTATATTTTTAGAAATTAACATCCAGTGAAAGATTTTGAGGAATCAACAGAACAAAAATTATTTATTATTATATTATTCATTACTCATTTCTTATACGTTTATAATATTAGTAGGATATTCTTCAGATTGACATTCTCAAACTCGTAATATTTTTGATATAAAATGGATGCAATGACCGATTTTTATAATTCAAAGATTAATCTTCAGTTACTGAAATCTTCTCAAATCATAATTAATTTATTCAGGGTCGATACAAAAACTTGATTTACGTGGTCTTTCAGGCATAGTTTGAGATTTTTGTTAACCGTTCTTCCAAAAAAGTAGTTTAACTGACATAACTACAATAAATATACATATGGTACTGCGAAATGTTTTTATAGATATTGATATGTTATTTAATATTGTAGAACGTTTTTTTGCTCTACCAATAATATTTGCTGCAGCGCATGATTATGGACCTTTTTGACAAGTTTTTCCATACCTTGGTTTATATTATTGAAATTTTAGTGGGGGTCTTTATTTTTTTCTAGTAAAAGATACATCCTATGTCACTCACAAATGGTGTGGTAGATTATGCATAAAAGCTCTTTGTTCGTGGGGTATACATTCCGAAAATAAGCTGCGAAGACAAAAACAGTGAATATGGAATGGTAATTTATATGGGACTATAGGGAATACGTTCCTGAGTGAAAAAATGAAAAAAACTTAAAAAAAATCAATTGAAATGAAGTTTTCATCACATTGATTAATAATTATGTCCAGGCTCAAGCAATTATTGAAGAATTTTGTATTTTTTTTTGGTTGGTAGTTTTTAAAAATTCCTCCAATTCAGACTGATATTCAGCAATGACTCTAGCAATTTGCCTTTCAAAAATGAGACTTCGTTTCATATATGGATCAATTTTCATAATTAAAATAACAATGCTCATTAGCCATTCTTAAACCTTCACTAAAAATTTTCAAATCAAATGTCATGTTTCCCTCGCACGTTGAAGCCTCTTTCTCAATAGGCTGTGAATTTAACATTTCCTAAAGTCGGTTTCAGTAAAATCTTCATCTGATGATTCGAGCAACATCAGAATGTCACTTGATTCTATCTGTTTGAACCCATCTCGTCACATTCCATTTGAAATTTTGGCTCTAATTACAGTCGAAGTTTGAATGTGCACAGATTCTTCGTCAATTTCCGTTGTCGGAGAAGGCTACAGTTTTTTGTCCCCAGTTCTTTCAATGCTTATTTTATGTTTACTATGCATTTTGCCATGTCGAAATCCTTTCATTACCTATTCCATAACATTAATATCAGGATCACATTCCATATTATCCAATAAGGTTTTGAAGATTCGTTTAATGTAAAAGAACTCAAAGGCCTATATAATTCTTTGGTACATAGGTTAAAGCAAATCCGTCGTTTTGGGAGGTGAAAATGTCATTTTTATATTCGAACGAATAATCTCAAGTTCGCGAGAATCACCTGGTGCAACTATCCAAAACTAGATCTGCCTTAAAGTCTAAATTCCCATTTTTTAAATGAGTTTCATCTCCGAAACCAAAAAATCCGGAACCAGTCACAAAAAAAATAGCAATCAGATTCGCGAATGAAGAAATCTATTGCCGCGAATATAGAATTGGGTGGCATTTCGTCAATCCGCGAATAGTGAAAAGGCGATTAAAGTAAGCGCAATAAGGAGCTTTAACTGTATAGATATAATCAATACATATTACATCTCAAGGCGTATTTGAATCTTGGATATATCACAATAGGTTCATTAATAAACTATGTAATATATTTTCTTGTCATAATCATAAGAAGCGTCAAGAACTTAATTCATTAGCTGGATGTTATATATTAACCAAATACCACTGAACTCCATCTTACACCAGCAATGTCAGTTACACTCGCTAATTTGCCTTGTCGTTAAATATCGCTCCAAATTTTTAGCCCACCAACTGACAAATCCGCATCGACAAAACAAGCACTTGACACTAAGATTAATTATCTCACTTACCTGCAGCTGGAGATAATTTAGTGATAACGCCCCATCTCTGCTTCCACTGAAACAACAAATGCAGAAAATTAATAACGATAAATCGTAGTGGTCAATGAATTATTTGCTAATTGTCGCCATTTTGTCTTTTGACTTTCAGTCTGAGTTCACAGATCCAAAACAAATAACTGAGATGAAGTACATAGTTTGCCGAAGCATTAAGTAAATAGGGGTGGATAATGAAGCTGAGACAGCTGACATTCACGTCTAGTATCTCTTGCAATCTCAGCTATATTTGTCTAATACAGGGTGTTGAGAAATATCCACAGAGTTTAACAAGCCTGCTCAACGTACGAAAAAAATGTAAGAATTTTTGTTGATATTTTGTTGGAATATTGTTAAATACTCTTAGTTTCAACTTTTGGAAGTAGGGCAAGATCCACAGACATTTTTTTTAACTGTGGCCACTTTTTCGTAGGTGAGAATTTTATGGGTTCGCGGTACCAACACGGTCCACGCGTTAGACGCTTTTACATGGATAAATTTTAGCCTGTTCTTGTCACCAACATCCTTAAAACAGTATCGAACTTCTATGCCACATATCAATGCCACAGTAACCGCTGTCTGGTTTCATTATTCGCATTGGTAAGGAATTTAGCAATATATGAACTCTGAAAACATTGTATTGTGCTTTTGTAGAATCTAAACTTGAATACGAATCAATAGTCTGGAATCCTGATTATCAGTTACTTATTAATCAACTGAAGTCTTTACAACGAAAGTTCCTGAAACTTTTGAGCTTCAGAATGAATGGAATATATCCTCCTATAGGCATAAAACATGAAACACTTACAAGTCGATATAATATGGACACACTCAGCGCGCGAAGGAAATGCCATGCAATAATCTTCTTGCATAAAATAATTAACAATAAAGTGAAATGTCAATAATTATGAGTAAAAAGTAAGCAAAAGCTTTACTTTATTGTCCAAGAGTTTCTTCCATAAGCGAATTCACGTTCTACCTTCCAGCAACTAGAACGAATGTTATAAAATTTTCTCCATTGCAGAGTATGTGTGAACTAATAATATTTTATAATATTTTGTATGTGCGTATATGTGTTAATATGTGAATGTACATGTATGTGTGTGTGTTTGTGTTGAAATATATGTATAAATTTTTTCAGCATTTAAGATTTTTTTAATTCCTATAATTGTACTTAATTTTATCAGTTGTGATTTCATATCACAATTCCCTTCTTTTAAAATTTTGTTTTACGTATCTGTTGTTTTTAGTCTATTGTGTTTACTATCTCTCCTGGTCTGTTAATTAGAACCTGTCCTGTGAAACAGTGTGTGTAAAATAAATAAATATATGTAGATACAGCTGACGTTTTGTACATAAATGAAGTCCAATCCAGCATTTTCGTTCTTTCTCTAATTACTTTAAGCTTATCGTGTCTTTTAGGGCACAATCAAATAATTGAAAGTATAAAAAGCTCTAGTATTGTTGAAATTGATGAAGACAATGAAACAAACAATGAAAATAATGTTCAAAATTTAATACATTGAATTTTATCTAGATACAAATACTATTCAAAAATAATGTGATTGCATATTAATTATTTTTCGATTAAAATATATTAATTTTTTGTCATGCTCTCGGACAGCGCATAATATATTCGAATAATAAAAAACCGTATAAACATACATATATTCAATTAAATTAAAGTGTAGGCTTAATGTTGCACGATTATATTTAACATTATCAAATAGTCAACATGTTTCGATCGTGAGCTCATCTTCAAGACTAAACTACCTATAGGGTTAGTAGGGTAATTTACTCTTGAAGATGAGCTGATGCTCGAAACCTGTTGACGAATTGATGTTGTTAAATATAACCCGTTTATATTTGTTAAGTTCAAGTTGAAAAAACAGTTGTTCTCTTCTTCAGTTCTTAGTTGAAATTATATAAACTACGACTTCCAACATTCAAATTGCAAAGCGTAAACTACCTTTCAAAATTAAGTTATTCATAATAATTACAAACCACAAAGTTAGTCATTTCCAGTGGAAACCAAAGAGGAATCTAATCCGACATGGTTCGCTCTTTCCAAAGTGTGATTTCCTCATTCTATATAATTTTAATACAGCAGCAACGGAATAGTTGTTGGCTAATTCAGTTACATCGCAGACGGCTTTTCATAGGCTTTGGGAACTGACATCTGCTAACAAACAGATTATGGGAACGCTGGAACAGATCCGCTTGATAAACAAACATAATTCATCAACAATCAAGCAAACAGGACAGAAACATAGCGTAGCGTATGATATGTCAACAAAATGGATCGAAAAAGCCGGAGATATCAAAAAAAATAAGCCGGTTTGACTGATGGATATGGCAACATGGCAAAGAAGAAATCATTAAATTTGTTGAAAATTTTCAGTTATATTTATAAGAATGATAAAAATGACACATTGGTTGAAGCTTTTCGCGGCCAGTTGTTGAACTAGTGTTGTCCTGGTTCGAGTCTTAGAGCCGTCGTCGGTTGGAATTTCTTTCTAACGTTTCGCTAGCACGAGTGGCGAGCTTCTTCAGAGGTCGTTCCATTTCTGATTCTGGAAATGGACTGGCGAATTCTCGTGAAAAAAAAATTAACCTGCATCAGAGAATTTGAAAGTCCACTTCCACAATCAAAAATGGAACGACCTCTGAAGAAGCTCTCCACTCTATTAAGCTGAAGCTATACGAAAAATTCACATATTTTCAACTGACAATTTTGAATTACATACCTATCTCATTATTTGGAAGATACTTTCTCAGATCACGCTTAAATATCTTAATACTATTACTAGTTTTCAATATACTTGGTAAATTATTGAAAGCCTTTAATCCGTCGTAGTATATATATATATATATATATATATATATATATATATATATATATATATATATATATATATATATACATTCTCTTGATTAATTTCAATTTTTCAAATGAATGTTCTAGTGTTCATTTTCTTAAATATTTCATTCAGTGCCATAAGCACAAAAATTTCATTTCCCTAAAAATATCGCCGAATTGGCCCCTGAAATACGGGAATAAACGCGAGCGTACTACTAACGCAATCTATTGACATTTAAAAACATCGTTCGATGATATTTGTCAAATAGACATTGCAATTTAGTAGATACCTACGGGTATAGAAGATATGTGAAATTTCGATGCTTGGTGGCTCTGTAATCTGAGAGAGGTATTTTCTACTGATTTCTATAGATGGAATTGTATAGTATTCATTACTCTACGATCTTCCACTTGAAGTCACAAGAAGATGCTTGAGGTTGAAATCGTTGCCTCACTTCGATGGACGTGGTGCGACTGACGAGTTCCTTGCAGAACGAAACATATATGTCTCGCACTTCCATCAGGTGTGGCATCGATTTCAATATTTCTCTAGCATTTATCCCTTTATATATATATATATATATATATATATATATATATATATATATATATATATATATATATATATATATGTTTAGATTCAGAAAGCCTACGACTTTGGATATAACAACTATCAGTATTTCTAGTATTATACCAATGCACATCACTGACATATGTTACATTTTGTGTTACATTAAATGGAAGCAACTGATTTTTCATTTTGAATATGAATATATATGAAGCAAAAAGTATTCTTTGTTTGACAGACAGTAGTTCGAAGAGTTCAGCATAACTTTAACAGCGGTATATCTATAGCACTTTGAAATTATTCGCATGGCTCTATTCTGAAACTTTTTTTTTGTTTAATTCCGAGTCCTTTTGGTCTTATACAAGGATCTTATTGCTCTTTATACATGTTTATATTTCATTCACTCATTCACTTTCCTTTCTAATGGTTTCAATGTTTAAATCATTGAAATTGTAGTTTCCATTTTGATATTTGCAAATTAGGTGTTATTTTCTGTTAGTTTTCACCAGGTTTGGTTTCATTGTTATTTATTTTTCTGGTTTAACAAGAAAACTTTAAAATACAGAGCAAACACTTTATATTTTAACAACAATTTAAAAACAACGCAGATATTATTATAGTCTTTATTTCAGTGACCTCTCAGAATGAACATTTTTAGGTTGAGATCTGATTAGAAAGGAAACTCAAAGCGTTTTTCAGGAGATTTTATCAGAGAGTGACAATATTTCAGTTCTCTCCCATTTTCAAAATATTCAAAACGAAAAATATATCGAATAAACACACTGAGTTTCTTTTAAATAAATATTTTTGAAAACAATTGAAACAATTGTCATTGACAAGTAACTGAAATAATAAGACAATATTTAAAATTTTCTCATAATTTGATATAAAATAGGCATCGACGACGTCCAATCAAAATTTTTATCAAATGCTGGATTAATAGTATGTGATATTCTACAAAGCCAGTACTTATAGCTATTTTCACATAACATACCAGGTTTTTCTATGACAAAATGAGAACCATAGAATCCCATATTTAAAAAAAGATCGTTTCTGGAGATCACAGAAAATCAATTTAAGTCAGGTTCCAAGTCAACGTTGATAGATGAAATATACAAATCTAAGATTTCGAACAACATAAAGGAAATTTAAAATTTCTGAACATAAAACATAAAATTCAATGTAAATTTGTCACCAGAACTTGAATCAATCTCATCTATAACTCCAATATTATATTGAACATACATTATTGAAGCTAGTGTTAACCTCTAACTGGCTGATAGACCGATAAACAAAATTGTTGATTCTTGTTTATATTTGTTTGGTTCTATCAAAATTTAGCTTGAAACCTTTATTCTCTCTTTTTATAAAAACTCTGAACTTAATATATGACTTCCTTCTAATTCTAAGTAACTGAAATGATGAAGAAAACACTGTTTTCATAGATATTTATACTTCTATTGAACAATTGCAACGTACATTTCAACACTGGTACGTCAAAGATGTGTTCAAATCCGAAAAACAGTCTAGCATTTCAGTTTGGAAATGGATTTACATCAAGAAAACATTGAGAATTGTTTTATTAATAAATCTAATTTGAAATTATAAAGCAGCAAAACTGAGTAATTAAGGAAGAGGCATAATATAAATCCAAAATTCAACGTCCTCTACGACTTGGTTCACAAGTTGGTTTTCGTGAAACTCCAGCGCCAAATTCAACATAAATCTCTTAGTTGCATATGAAACATAATGACATGCATGAGCTTATGCATTTACCAAACCATTCCGTTCTGCCCATAGAATAATAAATTCACACAATTTATTCATGCATCGGCCGAAAGCCATTGTTACACCATACCATTTTATGACTCGAATGCGCCAGATAGATGTCGTGAAATTGAAGCATCTTGCAACAACATCAAGTTGTCTATAGACAGAAGTTTGCCACAACGGCTACTAACGTCGAAGTGCAGTTATCGTAGACCTCTGCATTACACGAATCTGGGTAAATTACAGGAATAGTACGTTCCGAGGGATACTTCAGGGAATAACTGAAGCGATTTGATCCGACGGGATTAGTCTGGAAATCCCGTCTATTGGAATATGAAAACTGCACTCCAAACTTTATAGTAGATGGCTTAATATCTGGCCATTAGATTTCTGAAGTTTGAGTTTATTGGTTATGAAAAATTCATGAGACCAAACTCTTTATTTAATTGCAAAGAATGAAGTTATTTGAAACTATGGTAATTATTATATAAAATGAGCATTTGCCTCCATTTTTATAGGTTTCAAAACAAACAAAATAATATCCTTAAAGACAAAAACTACTATAACAGCTTTTCTATTAGCTATGCAAACTTCCAAATAATTTACTTATAGATGTTTACTGTTACTTTGATTAAAAGCGATTGTGCTATCCACCATGGTTACTCCTTCGAAAGTACTAATTTAGCTGTAATAGATTTATACCATGCATTGACATCCGCAATTTATCTGGCTCAGTGTAGCTCGATGTTTTGAGAACAGCGTACTACTTAAAAAATTAGGAGAATAGAAACAGTAAAATATTAAGACAAAAAATTGACTTCCAATGATCATGCTAGTTTTATATCATTTTGAATCTCTAAAAAAATAAATTTTTTGAAAAGAATAGGAAAAATTATTCGATTTATCTTATAATATAATATCTTATAATAGTTTTTTTTTCGAAAGATAATGTTGTTTCATTAGATTTTGAATATGATTTCTGGCATATGACCGCCACAGCTGGCTCTGATGTAGTCCAATCTGGACGTCCAATTTTCGATAACTTTTTCCAACATTTTAAGTCGTATATCGACAATAACACGGCGAATATTGACTTCCAAATGATCAAGCGTTTGTGGCTTATCTGCATAGACCAATGACTTCACATAGCCCCACAGAAAATTGTCTAGCGGTGTTAAATCAAAAGATCTTGAAGGCCAATTTACAGGTCCAAAACGTGAAATTAGTCGGTCACCAAACGTGTCTTTCAATAAATCGATTGTGGCACGAGCTGTGTGACATGTTGCGTCTTGTTGAAACCACAGCTCCTGGACATCATGGTTGTTCAATTCAGGGATGAAAAAGTTAGTAATCATGGCTGTATACCGATCACCATTGACTGTAACGTTCTGGCCATCATAGTTTTTGAAGAAGTACGGACCAATGATTCAGCAACAACAGTCAGTTTTTAAGGATGTAACGGTGTTTTGACATACACTTCAGGATTCTCTTCACTCCAAATGCGGCAGTTCTGTTTGTTGACGTAGCCATTCAACCAGAAGTGCGCTTCATCGCTAAATAAAATTCGCGCGATACGTATATCGCACAAAACCATTATATTTGAAATAAAATTGCACTATTTGCAAGCGTTGTTCAGGCGTGAGTCTATTCATGATGAATTTCCAAACCAAACTGAGAATAAATCACTTATCAGCTGTTAAATCGGTCGCCATCTTCAACAGTAATGCCGACTTAAAGTTCTACACCTAAAAAAACACCCCCTATATTGAAATAGTACTAGTATTAAGATATTCAAGCGTTATCTCAGAAAGTATATTTTAAATTATGAGATTTTAAATTATGAGTATATTTTAAATTATGAGCACTATATTCAGTTCAAAATATGTAGCTTCAGCTGAATAAATATTATTATTATTATTATTATTACTTCTTCAAGTTAATGACTTCAAATTTAAGTTGATGACACGATGTTATTTATATCAGACAGTGGCGGATATACATAATATTTTTGGGGGGAACAAGACCAATGATATATATGTCACTAATGTTATACAATTTGAGTAATAAAATAATTGTGTATACTAAATATTCCACTTAAGCTTTTAAAGATTCAAAAACTCAACTCAATGGGACTTTTGACATTGTTTGTTACCTACGAGAGAGTCAATATCGGGATTGAAACTGAATAGTTTTAATCATAAATCATTTTCAACGTCCAACTTATTTCTGTATTTATTTTTCAAAAAAACTAAAGTTAAAAAGGCTCGTTTACATAGGTAGGTTGTGAACAATTCCCACAATTTCATTACAGCAATTTTGGCGATTGCTGGATAGTCTTGACGAAGTTTGATCCAGACCGGGACCAGTGACGTTGTTTTAAAAAACGATATAAAAGTCTGTTCACATGAAAGTTCAATCAACGAGTCTTCTTCATTGGCAGACATTTTCTACTTTTTCAGGTAGACTTCTTCAAATGGATTTCTGATCCATAGAATCGCATCTTCCATTTTGCTACTATTCTAGTGTATTCTTCGATGGTTCAAGTTTATACCATTCAAGTTTATATTCAATAGTTCATACTCGAGTGATTTGAATGTTCAAATTTAATTGTAACCATCTCTATTCCGATTCAACTGTTGAAACGCAGGATAGTTTTTTCTTTATTTTGTTTTCATGTTTCATTATTCTTTCGAGCAGAACCCGCGGTTCAGTACCACACAGCCCACAGGTTGGGAACCGATGCTATGACCAATACAGTAATTTGATTTTTCCAATCAACTTGAAGATCAAAGCTACCCGACTATAGTTTAGAATTTTAAGTCCATAGAAATTTCTGATGTATTTCGCTGAAAATGCAATATCCCAAAGGACGAGAATTTTCAGTTTACCCGGATAATTGGTATATTCCTTGAATAGCAGTCAGAATGGGATTACTCAGCCGTTCTTCAATCTCGTATTTATGTAGAATGAAAGCTGTCAGAAGCAAAATCGTGATGTGTTGAACCAGCGATATTCGTCTCACAATTTCTTTTTCAATTTCGGCCAACTCAGCGGGACAGAGCCACCAGTTCAGCAAGTTGACATAATTTCGTTGCCCGATTAACACGACCCTCACTAAGGGGTTTAGTCGTGTTTGTAACTCACCCTCATTTACATGAGCAACAACTGAAATATTTTCCGATGAAAGAAGCCTATTTTTGTCGTATTTATCCGAAGCAGAATCCTAGATCACGAATACAGCATCTATTTCTACATAATTCTCATAGTTTCTTCGAAAATTCCATGGGAAATTTCACTAAAATTTCAAAATCTCGTGAAATGAGAGCAATCTTCCGAATTAGTTGTTGTATCAGAAATCTGATTCAATCTGATCAGGAATATGTGTTTTTTGACCTCAAATTAGCAAGAAGTCTCATTTTCATCGAGATCGGAAGAAAAAAATTTTCGACTTTTTTTTCGACGAAAGTGATTTTCTAAATTTTTTTGAGAATTTTTTATCCTAGAAATTGACATTTTTTCATTGTATTAGTGGCGCAGATCAAGAATTTATCATTAGTTTCCACATAAACGACATAGTTTCCTCGAAAATTCGATGGGAAATTTGACTAAAATTTCAAAATCTCGTGAAATGAAAGCTATCTTCCAAATTAGTTGTTCTATCGGAAATCTGATTAGGAATATGCTTTTTTCGACTTCAAATTAATTAAAATCACATTCTCATCGAGGAAAAAATTGTTTTTTTCAATTTTTTCTGCGACGAAAATGATGGAAATTTTTCTGAAATTTTTCGAAAATTTTTCATCCTCAAAATTGACTTCCTCTCATTGACTCAGAGCCTCAAATTAGAAATCATCAGTTTTTCATCATGAATTCCATAATTTCTCCAAAATCTCGATGGAACATTGAAACTAAAATTGAAACTAAAATTTCAGAATCACTCAAAATCGGAGCTCTTTTCAAAATTAGATGTTTCATTCGAAGTTTGATCAGAAATATGTGTTTTTCTATCTGAAATTAGTGAAAAATAGCATTTTCATCGCAAAAGAAAGAACAAAATTTTTTTGCAATTTTTTTTCCAACGAAAATGTTGAAAATTTCCGAGACTTTCTCTAGATTTTTTCAGCTTGAAAATTACCTTTTTTCAAAGAGAAGCGTAGATCACGAATTCATCATCTGTTTCATCATAAACTTCAGAGTTTCGTCAAGAACTCGATGGGAAGTAGCACTAAAATCCACGAATCTTCGAAATTGAATTTCGACCACAAATTAGAGGGAAATCACATTTCCATCGAAAAAAACCATTTTTCTTGAAATTATTTTTATAAAGGGTGATTTTTTAAGGGTTAAGTTTTTCAGGTTGGCAGCACTGGTTGGGAGTGGCATCCAAACGTCATCTGTTATGGTGACAAGTTTTCAGTATACTCTGCCATTTTATCACTGAAAGACTTACAAACGAGTAACGATTGAAAATAGTTGAAATTTACTATAAAAATTCGTGCTCTGTGAAAAATGTGGATCGTTTGTTACGACCATATTCGACCTAGTGAATCAACAATTCGTGCTGTTATCACCAGATTTCGCACCAAGTTTACTTTGTTGGAATCACACCATTGTCCCTCATGCGTACAGTGCGTACTGAAGTGAATATTGCAGCCGTAGCGTACAGTGACGATCGTGAAATGTCAATTCGTCGCAGTTCTCAGCAATTGGGTATGTGTCAAATTGGACCTTCCAAATGGACTATTTGATACGGAGCTGCGGACAACATTTACATGAAGTTATCTTTAAAATGTAAGTGGCAAAGACCAAGTTATCAATTTCAATAAAAACTTTCAATATATGATGCAAATTGGGTGTTGTATTCAATTTAAAAAAACTACGCTTAAAAAACCAGCGTATATATCAATTAAATTTTTTATGGAGGTTATTTTCGAATATTTTTTCTGACTTTATGATAATAAACGTTGAGAAATGATATAATTAGTTTTCAGAAAGAAGATCTTGGAACGTCAGAAATGATCATTATCCATCGGAAAGGTTTATAGCTCAAAAAAAGAAAAATATTTCTGCATCCGCAAAAATCGGATTGTATAATGTGGCCTCCAGTTGTCGAACTGGAATTTGTTCTATTTGTGGTGGATTTGGATCGAGAATTTATGTCGTTCTCGTTGTCCGTATTCCGCTTCCTATTTTCAAATTTATGTTCGTAAAACGCCGTTGATGTTTCTATTGTGTAGCAATAGTTGACACCACGGTAGGTTGGTTTGGGAGTTGAGTCGATTTCCGGCATGCTCTAACGAACAAATCTTGTCGAGAATTCTGGGATTGGATAATTTATGCGAATTGAAAAGGAAAATAGGGGTGAAAATTGGATTGAATAATTTTGTATAGTAAAATCTATTCAGTTCGTTCACTAATTCCATATAAATATATAGCTCTACAGACGTTACAGTATCTCTCAAAAGTTTCTCTCAATTTTTTCGCATCGGAGACTGATTTTCCAAAAGTTGAATTTCCACTTTCTCCGAAATATTCGAAAATAAAGTGGAAAAAACTTGTTCAAACTCTGTAATAATGATCAAAAATATGAGTAAAATTTCACTTACTGTAAATTTTTCATTTGCTATAAATTTTCGAAAGAACGGATTCAAAATAATCGATAAAAGCATTATCAAAATTATGATTTCTTATTTTTACCACATTGAGTTTGTAGAATAGAAATTTACAAACTGTCATTCTAGTTCTGTTGGTCAAACCAATAACAATTCAACTTATTATTATTACAATTTTAACTTGTTATAATACTAATGTGTATAATGAAACAATATTTAGAATTTTCTCATAATTTAATACAAATACGCATGACGACGTTTCGAAGTACTACTTCTTCATCAAATGCTGAATTAATACTCAATTATTAAGCAGTATTAATTCAGCATTTGATAAAGAAGTAGTACTTCGAAACGTCGTCATGCGTATTTCTATTAAATTATTAGAGAATTTCAAATATTGTTTCATTATGGATATTAATTTTCTCCAAGTATCGGCCTCATCAATCATCATCTAATATGTATTATGTATTTGTTATGTACAATTATTATCAAATATTTTCTTGCTTTGTCTTTATATTTAAAAAATGGATATTCATTGTCAAGATCTGGGATATAATAACAATGTTCTTTCAAAGAGGCATATTTCATTGCGAAAAAACCTTATTACTTTTGTGATGATATTTTGGCATAACCTCTACTGGAAATTTAATTCTCCTCTTTAGTTTTTTACTTTTATTCTTTTTGTATTATCTAATTTTATTATTTTTGTGCCTGTGATTAATCTATTTATTTTTGGAAGATGTGGCATGCTCATTATTTTGTAGCATACTCCTATTATGTTACCAAACGTCGATGAAAAACTTTCTTGAAAAGTAGGTGTGTATAAAGTGAATGATATTCGAATTGTGTTTCAATTAATGCAGTATAAACTAGAAAGGAAGTATAGTAATAAAAGAACAAAATCAATTTGTTTTCCAAACCAGAATATCTGATCAATTCATCGCAATCATATATATCTGAAAAAACTACAATGACTGTCGTTACTTGAGTACAAATACAATGAAGAATGCCTAGCAAAACAGAAGAAAAAAACAAGCTGGAAAACCGACACGAATCTCAAACTGCTACCTGAGAGATCTGAGAAAATAAACTGAGAAAACTGACTGCAATGTAAAAAATATATAATCAATAATTCTCCTTCACTAAATTATTTCCATTGAAAATGCATTCGAAGAAAAGTATTCCATGATCAATTGATCATCCTCCACAATTCAGAAGAAATATGTTCTATAGTCATCCCGCTGTAAAAGAAGAACACAGTGTAATAGCTCAGTTCATCATCAACATCTGATGAAGCCACTGTGTTGGCGAAACGATATTGTCATTTCTTCGAATTAATTATAGTGAAAATCGAAAATCTACTTAGTTTTATTCAAATTATGTATTTAGATTTTCAGAAGGATCGGACCAAACGATTAATGAAAATTTATACATTTCAATACAGTTATCTCACAGAAAATATGTATATTGATTCAAATCGAATAAATTCCAATGGCATCATTTAAATACCGAAGCATTTCGTGAGAAAATGTAGCTTGAATTGTCACTTTCAAACTAAGAATTCGTCTACATGACAATTCATTCTCACAGACATTCGTCGCCCTTTAAGCACATAAATGTCTCTCGGAAAACATATTCTATGGTCATCCGCAACAATTCTTAAAAAATATGTTCTATATTCATTCTCCTACAAAAGAAGAACAGTGTTCTATGGTCATTCCCACCCCACGCATTTCAGGATAAATATACGCAGTCCACAATGTAATAGCTCAGTTTATCATCAACATCTGATGAAGCCACTGTGTTGGCGAAACGATATTGTCATGTTTTTGAATTAATTATAGTGAAAATCGAAAAACAACTTAGTTTTATTTAAATTAAAAATATAATATAACAAGCAGGCGAAGAAGTAATCATTGGTTATTATATTTATGGAGATTTTTATCGGGTTTCCCTGCAATTTCTTCGAAGCACGCTTCATTTAGTTCCCAAAATCGAGATTCGAAATTTAGCTCCGACATTGAATTAGTTTGATAGCTGCATGTAAGTGAAGTTAAAAGGAAATGCAGGATACTTTCTGATCGAGTGGCAAATTATGTAGAACGTCGTAAACTTGTTTTTCTCCTTATCCAATCCGGTAAAATTTTCTGGTACGTCTAGTAATCTAGTTCAACTAGCCCGCAGGCAAGGATGATTACATGAAATCCGACCAGACCGTCGGCCATAAATTCAGGAGAATTTCGATCTCTTTATCTAATTTGTGTTACTACTTTTATTAGCAGCGTTAGAATCGTTTAATCTTGTTTGAGACTGGCATTGCAGTTTGGTCGGGGTTGAAATTGAATTCGGGCAATTCACTTCCGGCGAAGGTGTGTATCCGTATCTGGATGTTTATTGGGTGCCAGAACTGCCACCGGTGCCGTTGTGTGGTGGCAGGGAATTCGACCTAGGCGTTGTATATTAGATTCCGATAGTCGATAGCAAATGGCTTATCATAAGTATGTCCATCAATTCAACTCAATATAATACGTCTATTCTAGTTTCAACGATTTATTCCATCCATTTTTTGACTTTCAACTTTTTTTGAATGTAAAGGGTGTTTTTTGAGAGATATAGAACTTTAAATTGCAATAAAACAACGATGGATTAATCGATTGGCAAGAATTTTTTTTTATTTTAAAGATTTTCATTTTAAAGATTTTTTAAAAATTTTTTTTGTGGAATTACATTTTAAATATGATTTCTGGCATATGACCGTCACGGCTGGCTCGGATGTAGATGTAGTCCAATCTGGACGTCCAATTTTCGATTACTTTTTCCAACATTTGTAGCCGTATATCGGCAATAACACGGCGAATATTGTCTTCCAAATGGTCAAGCGTTTGTGGCTTATCCGCATAGACCAATGACTTTACATACAGAAAGTAGTCTAGGGGTGTTAAATCACAAGATCTTGGAGGCCAATTCACAGGTCCAAAACGTGAAATTAGAGGTCACCAAACGTGTCTTTCAATAAATCGATTTGAGCACGAGCTGTGTGACATGTTGCGCCGTCTTGTTGAAACCACAGCTCCTTGACATCATGGTTGTTCAATTCAGGAATGAAAAAGTTAGTAATCATGGCTTTTTACCGATCACCATTGACTGTAACGTTCTGGCCATCATCGTTTCTGAAGAAGTACGGACCAATGATTCCACGAGCCCATAAAGCGCACCAAACAGTCAGTTTTCTGGATGTAACGGTGTTTTGACATACACTTGAGGATTATCTTCACTCTAAATGCGGCAGTTTTGTTTATTGACGTAGCCATTCAACTAGAAGTGAATCAACGATAAAATGGACGTAGTGCGCGATACGTATTCCGCACAGAACCATTATTTTCGAAATAAAATTGCACTATTTGCAAGCGTTGTTCAGGCGTGAGTCTATTCATGATGAATTGCCCAACCAAACTGAGAATAAATCACTTCTCAGCTGTTAAATCGGTCGTCATCTTCGACAGTAATCCAACTTAAAGTTTTATACCTCTAAAGAAACACCTGTTAATAATACCCAATTACAGAAAATAATAACATAATGTTGAATGATAACTAAAAATATACTAAATGAATAAAATGGAGAAAAATATAACCAAGAGCTCAATATAATCTAAAAAAAAATAAAAAGTAACTCATAACTAAATAATGAAATGAAATGAATTATTACAAAGAACTCAATCTAAATCAATTTCCTTTAGTCAAATTCCCTCGTTCACATAACTCCTAATAATAACTGCTACAGGGTCAAAGTGAATGTTACTTTCATCAGCAACTCTATTGAATGTAAACTCCATAAACCAAATGGGGGTGGTATTAGGGAGTTGGTTCTTGGAGTCTCTAGGTGGATAATTCTGTAGTATGAGAATTCTGCCTAGGAACCCGGAATTTCGAAGCAGACAAGGGAGGAGGACAATTAATACTGTTGTGCAGTAATTTGTACAAAAATTTGAGTGATGACGTTTCTATCCTGCTCTGCAATGAGACTTAAGTAAATCTACTCAATAATTCGTTGTAATTGACTTCTCTCTATGGATAATCTTGGAGATCCTCCTCCAAACGAAGAATTTCAAGAACCTTCTCCAAATAGCCTTAAGATGGCGTTGATAGCAAGTGTAAATAGGATGCTAGAGCATGCTGCCATACTCCAGCTTGCTATGGATTAAGGCATTAAATAGTTCTATAAATATTGAGAAATTATTGAAATATTTGCCATTACGTATAAGGAATTCATATATTTTCGAGCAAATGAAATAAGTTGGGAGATGTGTGGAATCTAGGAAAGTTTCTGATCGAAGACTATACCAAAATCTCTCAGCCCATCAGTAAGAGGAAGAATCTGACCACTACGATGTAGTCATAGTCAATTCTATCTTTATTCCTTGTGAAAGAGAATATTTTTCGAATGTTAATGAATTCCTTACGCAATAATTTGAATAATATTTTTTAAAATTTTATTGTCATATTTCCACAAACATTCGTGGTCTGCGCCTATGAATCAAGGAGAAAATGTTCATGGCAGGTCTAACGAAAATTCTCCAAACAAGTGAGAAGCTTTCTTCTCTCAAAAAGAACAAAATACATTCTTAAACGGTGATTTCTTAAGCGTAGTTTTTTCAAAATCGAATAAAACACTCAATTTGCATGATATATCCAAAATTCTTATTGAAATTAATAACTTGGCCTTTGGCTTTTGGCTCGATATCGTTCGCCGTTGACGGCAACGCTTCTTCCACGGTCGTCTTTGAAGAAAGATGGACCGATGATGCCACCAGACCATAAACCACACCAAACTGTCATTTTTTCGGGATGCATCGGTAATTCTTATATGGCATGTGGCTGTTCATCACTCCAAATGCGACAGTTTTGTTCATTCACATATCCGTTAAGCCAGAAATGAGCCTCATCGCTGAACACAATTTTTCGATAAAACAGCGGATTTTCATTAAGCCGTTCCAAGGCCCATTCACCAAAAATTAGACGTTGTGGTAGATCATTCGACTTCAATTCTTGCAGAAGTTGAAAATTTTATAGGCTTTCAAACCCAAATCAACACGTCAAATTTTCCATGTGGTTGAATAACACATGCCCAATTGCTGAGAACGGCGACGAATTGACATTTCACGATCCTCATTAACACTGTACGCTACGGCTGCTATATTCTCTCCAGTACGCGCTGTACGCATGCGAGACAATGGTTTAATGTCCAACAAAGTGAACTTGGTGCGAAATTTGGTGATAACACGAACAGTTGATTCACCAGGTCGATTATCACGACCATAATATGGTCGTATTCAACAATTTGCAATCGTTGCTCGTTTGTAAGTCTCACAATGATGAAATGGCAGAGTATACTGAAAACTCGTCACTTTTACAAATGACATTTTGATGCCATAAAATCACTCGTTAGTTTCCATTTGAATATGATATTTTTGATGTAGTCGAATATCACTCTCGCCTTTCGTCATTAAAATTGTAACCATAAACTCCCCTCAAAGATATGCCATATCCAAACAAAACAAGAATTTATCTCCAATTTCATGTTCAACCTTTATAGGGTCACCTAAATCGAATATCGACCAAACGGCACTCACTCAGTCGACGTTTAAGTGTTGATATCGAACGAAAGCTACTTTTCATGATACAAGGTACTTAGTTTCATATAATCACCCACTGGAATGCCAGGGGAAATTCGTTTGGCGTTTATGGTGTATAATAACACCTGTCAGGTTGGAGAGCATGTCAAAAGACATTAAAATTATAATTACCCCTAACGCGGCAAGTTTATACAGGCAGGGTTGAAATGCCTCGACGAATTGGGTAATTTGTGGATATAACACCATATTTCTCATTCAATTTGTGTTATGAGAAGGTAATTGGAATATTATTCGAGGAATCATTCATTTTTCTCCCATGAATTCTCTGATATAACGGGAAAATGACCACCTCTTGGGGTGAAAGAAATGTCATTGCAGGTAATTGATTTCCACTCGAACTTCATGTTGAATACGTAATGATTCAAACTCCAAAAATTGTTGAAATTTTGAAAATATCGAAGGGAATTTTCACTATGTTACTCAATGATTGAACATATGTTCAAGGCCTCAATTCAAACGAAAACAACCTAGTTATTCGGTTTCCACAATAACTTCTTAGAACATAGCGATTGTTTCGTTAATTTATTGACATCATCAGATCTATACAAGTCACAAATGCGATATGGAATGGTTGCTTGGGGATGCGCATATTCAACTACTTCGAACAAACTAATAAAACAACAGAAGAACTTAAATTAATGTACAAAAAGAACATGCTTTACCCAACGAATCAATTGTTTGAGTTAGCTGAAGTGTGGGACCTAAATCAGTTGTATTGCTACACGTTAATGAAACATACGTTCAACAACATCAGTGATTCGAAACGAATTGAGCATGGTTTGAATACCAGATATAGTCACCTTTCTCTGGAGGTTCCTAAGTTTAAAAAATCAGTTGGTCAACGTTCGTCAATCTATTTAGCGCCAAGAATTTTCAACAAATTGCCTATGTACTTGAAAGAGATGGTCAATAAAGTGAAAATTAAGAAAGCCCCAAAGAAATGGATACCTCAGGTCGGGATGGTCTGCTGTAATACTTTGATAAATGGAAGATTAGGTATACAAGTTGAATGTATTTGGTCTAATGTAATGCTTTGATAAATTAGGTATATAGTTGAATGTATGAGATAATTGTAGAGATTAAGATTGAAATATATAAAACAAAATTCACTGTATAAATAATAATATACAAAACAATATTTACTGTATTGAAAAACAAAAAATCTTTCACCACAGGAATCATACCTTTGTGAGGATTGACAAATATTTTTTTGTCTTTGTTCATATCTAGTTGATACAACTAGGAAAAGTATGTCAACTTTTTTTTTACTCATCTGCAAATTTCGTTAAAACTTGGAATTTGTACCCTAAAGTGTATGTGAATATGAATAAAGATTATTATTATAATTATAATATTATTCAGTTAATACAATAGATAGATGTGTTGCATATATTGCATTTGACATCATGCTCAAACATTTGACAAATGCCAAAAAAATCCATATGATAAAAAGGTTATTCATACAATAGAAGAACAAAATAAATAGATAGATATTTATTGAATCAATTGAAATCGTTGAATTTTAAGAACAGGTCATCCATATAGAAATATTGAATGCTATATAACATTAAAACAAACAAGAAGAAGAGATAAAATTTATATTACAATATATGATAATAAAAAATTAACTAAAATATAAAAAGGTGATAATATCTCGAATAATCAAACTGTTATCATAACTGTTAATAATCAATAATCGCAATAGAAAATGATATAAAAAAATATGTGAATAAAATACACAATTTGATCACTTCAAAGAGAGAAAGTGGGAAGCATACAGACAAAAAGTATGAAATTGTGAAAAGCTACTCTAATAAATAAAATGATACAAAGAAGTAACTACTATAAAAATGCTTTCAAATTGACTCCACTATATTGAACTTGACTACCATGTACTCTTTGAAATTGTAAAATGGATTACCTTGAGATATCTCAATTGATCTACAAAATTTTTCAAATATTAAAATCCAAACGTGATTTGGTATTGCATTTAAAAAGGCGAAAGAAAAGTTGAAAGGTACCTTTTGTGTACTTTTTTTAGTATTTATTTTAGTATTGAGTTCATTTAGTATTTGTTTCGGTCTGAATATTGATGGAAAACTTCATTTGGAGGACTTTTGCATCGAAATGTTAAGCAAAAATGAGCAGCACAAAAATATACAACCACATAAACTTAAGAATTCTATGTTGAACGAAAGCACAACTTCAAACTTTAAGTTAATGAAGAAAATAGCGAAATTTTGGAAAATATGGGAAACAAATTAATTTATGGGGGGTGAAAAAATATGGTACTGTAAAAGGACAATGAGCAAAAGAAATTAAGAGAAAATAGAGACTCCCCAAAAATTATCTTATGAGTGTATATTTCTTATTCTATTCTTTTTTGTTCTTCTCACTCTATGATTATCTTCTGTACCATCAATTCATAGACGAGTCAATCTATGGTTCACAAAACCACAGATTCATTGCACCAGTTTACAGCCTGTATTAAAAATTCTCAAGGCAATTTGAAAGATAGATAAATTGAATATATTTTGAATTGGAAAATGTAACATAATTATTTCAATATCGAAAGGTGTATAATTGGGATAAATATTATAGAAAGCAAAATAAAAGAATTTTAGCTTCAAAGAGAGCATGTGATCTAATTTTTTTTCAACTTCTTTTTACAGATGTTAATTAATTTAGATATATTATTCAGAAGGAACGAGTAGCATTGAATCATTTCAAGATGAGATATTTAGATGCTTTTCCCACAGAAATCAGTTTAAAAAGGGCAAAAATAAACGCTAGGTTTGATAACTGTTGCAAAATTTTAATACGCGAAACATTACACAAATGACCAGCGCAGAACTGACGAAGAAAGTTAACAAAACACGGTATAAATTGATAAACCACCAATGATTTTCTGAAAAAAAATTACTTGTAATAAACCAACAATATTTTATTTTTATCATAGAACAAATTTCTCACTGCACATAGAACAAGTCTATATCTAACAAATATTCCTAGAGGATAAAACAAGTTACTTTCTGGAGGAAGTAACTTGCTTGTGAGCATTTCCCATGGGAGCTCGACTTCACCTACCCAGACATTTTTCCGTAAATAATTCATTTAAGGCGTATCGTAACCTAAAAAACATTTTCCTCGAGTTATATTATAGTACCTAATACATTCCAACTTCTTTTCGCAATAAATTTCCACATAAATATGCAAACCGAAAAATTTACATATGTATTGAGAGCATAACTCTAGTAGATGTCTTTTTTGTTCCTTTAGCTTGTCGAACGACGTGTGTTTATCTTCAGATCTCGAGTTTATTATGTACTTGATGTTAACATGCACAAGGCTGGGTTTAACTCATAATTATAGTAATAATATTTATTGTGAAACATCGCTCACATTGTATAATCACATTAATTCAATTAATAGAGTAATTCTAACATAAAAGAATGCCCACAAAAGGATTGAATTCAGTTTCGAATCTGATATTCCATTTATGTCTTCAAACAGAAATATTCCCCAATTCACAATGAAATCAAAGGCATTCGAGAAAGAAAAGAGACTTTAAAAATATTAATTCTTCAAGATGACTTCGTCTTGTGAAGGATAGTCGTACTGAAAGAATAAAAAAACATATGATAAAAAAAACTGATTCATACATTACTGTCTACATTCGAATCATCGAAGTGCTCTAGCAAACTATAGTATGCATTCATTAACAGCGAAGATTTAACTTTCTTCTTGAAAAAATATGCATTCAGGTCTTTCAAATTCGAGGGTTAATGCTTATTCTCTGATAATAGAGTGACTACTCAAATTTAGCTGTTTGTTGCTTAGGAGTAAGTAGCACATCACTGTGGTTTTTTTGAGTACTCATGATAACTATTCAATTCAATGAACCTATCTTCATTTCGTAATTATATAATAAACATCTATAAATATATAAACAAGGGTGAGGGTAATTTTTAATGAAGACAGGTCACAAGATGTTCGCCTTTGAGCACTATCTCACCATCTCGGACAACTAAGTTTCTGGGAATCCATGTTGACCAAAATTTAAGATGGTCAACTCACATTGATGTGTTGTGTAAGAGATTGAATAGTTCATTTTTTGCAATTAATAGAATCAAGAACATTTTACCTATGAGTTGTGTTATTAATGTATATTTTAGCTTAGTGTATACTCATTTGTCATACAATATTTTACTCTGGGGTAGTAGTTCTGACCTATCAAGAGCATTTGTAGCACAAAAACGAATTCTACGTGCAATATTTAGCGTCAGTCCATTGCAATCGTGTAAATCACTTTTTATTGAGAACAAAATATTAACCCTACCTTGTATATACATCCTCAAATGTTTAATATATGCTAAGGAAAATGATAACAACTGGATAAAATTGTCGAATCATCAAAAATATGTTACGAGAAATACGCAAACTTTGTTGTTACCCAAACATAGGACCTACAAATTTGAATGCTCTCCATTATACCGAAGTAGCAAGCTATTTAATCACTTACCAACATTTATTAAATCATTGAAATTAAAATTGTTCAAAAGGGAAATCAAGAATCTACTTTTGAAAAATGGCTTCTATTCGGTAAATGAATATCTGTGCAAACCCTTAGTTGTTTAAGTTTATTGAATTTGTTGACTTGTCCTATACACAATGTAGTGTCTAAAGGGATTAAATAAATTATTATTATTATTATCAAATATGAAGCGAACTATTCTCACTACTGTGTAATAAAAACCCTGATATTTCTGTAGAGCAACCCGACAACAGAATTTTATAGTTCAAATTACTATGCCCAAGACTGCAATACACGTTAATAACAAAGTTTCTAGGTACAATGTTCTCAATTCTAGAGATTGAATGAAACTAGTTTTTCTCACACTCAATTTTCCACATAAAACGTCAATGTGAGTTGTCTATCTCATATTTCTGTCTACATATATTCCAAGAAACTAAGTTGTTTCGGATGACGGGAAACTGTTGTTCCCATATTTAGCATTTTAGGTACTGATTTCATTACCGTTCAGACCAAAATTAACACATTACAACACACGTTCTATCAACGTTCACCATCAAATTGTTCAATCGGTACAACCTATTGCACAATGCATTCACATGTCTCCAGAATCCCCTCAATAGTTTTGCAAAAACAACCACCTATGAATCATCGTCAAATAGTGGTACCGAAAATCGAAACTACTTCGCAGGCAGATCATTTATAAATGATATGAATAATAGAAGCTCGACTACAGAACCTTGTGGAACCCCAAAATCAATATTATATCTCTAAGGATAACTCTCGCCTATTCTCATTATCATCGTTCTTTCTTCGAGGTAACTACGTAACTATTGAAAAAAAACGCCCTTAACATCTGGGTTCGAAGACAGGGAATCAAATGTCGAAGATAAATCAAAAAACAACCCCTCAAGAAATAAGTGTTCATCTCTCGTAAGTGAACTGATCTATAATTTAGCGAATGAAAATTTATACTAATCAAGTTTGAAATGTTTTGTACGTCCAATAATATCCAATGGAAATTCGATATTTTATCATATTGTAAAATATTTCTAACACAAACTCTCATCCTAAACTGATAAGTTATCGTTCCTAATGGAACAATTATTGGAATTTTCTCATATATTGAATGACACGCATGATGCGCGTTTCGTTGCACAACTTCTTCTTCAGATACTGAATTAACTCTGTGTCAATTTAGGGACACAGTCACTGAGGTGAGCCCATATTGAATTGACCCCCCAGAATTCTTTCTTTGGGACCGCCTATGGTAATTAACCGATATTGTTTCCAAATTTCAACTCGAATCTTATCT
This sequence comes from Henosepilachna vigintioctopunctata, assembly GCA_030704895.1. NCBI lineage: Eukaryota > Metazoa > Arthropoda > Insecta > Coleoptera > Coccinellidae > Henosepilachna > Henosepilachna vigintioctopunctata. Next base: position 5,509,921 of record JARQZJ010000121.1, on the reverse strand, counting down.
GGAAACGAAAAGGTAACGAGAATTCGTGAAATAAGTTTCGCTCCATGTGGGTCACCTGGTTTTTATTTCGATTTCTTTTCCGAATGAAGAATGGCATTTCTTCCCATACGCAACTTATTCGAAAACGATTGATGTTTCTATATACGGCAACTCGATCGGCACTATCGGAAACCTCTGAAGAGTTGGTTTGTTTCGAAGACGAATGGCTTGAAAGTATTATCTCGTAAATCTGCAAAGAAATTGGTTCAGTTGCTCACGTGAATATACTGGCTCATTTCGTATGCATCTAAAAATACAAAGAATGTTAAAAACCGAAAATGGGAAGTCTCCATTCGAAGAAAGAATTTCCAGAAAAGCCATCTCCTGCTTTGTTTCTTTATAACAGCTTCCGTATATATATTATTCATGAATTGTTCATAATTAGTCTTGTTTGGAGTTTTTAATCAAAATAGTCTGAATAAAACTGTCAGGAAGTTGTCTTGACAAACTTTGGCACGAAAAAAGAATTTTAGTGCACTCCGAAGAACATTGAACTCCTTAGGAATACCACATAGCACCCTTCTTTTCTATTTTGAAAAAAATCGAGTTTCGATGTTCTCCACTGTCCCAACAAAGTCTTAGCCCTTCAAAAAGTGGAGTAACACCAGTGAAATTCTCCTGTAAGCTCCCTCTATTGAAGAAACAAGACAAACTATCTCAAGCATGATTCCTCTGCCCGGTAAAATGTGAACCAGAGCTATAAGTGATCATTTCTTCACTCTATAGCAATCTCTGAGGTATTCAGATAGAATGTGTATAAAGCCTGCCATCTTTGTATGGCAGAACACACTAGATCTTCTCACGAACGCACGATGTCAAACTGGAGAGCGTTCATCTCGTTTCTTCGATATAAGGACCTCACTTGAATATATCACTGGCTTCATCAAGCACTTTGAAGAGATAGGGACTTGGTGCCTTTGCGAAAATATCGAAATTCAATTGTTTGGATGCATGCCACTTTCGATTCCCTAGACGGCAAGAAACAACGAGTGTAGTATGCCCAATGTTCAATGTTCCCTGTAATTTCCATTCACAACATTCGAATCAATCAAGGGAATATCAGTGTAGAGCTGGCTAAGTAAACATGCACGATGAGATGTCTACACCATGAAGGAAATGTTAGGAATATTGAAATCGGTCCAAAAAGTTACTGAAAACACAAGGCAGACTGTTTGAATATTCAAAGAACTCATCAGTTGTGTCACTTACATCGCCAAGTGAGCCAACAACTTCAATTTCTTAATTTCTAGAGTCGATTTTTATCTTGAGAGTTATATCAGCCTTTCAAAGGGTCGCATTTTGTTGTCATTAATTACGTAGCTTCTTTGTTGCTTTTACGCTTTCAATCCAGTGCTGGACTCTGATGAAATAATGAAATTCTTGACAAATCTAAATCATACACAATATGAAATTTGGATTTCATCTGTTATGCTTTACAACCTGTAAACGTTAATGATTCAAGAGATTTCATTTTTTAATAAGTATCTTGTACTGTCTGCTATAAATATTCACAATAGTTGAATAACTGCGCTACCGGAACACAAAATAACCATAAATTTGACTATAGGAATACAAAAACATCCTTAAAAATTATGTCTGCTTTTTTCATCACAGATTAACTTTCAACGTGAATCTCTTCCAAAAATAATTCAGGAACTTTGACACAAAGTACGTGCCTGGTTTAATGTTTACTCTCATCAGCTGAAAGTCGAGATGATTCGACATCACCGTCCCTGAAAAAATCCCTGAATAATGCAGCTGCTTTAAGCTTTCAACCAACGTTTTATTAAAATAATATTAAAAGCATAAAGATGTTAAATTATGCCAACAACTCAGTGCATAAAATTTTCATAGAAATTTATACACTATTTGGAGAGACTGTTTTAATGTCGCTTTTATTATTGTTTTTTTCTCATCGAGTGATAAAGCGAAAGCATTACCATCTCTTAGTTTATGAGTTCTGCTCGATCCTCAGTTGGCTAACTATTGTTTCATAGCTGGCTCTAACAGTATCAAATATTCATTAAACGTTCAAATACTGAAATTCTCTCTCTGTGATAAACGTAAAAATGAAATTCTCGAAAATCTAGGCTTTCTATTTTCTGGTATTATGTCCAAGTGAAATAGTATTCTTTTTTGTTTTGAGTTTACTCGTCCTTCTCTTTAATTTTTATTAATTTTCTTTTTATTAATTTTATTGATTTTCTTATATGCATCGGGCAAAATGTGTTGGTAAATTACGAGGTCTTTTCAAAACAAAAGGTGACTTTTGAATTTTCGCGATCTGTGCACAATCAATTATCGAAATTTTTTCCTTTGTTATGTTCAAATACTGAAATTCTCTGTCTCTCTATGATAAACGTTAAAATAAAATTCTCGAAAATTTAGGCTTTCTATTTTCTGGTATTATGTCCAAGTGAAATAGTATTCTTTTTTGTTTTGAGTTTACTCGTCCTTCTCTTTAATTTTTATTAATTTTCTTTTTATTAATTTTATTGATTTTCTTATATGCATCGGGCAAAATGTGTTGGTAAATTACGAGGTCTTTTCAAAACAAAAGGTGACTTTTGAATTTTCGCGATCTGTGCATAATCAATTATCGAAATTTTTTCCTTTGTTATGTTCAAATACTGAAATTCTCTGTCTCTCTATGATAAACGTTAAAATAAAATTCTCGAAAATTTAGGCTTTCTATTTTCTGGTATTATGTCCAAGTGAAATAGTATTCTTTTTTGCTTTGAGTTTACTTGTTCTTCTCTTTCAGAAAAGGATTTTCCTATATGCATCGGGCAAAATGGGTTGGTAAATTACGAGGTTTGTTAAAAACAGAAGGTGAATTTTGAATTTTGCGATCTGTGCACAATCATCGAAATTTTTGTTTTTGACTACTGAAAAGGTAGGCACTGTTTTGTGTGTTCTCCGATTTTTTCGTTTCGAAAAAAAAAATCAAAGAATCTGTATTGAATTTTGCGTTGAAAATGAAATAAAGTGCTCCATTGCACTTGAAATGTTGACTCTGGCATTCAGAGGGTCTACTTTGACTCAAAAAGAGGTTTCGTAAGTGGTACAAGCCCTTTAACAAAGGGAACATCGAAATCGTAAAGAAAATTGTTTCGGAAAAACGTCAAATCACTATTGGGCAAGTTGCAGAGGATGCTCCCATATCAATCGGGTCATACCATACAATTTTCTCGTATTTTTTGGGCATGAAAAGTGTGACAACGAAGTTTGTTCCGAAATTGATAATTTTTAGCAAAAGCAACGTTGCATTAGTACTGCTCAGGAGTTGTTGAAGGACGTCAGCGACAATCCAGATTTACTCAGAAAAAAGGTCATAACTAGCGACGGAATGTAGGTATATGGTTATGCTGTCAAAACCAAGGCTCAATCATCCCAATGAAAGCGGCCATAAACTCAAGACGAAAAAAAGGCTGCCAAGTTCGATCAAATGTGAAGGTTTTGATCACTGTTTTCTTCGATTACAACGGCGTGGTGCACCATGAGTTCTTGCCAACAGGTCGTACGGTTTATAAGGAACTCTATATATAACAAGGAGGCTATGCATCATTTGCGTAAAGCAATACGTCTCAAACGATCTGAATTGTAGAAAAATAAATCATGGATTCTGCATCACAATAATAGCTCACACATCTTGCTCGTGATTTTTTGGTCGAAACAAACATATTACAAACACCGTTATCATGCCTCAACCACCTTATTCACCAAATTTGGTTCCCTGTGACTTTTTTCTATTCAAACAACTGAGAGGCCAATGAAAGGAAAGCGTTTTGTCACAATTGATAAGATAAAATCGGAATCAAAGAACGAGCTGATGGCCTTACCGAAAAGCGCATTTCAGAAGTGCTGCCAGGATTATAAGAAGTGCTGGCGTAAGTGCATTATATCTACGGGGAATTACTTTGAAGGAGAAAAAATGGAGATTGATGAATAAATGAATAATTTTCGAAAAATTCAAAATTCACGTCAGCCTGGATCATTTCGTTGTACTCTGTATTATCCGAATATATCTTGGTATCATCAGAGTATTACAAGAATTCAAAATCAAACAGGTTCTTCAAAAACAATGATGGCCAGAATGTTACAGTCAATGGTGATCAGTATAGAGCCATGATTACTAACTTTTTCATTCCCGACTTGAACAATCATGATGTCGAGGAGCTGTGGTTTCAACAAGACGGCGCAACATGTCACACAGCTCGTGCAACAATCGATTTATTGAATGACACGTTTGTTGGCCGCCTAATTTCACGTTTTGGACCTGTGAATTGGCCTCCGAGATCTAGTGATTTAACACAGCTAGACTGCATTCTGTGGGGCTTTGTAAAGTCATTGGTCTATGCGGATAAGCCACAAACGCTTGACCATTCGGAAGACAATATTCGCCGTGTTATTGCCGATATACGGCCACAAATGTTGGAAAAAGTAATCGAAAATTGGACGCCCAGATTGGACTACATCCGAACTAGCCGTGGCGGTCATATGCCAGAAATCATACTTAAAATATAATGCCACAAGATTATCTTTCGAATAAAAAAAATTCTTGTCAATCGAATGATCCATCGTTGTTGTATTGCAATTAAAATTTTTTTTACCTCTAAAAAGAACATCCTATACTTCATGTTTGTTAACTATTGTTTCGTTTATAAACGTCCTATGGCAAAGCTACAGCATAAGCGGAAGACGTTGGGTATTCATGTGGATGAAATGAGTAAAAATAGAAGATAATTTTTTATTAATTCTGTTATAATGCGAAATATTGCAGCATATGAAATGAACACCCTCTATACTTTTATGAAGATAATCTATACCGATTATATCATAGGCCCCATCTTATATGTGGCGACAAAGCACGACAAAAGTTCCGATTGATCATTAAATTCTCAGAAACATATAAACTTGATACAAATATTTGTTCTCCTCTTTGATGAAAACTCTATATATAGCGAGTCTCATTGTGCTTTCGTAGGTACCCGATAAACCAAATATTTACCCAATAATCCTTTCCTTCATTTATTCAATTTGGTCGAAATTAAACCTTAAGCCAATAGAGCCGACGGTTTGAAGTAGCTAATGCCGCATTTTGGATGCAATTAGATTACCGATAATAGGAGATATGCCAGATCGCGGCTGAATTCTTCGTTAAGAAATTCAACTTCCAAATTCAATATCGGCATTCTAAAGAGAGTAACGATTCAATTAAATTGAGAGGGTCTAATCGTGAATTAAGAGTAAATTTTAACTCGAATCGGACTGTGCTTTATCTTGTCTTTACGTTTTCGGTGGCTTTTTGTTCAAAGCCAATCATTTAAGTGCTTAATATGAGTTTTATCAATTTAACTAACTTGATTATATCTGACTGCGACTTGTTAAAGATGTTATCGATCTATGTTCGGAATTTTAAAGATGTATATCTTCTGTTGTACATTGATATAATTAAATATTCACTCATAGCAGATTTTTGTCATTAGTACTGTCATAAGTTAGATATTTTCATCGGTTTATATTGATATCAGGGTTACTAAGTCAAAATGAGGTCAAATAAATAGAACTTTTCAGTACTCATATGAAAATTCACAATTAAATGTAACTGTTACTATTGAAATGTGATGTTACTATTAGAAATTTTTTATTATCATCAAATATACAGATGAATACAAATGTGTAGAGCAATTACAATTTTTTTCATATCGTTCTTACATTAAAACTGAATATAGCCAAACTGATCTGTTAAACAGGTTTAAAGCTAAATCACTCGAAGTTGGCAGGGACTTGTTTTCTTTGAAGTTTCTGTATAACCTCTTACATGGTTAAAGAGACTGTTCTACCCTTATTAGCTCTATTGATTTTCTGTTCCAAGACAATATTCACGTTCAAGTCAATTTTTTTCATTGGTTACTCCGAAAACTAAATCCCTCGTACAATCACCCATTAGATATATGTGCTTCGAGGATGTGTCTGACAAGTGCGATATAAACAGTGACCCATTTGCTTTCATAAGTCAGGTTTACTTGGAATCTTTCTAGGTATAGTAAATTTTGAAGTATAGCTATATTCCCATTGCTATTCATTATAATTATTTCTTCTATTGATAATTATTTTTTTATAAGTTTGCATTATATCAATCTCTTGAACATGTTTTAAAGTGGCGAAGAAGTAAGAATAAGCAAGCATTGAAATTAATATAACTATATACAAATGATATGAAGAGTATCTTATCATTTTACATCTCCCCCCTCAGAGCTTGAAATAAGGGGATAACTTATTAATATGTACATATTCATACTTATTTCTATGACCTGAATTTACTTTATATATTACATTAGACATCTTATCTACTATTTTAAGTGGACCTGTTCGTATGCTATCTAACTTCCCGCTATTCATTCGATTTCCTAATTCTACGTACACATCATCACCGATATTAAAGTTTATATTCTTCCTGTTTTTGTCGATCCTTGACTTATTTATATTATGGTTTCTTTTTGAATCTTTATATGCTAATTCCCTATCTTTCGCCAAGCTAGATTTAGTATACAGATTCTCCGGAATTATATGTGATTGAACACCATGCAGTAAATAGTTTGGAGAGAATTTTGTCACACTATGAGTAGTATTTTTATACTCATCAGTGCATTCCTTAGCAATATCTGGCCATGAACAATTCAACTGTTCATTTATTTCACATCGTATTCTATTGACTAACGTTTGATTTAAACGTTCATTCAACCCATTCGATGCTGGACAATCCACAGCAGTTAATACCATGTTGATGTTATATTTTTTTAAGAAATTTTTAATTCTTTTGAATTCATTGAAGGATATCGATCCGCCAACAAAATTTAAATACGATTTTTTTTACAATTGGTACTAAGAATTTTATGATATCTTCAGTTTTTTGTCCCCATGAACTGTGTGTAAAAGAAAATCTAGTAAAGTGATCCACTAATAAATGCAAATACTTTTTTGAAGATCCATAACCGGAAAAACCACAGATTGTATCTAAAGACATGATTTCATAAGGCTCTTCAGCTGGACCTAACTGAGATAACAAGCCCAAAATTCGGCATTTCCGTATTTTATTCATTTTGCATATTTCACAGCTATTACAGAACTCTTTTATAATGTTATCTAAGTTATCACAATAGTAAAAAGACCTCATTTTAGATGAAATATGTGTTGGTCCAATATGACCATATCGTAAATGAATAATTCTCATTATATTGTCTGCGAAAACTTTTGAAATGAATTATCTTTCCCTACTACGCAATTTTTTGTAAATAAGACCATTCTTTTCCTTCAATGTATTATCGCTTTTATCAATTTCCATACTATCTTGATCTGACTTAATATCTTCCAGTGTTACTAAATTGACTACTTGAAGTATATCATCTGAATTTTCCAGGGATTCTAATACTGGATTACGCGAAAATGCATTCGCTTCTTGATTTGTTTCTCCTGGCGAATAATTAATTGTAAAGTTATATATCCTATACAATCTTAACACTATCTATTTCAATTATTTTACATCTATTCTACATCTTAACTATATCTCTCTTAGTTTGAAAAGGGATCTATTCAATTCTGTCTGTTGAAATGAAGTTTCTCTCTTCCTCTTGAAAGATACCGATTCACAGATATAATTCTTATTCTTCTTTTATATATATATATATATATATATATATATATATATATATATATATATATATATATATATATATATATATATATATATATATATATATATATATATATATATATATATATAATGAGTTGCTAGTTCAAAGATAACATCTTCAGGTTTCATCCTTTGGCTGTCTGTTCTGAAGAACACTACCATCACTATTCCGCTCAGCACATAGAGGCAAGTGGACATTATCTGAATCAGATGCCTTTTCAACTGAACAAAATGTACTGCTCGATAACTTCCTGATGTCCGCATCTCTCCATTCAACTTAGCCGTCCTCAGTCGGACTTCACACAACTCCCGCTTTCAGATTCGGACACGCCACTATGAAAAACCACTTGAATTACGTGCCAGAATGGCGTTGATTTATGTAAAGGAGTCCAAACGAACCCATTGAAATGCTCGTTACTCCTCTCTCTCTGACCCCTTGCGGTCGTTCGGTAATAACAGTTCTGTATAAAATCGACTCTGAATTATATACTACAGACTTGAAACCATGCGTTCTTTCATTTCGTACTTCAAACGCATCGCAGAAATGAGCGAGGAGGCAGTAAAAACCGATAAAAAACAACGGTTTTTCTTCGGTATCGGCTTTTTCTGGCATGCTCGACCGGATGTGGAGTCGTTAGAAGTGCAAAGGGAGGAAAGAAACATATTATAGGCAATTTTTGTTGAGTTTCGAGCTCAGAAATGTGCGAATTCAATGTGAGGTGAATTTATACTAAACAATCTTCAAATTTTATTTCAATTTTATTTGAGAATGAGTTCATTGATTGTGCTTTTTTCCATATATAACACTGGATAACATCAATTTTGTTGTCTAAGATCTGTGACTTGTTTTTGACTGAATTTTGGACTGAATTCAAAAATTTCATCAATCTTTCTCTATCGCGTCAAGTTTTTAAACTACAGGATACCCCCTTTACCCTGAAAGTCCTACAAAATGGGTATACAGAAGAAAATGAAGGGGGTACCAAACATACCAGAATATTTTATTCATACAATCATACAGTTATTATAATATCAAAAGTTAAATTGTGTTTATTCAAAAAATCAAAAAATTATTGGTGTAAACATTTTCGCTTTCAACTTTTCCTAGAATGTTCAATCTGGGGAGATTCTCGCATGATGCTCCAACACTAGTCAGCCATCATACTGACATCCCATATACCTTCATACTCTGCCTCCATGACCTTCAAATCTGGGTGGAATTGCTCACCCTGGTGAAAACTAACAGTACCAAGATTTTCTGGAAAGTTATCAAGATGGCTATGTAAGAAACGCAGTTTGATACTCATGTTGCAGCCAAGTTTTTTGAAGCTTTCTAAAAATTGTTGGACAATTTCGACATATTTCTGGGCTCGTGTGTTCCCAAGAAAGTCCTTGGAAATTTGAAAAATTTTTTTCAAAAAAATAGTTCTTAACAATACTTTCGAATGCACATCAAGCATTCTTTTCGAGTTCGTCATTGTTTCAATGAAACGTTCATCTTAAAACCGTATTTGTCAACTGACAAAGCTTTAACAAATTGCTTCATGAGACCAAGCAACGGCGGAAATACAATGTTTTTTTACAGTAATGCTTTCTGTAATTCACGTTCACTTCAGCGAAGCGTAATAGTATTCGCAACAAATGTAGAAAAAAACTTGACGTGATAGAAAGAAACTAATTGAAGTTTTGGAATCAACACGTCAATTTACCTCTGAAAGATCCTGAAAATCGAAGTCAACAGAAATTTACCATGAAAAAATTTTTGTCTTTCAAATTCGATTGAATAAAACTCAAAACTTATATTGAATAAATACCATTTCACTTCAATGAAATTATTTTTGGTTGACTTTCCATTAAAAATTGTAGCATTAGAAAAAATTCAATGAACAGTATCCATCAAATGACAGTAAATGACAGAAACGAATTGATTATTGAAAATGTGGTTGTCTATTTTCTATTATATATTATTGATCAGAGAAAAATACTTGAAATAAATACATTAACACAAGAACCGAAGAGCAGGAATGTGAATATAATTATACAAGAATTTCAGCAACTGACAAATTTTGATGGAAAAAAGTTGAAAATAGTTTTGACAAATGGAATCGCATGAAATTCAAACTTAAAATTTAAATTAAATGAATTATGGTATCATTTTGGCTGCTCTGAAATTAGTAATTGAGCTTCATATACCACACGTGACTTCTATAGTTTGCATTCATGGCTGTGTGAAAACAATCTTTCATTGAATACTGATAAATCTAAATATATTATTGTCGGAAACAAAGCAAAATTATCTAGATTAGAGTATGACATACAAATCAAATTTAATAATGTACCACTGGAACAAGTCGTTAGTGTATTCACAAAGTATTTAGTGTATAAGTCGATAATATTACCACATATAAACTTTTGTTCAACTGTATTATACACCTTGCCTCTGAATGATATTCAAAAGTTGGAAAAGCTCCAAAATAGAGCATTTATAATTATATTGAAGTGCAATAGGTACACACCTGTATCATTTATGTTCGATACACGAAGTTGTTCAAATATTAGGCAGTATATAGTATATAAAACTCTAGACTTTGTTTATAAAATAAACTATGGCAAGGTTCCTAGCTATATCCTTGACCGTGTAAAATACGTCGCAGATGTACATGGTTACCAAACAAGGTCTAGCGAACAAAATAATTTCTATATTGGTAAGTGCAGTACATATAATTGCCTGAATAATTTATGTGCGAAAGGAATGATTTTATTCAAAAGTCTAGATCCTAACATAAAATTATGTGAGAATCATAATGATTTTAAAAAATTATTGTATCATTTTGTGAAAAAAAAATATCTTGGGTAAAATATATTGTTTGATGTTATATATATACCTTGTCTATTTTGTAAAGTGTATTAGCTGTGTTAAATAAAGTTTACTACTTCTACAAAGCGAAGATATTTCACATCTGAGAATATTGACATGTAAACGTCAAAAACGGCATGTCACAAAAGAAGTAATCACGAAATAACGTTCGAAGATGGAAACTTTCAAACCACTAATAAAAATAACCAGTAAAGCTTCGCAACTTCAACAGTTATAGAAACTCAGTGGGTGTAAACGTGTTAAAAATAACCAAGAATAGCGACAGTAGTGCAGATTATCCCGCTAAGCTAACCACTTTGTCGTCGTGATAGTTCCCCACGGCAAAGAAGGTGTCTGAGGATGTGTGAACTTTAAACTTCGAAATCGTTTCATGGGACCGAGATTTGCGAAAGTCGAGAAGTTCTTGCGGAATAATGAAATTTGTCACGCCAAATGCTTCCAAACAAGTGAGCGCAACTCGCTTGGTTAGATACGAGTATGCTCACACCTCTCTCGGATGTCTGACGAGTTGAAATTTTTTATTAGACATGGAAATGCACGATAAATTTTTATTTCTCTATCAATTTTGCAATTTTGTAGAAGAATGAGGCTTGAAGGTAGAAAATTGTTCACATATGCGGAGAAGTGTCTCTGCATATGTCTTAAGAAAACATGGTACAAACCTTCAAGGGATATTTCGTAGCCATTTCTGAGAACATTCCGCTCCATGACAATTGTTGAAATCCCTTTAATTCCAAAGAATACGACGCAAAAAATTTGCAACAATCATATTTGAGCCAGTTTTATCACTTTTTTTCTGAAGCGTGACTTCCTGAGCTTTTGGAGGATGTACCATATGCACTAAGAGTTGGGATGGGTTATTTGGTATAGTGCTTTGCTACTATGACGACTTACCACTTGGTTCTTTATTAATTCTACCAGAAAAATACAGAGATCGCTGTATTGGTCGGAGTAGACTACAGCATGACCTCCTCGATGCCCAGACTTAAACCATTTAGATCATTTTTTCTGGGAAAATATCTGAATATATACTTTAACGCTACTTTCCCCCAAAATTGGACTGATTTTCGAAATTAAATGATTGATGGGTATCACATTGTGTGTTTCAAAGGGTTCGACATTCAATAACAAAAGCATTGGATGAGTTCTTTTGGGCTGAAATGAGTAATTTTGAATATTGATCGAGAATTTTTGAAATACCTTTCTCATAGAACAAACTACTCATCCCCAATGGTGATTATTCTCTGGCAGAATCACTTTTCTATGGTACTTTTGTTGGATCGAAGGAAATTTATGATGTACTCATCTTGCACAATTTTCACAAAGTACTTTTGAACAATTCAATGAATAACCTCGATATTCTAGCATATATTGTCATTAATAACCCCCAGAGGTCTCTAAGGGCAAGCAAATTGTTCCACCTACCGTTTAGATATACATATTCGGTACAGAATTCTCTGCTATGGCATAGGAATAAAGAACAAACATTTTCTGAATTTTTCAGTGTCTCTCCTGAGTCTAAAAAAGTGCTCTCGAAAAGCACAATAATGATTTTTAATCTATCAAACTCATAATATTAGCTATTTCTTTATATAAGTATCGATATTCGTTCTATAATCTGTGGATACTCTATTGCGTATCCCTTTTGTGCCTGTTTGTATCCCTTTGTCCGCAATGAAATGAAAAAAATTGAATTAAATGAAATTCAGCTTTTTTTTACTCCTTTATTCAGCAGAAATCTTCTGCTGATTTCAGCAGAAATTTTGCTGATTTCCTTGAAAAAGATTGTCAAATCTATAGCGACTCTGTCTATTTTTATACTGAAATATTTCGAAATAAGACAAACGAATGTCCTCTTGAGTTTATGAATATTGGAATTTTGTCAGTCGTTACTTGATGTATCTCTATTTCCAAAAACAGAGTAGTAACGACAAACAGCATTTTCTATATCAACCCCACTTTAATATTGAACAATTATGATGTACATTTCATCATGAATATGGCTACTCCTGACTGAGAGGTGAGTTGTAAGAAGCCATCCAAAGAAGCCAAGAACACTCAGAAAGAAATAGTAGAGCTACATATAATAATAGCAACACTCAATAATGATAACTCCTTGACAATCTCTTCATTGATTGTGATTTAACATAACCTAAAATTCAATTAGAACTTTTCAACCTCATTCTTTTCGTTTCCTTTTTTTATACTCATTTAAGCAAGTCATTCAAACTCACAAATTTATTGTCGAATATAATCGATCAGGCTACCCTCTGGCTTTGAATATTGATGACATTTACTTGGAAAAATTTCATATTTGTAACTCCAAAGAATAACAGGACCAACCTTTCGTCTATTCAAATTTTACCTCGAATAAATTATGTTTCTGGAACACAGTGAGATTCTCTATAGTAAAAATAATATAAGAAATCAATATGCTTATATCTTAATATAAACGAATGAGATTGAATTCTCGCTACTGAATAAGTAATTTTGAATATTCATTGTGACTCTAATTTGGTGAAACATAATTGAATATTAAAATAAATTACATCTATAGGTGACAAAATTTTCTTCAGCTTAATGTTTCACGATTTATTTAACAATTTGTATAGTCAACATGTTTCGAGCGTTAGCTCATTTTCAAGACTGAAAGTTCAGTCTTTAATCTCTTAATGAAAATATAATCGATCAGGCTACCCAGTGGCTTCGAATATTAATGACTTAACTCGGAAAAATCCCATATTTATTACTCCAAAAGAGTAACAGAACAAACTTTCTGTCTATTTGAAACTATACCTTGAATAAAACATGTTTCTGAAGCGCAGTGAGATTCTTCAAAGTGAACATAATATAATAAATCATTTTACTTATACCTAAATATCCAATAATTAAAATAAGATAACGGTAGTTTTGTATAAAATCCACCAGCAGAGGTGATAAGTTCAGGGCCACTCTCAGGTATATCCAACCAAAAGTGGTAAAATGTTTCAATTCATTTCATCATCAACCAATTAACCGGTGTTTCTGCATGAATAAACATAGAAATTTCAATAACCTTGTAGATAATTATATAGATAAATACAGATTGATCTATGTTTCAAGTACCTGAAATATAGCTTCTATTGACCCTAAATGAAATACTTCTATTCTTGATTCTCGAATAAAACCACTCCAACCTATGAAAAATTCAGAAATAAATATATTGATTTGTTTTCCATTTTTTAAGACTGAAGACATTTCTTTATTTGACGAAGCGTGTTTACTCAGAAATTATCTCGAATTAATATTAAATAAGTTTCATTTTCCATAATTTCAGTTTTATACTTATTAGACACATAGTAAATAAGTTCAACTGGTGAATTTATGTTACTGAACAATATCAAGTTTAATTCGTTGATTGTATCAAGATTCATTAGCGAGATAAACATTTACAAGTAACAAATACCTATAAACTGATATCAGTAGGCCTATTTCCAACATCGAACACGTGTTTATCAAGGAATGAACTTCCACTAATTGGTCGAATTGCATGCAGACAACATCACTAAACAAACGGTTTCATTAGCATATTTTGCGTATGCTATCAACAGTTGTTAGCGCCTTGTCGGCAATTAAAGCACACTGAATTTGAGTTCAATTATCGTTTCAACTCGTCCTGGGCTTACTTAACACGTAACACTGGCAATATACGAAGATCTAACAGAACGAACTGCTAAAGAAGACAGTGTTATTGGACAGTTCTGTCTCTTCTGTGATACAGTGTATTTAGGTTGGTTTTCCTTGACAATAAACATGAATTAGTCAATACTGAAAGACCCCAGTTAAGCGTTTGAAAGCCTTGCACACACCACAATCTGCAAAACAAGTTTCGATATGTTATTTATATAAAAAACACTTAAATCAATTCAATATCGAACTATCAAGTTCATCCTACAATGTATATTCTCATATTACTGTACTTATTAATTCGAATATCACAAATACATTAGTTTCTGAAATTTTATACTTTTTTTAATGTCGACCTCATTTCAATTGCTTCGAAAATTTTATGTCAATGATTTGGCCGATGTGTGGTTTCGACAACACTTCGTGAAACACTTCAATTACTGCATGAGACATTTCCAAGTCGTGTACTCTGTCCTTCCTGTGATTAGAATTGGCCCCCTAGATCGTGTGATTTAACACCATTAGATTTCACTTTATAGTGTTACATAAAATTATAGATCTATGTCAACGACCATGCCTGCATCAAAGGAGGAGATTTAACGTTGCATAAACCAACTTCAGCCAGATTTATGCAGAATGGTCATGAAATATTGCGACAAAAGAGTGAGTATGTGTATGCGAAGTTGTGGGAGACGTTTACCGATGTGTAACTTCGTAAATAACTCCATCCTATTTACTTCATAATTCAATAAAAACTTACAATCAAAAGAATACAAACTGTGTCTTCTATTCAATTCAAATCTTGCGTTAATTTCAGGACACCCTTTAGTAAGTTTTTTCTATGGTGATATGATGTAATGTTTTCGTCTTGGAGAGTTTTATGAAACAATAATTCTTGCTACACTGATCAGATATGCCTTTCACTCGAAAAAGAAGAGATTTTCACTCTAAAGTTCCAATATAAAGATGCAGTAAACACAGAATTTTTAATTACCAATTTATGTTATTTAGTACTGTGAAATGGTGAATGCGCCAGTAAGAAAAATAGGGAATTCACTAGTAAAAAATACAAATCAATAAACTCTTCTAATAACTGAACGGTTTTCCTCTCTGAATGAATTTCTCTGAAGCATTCCTTCTGAGTGTCCGAATCCTGTGTTTCTAAAGGTTGTAAAAAGCGATTGGTTCAGCTTTAAACAGCGGCGTACGTAAAACTCAATTGATGTTTACCTAAAAATCTGAGTTTTTCAAGCTAATTGAAAGAGAAATCTAATTAAATGAATTCTTCATTCACTGTATGATGGAGGGAATTTGAAACATGTTTCAAAAGAAACATGTTTTTATGCGTATTTCAATACCGCCTTTGATTATATAGCCATTAATTATTTAAAAGTCAGTCTAGAATTAATTCCGAAATCATAAAGATTCCAAAGCATTAATGAGAGATAAGAAGACGTTTTTCTTCCATTTGCTTATTAGGCGAAGCAATCGGTAATTTGTTGTGACATTAATACAACCAGCAAACCGACTATGACATCATGTTAAAGGTACCCCATAGTTCAATTGTACCATGTTTTCGACTACGAACTCGCATTTATTAATTTATTATTAACAAAATAGACCATAAAATCGCGATTTTTTCATATTTTTATTTGTAACTTTGTAATTGATTGAAGAATCTGGGTAGTATCAATACAGAAGTTGTAACCAATTAATTAACGAAAACAGAGAGCTGTCAAGCGACTTATCCGAAAAAATAGGGGGGAAGAGAACGGAGAAAACGGAGAGTTAAATAGTAGAAAAGCAGTGGTAGTAGTAGTAGTAGTAATCTTGAGTGTAGGGAAAAGAAATTTCTTATAAATGGTAGGAGTTTGACGAATCATTCTTCCACTCCCACAAGAATAAAATGAAAATAAATTAGGAAATAATAAAAAATAGTAGATAAAGATACGAAATTAACCCAAGATGAAACTAATGATTGAAGTCTAATAAGTATAAACTTTGTGATTAATTCACCATAAAACTGAAGAAAAAAGTATATAATGCACAAAAAGAGAAGTCATAAAAAGTAACACATAGAAAGATGTGGTGAGCATATTCACATTAAAGACTTTGCCTCGAAGTGCTCCGAATACTCGCTGACAGAATAGAAGCAAAATCTCAGAAGATATTTCTGGTTGTTTATTTTTAATTCATTGAAGAAAGCTCTTCAAAATGGGAAGGTAAGATATTGTATAAATTATAATCTATCGTGTGTTTTTTTTCGACTCATTTAGACGTTACTCAGTTGTTCGGATATTATTTACGCCTCTTGTATTATAATTATGTAGATCAGACTGTTTTATCAATATATATGCATCCTTATGTATTTATAAAAGAAATTTATACATCCACAATGTAGGCAAGGGCATAATATCATATTTTATAAATAATGGTCTGCATAAATCCAAATATCCAACACCTGCCATCATTCGAATTGCCTTTTTCTGCAACCAGAAAACTACCAAGTCGTTGGCACAATTTCCCCTCAGAACAACGCCATAATTCAAAATTGAATGGAATAGTGAGAAGTATGTTATTCTTAATGTGGTATTGCTCGTTATATTTCTCATTCGTCTAAGCAAAGATAGAATACCAGAAAGTTTTCCTTTAAGTTGTTCAATATGGTCTTTCCAAGTAAGTTTGCTATCTAGTGTTACGCCAAGCAGCTTTGCATTATTTTTTACCGCAGTATTGTCAAAGTAGTTTGATGAAAAGACTATATGTTGAGTTTTATCATCATTCAATTTGAGTTTGTTTGCCGTGAACCATAATTGAGACTCTCAATTATATGGTTTTTTCCTCCAAACCTGAAGGATTTCTACCATAGTAAATGAAAGTGATGTCATCCGCGAATAATACCGTTTTGAGTTTATCCATAAAGTTGGGTAAGTCATTTAAATATATAATGAATAACACTGGCCCCAGAACTGATTCTTGCGAGAATCCTCAGTAGTTTAAATTCAGACATACAATTTTCATACCAGACAGCCTGGTGGCTATCAGATAAGATTCTATCAGCTTCAAAGGAGTACCTCTGACGCCGGAAATGGAGTGTTCTGGTAGTATATCATGAGAGACAAAGTCAAAGACCTTTGAGATCACACATCGTTATAGAAGTTTGTGTATGCTTCTCCAGGTCATCAACTATGCCACTCACGACATCCAAAAGTGCAAGCGCTATAGACAGATGTTTTCTGAAGCCATATTGTGAATTGTTAAAAAAATTATTTTTTTCACAGTGTGATATTATACGTTTCTTGGTGATTTTTTCGATTATTTTACTGAATGTTGATATGATTGAAATCTGCCGATAATTATCCACAAGGTCACGATCTCCATTTTCGAAAATTGGAACAATTTTTGAATAATTAAACAAACTTGGAAATATTCCCTTAAATAAACTTGGTATTCAACTCCAACGAATTCCTCACATTCGTCTTGAATTTCTTCTCGGGGCGCCACTGGTGCATCAAAACATACGGTTAGTGCGTCCGCCTGAAGGAACGACCCTCAAGTTTCCAGCCTCAATACGTAAAGGCAAAGGCCAAAAGCATTCATCTTGCCGTAACTTTGACCGTATCCCGTAGGATGGAATGCGCGGTTGTTCCTCTCTGGCGAGCTTCTCGTTAGTAATTCATGAGCTGCATTCTGGGAATCTCTCAGGATAGATCCCGCATATTACTTCGGAAGCCCATCAACTTATTTGAGGGGAGGTGATTGAAGATCATCTTTTCTGATCGAACGAATATTTTAACACCGAAATTGGAGTTAGGCTTCAAATTTCTCATAGGGAATACTTTTCGTACTAAATATTTATTGAGTATTATGTCTTTAATCATTTTCTTGGTTGAATTCATTCGCGGAAAAGGAGTTGAAGTAGCTGTGGATAAGATGAAACAGTCATATCTTTGATTGTGTTCTCGAAATTCTGAAAACCTACATACAACTGGAAAATCGTTGAAAATCAGTTGCTCAAGCTACTTTCAACTCAAGAATTTGATGCCACTATAAGAGAGAATACTAAAACTACTGAAAACCTAAATTCACTCCACATAAAATACTTGGTCAATTATTATTGGAAAAATCTGCACGAAGACTTAACTTAATTTTTGTGAAAATATATTTCATACTGGAAAAACATTCAAGGTTGTTAACACAAAGACAACATGAGTGTGAAACTAGTAAATATCTATTTAGTTATACCATTTCCTCGTTCACCATGGCGTAGTAACTGGATTGGATTGACAACACAATTTAATTTTTTTCTGTCCAGAAAAACCTTCTTTCGGTTATCAATGTCCAGAAGATTCAGGACTTTTGCTAATTCATCTAGTCACTCGTACAGGGTTCTTTCGCCAGTTGTAGCTTCTTCCTTTACAAGAATTGATAATCTGACTTCTGGCTGTCTTTTTATGAGAAATTATACCAATGATTCAAACATATCGGAACACCTACAATACGTAAACCCTTTCTCTGATGTTGCAGTTCAGTTGCTTTTGTGCTTACCCTGCTTCCAGTAGTCAATTTTCATTCAGAGAACTTACTCTTGAAGAAAATTGAACAAGAATATCACAGACTGAAGACTCACAAACACATTACTGTCAAAATTTTGGACCTCAATCGTAGGCATTGAAGGTAATGGAAACGCAGACCAATCTGGAAAACAAACACCAACTCCCAAGGTTTCTATGACCAATATTCAGCTCTACATTGACCTCAAAAGCATAATGGGGACTGAAGCCTGTTTTGAATGGCAAACACAATGAGTTGATATGAACATCAAACTGTATTCGGTTCAAGCAAAACTATAAGAACTGATCAATATCATTCCGAACAAAGAAAAAAAACATGAGAAGATTAGGAAAAGGTCATACTAAATATATCCAATGGTATCTGATATTCACAGAAGAACCATCTCCATGGACCTGTACAACGATAACAGTTCTGAAATCGAATATGTCCTATTTGGATGTCCACAGTACGAAAATTTATCCATCATTTGATATTTAAGATACGAAAGATATCGCTGGTTAGACAACACAAATCGAAGTGGCACTTGAGTTTCTAAAAGAATGTCAAATAGAGTGCGTAGAATATTGAGTGAATCATTTTACCTTGTATCCTTTTGCACCTGCCATCAGGTTTAATGACAATGTTGATGAAGATGGCAATAAATACTGCATGGCTCAAATGGTGGTCACTAACTGGCGTTCTTCTCGACCCCGAAATGCATTTTAAGATCAAGATAAATTTGTGCAAGACAGTGGTACGACCAATCGTACTACTGAAAAATTTACGAACAACAGTTACACTTGAATGCGATGGAAATGTTGAGATCTGATGTGGCTAGATGAAGCCCTGAGTGAGTATATTAGAGCTTCTTTCAGAGTAGTTCCTGTCGTAGAAAGAGTTAGAAAAGTGGTTTATGATGGTATGGTCATATCCAAAGACGTGAATATGGTGGTTGAGAAAGCACTCACCGTACTAAAGTCAACAGCAACCCTGTGGAACAGCATTAAGAAGGATATAGACCCAACAATTTTGCAACTCTGACCTTGCAGAACAGAGTTCTCAGATTATCGTAGCTTCTCTCAATGATCCAGATGAAGAGACTTCATAACTTCAAATGAATAAAAAATGTCAACAGCTTAGAGTACGTCCGGTTATTCTTTGTTGTTGGTCGAATAAAATATTTTCAGCCTATGTGAATCTATAAAATAGTTAGTTTGATAAACGTTCGCATATTAAGAGAACTTAGTATGCGAACTTAATATCTCCGTTTTGTAGCGATGATTTTCGTAGCGATGAAGTGTTTCATTTCCTGTGACCAATTTTATACACTTGATAGTATAGATTTGAATATAAAAGTCGGATATTTCACAAAGTGAATTGGGTATTCGATAATCTTCTGCCTTGTTAATCCTGGAGAAATATCCCCACGAATTATGTCCATAAAACAGTCATTGACCTTTTATTTACCGCAGAAGCATACCTCAGACATGCTGCGTAAGCGAATTCAAAAGATGTGAAAATTCAAATTTGGAATGCACGCTCTCATTCACAACTCCTTGAATATTTATGCAAATATTGAAAATTGAGGTAGAAAGATTATCAAGTATATTTTTTTCTTAACGTGAGCATTATGAACGCTGTGAGGGTTGTTGAGAATGTTTAACATATACATTGATATGCACCCTTCGTATTTTTATCGTACCTTGAACACATAGTTTTTTGTCGAGAAAATTAGTATTCTTCAGGTTTTTCTTAGTACCTGAAAAATAGGATTCAACAACTGCACCAAGAATGCGTAAAAAGATTGAAATTCAGCAATCAAATTCATTTTCACCATAAAATATTCAACACTTTATCAGCTGATAAAACATAAAATAATCAATAATTCAATGATTTCTCAATTTTCTTCTGTTGATTCATGTTTATCCTCATAATTTTCTGAAATTATAATGTTGAATGAGAAATATCTGTTGTGACTGATTACAAAAGAACATTCCTGGAAAGAAAGTCGCCGCCTTTTAGCTTCCAAATGAACTCTTCGAGTTAGGACATTTGGTCATTGCTTCTCTATTCAAAGACTATTTATCCTTTACGTAATCTCTAACAGAGAATGTTGAACATGAACTAATAATAATAATAATAATAAATTGTCTTTATTGCAAATTGAAGAAGCTTTTTTCTCCATCTCCAAGTTCGTACACCTTCAACTTGACTACGCCGCTCTGAAGACAGCCAACAAGCTCGAAACACTTATTAGGCTTTCTTGTTGAGTTTCTTCAATTCTTGTTTTATATATATATATATATATATATATATATATATATATATATATATATATATATACAAGATTGACAAATCCTCCATACTAGTATATACTGAGACTCTCAGTGGAAATATCAAGATATTTCAAATGAAACTCTCAGGTAGGTGTCTTCACAAATGTTGTCAACGAGTACGGAATATCACTTTCGAGAGTAAATTTTAAGTGTACTTCAAAAATCTTCGAACTTGTTGAATGATAATAGGATACTGATGAATAGGAGTGATGATTCATAATAATGACGAAACAATTGTATCCTATTATCATTCAACAAGTTCGATGATTTTGCGATGCAAGTTCGATGATTTAATATTTACTTTCCAAAGTGATAGGTTCGTTCTCGTTGACTTTCATTTGTTGATTTTTATTTGAAATATTTTGAAATTTCGACTAAGAGTTTCACTATTCACTTGTATGAATGATTCGCAAATGTTGAAACTAGCTATCTTCTTGCCCGCCTAGGCGTGATCGGGAGCGATTAGGCATGGGACTCTTCATACACAATACAGACAAAATTCCGTTGTAATTGAATGAAATGTCTACATAGCCACTACGTACTCTTGCTAATGTTGTCATGAGTAGGAATCTAGAATGCTAGGGAGAATTTATACGTCTTTTCTCCGACAGAGGGAGCTCACGTGAATAGTTCACTAATCAATGTTGTCCTCATTCCGATACAGGACCTGGATGCGTTTCGAAAGTCATCGATTCCTGATTGATTGAATGCGGACTGTTAATTCATAATAATGATGAAACAATTGTATCCCATTATCATTCAATAAGTTCGATGATTTTCTGAAGCATACTTAATATTCACTCTCGAAAGTGATATGTTCGTTCTCGCTGACAACATTTGTGTAGACAGCTCCTTGAGAGTTTTATTTGAAATATTTCGATATTTCGAATAAGAGTCTCAGTATTCACTACTTTTTACAAATTTCCTATTGCAGAAATAGGCCAAACCATTCGAGTGAGGATACCAGATGTAGATCGAGCCAAGACGGATAGTCGTAATGTAATTGCTATTTTTATATCTGTCAAAAAAGAAAAACTTTACAAACTTGGAACTAAACACGGTATTTTAAACCAACTGTACTCCAGAAATGAGTTTACTGTTTGTACACAAAAGTTCATTCCGAGCGACCATGTTCCAAAAGTGGATATTACTCTTCGAGAATCTGCTCGTAGAGACTGTCATTTTGATGGACAAGGCTTCCATTATTGTAACTGTAGTGGTGACTGCAATTCAGATCGTTGTAGATGCAAGAAATCAAACATTCTTTGCAATTCCAAATGTCACAAAAACTTATCTTGCAAGAATAAATATTTCTAAATTTAATAACATTCTTACACAGTCCTTCATTATTAGATATTTCTGTTGATTTTTACAGTTTACTCATTTTAAACTATTTTTCTTGAGTAATATTTTTATCCAAATAAAAGTAGGTAACTATTATGTTGTTGCTTTTTTATGTGTTTATTTTTTAACTACTATGTTCAATAGTTTACTTTTTGTTGACTCTTCATGAAAATTTTGTAAGTTTAATTTCATTTAATAAACAAAAATACTACAGTTCACTTATTTTAGTACTTTGTCCAAGATAGGATGGGCATTATTCATAATGGCCGGGAAAAGTGATTGATCATGCTGTTTTGATCACATTGTCCAATTGAGTCGAGCATTATGAATACAGACCGGCCCTTATTAAAGTGCCTAGACTTATCAAATTACCCATAACAAAAATATAAATATGGATACCTAACACACTTCCTGTGTTTTGATCGCAGAGTGTATGTTAGATTTCAATTTACCATCCAATTCAGAAACTTTGGGTGAAGTTGATAAAACTGCCGTTTAAAAAGGAGTTTATAGAATGTTATTTTTGTAGTCGAAAAGAGATTGGACTATCAGTCAAGAAATGCCGACCCTCCTCTTAACTTTCAAAGTCAATTTGCCAATACGAAATTGCTTGATAATTCATTATTGGAAGAAGAACCATGGAATTGAAAGAAAATAGCAGTTTTTCAAAGTCCTGGAGAAGGAAATTGATTAAGTGTGGTTTCGGAAACTGAAAGAATGAATTTATTGATGACGAAAAGACGCCTTACTGGCTTTACTGAATTTGAAAGCATTAGAAATTTGTTCGAGGCATTTCAATGTTGTTGATTTAGAAAGATAAGTCTATGAAAACGTTTTCCATATCGACTTTGTTGTAAATTTCCTTTTTTTTTCACACAAAAAGACCTCAGTTGTTAATCACCATTTGCCATCGTGGACAAAGGAAAATAATCGTTGAATAAAAGTTGTTTTAAAATTCATACACTTTTTACTAATTAAAAATTTTTTTGAGAAATTTCAATATTTCCTTATATGAAAATAATTTCGATATTATTCGAATATTTGTCTTAATTGTTACATTCTTTTTTGTGTAGGCTTAGATATTCTCAAGTTTTGTTTTCATTTTTATACAGAGAATGAAGCGTTCATGTAACTTATTGATAATAAGGTCAATAACTAATTTATAACGAAATCATTCTGTTCGAAATTCAACAGTTTCGAGACTTCATGAGTTGATAATTTTCATTTCTTTTTTTATTCTCTATGTTCGATGAGATGAAAATAAATATAAAAATTGGGAAACAATAATAAAAATGTATAAAAATGAAACTATATTCAATGACGAATTCAGTCATTTCAAAATGGTAATGAGTTCAATAGACGCAAAAATTCAACAAATGTTTGGTATTCAAGTTCTACGTAAAAATGTGGAGCAAGCATTTGAAATTTCATTGCTGCTAATTGCTAATAGTTAAAATTTTTGTGCTGCCCCCAATATGCCTACGGAATTTCGGAATTTGGACATACAGGGTGTTTTTTCAAGGGTACAATTAAGTCATATTTTTTTTAACCGAAACCTGGTTTTTTTTTCAGTTTCAGATGATCCATTGTACCTTGAAATGAGAAACATGTGTGGTGAATTTAAAGAATGAATACAGGGTGTTTCTCTAGTCATACATCTAAGAAAATTGAGGAGAATTCATGAAACACATTGTATCTGAGTTGAAGAAAAACTCGAGAATATATATGAAGAAATGAATATAAATGTGTGTTTATGCGTATAAACCTCTCAAATATCCAACGAAAATTCCACTGAAAAAGAGAACTTCACCTCATTTTCTTCGAAAACTTCACAACCATTAACACCTTAAATATTTGCTGATTGTTCATAATTTTTAATTTCGTTACAGTCCAGACGAGGGCTCATCTCGTTTTCTAATTATCGTGTCAATATCTTCCGTTTTTCCTGTTATCAACGGGTAACAAGCTCGTTAGAAATTTAAATCTCAGGTTAAGGTAGCGGAAAATTCTTCCATAGGATATTCCAAGTGGAAAGGAAAAGCTTAAATAAACGAATAAAGAGATGGTGCTACGTCTAGCTTTGGCAAATAAAAGATAGGGGAGGAATTCGTGAATATATTTCTTTCGTACCAAACTTTATTGCAAGATATTGGAGGATTTTCCATCCGGAAGTGTTAATTGTGAAACAATTGCTTCAAAGTTTATATGAGCACTAGATTTTTCTTGCGAACTGGTTCTAGAGTTAAGAGCTATCAAGTCATATAATTGACTTAATTTTTAGGAAATCCTCAACTACTTTATTCCATATACAAGATTGTTCTCTTTTCATTGCCTACGGATCTCTGTTGCCTCTAGTAAGTGCATTCTTTTTCTTCAAGTCCGAAAAAAGGAAAAGATTTTCAAAAAAATGAGACCATATCGCGGGACACGAGGTAGAAACGTTGGTTCGTTGAAGAATTACTATTCACTTAATTATAAAAGAAATAAATATTATCTATTCAATAAATGAAAAATAAGTCGTCATAATCATTATTAATATTTTTATTATTTATTTTAAATTGAAATCAATGAATCTAATGTATGAACAATTTTTCATTAAACAGTTTCCATGATTTTCTAATTGTATTATATATTTATTCCACTTGTGAGTTATTTGAATTCGAATTATTAAAATTGTGTTGATATAACAGTGGTGTATATTCGATGTGCGTTTTTATAGGCTTTCAAACCCAAATCAACATGTAAAATTTTCCATGTGGTTGAGTAACACATGCCCAATTGCTGATAACGGCGACGAATTGACATTTCACGATCCTCATTAACACTGTAAAATTCTCTACAGTACACACTGTACGCATGCGAAACTTAAACTTGGTGTGAAATTTGGTGATAACAGCACGAATTATTGATTCACCAGGTCTTTAGGACGACCATCATATGGTCGTAACAAAAGATAAACATTTTTCACAGAGCACGAATTTTGATAGTATATTTCAACAATTTGCAATCGGTGCTCGTTTGTTAGTCTTTCTATGATGAAATGACAGAGTATACTGAAAATTTTTCAATTCAACAAATGACGTTTATGTGCTATTACCAACCAGTGCCGCCAGTCTGAAAAACTCAACTCTTAAAAAATCACCCGTTATAACAAAGAGTTCAATATAATCTAAAAAAACCAAAAAGTTAACATAATTAAATATTCGAAATGAAATATTTCAAAGAACTCAATCTAAATCAATACATTTTAGTCAATTTTCCTCATTCATATAATTCCTTTTAATAACTGATATGGGGTCAAAGTGAATGTCACATTTATAAGCAACTGTATAGACTATAGATTATAGACTCCAAATCAAATAGGGGATTGTATTAGCGAGTTGGTTCTTGGAGTCTCTAGGTAGAGTCATTCTGTGGTACGATAACTTTATCTAGAAATACGAAATCTCAATGTGGACAAGAGAGGAGGACTATTATTTTAAACTGACAATTTCTCTGAATGGTCTCCAGATGGTATTGATGACAAGCATAAATAGGTGCCAGATCATGCTGCTATGCTCCAATTTGCTACGAATTAGTGCATTAAAAAGTTTTATAAATGTTGAGGAATCATTAAAATATTGTCCTTTACGTATAACGAATCCATATATTTTCGGGGCAGATGAAATAAGTTGGGTGATGTGCAGAATGAATGAAAGTTTCTGATCGAAGACTATACCAAGATCACTCATCCTATTAGAACAATAAAACACTCAATTCGAACTACCTTCTTCGTGAAAGGGACAACATTACACTTTGACACACTCAAAATCCAATAATTGTCCACACCAACTAGCAACATGGTCCAGCTCGCGCTGGACCATGTTGCCATCAGATTATCACCATGTTATCCATCAGATCATTCACGAAAAGAATAAATAGCAATGGTCCAAGGTTAGACCCCTGAGGTATTTCAGGTGCCAACCTCATAACTCAGACGTCCGTCTACCATCCAGATGTACAAAATGACTTAAGTCAACCAGGTGAGAATGATAAGCGTTGGTGAGGCTATCAGAGAATCCTGTGTTTTTATTTCAATTCAGTTTTTTTTGTCTCAACGTGAGTTTTATAACTGAGCTTTGCATCTAGTGTTAACCCCAATTTGTTCGCTGTATTGTTATGTGATGACATTTTTAATATATTCAGTCAACATTTTCAGATTCAACTTCGTTTAGTTCAATTTTCCATGTCTTAGTCCACTTACTGGTGGTGTTAATTGGCTTCTGAAGATTTTCATTCGCTTCTACACTGTTCCTTTACATCGCTAATAAAGTGGTATCACCAGCACAAGTGACGAGTTCAAAGAATATGATATTTTCTTCTCATTAACTTCACTTGGAAATTTTCCAATTCATTCTTCAACAGATAGAAGAGTATCCATGTTATAATTTATAATGTGATTTGCATTTAGACACAATTCCTTCTGTCGCCTCCCCAATACAGCTTCACCTGTTATTTTCCGAATCAAATATTAATGGATTTTCAGGCATTTCCCTTCTCCGTTTCCTATATATATTCAATTCAGTAGAATTGATGGCTGTTCTATCAATAGGAACAACATGAAAACCCTACTTCCTCCGATATATTTAATCACGAAACGTGATAGTATATGAAGTGGAAAGGTCTGTCAAAAAGGAAATCAATTATTCTCCTATTGAAAGATTAAAGACGTCTCAAATTGGAGCAATTGTATATATCTGATGTTCTTGTTGATTAGTTCTTCGGTATTCCGTTTGTTATTTGTGTGATGTCTTTAATTGTGATCTGAATAGGTACGATTAGATTTTGAAGAATTTATTACTTCTAATTGGTACTGATTTGTATAACGTGAATATTATATAGATAGATAGATTAGTGCATGTGTTACAACATAGTGCTTACAATTGTCATGAAAGAAAAAAAATGTATAGAGTTGAAAACAACAATATAAAATTATAAATACATTACACATACACTACCATATAAACATAAATAAAATGGACGTATAAAGAATACAAGAAACACACAATATAAACAAACAAATCATAGCAAACAAACAACTGTGTTCGGAAACACAACAATAAATGGTTCCAAGGCGACCCCATATAGTCAAAACGAAGAGAAAGATACTCCTGAAAATCATAGAAGGGATGCTCGAGTAAAAAAGCTCTTATGGTCCTTCTAAATTGGGGAGACGGCAAGATCCGAACATAGTTTGGTAACTTGTTGAATAATATTATTGAAAAGTGAAAGGCACTTTCTGAGACTTTGTGAGCCTACAAAAACTTGGCCTCAGGAAGTATCTATCTCGTGTGGAATACCGATGGCAATCCGCACCCGAGTGACATTCTCCAACGAGACGATGAGCGAACATGAGCGCCTCAAAAATATACAGACATACAAAGGTTAGAATTTTATATTTGCTGAAAGCACTTCTACAGTCGTCACGATATTGAAGAGAGGAGATAACTCTTACAATTTTTTCTCCGATTACAACTGGATGGTGCACCATTTGTTCTTGGCAACAAGTCATACAGACAATAAGGAATACTACAAGGAAGTTATGCAACGTTTACGTAAAGCAATACGACTCAAACAATCGGAGTTTTGGAGGAACAAATTATGGATTCTGCATCACGATAATGTTCGTGATGTTTTGACTAAAAACAACATCGTAATGATGCCTCAACCACTGTACTCACCAGATTTGTCTACCTTCGACTTTTTCCTCTTCCCAAAACTGAAGAATCAGTTCAGAATAAAGCGTTTTACCAAACAGGATAAAGTCAAAATGGAAGAACGAACTGATGGACATACCGAAAAGCGCATTTCAGAAGTACTTCGAGGATTTGAAAAAGCGCTGGCAAAAGAGCATTTTATGTGAGATGGATTACTTTGATGGGATCAAAATGACTATTGATGAATAAATAAATACTTTTCGGAAAAATTAGAAATGCACTTTATGTTTGAACAAACCTCGTATAGCAGAAGTTTTTTCTCTTGTATCGTCATTTAGTTATATAGATAGAACTATTCGATTTTGTCTCAGAAACTCCTTCTAATTACCTTCTGTGTTTAGTAGCGGTTCTCCTGTTTCGTTATTAGGATTGATTCTATGAAACGGTGTTTATAAAATAAATTAATGAATGAGAAATGAGATATTCTTTGAGTAAGACAAGAAATACTTGAATTTTCGCTGCATGATCAGCGCACCCTATCTATTCAAACAAAAACTACTTTCACATGCCATTTATAATACCCCAAACACTAAAGAAATTTCAGTTTAAGCTCATTTCAGATTCGTAGTTATTATAGTTTCCCAATTTCCATCAAGGCCAAGTTTTTCACCCCAGATGGAGCAACCGCCTCAGTGGTTTCTTGGAGCGTGTACACCTCATTCGACGGAATTATTTGGCGGGGTATTCCCCACTTAATGACTGTTGTTTCTCAAGTTGACTGTTAATGAGTTCATAATTATTATTGACTCAGATTTAATTGCTCTTGTCCCACTGTTTGGTCTTCACCGTTACGTTGCCATTCCTCGAGATGCAGGTGGGTGTTTGGGAAACATTATTCTGGAATGAATCTGTTCTTCTCGAGGGCATAGATGAAATTAGAGGGTACATGAATATTGAATGGGACAATTTATAACCGATCTGCATATATATTAATGTATCAGTGGTGGGAAAATATTTTCAAAGTTGTGAATAAATGGGTTTGTTTTTTAGCTATATGGAATGTGTTCAGGTTTTCAATGCATATATTTTTTCATTAGGTTAGTGTTGCGTTATGGCCTCAATTTCGTGTTAGATTGGTTGTATGACGGTTGAATATAGCTTTGCATATATGTTATGAGATTATCCTTCGCTCTCTATGTTTTTTCGGCGATAATACACCTGTTTGATCAATTTGCATATCAAAAGAGAATCATTCTAATTCCTTGTGGAATACACTTACTGACTTGTTTTCCTACTAGTCGACGTTTTGTGTTTTTGATAACATTTTTCTCTTTGTCCGAAGATAAACATCGTTTCTTCGGGGTGAAAAAGTTTTTTTTTTTTTTTTTATTATATTTGGTTTTATTAAAATTGGGTCCAAAGTGCAATCCCTATTGTTTTTTTCAATAGTTGATATTATCCATAAACATAGTACAACATGAAACACTTATATGTCGACATAATGTAGACACACTCAGTGCGCAAAGGTAATGCCATGCAATAATCTTCTTGCATAAAATAATTAACAATAATGTGAAATGTCAGGAATTATTGCAAAAGCTTAATTTTATTGTTCCTAGAGTTTATTCCAGAACCGAATTCACGTTCTACCTTCCAGCAGCTAGAACGAATGTTCAAAAATTTTCTCATTGCACACGATGTGTGAACAGTGTAATGTTTTGGAAGTCAAAGTGAATATTTTCAACTGTTCTATCACTGATACTAAGGCAAGTTTCCTTGATATGCATAATCACTGCTAGAACAATCATTTATGTGTATTCACGTACAGGATTCATATTCCCGCATATACTTGTATATCTGTATATTTGTTAATATGTGAATGTTAATGTAATTGTCTACTTATCTTTATATGTATGTACAAGTTTTATCAGAATTCAAGTTTTTTTTGTTCCTATAATTATATTTCATTTCATCAGTTATGATTCATATCACGAACTCTTTCTTTTGAAATTGAACTTTAATATTTGAAAGTACAAAATTGAAACTTTTGTACTACCAATTCTGTTTTTAGTATCTGTTGTCTTTCCTGTTTTCAATTAAGACCTGTCCGGTGAAACAGTGATTGTTAAATAAATGAATAAAATTCTTCATATTGGCTGATATGTCCCTTTATACAGGAACGAACAATTTATAGGAAAAGATTTCCGTTTATTGATGTGAAAAATCGATGAGCATGTCTGCTTTGGAAAATCATTGTTGATTTAATTTGAAACGATTAATTTTCTTAATTGAACTGAATTTAAAATATCAGCTTCCTCTCCGTCCTCTTAGAATGACTCTCCTGTTGTTTTGAGATGTGAAATTGAAAAATGTGAAGAAAAAGAATTACAGTGAATCTTAACTTCTGAAAATGTATTGAGAAACAGATCAAAGAAATTGTCAACTGATAGTATGATATTGAATAGTGTTTGCGTTTACTTGATGTAAATCCATTATTATTGATTATAAAGTTAAATTAAAACACCTGAACTTATGATTTACACTTCATTCACTACATAGCATGACGCGTTTCGTCGTTACAAACGACTTCTTCAGATGCTAACAGAATAATGTTATGTTAATTATTCTGTTAGCATCTGAAGAAGTCGTTTGTAATGACGAAACGCGTCATGCTATGTAGTCAATAAAGGGAAAATCATAAGTTCAAGTGTTTGAATTGAAGTTTATATTCAATAATAATATGATTCAGTAAAGAGTGTTTTTTATTCCATAATATGAAATTTTACAATTATTAAACGAACCTAGTACCAGAGATGAAGCAATATAAACGATTTGATATGGCTTCTTATATAGGTTATGAGATTCAATTCCGCTTTTTATGTCTTTGTTACGATAATACACCTGTTTGATCGTTTTGCATATCAAAAAAGAATCATTCTAATTCCTTGTGTAAATTACTTGCTGACCCGTTTTTCCACCAGTCGTTGTTTTGTGTTTTCGAAAACGTTTTCACCATTGCTTCTTTCATTTACTATAAGAGGTTTTGTTTTGATGAATGGTTCAAAAAACTCATAAAATTCTTCCTGTTGGCCGATGTGACCCTTTATACAGCTAACGAATAATCTATTTAAATAGACATAGAAATACATTTATTCATGTGAAGAGTCCCTTGAAGATTTCTGTTTTAGAAAATCATTGTTCATTTCATCTGAACCGAGTTGTTTCCTCAAAGAAATCAGTCGAAATTTGATATATCATTCTTAGAATCACTTTTTTGTGTTTAGCTTCGAAATTCAAAACTTTGAGATGTCAAATTGAAAAATGTGAAGAAAAAAAGTATAGTTAGTTTAAACTTATGAAAATGGATTGAGGATTGCATCAAAAGAATTTTCAAGCAAAAATAATTCATTGAAGCCTAACCAAGTGTTTTTTATTCAAAAATTTCAGTTTCTACAAGTATTAAATGGGTAGTAGAGATGGAGCAATATGAACATTGCAAAATTATTCTACTCTTTTACAGTCTGACATACAACTTCTGTGAAAAAGGCACTTACTCTATCCACAGGAGAGAAACAATACAATAATACGGCCCAAAGCAGAAGGAAATAAGGTTCTACTATTAATGATATCACTAGAAGGAAGGGCGGCACATTCTTGATGTACTGGAAGTGCCAGAGGCGTACAAGACAGAAATGAAACATTATAAACTCGATAAAAGTTGACAGTTGAGTACTGCTTATTTATAACCAAGCATGAATTGATAGATCACCAATAACAAAGGAAAAATTACTTACGATAACAATGAATATGTATATAAGAATAATGAACAACATGATAAGCAATTATTGTTTTTTGTTTTCATTTTTTCCTTTCCACGTTTCGACGAATCATTGGTTTTTGTCGAGAAGTGTCAAAATGACAGTTATGTTGTCACTACCACTGATACCAACTGAATGGCTCTATCAGTCATAAATTCCACAAAAGTTTGTCGAATTTATTGACAATTCTCTTCAAGCTACTTACCTATCCATTAGGAAGAAAAGACATTATTAGAGTTATTGACATTATTAAAATTAAAACTGCCTAACGTCTTTCTCTTCTTGTAGCACGGCACTGAATGTGATTGCATCAGCATCTTGTCAGTGGAAATTGAAAAGCCTGCGCGAGTGGTAACCCGAATTGTCTCGCACAGCTTCTTCGCAAGTAAATTATGAAATCTCAAGGCCTAGGTGATTATCGTATAACAATGACAAGCTTGAGGAGATCCATAAATTTAAAGCGACGCTCTGGCTCTAGCATATTCAGGAAATAATGTTTCAATTAACTATTTTGGGGTTGGTTTTTAACGGCAAGATTTTCCGAGACTTTCTCATGGAACTAAGGATGACTCATTTATTTTTCGCTTGCTTAATTTGTTCACGTATCTAAATCCCAAGTAAAATTTATGTACATCGAAGGTTTTCTGCTCAAATTCCTAATATCATCAATAAGCTATTAAGTGTAGATTTCAGAGTAATGGTTCTATATTGGAAACACAGTTCACTATGTGATAATTTCATGTTTTGGAAAAGACGGAAACGTGAAATCTGCGAACCTTCACTAGGATGTACCTCAAGGTTCAGTGTTGGAGTATTTCAACTCAAAAAACGTAAATACGTACCAATTTTGTTTTGAAACCTCAGGAACCATGTCGGCCGACATTCCTGCAATACAAATTCTTCCATTTCTTCGAATCTACATTCTTATTTGTGTTTACGGTCAATTTAGGCCGATTGATATATTTTCTTGTCTCCACAATCACAATACGAAGCATGAATATTAATTATTATCTAAAGTTCTTCTTTCGTCATATTGACTGGTCATTATGAATATTACTAAAGGACCATTGAGCGATATGATAATAATTCGATACCGACTGTTCGAAAAAGCCATCGTAATGGTAAAACGTACGTCCAAAATGTTTTGTGCTTCATATCGGCAAGAATAACCCAAATCTGACAAAGTTTACGTTCAGATTGAGTATGACATAGTCATTCCCAAGACTAAACTCAGTTTAGTCTTGAAAATGAACTCACGTTCGAAACATTTGGACTATTAATTTCATTGCTAAATATAGTCGTGAAACATTAAGCCAAGTGTTACTTTAATTTAATATTCAGTTATTATTCAACATTATGTTATTATTCTTTGTAATTGGGTATAATACCTGTTTGAGAATAAAGAATTTATCATCATTTTTTTTCAATAATAAATTCTTTATTCTCAATAGGTATTTTACCCATTTACAGAAAATAATAACAATGTTGAATACTAACTAAATAATTAAAATGAAACAGATATAACAAATAGCTCAATCTTTTAATGAAATATTACAAATAACTCAATCTAAATCAATTCATTTTAGTCAAATCCCTTTGTTCACATAACTCCTAATAATAACTTCTATGAAGTCAAAGTAAATTTCATAATTATTGGCCACTCTATTGAATATAGACTCCATAAACCAAATGGGGAATTGTATTAGCGAGTTGCTCCTAGGAGTCTCTAGGTGAAATAATTCTATAGTACAAGAATTTTGCCTAGGAACACGAAATTTCGGAGCGAACAAGAGAGAAGGATAATGAATAGTATTGTGCAACAATTTGTACAAAAATTTGAATGATAAAGTTTCTCTCCTGGTCTGCAATGAGATTAAACTGAATCGACTCAATAATTCGTTATGATTGACTCCTCTCTGTGGATAAAGTTCATCCTCTTTCCAAACTAAGAATTTCAAGAACCCTCTCTGAATAGCCTCACGTTGACGTTGATGGTAAATAGGATGGTAGATCATGCTGCCATACTCAAACTTGCTTCAGATTAGGGCATTAAATAGTCCTATGAATGTTGAGGAATTATTAAAATATTTGCATTGCGTATAACGAATCCATATATTTTCGAGGGAGTTGAAATGAGTTGAGTGATGTGTGGGAAAAAAGAAAGCTTCTGATCGAAGACTACACCAAGATCTCCCACCTTACCAGAACGAGAGAGAACCTGACCACCGACGGCGACGTTATAATCACACTCAATTCGATCTCCTTTCCTTGTAAAAGAGACAATAATACACTTTGAGACCTTCAAACTCAAATAATTCTCCTCACACAGACTAGTTGAACACAGTTTTCCTGTAATCTAATTTCATGATATAGTTTCAAATCGTCTGCAAACATCAAATGTGGAGAGTGAATATTATCCATTAGATCATTCACGAACAGAATAAATAACAGAGGTCTAAGATTAGAGCCTCGAGGTATTCCAGAAATAACTATGAACTTAGACGACTGTATACCCTCCAGCTGTAAATTATTTATCATTATTATTATTAAATGAGCTTTCATTTTCATGCATTTTATGATTAGAAACGATAATGAAATCATTATCGCAATAGATTTAATACAAAATTAATTAAAGCGAACTTTACGATAACGAGGTGAAGGTGTTACACACTAGGTGAATAAATTTAAATAATAACTGATATAAACATGCTGTTCATCTACTAACCAACCACCTTCAGTGACTCATAATATTAATGTACAGCTGAAGTAAAGCACACACAAACCTTGTATCACGTACGAAGATAATCTTCCCCAAGCACGAGACGTAGAACGGTAATGTTAGAGGCTTTACAAGGAATGATACATTGTCACATTTAGCTTTCAACAAGCTGAACCTTTTTTACATCATGACCGCGAATAATGAAGCAGCAAATGGTAGTCCGCATAAATTGGGCGTCGCTAGCAGACGGTCCCCCGACGAGCAAATACCCGCAGGCTCCGTCGGGAACAAGAAACCGAGTCAGTATCGCAAAAAGTTTATCTTGCGTAATTCAACTACAGAAATAATAAGTTGCTGTTAAACGTACAAGTTTTATGTGTAAAAAAAGAATTAGTCGAGTTGTTCGTGGGAATGAAAAGTAAATAAGAATTTGGATATAAAAGTGGATTCGATTATATGAGACTGAAAATATTTAATTTCACTACCAGGCAAATATTTGTTGATCGAGGGAGTTTATGAGGTACATAAAGTCATTGTTGCATGAGAAAAATGAAACACAATAACATCAGTGAGGAATTATTACACTGGGAATTGAATGTATCAAAAAGTACATTCATTTGAATCTCTTAATTCTTGATGCTGGATTACAAGACCGAAATATTCGTCTATTGTATTTTTCTTTCAGGTTGATAACGGGTGATTTTTTAAGAGTTGAGTTTTTCATGTTGGCAGCACTGGTTGGTAATGACATCCAAACGTCATCTGTCAAAGTGAAAAGTTTTCAGTATACTCTGCAATTTCATTATGGAAGATTTGGTGAAAAATGTGTATCGTTTATTACATCGACCATATTATATTCGTCATAATCGACCTGGTGATTCAACAATTCGTGCTGTTATCACCAAATTTCGCACCAAGTTTACTTTGTTGGACATTAAACCATCCTCTCGCATGCATACAGTGCGTACTGAAGCGAATATTGCAGCCGTAGCGTACAGTGTTAATGAGGATCGTGAAATGTCAATTCGTGGACTTTCTCAGTAATTGGGTATGTGTTACTCAACCACAAGGAAAATTTCACGTTTTGATTTGGGTTTAAAAGCCTATAAAATTCAACTTCTGCAAGAATTGAAGCCGAATGACCTACCACAATGTCTAATTTTAGGTGAATAGACCTTAGAACAGCTTAATGAAAATCCGCTGTTTTATCGAAAAATTGTATTCAGCGATGAGGCTTATTTCTGGTTTAATGAAGATGTAAATAAACAAAACTGTCGCATCTGGAATGATTAACAGCCACATACATACAAGAATTACCAATGCATCCAAAAAAAACGACAAGTGTGGTGTGGTTTATCGCTTTGTGGCATCATCGGCCCATTTTTCTTCGACGTGGAAGAAACGTTACCGTCAACGGCGAACGATATCGAGCCATGATACGCAACTTTTTTTGCCCCAGTTGGCCGAGTTGAACTTGGTTGATATGTGGTTTAATCAAGACGGTGCCACATGCCACACAGCTCGTGAAAGGCTGAAAATACATCAGTGAAAATCGAAACTTTGGAACGAGTAAAATGGTTACACATTTTCACGAAAAAAATTGGGTACCTAATGAAATTTTTCTCAAATTAAAATGGTGTTATCCTTGAATAAGTGGAAGAGAAATATCAATTTAGATTTTTTTTATTGCCATTCAGGCTTCGCAAAAAAGTAACACGTACAAATATCTCCTGATATTAGATGTCGTTATAAACATTACAATTTTAATCTTCCAAATAAAACTCTCATGGAGCAATCTCCACAAATGTTAACCAAAACATAAACTATCAATTCTGAAGATTTAATATTTTGAGGAATTAATATCTAATTCGTTCTAATTACCATATTGCGACGTTTCATTCTATTATGGAAATCAACAGTGGCATGCATCCAAACGATGAAGTTTCGATGTTTTCCCCAAACGTTCCATTTAGTGAACTACTATTTTGTGACCTCCCTCTATCGAAAAAACAAGATTATCTCTCTCGATCATAATAGATTAAGATAATGACAAGATTAGTTCCATACAAAGGTGGCAGGCTTTGTAGATATTTCATCTGAAAATCTCACAGATTGATATTGTGTACGAATAGTCCATTGCCTTATCGCTTCAGTTCACACCCTAGCGGGAAATATGACAACTTGTCACAAAATTCAAGAATCAATCATACTTTGTCTTGATTGACTCAAAAAAGCGCTCAAGGAGCTGTTGGCTGCACAAATGATATCTGCGAAAACACACAATTTCAAAACATTTCAAATTAAAAAATAAAAAACAATTAATAAATATCAAATTGTATAGACATACGATTATATATTCTGATCTTGGCACTTTAACTACTCGAAAATTATTTTATGCTAATTTTTATAGATGGTGTTGTGTAGTTGGCAAGACTTGAAAATTGACGTAGAAGGACGTTATTGGAGACTGCGATCAACTATGGCATCGATTTCACTTTTATTGGCAATATCCCTTGATAGATAGTTTAGGTATCATATTATATTGCATATGCTCATATAAACATGTCCACTCAGTTATTAATTTTGTTAATTTCGATTATCAATTGGCGATTTCATGGCATTATTTGGCGGGGATGAGGCACAACTGACTAGATCTTTGTAGGACGAAACAGTTTGTCTTGTGCTTCCATCTATTGTGCCTTTGATGTTCTCTTACTTCATCCCTTGAGGAACAGTAAAAGATTGTCGCTAGAATTGAAAACTTGTCACAAAATGTGTCGAAGAAATTGTTTTCATATTCATTGATGTATTTGATATAAGTTTCAAGGAAATTTTTTTGTGTTGATATACATATTTACCAAACAACGGTTGATATCGAATTTCTTGATTTTGATTTTCGAATCTTTCATGAGAAACATTTCGAAGGAAATTCGAATTAAACTTTATTCTCGTTTTTCAATTCTTATTCTTTTGAACAAACTCTAAGAAACAATAGTCCTTCTTGCCTTAGAATATGAATACGACGTGATTAAATAAAGAGATGAAAATTCATTATCCAGTGCACCTCATTCTAACTTGGCAGAAGTTTAAAGTGCGAGAAGTTTATAGTAATTTTATCTATTTATAATTACGACGTTTCAAATGCAGAAACATTAAACTATTTTCATAAAGAAGCGAAGTCCTTGCGATTATCGTGAGAAACTTTGAATGAAAAAAAACTCTTGAATTTTAAAGAGACAGGAATTATCAAATAACTCTTCAGTAGAATAATCTGTAGTCAAGTATTTCTTCAACCTTCAGCAATGAGAAACTTCAACAACTGAAATCTTTCTGTCACTAATACTGAAGGCATTTCTATACAAATTATAGTTCAATCGAAACTTTTAATGAAATGAACTTTACTCTGATTGGCATCACTTCAAATGTTAGAAACAATATAGTAAGAAATTTAATAAATAACACGAAGGTTTCACTTATCACTTAGTGAAACATTGTGTTAGATAATACTACATTAAAATTGAAACACATGGTTTAACTTTCACCGAACTCTACATATGTTTCGGGTGGTTAGTCCATTATCAAGAGTAATAACAATATTAACTGGATATAATATTTTTATTACTCTTGATAATGGGTTAACTCCCCAAAACATATCTAGAGTTATCAATATACTGATTGAAACTAAAGGAAAGTGTTTTAATTTTGAATAATGAAAGGTTTGGCTCTGTTACTTTCGATATATTCGATATTCTTCAACATTTTTTATGCTCTAAAGTTACTTAATTTCTTGTTTTGATTAATGAGAATATGTTCTTTTGTGAATATCAATGAATTTATGTTTTTCAATTTGTATTGAACACAGTACTGCAATGTCGAAGTTTTCAACATCAAAATATTTCTTCAATACTCCTGATTTCATACTTCTCAAAATGGAAGTGCTCACAAATTTTTAGAAGGATATTGAATATTATCAGAGTATTATATCAAGTGCCAGCCATAAAATCTGTTCTCATGGAATTAATAAGTTTGTGTCTGAGAAAACAAAGGGATTAGGACAGAGAAATGCAATTTATCAGTTCTTCTGATCTTAATTCCCAAATAATATCTCCAATGGGATAAAAAAGGGTCGAACAACTAATTCCACTCAGTCAGCCAACTGCCAATAAGCTTTGGAGAGCTTTAAGCCAAGAAAAACGTAATCCTATGTCTTTTGAGATAATTCGAGTGAAATAAATTTATATATATATATATAATGGGTGATTTTTTAAGTGTAGTATTTTTTTAAATCGACTAAAACACTCAATTCGCATCCTATATAGCCTTTGCCATTTACATTTCAAAGATAAATGAATTTTTGTTTTCATTTTGAGATATTGTTTTTGTCATATATTTTCATTGTCAATGTTTACTGATCACTATTTTTTTTCCTCTTGTTGTTATTATTTTTTCCTTTTCTCAAATGTTTATCTAATGTATCATCCTCACATTGCAGTATTCTGTAAAAAGTGTTAATGGGCTTATGGGTCTTCAGACCCCTGCCTTTAATTATATGTAATAATAATAATAATAAATTCATGTAAATGTTGTCCGCGGCTCCGTATCGAATGGTCCATTCGGAAAGTCCAATTTTGCGTCACTTTTTCGAGCATTTCGGCATGTATCCCACGAATTACGCGTGTTATGTTATTCTGTAAGGCTTCGATCGTGTTCGGCTTGTCCACATACCCTAACGACTCTACTTAACCCCACAATAAATAATCCATAGGCGTCAAATCGCATGATCTTGGCGCCCAATTGATAGGACCATTTCGGGAGATAAGGTGCTCACCAAATTCATCCTTCAACATGTCCATTGTTTCACGAGCTGTGTGGTTTGTGGCACCGTCTTGATGAAACCACATGTCAACCAAGTTTAACTCGGCCAGCTGGGACAAAAAAATGTTGCGTATCATGGCTCAATATCGTTCGCCGTTGACGGTAACGTTTATTCCACGGTCGTCTTTGAAGAAAAATGTACCGATACAAATCTCATGATATCATTCAGAGCACACAATATTGCAGGTGAATCGCATCTCTATCTCTATCTCTATCCCTATCTCTTCATTCACATATATCTCTATCTCTACCTCTTTCTCTACCTCTTTCTCTACCTCTAAAGTATCTCTATAAGGATTGTTTCCTCGGATAGGTATATCAGTAATGCTAGATTTCATCCACGATTTTGAAACTGAATACTTTTTATTGTTATTATTATTACTTGCTTCAGTTGCAGCTCTACCTCTAGCTCTATCTCTAGCTCTGGCACTGGTTCTAGCTCCACTTCTAGCTCTAGCTCTATAACTATCTCAATCTATATCTCTATCTTTTAAATCAAATTAAACTCTTGGCTTTATGTTCCACGATTATATTTAACAACATTTATTAGTCAACATGTTTCGAGCGTGAGCTCATTTTCAAGACACGTCTTGAAGAGTTTTAAAAATGAGCTAAGGCTCGAAACATATTGACTAATTCATGTTGTTAAATATAATAGTGAAACATCAAGCCAAGAGTTTGAAATAATTCAATATTTCACGAAGTGTTAAGCGAGAATTCAATCTCGGCTATATCTCTATTTCTATTTCTTTCTATTTCCTATCTCTAACTCGATATATATCACTTTTCCTATCTCCATATCTAGCGCTATCTTTATACCTATCTCTATCTCTATTCCTATCTTTATCTCTATCTCCTCGTTCTCTAATTATCTATCTCTCCCTATATCTCTCAGTATTGCAACCTAAACTCGTATCTTTCCCTATCTTTATCTCCATTTCTTTACTCATTTTTTATATCTGTCTCCATGCCTATCTCTATTCCTCTTAGAATCTTCATCTCAATGAGATAGAAATAGAGAAGGATATAAACACTTTCTGAGAGAAAGTTACGACTTCAAAAATAAATTGAAATAATTGAAAGGAAATATTTAAAGTTTCGTTTGTTGGAAACATTGGTGATTAATAACAGAAAAATAATCTGAAATTGATTTAATAAACTGAATATGAAGAGTCCAGAGTTGTTAAATTTGTTCCTGTACTAGTATCTCAGTGCTCCTGTCATTTTATATGGCCTCTATGTACCGTAAATTCATTAACTAGAGCGATTTTATTCTTAAAATATCAGTAGTGCTTTTTCCGCATTTTTTAACATTTTGTACCCCTTAAGCATATATACAAGAATATATATATTTCCATCGAAGTAAAGATGTATTTTTTTCTATATTCCATCTACTTTTATCTGTAGAAATCCGTTTATCGACTCAGCGTATCATATACATTCCAACATGTTATTCCATTGGCCGAACAATCATACTTTTATGTATGATTAATTAACTCATTATACCGTCAAAATCACAGAATTGAGTGAGTTCATTCGAAACGTCGAATTTTCCGAAATGAAAAGTTGTTATTGTTGTAAATTTCAGTTCTTTTGGTATCTCAAACAAGTGGGTTTCCAGAACCATCAAAAACTAAATATTCTGGAAATAATTCAGTTACTGAAACCTTCAAATTAGCTTCAACTTTGGTAAACACCCCGTGTGAAGCAAATTAGGTTAATAAGCCACCCTTATTTTCATCTTCCATGGGACCGCTTACACGTAGCAGGTTTTATTGAGTTCACTTATCATTACATCTAGGGTTCATCTCGAGGACTGTCTCTGGCACGCCGAGTGAATCGTCGTCCTCATCAACGACAAAGCAAAAACCAGGACCTTAATTAATTAGTTCTTACCTTCTTGTGGTCCCTGAATTTCAGCCATCCCGAAATGACCGTCTGGTCGGGCAATCCTGGCACCTCTGTAATCAGTTGATCTGCAGAAGAACTCTCACCGTCCGAGTCTGTCAATATATCTACGGTGTAGCTGCCGATGCTCCTTGCTGGTGAGCTGCAGCATGATTCGTTTAGTATTCGTCGGGGGAAGAGGGGTGAATTGTAGGCGCTTTCAGACATTATACGAGATTTGTTGAGACTGTTATGCAAAATGAGAACCTGAAAAAATTCCAAAGTTTAATAAAATCGAAAGTAATCCGCAAATAATAATTGAAACATTTTTTAAGCATTTCTGTAAGCACTTAAAACACAATTATACCTAGATAATATTCATGCAAATTCCACTATGACTCCTCATGAAATAGAAAAGACTTTGGTTTCTTTTCAAATTTGAACAAACCAATTGAAATAAACGAGATGATAGTTATGAAGTTTTCGAATAGCATTTGTGCTGTTATGAACAACATAATATTTAATGATATAATTCAAATAAAACGGAGTAGTTTTTCGGTTTTCACCATAATTAATTCAAAAACATGATAATATCGTTTCGCAACACAGTGGCTTCATCAGATGTTGATGATAAATTGAGCTATTACATTGTGGACTGTTTTTATTTATCCTGAAGTGTGTGGAAATGACCATAAAACACTGTTCTTCTTTTTAAGGGAATGGCTTCAGAACATATTTTTTCTCAATTGTGGAGGATGACCATAGAATACTTTTCTTCGATTGCCTTTTACTGAAATGAATTTAATAGAGGAGAATTATTTATTAAAACTTGATCATTTAATAAACTGTTTGATTTCTTCCTCTTATTAATTTCCATGGCTTCTAACAGGGTTAGTTTATAACCTTTACGTTCTGTATGCAATATTGGCATTTACTTGATGTAAATCCCTTATATTTGAATATAAACTCAAATTCAAACACTTGAGCTTATGATTTATTGACTACATAGCATGACGCGTATTCTGTAAGCATCTGAAGAAGTCGTTTGTAACGACGAAACGCGTCATGCTATGTAGTCAATAAAGTGTTTGAATTTAAGTTTAGATTCAATTTAAATATGTTGTCGAAGACATGGTTTTTTTCAATGAGATGTGCATACGTAGAATCGGTTTTATTTGTTACGAAGCATCTTTGCTGTTCAGATATTCTAAGTCTGAAATTCCTGCCAGTTTGACCAACATATACTTTAGGACAAGTACCACAACTCAACTCATAGATACCCGATTTATCATCAGGCGAAATTTTATCTTTCGCATTTTTGATGTGTCTACCCACGGTATTTGGGGTTTTGAAAGCTATTGTTGAATTTCTATCAGATAAAAACTTCGAGATTTTTGATACAGGGTTTCCTAAATACGTTAATGTTCTGAAATTTTGTATGATTATCTGTTACTTTTCGATGTACTTGAGAAATGGCCTTATTATATAATCTTTTTCGTAAAATGTTATCGACGAAACAATGATGATATCCATTGTTTTGTGCGATCTGTTTAATGATATTCAATTCTTTATTATAATTATCTGCTGATAAAAGCATGTTTATCAATCATACTGTACGCCACTGATTTTTGATGGATTGTTTGATCAGAATATGAGGGTTTTCGGAAAATTGAGAACTCATGTTCATTATTATTTCTTTTTATTGTAAGGCCCCAGCAGATTATAGAGCCTTGCAATTAACCTTAAAGTATTGCCTAAAGAACGTAAAGGTTATAAACCAGGGATTCCTAAAGTGGGGGCGCGCCTCCCAAAGGGGGCGTGAAGATATGTCAGGGGGAGCGTGAACACAAGACCAGTCCAAAATAAAAATTTCTAAATAAATAAAAAGAAGTGACTGAAATTCATTGTTTTATACATCGTCAAGCTTTGGCAGCCAAAACTCAATGCGAAACCAAACGAACTCAATTCTGTACTAAAACAGTGTATTAAAGTTGTAAATTACATAAAAAACAGTGCATTAAATACTCGACTGTTTAAAACGCTTTGTGAGGATTTAGGAAGTGACCACAAAACACTGCTATTTCATACAGAAGTACGTTGGCTATCCAAAAGTAACATGTTAGCTAGATTATTTGAGCTCCGA
The DNA here is from genome assembly GCA_030704895.1 of Henosepilachna vigintioctopunctata. Lineage (NCBI taxonomy): Eukaryota > Metazoa > Arthropoda > Insecta > Coleoptera > Coccinellidae > Henosepilachna > Henosepilachna vigintioctopunctata. The sequence continues at coordinate 5,466,270 of JARQZJ010000121.1, read as the reverse complement.
GATGAAGTAATCACTTTTTTAGAAAATCTGGAGCAAAATGAGCTAAGCATAGAATCCAAGAAACCAAGTACACTTATCAAAAGTAAACTTATATCAAACCATTTGGAGAACCTCACTGAAGAGTTCACTAAATATTTCCGAGACACTTGTGACGACGGTATTTACAGACTGTCAACAGAACCATTCAATATCAATATCAACTATCTGCCAGAAGCACTGCAAGAAGAAGTTTTGGAGATAAAACATGATTCCTCTGCCAAGTACCACTTTGACAAAATGGGCAAGTCATCCTTTCGGATCAGATATTTCAAAGTGTACCCTCGTGTATCACAGGCAGCTATACGATTATATCTGCCTTTTTCGAGTATCTACTTGTATGAAAAGGCATTTTCAAGCCTCGTTGCAATTAAAACTGAGTTCAGAAACGAACTTGATGTTACCAGTGACTTAAGTTGTGCCCTTACTAAAATACAACCAAGAATAGGTTCACTAGTGAAGAAAATGCAAGCCCACTCTCCCACATCTCACTAGTTTATTAGTTTATTATGTTCTTTTTGTCTATGTTTTTCTCTAAGAGGACGTCTTCGAATCGAGTCTTCAGATGTTGTTCTTTGTGTTATTGAGAATACATGTTTTGTTTTCAATGTAATTCTTGTTTTTTTTTCAAATGCCCATAAAATTTACTGTGAAGGGAAGCGTGGATGGTTTCCATTTTAACAGGAGGCGTGGTAAAAAATGTTTGGGAACCCCTGTTATAAACTCTCTTAGTTACCCTGCCTGTTAGAAGCCATGAAAGATTAATTAATAAGTGAAGAAAAACAACAGTTTATTAAATGATCAAGTTTTAATCAATAATTCTCTTTTATTAAATATATTCCAGTAAAAGGCAATCGAAGAAAAGTATTCTATGGTCACCCCCCACAATTCAGAAGAAATATGGTCTATAGTCATTCCCTCACAAAAGAAGAATAGTGTTCTATGGTCATTTCCACGCACTTCAGGATGAATACAAGCAGTCCACAATGTAATAGCTCAGTTTATCATCAACATCTGATGAAGCCACTGTGTTGCGAAACGATATTGTCATGTTTTTGAAATAATTATAGTGAAAATCGAAAAACTACATAGTTTTATTTGAATTATGTATTCAGATTTTCAAAAGTATCGGCTCAAACGAATAATGAAAATATTCACATTTCAGTACAGTTATCACACGGAAAATATGAATATTGATTCAATTCGAATAAATTCCAATGGCATTATTTACATACTGAAGCATTTCGTGAGGAAATGCAGCTTGAATTGTCACTCTCAAACTTAGAATTCGTCTACATGGCAATTCATTCTCACAGACATTCGTCGCTCCTTTAAGCACATAAATGTCTCTCGGAAAACATTTTCCCTGTCTCACGAGACAACAAGGAGACAAGATTAGGCAGAACGAATTGCTCTTCTGTCTATCTTTTCATCTCATCGACTCCAAAGAATGAACACTACAAACTGAATTACGTCTTTTTTTAATCCAATTGTATTTTCCACCTCAGAGAACAAGAAAGACAGACGGAATAATCCTTAATAACGAATATTTTCCGCAGCAGGATGAGCAAACATTGTCACCTAAGATAAACATCGAAGAAAAAATGGGGACGCACTGGTGGAGGAATCTCTAGGGACATAGGGCCCTAACATTCTGCTAAGATCAATTAGAAAGACGGAGATAGATCTTCTTTACAAACAGGAGGAGATAACCTGGAGGCTTCTTTCTGTAATGCACAATCAAATCTGTACAATGTGGAAAAGTAATGCAATAATTTTCACCTCCGACGATTCTTTATTGCCTTGACAATTCAAAATAGAATTGATAGGGGAAAAAGCTATCAGGAATTAAATTCAGAAGTAACCTCTAACACTATGAACATTATAAAATGGAAACCTCTCTCAGGAATTGAGGAAAATTGTAATATATATCTTATTTATACCAAGGAAAATCTAATTTATCTCAAACAAACTCAATCACATTATAGTTTTATTAAGCTAGCTTGATAAAAGAGTATACCAGCATCGCCTTTTCAAATTAATTCCTCAGTTTATTTTAAGTATTCTAAATTAGACACCTAACTAGACCCACTGCTTTTAAATACAAATCAGTTGAGAATTTTTTCTCATTCTTCATTTTTTAAACTCTATGATGAGGTAGATTCCTCTGTGCCATCTGTCCTCGAAATAGCATTCCTAGGAGTTTCTGAAACACTTTGGAGTTTGGATTGAAAAACAAACTCCAAAATTTTCAGCTTTAGGTGGAAATAACCCCACGTTTTCATTTTGTGTTAGCTTTTCCTTCGTAGACACAAGTTTCAAGTTGATATTATATAAATCATGAAACTCTTGGGAATCTACGTATATTTAGAACTAAGAAATATTCGAATAATTTTCCTTATTGCAAACATCTCTGTTGAAACAACTCTTGTTGAAAAAGCAGTCCGAAGTGGTGTCACATCTTCTCAAAATAATGGAAAAAATATAAGTCAATCTGATATTATCCACTCTAGTCCAAAATAATGATAGTGAATTCATGTTGTTCACTCACTCAAGTTCTTAATTCAAGTGGTTCCTCATTTTCAAGACCAACTCCACTGTTTTATTTTTTCCTAGATTTTGAGTTTCTGCATTCATTATATGTCATTAGGCGTTTTTGTGATTCAAAAGAGCTTGTCTCACCCATTTGTACTCTATATATCTCACTGATTCTTCATCTATTCTGTTCAAGAAAGAGATATTGGTAATATCCCAAGACTTATCGAAGAAGTTATTTTATTATCCTATCTTGTAGAAACACAGATCAAAGGTCACGATTTTACCATATGTTGCCTTACTAACATTATTTTTTTATTTATCTTCCAAAGAAAACCCAAAACAGGTGATACCAAATTTTCATAATGAGTTAGGTGTACCTCAGAGGTCAATTCTTGGTCCCACCTGTTTTTGTAATTCAGGAACGCTTCATCGGTTACCAACGAATCAGTTGAGTCATTATATTCGCAGATGAGACCTCATCGTAGTAAAAATACAAACATACGAGAACGAAGACATGACGAGAACATGTAATGTTATTATTCAAATAGTTGATATTGAAATAATCTAAATATTGAAAAAACTCAATGTATATATTTTAGGTTGGTTTTATATCATCCAAAATTTCTAAGACAAATCAATGTTTCAAAAAGAATAGTAGTATATATATATATATATATATATATATATATATATATATATATATATATATATATATATATATATATATATATATATATATGTTATTATTATTATTATAATTATTATATATATATATATATATATATTATATATATATATATATATTATATATATATATATATATATATTTAGGGAGTGTTGCCGTAAAGATAAGACTCTCAAAAATATTTTGGTTTATTGGCAAAAGGTAAGAACTAATTTAAACGACTAATCGTCAGCAATTCTATATTTCGAACGCAATTCCGTTCTTCTTCAGAAATAATCTGACATAAGTCAATAAACCAACAAAAACGACACAAAAGTCATCCAACAATTACTACAAAAATGTTAAATATAAAGGCGACAGTGCTCAACAACGTAAGATATATAAATGACCTATTTATATATATATATATATATATCATATATATATTATATATATATATATATATAGACCGATCATTTAATTTATGACCTATAATAGTATAATATTATGACCTATAAATAATTTATGACCTATAATAACGAATTTAATGCTTTCAATAATTTACCAAGTTGGTATCTTGAAAACTAGTACTAGAATTAAGATATTTACTCGTGAAATAAGAAAGTATATTTTTAATAAATGAGAGGTAATAATAAAAACTTGTCTAAAAATCACTGACTGACTGACACTGTCACTTTAGAAAGATTTTATTGAACTATTTCAAAATATATTTTTAATAGTTTTACAAAACTGACATTTCAAAATATGAAAGTTTTCAGTATTGCTGAATTAATATTATTATTATTTTTATTGGAAGAGACTGCTATGGATTAATAGATGTGTATTTATTTATGTAGCAAATTTTATCTGAATAAACTCGATCAATAACTGCAAAAAACTGGATATACTCCCGAAGGCTGAAGGCAGGAAATTTTATAGTGAATGTATTTTGGGGTTGCTCATGCCCTTCTAATTCAATGTGGAGGTAACTCTAGCACATTTGTTTTCAAGTTTCACCGGTCTGCAATATTTTCAACCGAATTGCCAAGGAAATCGATAAACCCACAAACCCACCGACCAACTAGAAGCTTCGATTGAACCAATAATCAATCTCGATGCAAAGAGAGAAACAAACATTCTGAGCTTTCCACGTCTATACAAAAACTTATATCTAGAAGATCCAGCTTTTTGTTCCCTTCTTATTACTGGCGAGCAGGAGGATGAAAAAGAACATTAAGAATTGAAAAAACGTCTCACTTAATATTTATTTCGAGATGGCAGATTCAGACAAGTTCAGTTCTCGAAACAAAGTTTCCCTCCAAGTTTTCAATAATATAACTTTTCACGTTATTGTGCTGCGAGGTCAGTCGCAATCCCAGATGCCTTTTCGTATCAAACTAACAACTTGGAGATGAAAAAGACTAACGGTTTCGCAGGTTTTCAATATTATATGCATCGCACAAGTTTTCACAACGTTTCTGGAATCCAAATTCGAATTTGTTCATCTCATCTTGACATAACTTGCGATGAATGGCTTTGTTAAGGTGGAGCAGATGATTTTTATTTGGATTTTGCAGATATCTGCAATATTTTGTTTCGCAAAAGCAAAATATTAGAATTTCAATGTTTCCATTTATGGCGTTCGAATTTTTGGTGTTGAAACCACTTTATTTCATTCAACTAAACAACTAGGTCCCTATTAAAGTGAAAATAATTGAATACGTATCATATAAATTTGAGAAAATGAATGTTGATGGTGATTTTACTTTTATATAAATTCCGTTAGATGGAGCTATGGTGTATTCTATACTTGACATTTCTTGTTTAAAAATCATAAACAATGAAAATGTTAATTATTGGTAAACTTACTAACAGACCTGGCACAATTATATACAATGGTATATAGAAATCGAGAGTACCATGAATAGTAGGTACTCAAACATGAAATGGGATCAAATGATCCTCAACTTTATGAGATATTTTCATTCAGATTTCAATGGGTTGTAGTTTCATCACGAAATTCGTTGTTTTAGAAAATAATGGCATGACATTTATTGAAAAACTTCGAAATTTTTTCAAGAAAAGGTAACTATCAAAACACTAAAAATCGTTTTATTGATACTAAATTTATTATATTTCGATATATGCCGCAGTTATCCGATAAAATGCAACACATTCAAAACAATAAATCATTAAAACTGTACATACGAGTATACCGCATAATAAAATGCAGAAATTCATTCAAAACTATAAAGCAAAACATCTAAAAATTAAACACGCTTACTGAATATAAGATAAGTCATTCTAATTGAGAAAAAAACGTTCACAAACAAAAATTTCAGGAATTGTTTTTAAAAAAATTTCGATAATCGAATATCTACAACACGCGAAAATTCAAAATTCTCCTTTTCTTTTGGACAGACCTCGTATAGGTTATAGTATTTCTATGAACACAAATTTATCAACGCAGTTTGCATTGTACTGCAATACAAAATAGGATAGTACAAAGATATAACGGGTGTTTTTTCAATGGTATAGAACTTCAAGTTCTATACTTTAAGACGGCGCAACATGTCACACAACTCGTGCCACAATCGATTTATTGAAAGACACGTTTGGTGACCACCTAATTTTATGTCATGGACCTGTGCATTGGCCTCCAAGATCTTGTGATTTAACACCGCTAGACTACTTTCTGTGGGGCTATGTTAAGTCATTGGTCTATGCGGATAAGCCACAAACGCTTGTCCATTTGGAAGACAATATTCGCCGTGCTATTGCCGATATACGGCCACAAATGTTGCAAAAAGTCATCAAAAATTGACGTCCAGATTGGACAACATCAGAGCCAGCTGTGGCGGTCATATGCCAGAAATCATATTCAAAATATAATGCCACAAGATTATCTTTCGAATAAAAAAAAATTCTTGTCGATCGAATGATCCATCGTTGTTTTATTGCAATTTAAAGTTCTATACCTCTAAAAAAACACCCATTACCTAACATAGAATACATATAGAATTTCCAAATAGAGAAAGCACTTCAATATAAGCCCTTGGCTAATTCAATTTGCAAAGTGTACTTCAGAAGTTTCATGCAAGGCTGCCTTATAATAAATTCATAGAAAAAACAATACACAATTTACCTCAGATATAAAAATGCACGATAGGGATGCACAACTCCTACCGAACTTGTCCCAAAAACAAAACCTTGTCGGTTTTATTATTCAATGCATAATCCAGCCAAAACACCGTACAACGTATCTTGGTTTCTTCGAATACAAAGCAGGTAACTTTACAGCCGATACGGCCCACCATAGAACATCCAAACTGCTACAATTTACTTGTTTGTGGTTTGTTTCTCAAGACATAGAACATACGCGTGCATGTGGTCGATGATCGAGTCGCATTGAATTATTAACTCTTGTTTTCTTTGATGTCAATTTAATTCGATGTTTTCACGAACATTTTCCGTCTGATCGTCAATGTAAATAGCCGTTATAAAGTTTCGATGATATGAGTCTGTCGGAGATATGTTTGCGTTTCTTCGTTGATATGATTATGGCATCAGCGTCTGGGATGAATGTCAATATGGTTGGAGTATCTGGAATAAATGAAGGATAATTTAGTTGCCGAATTCGTGAAAAGAAACTGCAGATAATATTAAAAATCATGAATAACATGATGAGTTTTGATGTGAATCAGAAAATATCTATGTAGATGATCAAAATATAGAAATTGTAAACGAGTTTTGAGTATTTAATTCGTATATATTACGAATGACTAGGCCTTTTGGCCGAATTGAGTCTGTTATTGCCTTGTATAATTATATTGTGAGCTTTATTTATTTATTTAACATACACTGTTTAACAGGACAAGTCCTAATTACAAAACAGGAAGCACAACATATACAAAAAACAAAATTGGTAGTACGATAGTTTCAATTTTGTACTTTCATTTTAAATGAAAGTTTGTAATGCGAATCACAACTGATGAAATGAAATATAATAAATAAAGGAATAAAAAAAAATCAAATGCTGATCAAACTTATACATACATATAAATTGAAACACACAAATACATATACATTCACATATTAACACTTATACACACATAATTATATGAGTGAATAAGAATTATGTTTAGTAACCATTACTGCTAAACCACAGAATATTCAGCAGTATTAGTGTGGAGTTATTTTCAAGCAGACAGATCTGTTTTTTTCTCTATGAAAAATGTGGATTTCCATTCAGAACGGAAAATTATCTTAAACCACATCGAATTAGTATTACGTTATTTAAATACCCTTAATAATAACTGGTCGTAACTTTCTATAAGAATGAGGGAAATGTTGCATGTAACGAACTACCTATAAGCAACAAATTTATTACAGTTAACTGTGTTCTCACCACTTCCTCTATTCTGATAGGGGAGTTATATGTTTAATAGATGAAATTTCTTCTACTCCTACAATTAAAGTTCATTCGTGATAATGACGTTTTGCATGCAATATTATGACTGTAATTTTATTAGATTACAAATGAGACTGTTATAGAGGTACGAAGTGAAGAAATATATATATATATATATATATATATATATATATATATATATATATATATATATATATATATATATATATTATATATATACTTTCAATGTTAAATGTATTCATTTAGCTTTTCATTGATTTCTAAGATTTGAGATATACATTAATCTATACATTATATATGCATACGACTTACTGTATACTTCTGTCTTATAATCGATAGGAGGATATGTGAAGATTGAAGTATTTGTCTTTCATTTGGTGGACTTGGAATTTTCCACATGAAAAATTTTTAGTGTTGATTTGGGTTTGAAAGCCTATAAAATTCAACTTCTGCAAGAATTGGAGCCGAATGACCTACCACAACGTCTAATTTTTGGTGAATGGACCTTAGAACAGCTTAATAAAAATCTGCTGTTTCATAGAAAAATTTTGTTCAGTCATGAGGCTCATTTCTGGCCTGAAGGATATGTAAAAAAACAAAACTGCCATATCTGGAGTCACTAACAGCTACATACTATACAAGAATTCCCGATGCATCCTGAAAAATGACAGTTTGGTTTGGTTTATGGGCTGGTGGCATCATCGGTTCATTTTTCTTCAAAGACGACCGTGGAAGAAACGTTACCGTCAACGGCGAACGATATCGAACCATGATACGCAACTTTTTTTTTGTTCCAGTTGGCCGAGTTGAACTTGGTTGACATGTGGTTTCATCAAGACGGTGCCACATGCCACACAGCTCGTGAAACAATGGACATGTTGAAGGATGAATTTGATGAACAGCTTATCTCTCAAAATGGCGCTGTGAATTGGCCGCCAAGATCATGCGATTTGACGCCTCTGGATTATTTCTTGTGGAGTTATGTAAAGTCGTCAGTGTATGTCGACAAGCCGAACACGATTGAAGCCTTACAGGATAACATAACACGCGTAATTCGTGGGATACAGGCCGAAATGCTCGAAAAAGTGACGCAAAATTGGACCTTCCGAATGGACCATTTGATACGTAGTCGCGGACAACATTTACATAAATTTATCTTCAAAATGTAAGTGGCAAAGGCCAAGTTATCAATTTCGATGGAAATTTTGAATATATATATTTTATTTTGAATGTTTTTAGCAATAACAGGCTTCTTTTGATATGAAAAACTTCATTTTTGTTAACGTTTCGTTGTATATCACAACTTTGTCAAAACTAATGAATTATCTATTATATATATATATATATATATATATATATATATATATATATATATATATATATATATATATATATATAATTATATATAGTGAGAGAGGGAGAGCGAGAGAATTTGATTCGATAAAATGAAATTCAGATTGCTTCTTTCACTGGTATGGTCAGAAAATGAATCACCCTTCAATATTATAGAAAGTATATCGTGATTTAGGTGTCAGCACATAATAGATCACCAATTATCCGTCGTCTTGTCGAGTACATACATGAGAGTTCATCAACACTTGAATATTTAATGGAATATCCATTAGTTTACTCCTCAACACAAATTCCATCAATATATCTTCGTGCCTTACAAGGAAATATAGACAGATTCATCTCGGCAGTGTAAACAATAGTGCAGACTACATTATATTCGACATATAACAACCAACACAATTGAAAATTGCATTGTAGGTTATTCAACTCGCGATCTCTGATAAGAAATTGCTGGGAATCATCAAATTTCCTATGAGAATATTATGTTCGTCTATAGAACTCTTTTCATGTTTGTACCAAATATTGGGGTAGTTGATTAGTTATTGAAGAATTATATGGAAAAATTCATGAAAATGTGAGCTATCAATTTCTTGTAAAATCAATTCATTAAATATAGGTACATTATTACGGTCATTTTTGATAGCAATTATATTGATTGATTGAATTTTTGATATAATGAAATCTATTAATTCCTCCAAAATTCCTCCAAATCTAGTTTTCATAGAAGAATAAAACATATATATGAAGGACATATAAGAAACATAAATAGCCGTACATAGATGGGTCCTCAAGCTCACATCTACAATATACGAAAAAAAAAACGAAAAAGAAATAAGTAACTAAAAACATGAATGAGAAAAACGAAATATCATATTCAATTATTCTACACTTTGAAAATATAACCTCTCCATAGAATTATTATCAAAATAACTCATTATTTAAAAGTCAAGTATATAATTTTTCTTCTGAGTAGTTACATAGAAGCATTTTTTCTTCTTCTTCTAAATATTAGGAAATTTTAATATAAATATTTATATGGACTAAGGAATTGATGAAAAATGCTTAAAAGTAGTGAATTGTCTAACTCGGTTATACATTCAGAAATTTACTTGAATTTTTAAGTCGATTTATATCAAAACATTCTGAGAAATTGATTTTCTAACTTTTCTGGAAAGAAACGAGTTAAGTTATGTTAAGTTTATATAAGATAAGGATAAATTAGGTGGGGTTAAAATCTGCATTATTAACGAAACGAGTGGAGTAGTGTTAGATTAAATCACGTTAGATTACGTTAAGTTAGGTTAGGTTATAATATGCAGCATGAAGTGTTCTCTGTTTAACTGACATTGGTTCAATGCAATTTAACGTTAATTCCATTGGAGTATATCTAATACATTTCAAAATTGTTGAGATAGCTATATTCTGCAATTTCTGTACCTGCTGAGTTTTTTTCTTCGATCAATCCGAATAACAGACTGGAACAATATTCAAAATGTGGCATTATTACTGACTAAAAATTCAATATTTTCATATATGTCGTCAGCTTTTTTTCAATTTTTCTCAGAAAATTGGAAAATTTAGACGATATGATGTCGACGTGATCAGTGAAATTCAATTTGTCATCTAACATAATGACTAAATATTAAACAATATCACACAGATATACTGAGAAATTGAGGAAAAATGTTTGAAACCAGTGAATTGTCTAAGTCGGTTATACATTCAGAAATTAACTTGAATTTTTAAGAGGATTTATATCAAAACATTCTGAAAAATTGATTTTATAACCTTTCTGGAAGGGAAATTTAACAAATCTGCGTTGTTATCATGTTAAATCACGTTAGATTAACTTAAGTTTTGGTAGGTTGAGAAAAAACCTACATTGGTAACGAAACGAGTTAAACTAATTCAGGTGAGGTTTGGTTTTGTTAGGTTAGGTTAAGTTAGATTATAGTACGATGATGTACTCAGTAACATCATGGAGGAAGGTTTTTAAGCAGGAGAAGCAGCTGAAGATCTGTATTTCGGTACAGAGGAAGGGATCGCTGAGGGTGATATCGGGATACAGAACGGTGTCTCCATAGGCGGCACAAGCGGGATTCCCTCCATTGGATCTTAAAGCAGAGGAGGTATCTTTCTTGTACACCATTGGAGGAAGATTACAAGGAAAAAAAGAATGACTAGAAAAAGGACGCTAAATAGATGGCAGTAGAGATGGTCTAGGGTAGGGAATGTTGCAGCATGGACAAGGCGATTGATAAAGGATTTGCGTGCATGGGTGGATTGCTCTCACAAAGAAACAAATTACTTTTTCACGCAGTTCCTAACAGAACACAGGTCCTTTGGTACATTCACTCATAGTATAGGGAAAACGAGGAATGACTTTGCCTTGTGTGTAATACGTCGAAGAGTCCAGAACACGTAATCTGGGAATATTCCAGATAGCAGGAACAAAGGTTACTGCTGAAGAATGAGACGTGTCTGCTCCCTGAAGTAGGAGATATCACAAAGGAAATGATTCAATGTGAAAAAAAACATGGGAAACAAGGTATACAATTATAGCTCGCATAATGGAGTTGATGAAAACGGAAGATAGGTTGAATTAAGATGATTTGTGAAGACAGAACGCATACGAAGACAGTCTCCGAAGTTCTTGACTTTCTTGCTCAAATCCGGAAACTGCTCTTGTCTTCTGTCTTCTCCTAGAGGAGTTTGTTTAGGAGGTCAACTGTAGTATCTTGATATCTGTTTGCAGATTTTCTCATCTCTCAAAAAAAAAGGTTGAAATAGGTTAGATTATATCCAAATCTAGATTGTTAACGAAACAAGTGACAAATTTACTCAATGAATATAAATGTCAATCAGACGATGTTCCTAAATTATAACTGTCTTACGAAATATTTCAGGAAATTTTAGGTAACCATCAAATTATAACATTTATCTCGCTTCACAACCAATTTCTAGAGAAATAAAATAATGTGAATTATTATTCGTATTTCCATGTTCTGTAATCTATCAAAGAACTATGAAACCAATGCAAATTCACCGTCAAATGAACCATATCGTTAGAATTGTCACAGTTACACATATCACTAAAAACTCGTTGTCTTCGTGTCGCTAGTAATGTCATGATATGAAACATAAGTTAATAAAGCATACCACAATTCGACAAGCCTTTTTATTCTCGAGATATTGCTCCTGTCGTATTATAACAAGTTTATGTCACACTCGAAATCAATCATCTTTTTATAAATATATACGACATCCCTAAAACGGGCTCGGGAATATCGATCTATCTTTTTCACGAGTTGGGCTAGCTCGAGATTGCGAAACTAATCAATCTTTTGCGGTTGTGAGCTTTGGATACGCCCATTAAGATAGATGAAATATTTTTGCATTAACATAATGGATATTATTTCCTTTTCTTGGTGTAATCGGCTCAAAATCTGCAATATTGGCGTTTTGTGGCTAGATATATTAGAATACAATGAATATTCGATATTTATTGTGTTTTCACTATTAAGAGTGTGATATCTCGCAATACTATAGTTCTTATTGGTACCTCCTCTGATACTTCGCTTTCGAAACGTTATGTAGATCATTAATAATGAAAAAACAGAATAAACTTGGTTTTGAGGGAGTAGTAAATGATTGGTTCGAATCATACTTGGATTCGCGAACACAAAAAGTTAAGTTTAATAGCATGCTATCGGATAGCACGTAAATTGGATGTGGGAGTACTTCAAGGAACTGTCTTAGGTCCGTTGTTGTTCTCCGTATATAAAAACGATATTGTCTCGTACGTGCAAAAATGTCTATACGTTTATTCGCGATGATACTATGCTCTATATATATGGCAAAAATATTATAAATATGGCAGAGGGATCAATAGAGAGCTTTCTGCAATGAATGAATGGTTATGTGACAATAGCTTATCTCTGAATGTTGAAAAATCACAGATTTCTTCATAGTTTTCACAGTTTTGGGTACAAGTAAAACCCTTAAAACTAATAAAAATGAGGATATAACTAAAAGATTAATGAACAAAAAATTAGAAGAGTAAAAACAGTAAAATATTTAGGCATTATGTTTGACAAAAAATTGAGTTTCAATGATCATGTTGATTTCATATCATCTAAAATCTCTAAAAAAATCAATTTTTTGAAAAGAATAGAAAAAAACTGACGACATATATATGTGAAATTATTGTTGTTCAAATCAATAATAATGCCATATTTTGAATATTGCTCGACATTGTTATTTGGTTTGACTGAAGAAAAAATTCAAAAGTTACAGAATAGAGCCATGCGAACAATTTTTAAGTGCAATAGGTAAACCCCTGTTAAAATTATGCTGAACTCTTTGGAACAAATGTCTGTTAAATAAAATATACTCTTTGCTTCATATATATTCATATTTAAAATATTCATTGCAATAAAATATGCTACTCACCAGTTCAAAGAGTTCAATGCAATTATTCAGTACGATAGTCTAAGATAATCAATATAATTTTGTAGAACGAAGGCAAGTGTTTTTGTCCAAGCAATATTTTTCCATATTTCGCCAAGAGATCAAAGATTCAATGAACGTTATGTTGAACTCTTTATAATAGGTAGGCAGTCCGTATCATGTGTAAATAGCAAAAATGTTCAATTATAGGTTAAACCAAAAGCTACTAATAGATTTACCTGATCATATATCATCAAATGAAGAAATAGAAAATGAATAGTTATTTACATGTAATTTATGAATTGATAACATTGAATACAATACCATGTACATATTTATCTGTTTAATCAATTTGATGAACGATATATGTTTCCATAATATCTACCATATTGATGAGTTTTTCATAGGTCTTTTTTCGCAAAGAAAGTGAACATCTGAATTGCTAAATTGATGTATATTTTTATGTTATAATGAATTATTGTTTCAAATATTCAAGGCATTCGACTTAACCTGAGTTTTTCCGAGGTTTTCACGTGGTAGAGGATTTGAAATGTACTTCTAAAAATGATTCAAAGTCAATATTTACTGCCAATAAATGAAAAAGACTATATAGCTAAGCATTTCATCATTTATAATTTCGTTTCTGATTGTTGAAACTCACGATGATCAGTAACAGTAATTTTAATAAAAGTCTAACTCTTGAAAAAAAAATAAAAAGGAAAACACAAATAAAGAGATATTCAATGTTATCTGAGAACTAAACAAACACAAATATTCGACAGACTCTAGATGGAAAACTCTGAAAAATTCATCCTTGACTTACTCTGGTCCAATATCCGAAAAACTTGCCAAATCGTCCAAATCTGAATTTGAGGTCATTTTCAAGACAGATAAAAAAATATCACGACTTTTAATAAATGACACGGAGGTTTCGCTTATATCTTGGTTGAACATTTTGTTAAAAACAATAAATTAAAATTAACACACTTAGCTTAAGTTTCACTGAATATATCGAAAACTCTACATATGTTTCGGGTGGTTGATATCATTCAATCAATTTTCAGTAACACTGTATACTCTTGATAATGGGTTAACCACCCGAAACATATGTAGAGTTATTAATATGTTTAGTGAAACGTAAACCAAGTGTGTTAATTTTTATTTATTTTCTTTTATCGCGACTTCAGTTGAAATTTGAAGTTTCGGAAATTCATGAGTTGATTGATTCTGTATATAAGAGGAGTGTATATAGGTCAAACTGGTCGATTCTTAAGATTTAAAAAACCCAAAAACCTATTTTGAAAAGTAAAGCAGAGTCTGAGTTCTCAAATCATAGCAGTGAAACTCACCATCCATTTTGACACATAAATAATCTCCGAATTCAAATTCACAAATTTCCGAATCTGATAATGAAAATGACAGTGATCATGACATCTTACTGAAACATCAGAATGACTCCATGTATTTTCTCTATTTGATATTGTCGAAACGTATTTTTTTGGAAAATATTTCAACAAAAAAAGTACATCAATTCTCTTGTTCTACTCATTAAACGAGTTTCAACATCTCCAAACCTGAGAAGCCGTATTTTCGAAAAACGTTGATTGTAAGAGAAGAACAAGAATATAATCGTGTTCTATGAAAAAATAAGAGAAGTTCAAAACATTTTCATTTTAAAGTTGTTCTGTGTTCAAGTCATTTTTGCCTGATGATGCTCAGTAACCGAAACTGGAATAGCAGTAAAATATTTTTATGAAATTCACTTTCATGAAAGTCGTATAAAATTCAATAATTTGTGTTTCATCATGTTCCATATGGTTTATTATACCTACCATATGTAATTTTTCTTGACCTACACCAATAATCACACTTATATTCTTGAAATACAGGATACAATCACCAACTTATAACCAACAACGTATAAACACCCCTAAAAACTACCCGAAAAGCTGGAAAAAGTTTGACAGTAAACGGAAAAGCGCACTAATGTCACACTAAAACAATCGCGACTTACTACGCGAAAACCGGATGCGGATGTGGATGATAGTGGGATAGGGAAGCGTTCGCGACCGCGGCGTCACACCGAATGACGACGCTACGCGCCGCGACGTGCAGTCTCAAGATACCGAGCGCGCAGCATGATTTTGGAAGCCGTAGAGAGAGAGTTGTAGCACACGAAAAAATGGTGACTTCTGAATTATTTAACTTCGACAGTCGAGAAGTTAAAGCTTGTTTCAACATTTCAATTCGTCGAAATGTCACGATGTGACGTGATATCTGTCAAGATATGCCGTTTATGTAACCGAATAGGTACGTTTCTCCTGCAGAAATGTCAATATGACCAACAATATCTTCTAGTTTATAAAATCTTTGTATCAGTGTTAGTTCCTATATTCCTCCGAAACGCCTGAACCGATTTTGAAGAAATTCTATGTGCACATTTGGTAGATTTAAAAATTCATTGTTATCTATTTTCAATATCCTTAACAAATTTGGGTGCACTGCTCAAAATAAGGTTTTCTCATTGTTTTGGAGAAATTTTAATTTTTCATTTTTCATAAGGTGGCATTAAATAAAACTCTGAATTTTCTCATCTATTTCCATAACAATATTTGTAATTCAATTTGTTACTTAATTGTTAATTTCTTAATTTTCTATATATTTTAATAACTATATATATATATATATATATATATATATATATATATATATATATATATATATATATATATATATATATATATATATATATATATATATATATATATATATATATATATATATATATATATATATATATATATATATATATATATATATATATTATTCTAATATAATCTAGATATATAGCATGAAGTCGTGTTAGTTACACATTACACCATTCATAACTTCAGAACGGCTGGACCGATCTACATGATATTTATGTTTTTGAATTTTTCTTCGAATATGGGTATTGAAACATGATTTTCAGCAATAAAAACTTGTGATCTTTGGAATATATATTTAGCGCAACTATATGAAGCTCTGACAAAGAAGGTAAAGTGAAAAAATATGTATTTGATGAGAAGCCGCTTGGAGTAATAAATGAGAGACTTTTTGAACTGGAGATGAAAGTGGAGTGATGACTCATCACTGTCACTGATGACAGGGTAAGAGTTTTCATGTATTTCATCATTTTCAGCACAGTTCATCCAAATGAAAACAATAAATTGTAAGCATATCAAAATATATCGTATCAAAAGCAATTCAAAAAAAAGAGTTAAAATTCGAGAAAATAGAAATCAGAAATGAAAAAGTAATAATAGTAACCATAAGTTCTTAATTTTAAACAGGCATAATACCCAATTACAGAAAATAATAACATAATGTTGAATAATAACTGAATAACTAAATAACTAAATGAATAAAATGAAAATAATTGTAACAAAAATCTCAATCTAATCTAAAAAAACTGAGAAAAAACTGATAACTAAATAATAAATTGAATGAAATATTACAATGAACTCAATCGAATTCATTTCATTTTAGTCAATTTCTCTTGTTCACGTAACTGATAATAATAACTGCTATGGAATCGAAGTGAATGACACATTTATTGGCAACTTTATAAAATGTAGACTCCAAAAACCAAATGGGGGATTGTATTAGCGAGTTGGTCCTTGGAGTCTATAGGTGGAATCATTCTGTAGTACGAGAATTTTGTAAAGGAACACGAAATTTCAAAGAGGACAATCTATACTATTGTGCAGTAATTTGTACAAAAATTTAAGTGATAAAGTTTCGCTCCTGCTCTGCAATGAGATTAAACTAAATCGACTCAATAATTCGTTATGATTGACTTCTCTCTGTGGATAAACCTTATCCTCCCTCCAAACTAAGAATTTCAAGAACCTTCCTGAATAGCCTCAGTATGGCGTTGATAGCAAGTGTAAATAGGATGCCATGACAAATGATATCCTTCACAAGCTTGTTGACAACCAACTCACATATGTCTTCTATGTTTGAACAAAAATTATTAAAAGCCATACTTACAACAACACGCAAAACTTATCTTCTTTCCCTTAAAGGAATACAATTTAATTTGTACTCTTTTCTAGCGAATCAACTCTGTAACAATACAACCATTCCACTCTAAACACAATGACAGAGGTAGAAGTTAATTTCTTAAGTTTCCTTCTTACTTTTCAGATAATAAACGTTAAAATTGTGTAGTTTGTTTTCCAGAAAAAAAAATTAATCCAAATCTATTTCGAAGTCCATAAAAAATGCGAAGGAGGATATAAATGTTTTCCTGGAAGTCGTAATAACATTATTAAACGTCAATAGAAAACCACAATATTCGTTTTATCAAGACCCAAAACCAGGCCTGCTTGATATTTCATCCCCGTTTGAGTGTGGGAAAATTTCAACCAGGCGTGACGGATAGAGAGTGCCGTTGGAATAATAGATTTTATCTGGATCACCAGAAAGAGACATGGACATTTAACGGTCATACGTGGCCAATTTACGGATAGCTCGATTGATATCGGACCGAAAGGAAGAAGCAAATATTTGCTCGCTGTTCTTGCTTCTATGTCTTTTCGTTTGCAGTCGATTTGTGGACCGTGACGATTTTTATTTCGTTGGAAAAAAATTATGAAACTTGCTGACAAGTTAACTCTACGAAACGAGATACGAATTGTGATAAGTATCATCTTGGGGACATTCGGAAGGTTTTGGAACTTGTAGCCATCACTGATGTTTCGGGAATATGAGTAGAAATAATATAACGGCTCAGAAAAGATTGAATAATAATAATGATAATAATAAGTTCTTCATTTTCAACAGGTATACTACCAAATTGCAGAAAATAATAACATATTGTTAAATACTAACTATGACTGAGATTGAATTCTCGCTTAACTCTTGGTGAAACATAATTGAATATTAAAATAAATTAAACTCTTGGCTTAATGTTTCACGATTTATTTAACAATATGAATAGTCAACATGTTTCGAGCGTTAGCGTCAGTCTTGAAAATGGGCTAACTCTCGAAACATGTTAACTATTTATATTGTTAAATAAATCGTGAAATATTAAGACAAGAGTTTTATTTATTTTAAATACTAACTAAATAATTACAATGAAAAAGATATAACAAGAGCTCCATCTAATCTGAAACAATAGTAACTAATAACTATATTATAGCATTCAATGAAATATTACAAAGAACTTAATCTAAATCCAGTCATTTTAGTCAATTTTCTTTGATCACATAACTCCTACCAATAACTTCTATGGAGTCAAAGTGAATGTCACAATTATTGTCAACTCTATTGAATGTAGACTCCATAAACCATATGGGGAATTGTATTAGCGAGTTGGTCCTTGGAGTCTCTGGGTGCAATAATTCTGTTGTACGAGAATATTGCCTAGCCATGCCGTCCAACTTCAGAAATGATTGACAAAATCCATCATATAGTATTGGAAGGCTACAGATTGAAAGTAATCGATGCGTAATTCAAACGAATTTTGCGTCGATTCTAAACTGTTGATGAGACATGGGTTCACCACTACACTCCTGAAAATAAAAAACAGTCAAAACAGTGGGTTAGAAAGGGTGAGTCAACTCCAAAGAAGACAAAAACAATTTTATCGACAAACAAGGTTATGGCCACAGTTTATTGGGATATGAGAAGAATTATATACATTGATTATCTTGAAAAGGGCAAGAGTATCACTGGTCAATACTACGCAGACTTATTGCAACGTTTTGAGGACGAAGTGAAAATTAAACGACCTAATTAACGACAAAAAATTCATTTCATCACGATAACGCACCAGCGCATTCGTCCATTTTTTCCATGTCCGAAATCCACGAATTGAAGTTTGAACTAATGCCGCATCCTCACTACTCTCCAGACTCAGCCCGAAGCGACTATCACCTGTTTCCTAACCTCAAAAAATGCTTGGTGGTAAAATATTTCGGTAAAACGTATCAAAACTGTAAATCAGTATTTTGAGAAGCTTGACGAATCTGCGTTTAAAACTGCTATAACTAAATTAGAAGACCATTATGTGAATGTACCAGTGTTGATGGAGATTACATTGAAACATAAAGCAAAAAAAATTTTAAACATCGTTTTTCTTGGTCAGGCCAGAAACTTTTTACCCCCCCTCGTATTAACGGATCAAGCACAACTACACAAATACAGCTCTTTCCTGACAGTATTAACAGGTACAAATTCTCCAATAACCGAATTCCGTTGAAAAAAGCTGCCAGAAATATGCTTCGAATCCAAACGCGATCTACACTTTCTGAACAAAATAGGTTATGTCCGTGATTGCGTCATAAATTCACGGACGCATGACTTCATTGAGAACCGGAAACACCGAACAATCCCAATGGAGGTTATAATAAGCCCTTGTGCATTAAGTAGAGGGTCGCAGGGGAATAGGAACAAACGGGATGATCGGAATCCCTCTATGATGAAGGGATAGATTCTGCTAGTGCAAGCGACGACAATAATTCGAAACGTATTGGTCGTTTTATATGCAAGTTATTGATGGAATTTCCATACGGCACATCGTAATCACATTGACTCGAATTGACGGGATAGGTACGTAGTGCAGTGGTCAGACGTATCAGAGATGGGTAATTTACACGAATATTGATTTTTCCAGCACCGAAGGAAGAATGTTCACTGTAATATGTGAATATATTAGACGTGGAAAGAAGTTTTGTTATTTATTTTACCAATTCAGTTGATACCATGTTTTTGTTATTTATTTTAGTTTCGTTATTTATTTTACCATAGTTGAGTAGAGTTGATATTTGCCGATGATTCATCGGTGGTTGTTTCTGGCAGGACTCCTGAAGAACTTCTGGAGGCATGTGAATGCATTGTGAGGGAGTTTGTAAGTTGGTGTCAAATGAACAATCTGATGGTGAATGTTGACGGAACAGTATGTGTTCATTTTTATTTGAAGACCAATGAAATTAGTACCTTCGATGTTAAATATGGGGACAGCACTATCCCAATCATCAAAGTTTCTTGGAATATATGAAAATAAATTTGAGATGGACATCACACATTGATGTTTTATTCAAAAAATTGAGTAACCCATTTTTGCAATCTCTAGAATTAAGAACTTTGTACCTGGAAACTGTGTTATGAATGTGTATTACAGTAAACCAACATCTTGTGAACCTATCTTCATTAATAATTACATACTCACCTTATTCTTTATATATTTTTAGATGTTTGTTATATGTTGAAGAAAATGGAGATAGGTTTATTAAATTGAATAGTAATCATGAGTATTCAACAAGGAACAGTGATGTGCTACTTATTCCTATGCATAAAACAGCTAAATTTGGGCACTTCTCTCTATTATTGAGTATTAAAGTCTTCAACCAATTTACCATCGAATTTGAAAGTACTGAAAGCTCATTTGTTTAAGAGGAGAGTTAAATCTCTGCTCTTAAGAAAGGCATACTATAGTGTGGCAGAGTACTTCGTTGATTCGAATATAGGCGATAATGTATGAATCAAATTTTTGTATCATATGTTTGTATATTTTTTTAACACAAACGTCCTTCACCGTGTGGAATTGTCTCAAATTTTTAATATTCCTGAGGTAATTTTTTCATATCTCATCATTATCATTTTTTATTACATTAATCATATTTCATTACATTTTGATATCTTATTATTAATTACTTCTTCAGTTTTTTAGATTAGATTGGGTTCTTTTTTATATTTCTTTTATTCTGTTTTTTATTTAATTTTTTGGTTCTGTCAACTTTGGATCACCCATTCATTTCATTTATTTATTCAACCGCTGAAACTCATTTACATACACAAACGTCCATGTTTTACCCGGGATTCGAACCAAGATCTCCCTGGTGAAGGCCCGTCACTCTCTCACTCCGCTACAGAGAGTTAGTTATTAAGTAATTATTCAGCTTTATGTTTTCAATTTCTGGAAATAAGGAACAGGAAAAATATTTGAGAAAATTACAGAAAAATGAGAACATTTGAGTTTGAATCAAAGTGATACTAATCAACAAACCATAACTCTCATGATGTATCTAATTGAACAAAATTTTGGATGAATAATATAATTTTTCATGATAAATACATCATAAAACAATCATATGTGAAAAAATATTTATTATCGGACTTTCCATTAGATTTTCAGAGCCTTTTCTATGACGAAGGAAATAATATACCCTCAAATTCCATAAAATTCGATAAAAAAATTCAAGAATGAAGACAGCAAAAAATATTTTCCTTATCCTTTAAAATTCTGTCTGCACAAATGTTGTCAAAAAAACACAATCTATCACTTACAAGAGTCAATATTTAGTACTTTTCAAAAACATCGAACTTGTTCGAAATACCATACAGTGCTGTTTATTATTTGAATCATATTATATCATCATATTATTGGAATCATCAGTGACATGCACCAAGTGCACCAATATCAAAACAATTATGTTTTGATAATATTTGAAAACGTATCAAGGCCTTATCTCTCAAAAATTCGCGAAACATCAAGGGAACTACTCACGTGAGCTCCCT
Organism: Henosepilachna vigintioctopunctata; assembly: GCA_030704895.1. Taxonomy (NCBI): domain Eukaryota; kingdom Metazoa; phylum Arthropoda; class Insecta; order Coleoptera; family Coccinellidae; genus Henosepilachna; species Henosepilachna vigintioctopunctata. Next base: position 5,444,230 of record JARQZJ010000121.1, on the reverse strand, counting down.
CTATCGAAGAAAGAGAAGAAACTCTCTCGAATATGGTTGGACAGTGTTTGCGACAAAGATTTGTGTGTACTTCCATTAAAATATAGAAGACTTCGTAGGAGTTTACCACAGAAATTTATGTAGAGTGTAGTTCTCATCCTAATTTCTTCGGTTCACACCCTAGCGGGCAATATGGTAACAAGACTCCTTCATAATTAATCCATTAAAGATCAGAAGAAGATTCATAATACACTCTAGAGTCAAGTGTATTAATGTTAATTTATTGTTTAGAAACATCTAATAGCATAAACACATTTAAAACTCAAAATGTTCTGTCCTACAAACTTCTAACCGATTTTCTATGGTAGAATGAAATTCATATTAATATTTTCGTCTTACAATTTTCCTCAGGACTCTTCGATTCGGTTCCGCAGCGTTCATAGCTGAAGGAAGAGCTGCACTTCGGCAGAGATGAGGGTGAATCCTGAAGCTATTAGTCCGAACAATAGACAATCAATGAGTCTGGCTATCAATCAAGTTGTCCTGGCATCCGCCAAATTAACGAAACCGAGACTGTGTCGTGGCGAGTTCTACAAGGACCAAAATTAAAACACGCCTACTACAGCTCAAGACCATACCTATTGTATGTTGAGGATAAATTGGTTATTCTAAGATTAGTTTGATGATGTAGGGGGCCTAAATGAAAATGATTCTTGATAATAACACAAAATATCACTTTTCCTCTGAAATTCCAATTTCTTCCCTCGATTTATATTTTTGTATATTGACATTGAAATATAGTGACAGCATAAAGCAAAGTCGCTTTTTCTGTCCCTTTGTACGCTTTAATCTTTGAAATATAGTGAAAAATTCTCTATATTTCGTCAAGTATCGTTTTGACTTCATAAGAAAAAAACATGAAGTTAATCACTGACACAAAGTACAGAAGCTTCGATAAAACTTTTTTCTCAATTTAGTCATTTTTATTTTAGATAGCTTTATGTTTTCTCTGTCCTGATGAGGTTTGATTTACTGTTATTTCTTTTTAATTTCTTTCAGTAATATAACATATATTCAATATTTATTGAAGAATTTCAAAACAATATAGTTGGGTCTGTAACAATTTATGTATTGATTCAGCTTCATTGTATCAAGATAATAATAATAATACATTTATTCCCAAAAGATATATGTACATCCAATCACAAAGAGAAAAATAACAAATTGAACACAAATAATAATAAATAAGGAGAAACTAACGAAAAAAACGAAGAAAGAGAGTATAAGCGAATATATACAACGAAAAAATTAAATTAAAATAAATTGAAATAGTATTGAACAATAACAGATGGAACAAACTAAAACTAAAATATTGGCTATTACACATTGGAAGATTAAATTAAAATCGATTGCAATAGTAATTAATAGTAAACAAATGAAACAAACTGAAATTAAAATATTATTTATAACTAAGTCATATGTAGACCACAGAACTTGATGAAAATATCTCGACAAGATGGAAATAATACGAGAGATATCAAAATTTTATTTTATATTTAATAAAACAATTTTTCCCCAAATAATACGAGAGATATCAAAATTTTATATTTAATAAATAAGAGTTAATCGTTTGACGCACTTAAAACGATTTTTCCCCATGATTCCTTCTTCTTCTTTCTCACCGTTTTCATAAATATAATTTGTTCTTTCAAATAATGGCCATTAAATGAACCAATTACTATAGAGGAACAACAATAATCGAATATTGAAGGAAATAATGTAATAGAGCAAAACTATAAATGAATAATTAAAATAATAGAATGAAAGTAATAGAAAAGAATTCTTGTAAAATACAAATTTCATTGATTTTAAAATATATATTGGATAAAAAACACCCATCTTAGTTTCACAAAATGATATTGTTTTTGACAAATGTTTCGGGGTGTTTTTAAAAAAGGCTAACACCTCGAAACAATCCTAAAGATACAATATTATTTTGTGAAACTAGATCAAGTATTTTCATTCGATATATTGAACGATGTTTCACTCAGAGATCAATATTGGACCAACTTTATCAACACACTCATTTTTTCTCTATGTCATTAAATATTCATCTCCTTCTCAGTAACCATAGATAGTTTTACTGTGTGCAAAATTACGTTTTTTGTATTCGATATCACCGCTCTTGCCTTTCTCAGGTTATATTTGAGTCAGCGCACGCAGTCAGTTGTAATAGATCAAATTTCGTTAGGTACTTTGCCCATAACATCTGGAATTCCTCAAGGGTCAATTTTAGGTGCATTGTTATTCATCATTGGATTAATACCAGCATTTGATGAAGAAGTAGTACTTCGAAACGTCGTCATGCGTATTTGTATTAAAGTTGTGAGAAAATTTTAAATGTTGTTTCATTATGGATATTAATTTTCTCCAAGTATCGGCCTCATCAATCATCAATAGATATATAATATATTATAGGGTTACGTAGAAGTATCGTAAGCTAGATTTCGCCCTGGAAAATTCTTGTACTAATTGTACGTTCAATAAAGGCATTTATTAATATTATTATTATTCGTCCAAAATGTCAATACATCCTCTTTCAACTGTCCACTAGATTTTCTAGTGTTTTGTTCCTTATAAATTCAGAAAATCATCTACTTAAAAGCATTACCATCATTCAAATATAGTATACCGAAAATTGAGATTAATTCAGAATTAGTTTATTATATTATCCGTTGAATCTCATTCTTTCGGCAACTTTGAATTTTTATGGATATTAATAACGCACATTAGCGGTCACAGAAGTGGTGTTTAAAAGTTTTATGGGCGAAGTTCGGAAAAGAGCGCTGAAACTTGAATTACAATTTGATGAGAAATTTAATATACGACTTCAGAACTTCTTGTTGTAATGTATCATTCACGTTGCAGCAAGATTAGAGAATTTGGGATTCAGAATCCTTGCAGGTCTGTTTGAACACAGAATCGAATAAATATTCGATGGTTCGGTCGGCTATGTTAAGTTATAATCAATAATTATATTAAAATTTCAATAGATGAACGATTCTATATCAATTTTACGTGGAAACAGTTATGTATTTATTTATGCATTCATTTATTTATTATTTCGTGTAGTTATTTATTTATTCACAATACATGCCTAACATATACAGGTTGATACGCCCACGTATAAGCTATAACAAACTAAAAGTGATGTGAATCAATTATAAATGAATAATTGATGATATAAATGATTATTATTTGATGATATTAAAGGAACAAAGAAAATACTCAAATATTTTAACAATTCAGCTGACAAAATACAATATATACAATACAATAATTATTTGAGTTTGAATGTGTCAAAGTGAAATGCTGTCTCTTTCACAAGGAAAAGAGATCGAATTGAGTGTGATTTTAGCGTCGGTGGTCAGGTTCTTTCTCCTTCTGTTAAGGTGAGATATCTTGATCTAGTCTTCGATCAAAAGCTTTGCTTCAGCATACGCAAACTCAGCACCCACCTTGCATACATCTTTTCCATGCTAAAATGGCTGTGCAAAATATTTCGCACATTTCAGCTGACATCCTACAGGTCAATTGTGAAGTTGTGACCTCAACGGTCCGCTCTGAGCGATGTTCTTCAGAGTGCTCACACGGCCCATTTTGCTTCAGAAACTCACTGCTTAATAGTGGAATATGATGGGAAAGGAGTCTCTAGTGTTAAATCCATCTCTTCTTTTATTTGTTTTCGTGTAAAACCTTTCATATAGAAGTATTCTATGACAATCAGACCTAGAAGCGCCATCTCTTGGTCATACCTGAAACTTTTCACCCCACCCTCGTAATTAGGTAACATACTCTTATCTTGAATGTATAGCTTTATGTCCAGAACATAATTCCTTTATTGACACTCATTAACTGTGAAACTTCCAACATGATTTTGATTGGTGTTGCTTCATAACATTTCAGAATAACTCCCATACCTCGATTTTGAATTTTCCGCGACCTTTCAATACATTTTTTAGCAGATTGGACAATAGTGAGGAACAATATTCAATGCTAGGAAGAGCTAGTGATTTCAACAATAACAATGTTGTATTCATATCTGATATTCGTCTCACTCTAGTGATAAAATGAACAATTTTTCGAAATTTTCTGCAATATAATGCGCATGTGCTTTGAAATTTAGAATTTTCATCGATCATAATACCCAGATCTTTCATCTCATCCACTCTAAGTATAATGTCTTCATTATTTTTCACTCTAATGTCATTCAAATTCACATGTCGTAATTTACATTCTCGTCATAGCAGCATATATTTAGATTTCTTAACATTAATTTTCATATAGTTACCAGAAAACCATTCGTGTAAATGTTTTTCTAATTCATTCAAAACTCATTCAAAAGAACCAACGTGACGAAAAAACACTGAACACTTCAGGTAAATCAATATTATAAATGCATAGAGTGATACTTGTTACAAATTAGTTTCGCAAACACTCTTGAGACATCTCACAAAGTGTTCTATGACAATTCAATTGACAATATTTCCAATTTATACATTAGTTTTTGCTGAGTACATGAATTATTTATTGTACAGTATATTATATTCCAATAAAATCGCGAAGTCTTTGCTGTATTCAACGAGTTCAAGCATGTTTTATCTATCATCGGTATCAAGCAACATCGTAAGAATACCGAATTTACATCACAACTTTCTAAGAGATCTCGAAACTTCCTCAGAGACATTCAATGTTTTTCGAGAGTTTCTGTTACCGAAAACATAATACACTCCTATGCACGGTATCAGCACTGCGACGATGTTTCACCAGGACTTGTCTGCAGCAGCCCCTTTGAAAAAGTGGCAGTATTAACCGTGACGTGCTTGAAATTGGGATTTAAAGTCGGTTTGTCGAAGTCAACTTCACGTTAGATTTTTCTTCTTGTAGCACGTCACGAAGTTCACTTATGTGATCACAAAATGAATATATAATATTCATTTTTGAATTATACTCATGCCGAGTAAAATTATAAAATTTAAGAACACCTGATTAATAATATAAGTAAGAAATAAGTATTTATTCACAAAAAGAGGATGTGAAAAAATTGAATATCATATTATCACACATCACGGTTAGTTCAAAGCTATCACAACTAATATTAAAACTTCAATTTGATATAAAATTTTGGTTTGAATTGACTAACGTACACGTTACTAACATAACACATAGTACATTTGATTATAAAGAAGAATACATAGCTTTCTTCAATTTACAATTGAAATTTCATTTTCAAAAATGCTCGCTAGCTATTAGATGTACAGAACGGACAGGTTAATCACTTTCAGTACATCGAACTTGTTTACATAGGAATTTTTTGACAATTCAACTGATTTGAAATAACAGGAAGTATTGCAGTCCATTCGTAAGTGAGTAAGTCCCTGACTCAAAACGGGATAAATATTAAAAACAAGAAGGTGTAGCACAAATAGTAGAACATGTATTTCCGGTTTTTTGAAAAATATTCAGAGAAAAATAAATGGGCGTGCAAAGTTGGTCGTGTCGCCTAGTAGTCTTATAAATGTTGAGGAATTATTGAAATATTAGCCATTGCCTATAACGAATCCATATATTTTCGCAGCAGATGAAATAAGTTGGGTGATGTGTGGGACAAAGGAAAGCTTCAGATCGAAGACTGCACCAAGATCTCTCACCTTATCAAAACGAGAAAGAAACAGACTACCGATGCTATAATCACACTGAATTCGATCTTTTTTCCTGTGAAACAAATCTTATTACACTTTGACACATTCAAACTCAAATGTGAAATATTGAAAATTAGTGAATTCAATGTCATTTTCCGATTTTATAAAATGAACCACTGCTAGCCAAATATGACAGACACAAAAATGTAGCATGGCTAATTAAAACTTATATTGTTGATGGCGTTTATATGGTATGAATCACACATGGAGTGATACTATATTTTCATTATATTTCACCGCTCATGCTATAAATTCTCAGTGGACCGCACAATAGAGGCATACTTTATGGGCCACAAAATTGCCATTGAATTTTTCTGGAAATATATGGAAAGCTTGCAGGATTGGAATTATACAACTGATATATATATATATATATATATATATATATATATATATATATATATATATATATATATATATATATATATATACATAATATTATAAGTAAAACTTATCTTTTGATAATTTTTTACGATTGATTCAAAAGAGTATTATAACAGAGCTGGATAAATTATATGAAACATGAACAATTTGATGTTTCCATTTTCGTTCAAGGAATAAATGTTAGAGCATATTGAAATGGGTGCCTACATTTATTGGAAATGCAAGACAGTTACTGTTTCGTGCTACTAGGACCTCTTCAGTTGCATCTCGTCCAACAAAAGGAAGGCATCAACTTCAATCCTCAAAAATCCTCTTTTGAATCTGAAGACAGAAATATATCGCAAAGTCATATGCATATATAATGCATAGATTACTGTACATCTCGTATCTTAGGAATCATTAGAAAAATTTATTCTTTGATGAATATAGGGGGTATCACATTGTCACTAAAAAAATTAGAGAAAGGAACTTATAGTGTACCTAATTTCAATATCAAATATTTACAAGTGCGATGATACGAGCACGATTACTATCGAATTCATTTTCTTGTAGTGTATTTCTTCAAATATATATAGTAAATCATTAGTGAGACTCAAGCTGCATGTTGTCCTTGATTTAACTCAGGGATCTATATTGGGATCGTTATTTTTCGTTCTGTGTATCATTGAGTTGCCTCAAATGCCACACAATCTTGTATTGTGATTAAACAACACTAGCAATAACACAAAAAATTACTTATATTGGAGAAAAAATCGAAGATATCGATAGAGACGCTCCAGAATAGTTCACTTCAAACGAACAGAGCTAATCTCTTACTAAGAATGACAATAAAGCATTAATATTCACATTATATGAGCGAGCTTCAAGAGTAACATTGGCCAACAAGTGTGAAAACTTTTTTGGATTCTCAATAAGACGCTTGCGGCAAATCATAAATGTCAAATCAGCTCTGGAAGCGTATTTTGTTCTTTTTCATTCAAAGATGAATCATGGTCTAAAAATATGGAGTGTCTTAGCTCATAGCACTGATGTTTGATCCTTAGCACCCTCTTTTGGTTGTAAAGGTGAAACCTGCCATCTATTTCCTTTTTTCTGGTGTTCTAGATGTAGTACCTGGAGACCAACTGAATGGGAGTGATTTCTTGCAAAGATCTTCAAGATGCATTTTTTAGTTTCAACGGATAGAAGAGAAGGACAAGAGAAGACTGGCTTGTGTGGTTTTCCACTACCTTCCGAAAGGTAGTAAGTCATATTTTCAATGTTTGCCAATTGAGAGAATTGAAGCCGATACCTTAAGCACTACACCATGGTAGTTTCAACATTTCTTCTGTAAGCATTAGAACACGAGATTATATAAGATATTTTCACTTATCGCTTGGATATTCGGAAAATAAAATATGAATATTGCGGTGAAATGTTCGATTTCTCATGAGCACTTTTCTCGATTATACATTCTACGAGTAAAATGACGCAGTCGATATTTCCCTCAGTTTTAGATAAATTTCTCATTTGGTATGCCGCCTCCGTCAGTTCAAATCGATGTTTTTTCAGCTACATCGGTTGGAAGCATCACGATTTTCCACGTTTACGCATTTCAATTCCGATGATTTACTTTCACTGCGTAAGGCAAAACGATAATATATTTCTTGGCCTCTGAAAATTCTTTGTGGAATTGTCAGTAGAGCAATTTTTTTGTTTGTCAACAAACAAATAATTTTATAGGTGAATATCTCTCCTAGCCTACCCAGAATGCAGAGAATTCTAGAACTAGTTCACATTTTCTTGGTGATATACTAAGTTATATGCAAAAATGCGAATATAAAAACATTTCAACTTTCTAAAAAATTATTTTTATTCATTACACTGGGAAACAATTTGTAACATAATTTCTGTTGACTTCGATTGATAGGTCGTAGTGACCCCAGCGACAAAAGTTAAAGTTGACGATGAGCATGAGTTAAACGACTTGGTACGAGATTTAGAACTATCCAAAATTGCGTCGAAACATTTATCATCAAGACTGCACGAAAAAACTTAGTTAGAAGAAGGACCTAAAGTCACCTACTTTTGATCGAGAGAAAGTGCATTTCTGCAGTTCTTTTGGATTGCTGATCGATTTGTGTATTACCATAATATAGCTGGTTCAATGAAAGAATAGGGAATTTCAGACCATAACGCTGAATGGCAATTGTTTATAGATAGCTCAAAACATAGCTAAAGTGTGTTCTCCTCCACAATGAAAATGTATATGGTTCAGTCCCAATATGTCATTCAGTTGCTTTGCATGAAGAATACGAAGACATAAAGAAGGTCATCGACTTGTTTCAATATAAGTTACTCCAATGGATCATCTGTGTTGACCTTAAAATAGTTTGTTTCTTTCTGGGCCAGCAACGCGGATACACCAAACATCCCTATTTTCTATGTATGTGGGAAAGCAGAGCTCGTGAGAAGCAGTGACTGCCAAGATCTGACCTGAAACCTGATGATTCAAACACTCTAAATCAGCCACTTGTCGACGAAAAAAACATTATATTTCCGCCTTTGCATATAAAACTAGGTCTCATGAAGCAATTTTTTAAAGCTTTGTCAACTGAAGGAGACAGAGGTTTTAAGTATATCATTTCGGTATTTCCTAACTTGTCATATGAGAAGATAAAGGCTAGTTTCTTTGATGGGCCACAGATTCGGAAACTTATTGAAGATGAACGTTTCATTGAAACATTGACCGAACTTGAAAAGAATGCTTTGTCAGCATTCAAAAGTATTGTCAGGGACTCTCTTGGAAACACACGAGCCCAGAATTACGTCGAAATTGTTCAACAACTCTTAGAAAGCTTTAAAAAGCTTGGCTGTAACATGAGTATCATCCTGCATTTCTTACATTTCGATCTTGTTAGTAAAATGTTATAACCGAATGATGTTATATTTCAATTTATGTTTTCCAATCATTTTGCTTTCATATGGAGCATTTATGTCAAGATATTAGTGATACTGCTCACTTAGTGTTTCTTCTGAAGTGATGTTCGATTAAAATAATATGATATATATTGAAACGAATCATTCAATGATGATTATTCTAGTTTCAATAATTGACAAACAAGAAAAATGTTAACTCGAATGTAGTAACTAACGTAACTTATACTTAAGGCCAGCTTATTCCAAAGAATTTTGAAAGAATCGAAATTTTTTTCTATAAATTGCTTCTATATACTCGTTGAAATAGTATAGAATTAGTCCCGAAGGTCAGCAAGAAGAAGGTATAAAAGATTAGGGAGCGCTGCAGTAAATCCGGCCGCTCGAACGCCTTCGGTAGCGGCAGCTGCTGCATGCCTTCGGGTCGTCTTATTGTTTTGTTCTTTGTTTTATTGTTATTGTCTTGTTAATTTGTTGAACTGCTTTGAGAAATGCAAGAATTTTTCAGAATTAAAGCTGGAATGGATATGTCAGTAAAATTCACTTTTTTTACGATTTTTCACGAATGAAAACTTTGGACTGATTTTTCTCCGAACCACGTTTTTTCGAATGAATTACACTCTCATTTCAAAACTATTGCATTTATCGATATGAACCAAACGGCATTTTACTCTTTAGATGTCTGGCTATTCCCTCAAGCAGAACCAGAAATATTCGTTATTATTCAAAGAAGTTATAAACAATTAAAAGTGAAAAAAAGGGTTAAAAAAATTAAAAACAGCTTCATTTGTTTCATTCTGCTTGACATAGCCAATAAAGAACATTTTTGTTTTTTGCTTTCAGATAATTCATTTCCGAGAAATGATGGCATTCATCTCCGATCAGATGAGTTTTAGCAGCCATTTTCAGGAACGCCATTTTGAAAAAAAATTTTTTCAGGTAATTTCATATATGTGCTTTCATATGTAAATAAATTGATTACTCAACATTTTTTGTACAATAAATAGAATATATTGAAAAAAATTACGTTTTTTGGAGTAAGCTGGCCTTAAAGTGGATTGAACAATAAAAGAAAACTTGCCAGACAAATATAAAACATAGCGTAGAAAACAAGCCCCATTATTCATTCATGAACCTCCCAATTTCTGAAAGTAGAATAATCATTTTCCACTAAAATACTCGGCAAATTTCCAATTTCAAATTCTCTGGAAAAAAAACCACACATATGCAGAAAGACTCTTTGTTTTCATTTGAATTCTTGGCACTTGTGTAACAATGCGAGGTATGCATGACCGCAACAGTAATTTGCACCAGTGTAGAATACCTGCAGGAAATATGCGCCGAGAGGAAGAGGCTGCAGTAAATCCGGCCGCTCGAACGCCTTCGGTAGCGGCAGCTGCTGCATGCCTTCGGGTCGTCTTATTGTTTTGTTCTTTGTTTTATTGTTATTGTCTTGTTAATTTGTTGAACTGCTTTGAGAAATGCAAGAATTTTTCAGAATGGTGCTTACGAAGACAAGGAAGGAGTTGTGTATGAAGCTGGAATGGATATGTGAGTAAAATTCACCTTTTTTACGATTTTTAACGAATAAAAACTTTGAACTGATTTTTCTCCGAACCACGTTTTTTCGCATGATTTACACTCTCATTTCAAAAGTATTGCACTTATCGATATGAACCAAACGGCAGTTTACTTTTTAGATGTCTGGCTATGGCCTCAAGCAGAACCAGAAATATTCATAATTATTTAAAAAAGTTATAAACAATTAAAAGTGAAAAAAAGGGTTAAAAAAATTAAAAACTCCGCCATTTTGTTTTTTTCTTCATTGAAAATGTTTCATTCTGCTTGAGGTCATAGCCAATTCGATAAAGAACATGAAACCATTTTGTTTTTTGCTTTCAGATAATTCTTTTCCGAGAAATGATGGCATTCATCTCCGATCAGATGAGTTTTAGCAGCCATTTTCAGGACCGCCAATTTGAAAAAAAAAAATGTTTTTTCAAGGAATTTCAGATCTGTGCTTTCATATGTGAATAAATTGATTACTCAACATGTTTTGTACTATAAATAAAATATATTGAAAAAAATTACGTTTTTTGGAGTAAGCTCACCTTAAAGTGGATTGAACAATAGAAGAAAACTTGCCAGACAAATATAAAACATAGCGTAGAAAACAAGCCCCATTATTCATTCATGAACCTCCCAATTTCTGAAAGTAGAATAATCATTTTCCACTAAAATACTCGGCAAATTTCCAATTTCAAATTCTCTGGAAAAAAAACCACACATATGCAGAAAGACTCTTTGTTTTCATTTGAATTCTTGGCACTTGTGTAACAATGCGAGGTATGCATGACCGCAACAGTAATTTGCACCAGTGTAGAATACCTGCAGGAAATATGCGCCGAGAGGAAGAGGGCTTGGCACTTATGACGTTTTCTCATGCAGCTAACGCTTGCTTTGTTTACGCTAAGGAAGTACTTTGAACGAAATCTCATCATGTAGTCATTTTATCAATTATTGAAGTATATAATTTCTGATCTCATATCATGAATTCTTATCTTATAACTCAGTGTCAAATTTCTATCACCAGATTTGTATAAAAGCATTATCGGTTTTTTTTTAGGTACTAGGCCATATCGGACAATAAATACATCTATTTAATATATACTCTAGAGGAGAATTAATATTCAATACACAATCAGCATAAAGAAAATGGGCACCAACCGAAAAACAGAGATCAAATATCATCTATACATTTAAAGAACAATACAGGGCCCAAAATAGTTCCTGTGGAATACCAAATTTAACGGAGGTAATTGCACTTATCCAATTTTCAATTTTGACATATCATTCACAATTCAATTATTGAAGATTAGGTTTAATAATAAAAATACATGATAATAATAAGACCATTATTCCCAACAGATATACATCCAATTACAGAGAAAAATTGACAAATTATACACAAATAATAATAAATAAGAAAAAAAACAAAAAGATGAGAAGAAAAATAAAGAAAAATATAAGCGAATATATAACTACAACAAAAAAATTAAATCAAAATATATTGAAATAGCATTGAACAAAAACCAGATAACTAAAAATAAAATAAAATATTATCTGTTACAAAGTTACGTGTGGTCAGCAGAAATTGACCATATAGTAGCGAAATATATTTGATAATAAAAATAAAATTAAAATCGATTGCAGTAGTACTATCTAGTAAACAAATGAAACAACTAAATTAAAAAAACATTCATAACAAACTTGAATTAAAATATCATTTTTAACTAAGTCCTATGTAGACAACAAAAGTTCAGGAAAACATCACGACATCCCATTACGCTGTTCTGAGTGGCATGCCAATGCCACTTATAAAATGCCACTGCCACTTGTCACAGCAAATATTTTCAAATCATCTACAAAAATCAAACGCATGGAGTTAAGCTGTGAAGAAAGATCATTTATATATATATATATATATATATATATATATATATATATATAATAAACGAAAATGGACTAAAAATGGGCCCCTGTGGCACACCAGACGAGGCAGAATAGAGTGCAGACTCATTACCACCATGTTCAATATATTGAAAACGATCCGAAAAATATGACTGCATCAAATTTAACAACTGTGATGAAAAACCTATAGCCTTCAATTTTGACAACAGTATTCTATGATCGATCTGGTCGAAGGCCTTCTGGATATCTGTGTAAATAACATCCATCTAGCCACGGTGATTTAATGTTTCTGACAAGGAATGAGTATGCTTGCCATTAGTAACAGTTGATCGATTCTTCATAAACATAAAGTGGTGAGACAAGTGTGCGAACTGAACGGTATATAGAGTCATATAGTATAATTTCAAATATTTTAGCAAAATTGCACAACATTGCTATGGGTCTATAGTTAATACCTCGTAGTACCTCTAATAACACATATTAGTATATAAATATAATAAAATTAAGTTAAATTAAGTAACATTTATTTAAAATATATTTGAAGGCGGTCTGAACTAATGTGAGATTTAGGTGAAAGATCTATATCATCTTTTAATTATTCTGATTTATTTCCATACCATTAAATTTATCCTGAGTAAGTATACATCATAATTTTCTATTTGTGACTGAGATTGAATTCTCGCTTAACTCTTGGTGAAACATAATTGAATATTCAAATAAATTAAACTATTGGCTTAATGTTTCACGATTCATTTAACAATATGAAATAGTCAACATGTTTCGAGCGTTAGCGTCAGTCTTGAAAATGGCTAACGCTCAAAACATGTTGACTATTCATATTGTTAAATAAATCGTGAAACATTAAGCCAAGAGTTTAATTTATTTAAATTTTCTATTTTATTTTATTTGATTACTTAAAAACACGCAACTGAAGGGATGAGCGTCGAATCTAAATTTTCCCAACCAGCTCTACATTTGTAGCATTTTAATCGATTTATATAAATACTGCAGCATCCATTAATTGAACCAATTTCAGTATTTCCCTTCCAATTAGAGGATATTCCCAGAAAATTTCATTAACAGAGGCCGCAGACGAGATATCCCACTTCTGATGTTATTCGATTTCACTCAGCATCAGGAATGTATGTCATTCGATTCCATTTATATCGTATCAAAGACTCTGAAACGCCTTTAAAGAGGTCGTTATCCCTTTTCCTATTGACATATGTTAATAAACCGAACTTTAGTGATTTAGGTAAAGATCGTTGGAGTTCGATAAGTCATACTCAGACCTTCGGTATGGGAAAATAGCGAGAGCGTCGATTGTAGCCTCTGGCACGGGTGTAATCCATTTGTCAATATGCCTAAAGTTATTTATATGGCATGACGATTTGGAACACTATAATGTTTAAGTGATCTGAACTTCGAACCGGTGAAGCGAATAGATAGATTTGGAATACATAGATTATTTTCTATGTATATATATATATATATATAAATATATATCTTTTTTTTTTTAAATATATATATATATATATATATATATATACATACACACTGCGAGGATGCAATTAGACTGGCTCAAGAACTGGATGCCCATATGTAAATGAATAAACAAATAACGAACATACAAGCGCGATAATTCCCAAACAATATGGTCAGAAATTTTAACATTGAAAACGAGAGGCAAACAAAAATCGATACAGTTAGTCTTAGTTATGTCAAAACTGCTAAAATGGGCACAAAACAAAAACGAAATATTCAAAATATGGAACAGAGCATCCAATAATCTGCAGTCATTAAACACAAGGATATTGATCATGTAGAAATGCAATTACGCTCATTAAATCGAGTCTTCATTTTTTCAATCAAATCAGTATAGATATTAGAGAGATTTTTTGTATCAGTCTTGTTATTAACTGTATTCTCTTTAATTTTGATAAAAATCATTTCTTTGAAAAGACGTTTCGAGAGGTTGCTCTCAATATTCAAAACAGTTGGGTTGAGGAAATTAAACTCATGATTCTCTTATATATATATAAGAAAATGAACACTAGAACATTCATTCGAAAAATTCAAGTTAACAAAAATTGATTCATTCGAATCGAATTGATTCGATGTTCTAATGATCATTTTTTTAAATATTTTGTTCATTGCAATAAGCACAAAAACTTCATTTCCTTAAACATATCGCCGAATAGGCCCCTGAAATATGGGAAGAACCGCGAGCGTACTACCTACTAACACAACCTATTGACATTTGAAAACATCATATGATGACATTTGTCAAATAGACATTGCAATTTAGTAGATACCTACGGGTATAGAAGATATATGAAAGTTCGATGCTTAGTGTGTCTGTAATCTGAGAGATGTTTTCTATTTCTAGATGATTCCTATAGATGGAATTGTGGAGTATTCATTAGTCTACGATAGTTCACTTGGAGTCACAAGAAGAAGCTTGGAGATTGAAATCGTTCCCTCACTTCGATAGACGTGGTGCGACTGACGAGTTCCTTTCAGAACGAAACATATGTCTCGCACTTAGTTGTAAAAAAAAATAGTTATAAAATTTGCCAAATCAGTTGAGCCGTATCGGAGGAGTTTTGAACTGTGAAATGAGAATTGTTTATATAAAAAGGCTAGATATATAAAAAATAAGCAAATGGGCTTCGTAGTACCAGCAGTGAGCGAAACAAATGTATATAAACAGTACGAAACGTTTTGACTAAATATATTATATTACGTAATTTCATAAATATTTACGTAATTGTATAATTACGTACTTTTCATGAAATTTCATGTTCGAATGAATTTAACTTCACATAACCTTGATAAATGCATAGAATATAAAAGAGCCTAGAACACTGAGAATCGATTATTGATTTTATATCTTCGATGTGAAAATTCAAGATTTTGGTTGAATTATTATACCTCATAAATCCAAAAATGAATTTAAATAAAAAGTAAAAAGTTACGTTCGTAGATTCCACGGTAGTTTGCATATGGATAAATTCTACCGTGTGCTGATGCTTCCAAATCCCTGAACCATTCCTACAGGAAATGTGTATTCATGCAAGAAGTCTTCTGAATGCCTGATAAAAGTTGATTCCCGTGTTATTTTGATGTACTGTTGTTCCGCATCTTGAATAGAAAGCAGATGGATGGTACAATAATTCTTCACGCCTTCACCGAAGCTGACAAGATCTAAGAAATAAGAGCTTTATGTCCTCTCTAAAAACCATTATACGACTTCTATTCGAATATTACAGGCATGAAGCATATTTCAACGTTCTGTAATGGTGTAATGTCCTCAAGAACCGCAAGGACATGTATTAGTTTAATAATTCCAACTACAGACACGTGATAACACGACAATTCATGGTAAATTCACCAAAATCAATGAAAATGCAGAAAGAAAGACGTATATTCAATCATTAATCTTGATTTCTATAGTAGAGTATTTTTTTTAGTTATACCTGTCCTTTATTATATGGATTATGTTCAATCACAATTTTGATTTTTAGATTATATTCTTTCCCTTTGCTATTCTATGTCCTGGTAATCTACCATACGAGGGTGGGGTGAAAAGTTTCTGGCCAGACCAAGAAAAACGATGTTTTAAAATTTTTTTCAGCTTTATTTATCAACCTAACATAATCTTCATCAACACTAGATACATTTCTCATAACGGTGTTCCAATTCAGTTATACCAGTTTCAAACTTATATTACTCAAGCTCTTCAAAATTGATACTGATTTATAGTTCGTAACTTCTTTGTTGCTCTCAAGTCTTTTACCGTAAAGCCATTTTTTGATCTTAGGAAACAGGTGGTGGTTGCTGGGGGATAAGTCTGGAGAGTAGGAAGGATGCGGCATCAATTCATAGTTCAATTCGTGCATTTTGGCCATAGCAACAATCGACGAATGAGCTGGTGCGTTATCGCTATTAAACAACATTTTTTTTCTTCGCCAAACGAGGTCGTTCAATTTGCTCCTCGTCCTTCAAACGTTGCAATAAGCCTGCGTAGTATTGAGCAGTGATAGTCTTACTCTTTTCAAGATAATCAATGTATTAATTCCTCTCGCATCCTAAAAACAGTAGCCATAACCTTGTTTGCTAATAAAATTGTTTCTGTCTTCTTTGGAGTTGGTTTCCCTTTACAACCCACTGTTTTGACTGTTCTTTATTTTCAGGATTGTAGTGGTGAGTCCAAGTCTTCTCAACAGTTATGAATACACGCAAAAATTCGTTTGGATTACGCCTATACAGCTCCAAATTTTCGGTTTTTTTTAATCAGTTTTTAGTCGAGCGTTAGTAAACGCGGCACCTAGCTTGCACACAGATTCTCCATGCTCAAATGGTTGTGCAAAATATTTCGCCCACGTCCAGCTGACATCCTACAGGTCTCAGCTATCCCATGCACTTTCAATCTCCGGTCTTCCAATACTGTTTGATGGATTTTCTCAATCATTTCTGAAGTTGTGCCCTCAACGGGCCGTCCTAAACAAGGCTCATCAGAGGTCCTCACACGACCCATTTTGAATTCAGAAACCCACTGCTTAATATTTGAATTTGATTGAAGGAGCCTCCTAGTGTTGAATCCATCTATTCTTTCATTTGTTTTTTTGTAAAACCTTCCAAATAGCAGTATTTGATGACACCACATTCTCCAATATTTGCATTTTCACGAAAACAACGGATGCGTCTACCGCCAGTGCGCTGAAACGCAAACTAACGTAGCGATTTGGCTGAAAGTCTACATACAAGCTCAGTAGGAATAGTACTGTAACGCCGCTCCAAAAGTATACCTAGAGGAACCATCTCTTGATCAGGCCGGAAACTTTTCCCCCCACCCTCGTAGGTATAAAGATATGTATTCGTAGTTGTAGTAATGTTAATTTATCTCACTCCATCTGAAGAAGGATTTGTACTTCTATTTGCGCGTCATGCGTATTATCAATATATGAAAAAGTGTGTGTTTTTGTGAAAAAGCACAAATCCGCATAAAGACACGAAATTGATATGGAAAAAATGTTTCCGGGTGGAAAATTCATAGCTGTTCAGAAAATCATATAGTTGCAGAGAGTTGCATTGAAATTGTAGAAAATTGCTTCAAAATAATCTGACTTTTGTGCCACCCAGCATATAAACTTATACAAGTTCGCATAAAAAGTTTGGGTAGTTTAAAAGGTATTTATAACACTTTAGTGGCGCCCTCTATTTCAGCAGATCTCAATTTCCTACCTAAAAAACCCCTCCGCGATTTTGTGTGATTATATAGTCAATAATTGAGGAAAAGTTAAATATTGCAACATAGTCTTCCTATATCTTAGTTTATTCAATTTATTGTGCTGTTAAATCTTAATAATCTACTCCATAAATGTTGAGTTTTTTCCTACACAATCAATTAAGTAACATAATAAATATCGCCATGGTTCCGAAATAGAAATTGCAAGTAATAACTCTGACTTAATGGCATCCCAACTGCATATTTGTAGATAAATGAAAGGAAGAAAGCATATGCATCCACTCCAATTTCTCCCCTAAAGCAACCCTATAAAACCTTATGATTACAAATAATTTACATCTAGAATGGAGTTCTTCGTATTTATAGAGAAAATGACAGTACAAATGTCGGATGACTCATCAGTCTGCGGGATACAATGAGACAATCAGAAGAATTGAAAATTTCACTTTTTCTTTCATGGTAGCTCTTTTAATGGATGCAAGAAGGTCTGGCTTTTTGTAGCCACACGACCGTAATATCACCCCGTACTGGTTTATTATCATTAGTTTTCTTTTGTGTATGCTACATAGAAATGAGGGGTTAAGACTGCCCTTTCAACATGTCGTAGAGTTGAACTCTTTATTATGTTCAGTACCGCAATCACGTCGAGTGTGCCACAATTAATAATCGAGCCGTCAAATTGACCAGAAAATGACACAGGCCATTGAGAAAATTACAAAAGGGTCAGGTTTACTAAGAGATGTGGATGTTTCTCGAGATAACTCTTCTTGTGAATCATTTGTGAAAGGAGAATTCTTATGAGAGGAATTAGAAATATATACCTGTTGAGCTCCACATTGTGTTTTTTTCATTTAGGTTTTATCAAATTAGTTTAGTTAAGCTTAGTTTCTATTTAAGCTTAGTTTAATGTCCGGTTTTAGCAATCTGAGTTGCAAATAGTACCAACAAAAGTTTCAAAAAATCATCAATTTGTAATTCAACAATAATATCCATTGAAAAATAAACCACACTGATAAATGTGAGGAATATAGATCTATCAATAAAGTACCTACATATGAGAAGCTTTTGCAAACTATTTCACACAATTAAATGAGAAAGATTGTGGAAGAAAATTATTTATTTATTCAGAATCAAACTCGGTTCCGAAAAAACATCCTTATGAAAAACTCTCTGAGCAATGATATCGAGATGGAAAATTGAATTGCAAAAACATTTCTTGGAATATAAAGGTGTGGTGAAAAGTTTCTGGCCTGACCAAGAGAAACTAGGTTTACTTTTGGAGCGGCGACTTACAGTACCATTCCTACTGAGTTTGTATGTGACGTTTCAGCCCAATCGCTACGTTAGTTTGCGTTTGAGAGAACATTGCTCGAGACGTTTCCGTTGTTTCCGTGAAAATGGAAGAATTGGAGAAACGTGCTGTCATCTAATACTTCTGAAAGGTTTTACACAAAAACAAATGAAATAAGAGATGGATTCAACACTAGCAGACTATATTAAGCCGTGGGTTTCTGAATACAAAATGGGTCGTGTGAACACCTATAACGAGCCTGGTCAGGGCAGGTTGAGGTCACAACTTCAAAATGTAATGAGACAATCCATCAAATAGTAATGGAAGATTGATAGTCTATGAATCTTTTGCACAACCATAACCATAGCATAACGCTCGACCAAAAAATTATTCGAAAAAACATTTCTATCGAAAATTTGGCGCTGTATAGTCGTAATCCAAACAAATTTTTCGTCGATTCATAATTGTTGATGAGACTTGGGTTCACCACTACACTCCTGAGAATAAAGAACAGTCAAAACAGTGAGTTGGAAAGGGCGAACGAACTTCAAAGAATTTAAAGGACGAGGTACAAATTGAAAGACCTCATTTGGCGAAGAAAAAATTTTGTTTCATCACGATAACGCACTAGTGCAACCGTCGATGGTTGCCATATCGAAAATCCACGAATTGAACATTGAATTGATGCCGCACCCTCCCTACTCTCCAGACTTAGCCCCCAGCGACTATTACCTGTTTCCTAACCTCAAAAAATGCCTTAGCGGTAAAAGATTTGGGAGCAACGAATAAGTTATCGAAACTATAAATCAATATTTCGATGAACTTGACGAATCTACTTTTAAAACTGGTATAACTAAATTAGAACACCGTCATGAGAAATGTATCAGTATTTATGGAGATTATATTGATAAATAAAACAAAAAAATATTTTAAAACATCGTTTTTCTTGGGCAGGCAGGAAACTTTTCACCCCACCCTCGTAGTTCTTGACTTTCAAAGACTATTCGAAACTATTAATCGTCTCTTACTGCAAAAATTGGGAAAATAAGGTTAAGGGTAACGTATATTAATCGAGTACACGAACTCAACAGATGAAATTAAGAGCTTCATCTGTCAAGATCAACGTTCATGGTGTTTTTCAGGGTACTGTTATGGGTCCAAAATTATTTGTTCTCTCCTGAATAACAATGAAAAGATTGTCGAATAATGTAAAATGCAAATATCTGCAGATGATATTCTTCCATGAAAGTTGTGAAAAAAATGAGATAATAATTATTTACCATGAACATTGTAGATATATGTAGTATTTAGTATTCATGATTAGTTGATTTTTGTTAGTGTTTGTTGGCTAAAACTATTGAATGTAACACTTCATTTAAATTTCAACTTTCAACACAAACATTTTAAGATTCTTTATGGATATTCCATAAGAAAACCAAAACAATATAAAGAAAATTGAAGATGTTCTTAGTTCTTCCGGTTTTTTGAAAGAATTTATGCAGGCTTACACACATTTCTACACTTTCAGCATTTTATGAGCGGACAATTTAAACAGCCAACTTCCAAAATTTTTAAATTTTGAAAATTGGAAAGGGAATAAGTTATTATACTTCGAAAGAGTCTGAGACAAAAATTAACGAGGTTTATTTGGTTTCAATAGAATATAAGAGTTCGAAAAAATATAGTCTAAGCTTACAACATCTGATTACATGCCAAGGGTATAAATACGAGACGAAATTACATTGGTCATTCTCTCTCTGTTCTCATTTTTCAGTCTGCCTCATTAACTGTAAGAAACAACGATCCCTGAAATTCTCAAGGACTACAACTCACTCCATTAACTAGCAACAATATACTCTCCTGAAGAATAATTGTACTTTGAAAACTGTTTAGTGAAGTGTCAGGTTGAAACAAACTGCTTTAGTGAAGTTTCTATAATTTCTTCAAGCTAGATCGATTCAAAAAATGCAAGATTATAATTCAAGAATTATACATACCTACTTATGAACCAACCTCAATATGTTGGAAACATTCTTTCGAAATTTAGTACACTTCAGCTTTATGGTTTCAAATGACAGTAGATGTTTAATTTCACCCCTGAAACTTCCCCTTTTATGGCCCCGCAACCATTAGAAAGATTTACACACGAAGCTTGGACGTAGCTTTTCATTTACAAAATATCTCTGCGTCAGACGTAAACGGCAAAATTCAATAAGTCATTTATTAGGGTTTGGGATTCCCCTGATCATGACTACCCCTGATTTCACCCTGATTTCAGACCTTTAAAAATGGTTTTTGTGACATTCCGTTGGGGTTGGAATGATGTATATTCCGATTGTTGGAGATTATGACAGAAATCGGAATGATGGGTTGTATTGTTTCAGAGTTATTGACGACTTTCCACATTCAGATTCGAATCACACAAGTTGTGTCTTGTTTTCAATATTTTCAAACGACTTGATATTTATAGTGTCATTTCACATTCAGAAACACTTAGTGAATAATTTTTGAGAAGAATTACAGTAAAATTTTAAAAATTCCTCGAAAATACGCATTTCAAACAAGAGGAATATTTCTGTTCATTTATTATTATTGTTATAACAATTGTTCCCCATAAGGAGAGCGATATAACTTAAATTCGCAATTCTTAAGACTTTACTTTTTCGTCTCCCAAAAACGCTTCATCCTCTCTGAATGCTCTTTCTTCCGTTCATCTGTCCATTTCATTCCAGGTTGGCGATTTGATTCTTGCTCAAACTTCACATGTGCGATTTTATAGCGACACTCGAGATTTTTTATATTAAACTGTTGTAGATCTTTTTGGGTCTGTTTTAGCCACTCCGTTCCGCATTTACTCTTCATAATTATATCGAGTAGTTCCTTCGGTATTCTGAACTGTTTCATTCTGTAGACATGTACATAGAACTTTGCTCGTCGTTTTCTGATTTCTTCCGTTATCGTATTTGTGTTTTAATGAAGTTCATTCTGAGGTTTTTTCATCCAAATTCCGTTTCTATTGATTGGCCCGTAAATCTTTCTGAGAATTTTTGGTTTTCTCGAAATATTATAAAAAAAATTTTTTTTTAGTTTTTCTATTCTCTTATTCCTGAATGACCGTCAATAACCATTGTTTCAGCTGCGTAAGTGGCTTCTGGAGGAATCGTTGTGTTATAATACCTCAATTTGGCGCCTCTCGAAATGCACTTTTTGTTACAGTACAGTAGTTTTGTTTGTCCATGTTAGCTTGTAGGCCCTTTGGGACTTGGTAATCCTCTGTCGGCCAATGGTCAGCGTCGGTTTCTCTAGTTGAGGCCACTGTATTTCAATCTTCTCGAACTCAAAAATCGAGACCACAAGTGCAGACCACAAAGCTTTGTTCAACTTGAACGCATGATGGAAAAGACGATCAGAGAATATGTTCATTTAACATGTTTATTGATATTTAGAGTGCCATCTCAAAGTCGGAAACTCTTAGTGAATGGTTTTTGAAAAGTAGGACAGTAAAATTTTAATCATTCCTAAAACATATGTATTTCAAACAAGCGGGTATTTCTTTTCATACTACTATCACTCTCACTTCCATCAAGTAACAACAATAACAACTACGTGTTCAATGATTCGCTCTTAATCATAAGTAATCATAAATATAAACTCTCAATACTAGTGACGTTTAATATTTCCACTCATATAATATTATAGCAGAACCGCTATATTTATTTGAGGTTAAACATATAGGTTATGAGAGACTTAGTAAAATGTCAGCTGAAATGTTTTAAATGTCGAAATAGGGATGTCAAAATATCGTAACATCGATTCCCTTAACATCAATGTTATGACATTTTTAACAGCAACATCGATGTAAAAGCATCGATGTTTTCCTTTCAACATCGATTCCTATGTCAAAAGTTTTTATAACTTCAGATGAGAGTTATACTTGAAAGGCTCCCAAAGAATCAAAATAATACGTTATATTTCAGTAAAATGCCACTTATAATAATACAACTGGTGGAAAAACCACTGCGAGATTCTGTTTGAAATAATGTTTGACCAGTATTATTGATGAATTAATTGAAAACTCGATTCATTGGCCACTTTTATATACGGTTTATAAAACGATTGAAACAAACAAGCGAATTGTTCTCGTGTGAAATAAACGGAAGGGCCTATACCAGATTATTTCGTGCATTTTAGCGAGGCGCTGAACAAATTTAGTGGGATTCATTATAACCTATTTGCCATTTAATCATACGTGAAATCGATACAAAATGTTATTTGATTAAAATGGTTGCGTTCTATAGATGGACGAGCTAAATAAACTAGTATTGGTTTAGCGGCTGCGTTCACAATTTTGGTCATCAATCATATGCGTTCCATTTGTCCAATATCAGATATTACTTCGGAATATTAGGCGGATGAAAATGAAGATTAGTGCGATGAAAATAACTTCATAAATTTCACGTTTTAAAATTTTATTAATAAGTATCGAATAACTTGAATAAATCGAAGAACATGTGACATACACGAGGGTGAATCAAGTATAAAAGGAATTGCTTTTTTTCGATACGTTCATTGAGAAGAGAAGATATTCGAAAATTATTTCTCTACACATTGGAAAGGCATTTAATACAGTTTGTCAGTTGTGGAAGCATTGAAGAATGAAGCTGTTTGTATCGAAAACTAACAGATTACTAATTTTTCTACATCGTCATCATCTCTACAAACCGTTGTTCTCCTACTGGTTCTAATATCTTTGAATGTAATATCAACAAATGATATATAATACCTTATAAACAATATCAAATTTTCCATCATGCATTTAAGTTGAACAAAGTTTTGTGGTGGTTTTTGAGTTGAGACCACAGGATCTACGAAAAATTATCAGAAAGATTTACGTTTCAATCAATAGAAACGGAATTTGAATGAAAAGAACTCAAAATGAACTTTATCCAAAGACAAATACAAGAAGGGAAGAAATCAGAAAACGACGAGCAAAGTTCTATGCACATGTCTACAGAATGAAACAGTCGAAAGTACCGAAGAAACTACCCGATATATTATAAATAGTAAATGCCGAACAGAGTGAAAGTATAAAAACATCTTGAAGATCGCACTGAGTTGCACATGTGAAGTTTGAGCAAAAATCAACCTGGAGTAAAATGGATAGATGAACAGAAGAAAGAGCATTCCGAGAGGATGAAGCGTTTTTGGGGTTCAAAAAGATGGACCAAAAGCCTTGAAAATTGCGAATTCAAGTTAAATCGCTCTCCTCGTAAGGAAAAATCGTTATAATAATAATATCAAATTTTCATAGAAATTCTATGTTATTATTCAGGAAAATATTTTTGTATAATCTAATTCTTATACACCGTTCTAATAAAAAATATTAAAATTTGTTTATGAAGTCATTAATTGTGAAATATATAGCATATACTGAATTTCAGTAGGACTCAAGAGGATCCTGTCCATAGGAGTCCCGCAGGGATCTATTCCTGGTCCTGTTTCATTCTTGGTATTCATAATTGACTTTCCGGACTATCTCATCTCACGATTGGTTTTATTTGCAGACGACAGCAGCATTTGTATTGCTTTTGAAGAGAAGCCAATGAGGGCTGAACATTGGTTTACTGTTCGTTTACAACGCTTGTGTATAAATGATAATAAGTCAAAGTGCATAATTTGCAATTTAAACTATAGTGATGTGACCGATGATAGCAAGTTCCTTGGTATACATGATGACTCTTCCCTTACGTGGAGGCCACACATTGAATCCTTTGCTTCTAGACCAAGTAAAAGCATATTGGTGATTCGTAATTTGGTCAAACCTATGGTGGAGTGTTTGAGTTGGCATATTTTTTCCTATTTGAGCCTCTGCTTCGATATGGCTTGTTGGTATAGCTTCCTTTTTGTGAAGCTACGAAGAGCATATTTAGACACATAAAAGGAAACTAGAATTATTTTGCACATGAAGTATTATAGATCATGTAAAAATAATTACAAACAATTGGGCTGCTATCCTAACCAGGTTTATATGTTTTGGTTTGTTCATTATACGCTTACGAAACCAGAGACTCTAGATATATGGGTGATAGTATTCACTGCTATGATACCACATATAAATCTGATGTTAGACTGAATTTCACCAGAATGAGATCACAATGGTCCAATTTACTGATGTTGAGGATTTTTCGATGATTTTCCTCAAAAAATCAGCACCCTATCAATAAGGTTAGACTACTATTGAAAAATATTCTTATAGGAAATGTTATTTACAGTTTTACGTAGTTTTTTTTTATAGACTTTTCCCAGTATAATGTCTAACATTTTTTCTTCTGTTGGTTTAAGTACATAGATATTTATGTTTTTTAGATAATCATATTTTTTAAATAATTGTATTTCATATTGAGACTATGTAAAAACAGTTATTGATGTTGTATAATACATCAATAAATTTTACTTCACTTCAGTACCTCAGAACCTGTTCTCAGTTCAATTAACTCCTAAGAACTCTATTACAAAATCTCATTCTCGTTACGATTTTGATTTGGCCCATGTCTTCAAGAAGAAACTTTCTAGCAGACTAAACAAATATGTTTTATAATCATGAAAATATAAATCGAAGGAGAAAAGATTACCACTTTCACTCTTTCTCGAGTGTCAATAATGAATAATCACTCGACAGTGAAAAATCTTGCATCTATGACACTGGGTGGCTGTTTTACCATCTACAAATGTTCTACTTCACGGTTATGTTAGCGCTTCATCTGGTTGCAGAAATATGTGAACTATGAAATAGAGAGTTTCATACTCCAACATCGGAGTTATTTTTAGTACTTTCGTCGTTTTATAACCTAATAAAAACTGACAAATACATTTTCAGTACGTGTTATAGAAATAAAAATCGAAAATGAATATTATTCTGTCAATATGTTGCAAAATATTAATATTAATCTGTTTGACTCCTGCTTTCACTCCTTAAGAACCACAAAACTCATCCCAGATAATAAAATCCTTAAGTATCATTGTTCGAATTCAAAATCGCAGCAAAGGAAAGCAAATCTCCTTCGACCGCTGAGTTTGGCTTCTCCAATTAAGAATTT
The DNA here is from genome assembly GCA_030704895.1 of Henosepilachna vigintioctopunctata. Lineage (NCBI taxonomy): Eukaryota > Metazoa > Arthropoda > Insecta > Coleoptera > Coccinellidae > Henosepilachna > Henosepilachna vigintioctopunctata. The sequence continues at coordinate 5,418,079 of JARQZJ010000121.1, read as the reverse complement.
TGCATAACGCCCATTCTAATTTCTAAAAGTTAATAACTGAAACATCTCCACACCAACTCGTTTCATATAAATAACGGCGAGATAAATCTTATTGTTGCATAACAAATAGTAGGAGGTATTTAAAACAATCGTTGCGTTCTCTATCCAGGCTGTTATCAGATTCCCAAGGGAATCGCGATATTCTCCCTCATTTGTAGCAGAGTTGGAGTTGTTTTGTTTGAATTTATTTTCAAGGACGCTCCTGCAAAGGCTGATAAACTTCATTTGTCAAAGTTGAACGCTGAAGACGAGGAATTTGAATTCAATTATTCGTGCCATGAAGATTGTCCAACTGCTTTTACGTATGAGTTGCTTGTTTTGAACTTCACTGGTTCATTTTAATTTTATCCAAAGCAGAACGTGACTTTGAGTCCGTTTTGTATTTTTAATTCCACTAGGTGTTCAGTAAAATACACCACACCTTTCGGTTAAGAGAACGTATGAATTTATGTAAGAAACAATACTATATCACCCATCTCAAATAAATTGAATAATTATGTTTCTCAATCGCAGTAACTTAGTCGATACTAAATTACTTTATGATGTCATAATAATAATAAGTTCTTTATTCTCAACAGGTATAACACCCAATTACAGAAAATAATAACAATGTTGAATACATAACTAAATAATTAGAAAAAAGATTCAACTAAATAATTAAAAAAAGATTTAACAAAGAGCTCAATCTAATCTAAAAAAAATAGTAACTTATAACTACATTATAGCATTCAATGAAATATTACAAATAACTCAATCTGAATCAATTCATTTTAGTCAATTTTCGTTGTTCACATAACTCCTGATAATAAATTCTATGAGTCAAAGTGAATGTCACAATTATTGACAACTCTATTGAATGTAGACTCCATAAACCAAATGGGGGATTGTATTAGGGAGTTGGTCCTCGGAGTCTCTAGGTGGAATAGTTTTGTATTACGAGAATTTTCCCTAGGGACACGAAATTTCAAGGCGGACAAGAGAGGAGGACAATCAATAGTATTGTGCAGTAATTTGTACTAAAATTTTAGTGATAAAGTTTCTCTCCTGCACTGCAATGAGATCAAACTAAATCGACTCAATAATTCGTTATGATTGACTCCTCGCTGTGGATAAACTTTATCCTCCCTCCTAGCCTCAAGAGGGCATTGATGGCAAGTATAAATGGGATGCCAGATCGTGCTGCCATACTCCAACTTGCTACGGATTCGGGTATTAAATAGTCCTATGAATGTTGAAGAATTATTGAAATATTTGCCATTGCGTATAACGAATCCATATATTATCGCAGCAGATGAAGTAAGTAATCTTTGACCTCCACTGCATAACAAAGGCTTTCTCTACTTCTAACATATTTCAGTTTTGAACTGTCAGGATACTTTTGTTAGAGATTCTCTTGACGTAGTTCTTCCAGTCAGTTAGCGATCTCCTTCCATTTTCTCCAACAAATTTTCGACATTTTTATCTATCATTTTGGCCACGTGGCTAACAAAATTACACCTTTTTTGTGACTTGATCTCTGATGATACTACAAGTATTGATCTTTACATTCTCTACTGCGCTGGTATAAGTAAGGTAATGGACAAGTCTGCTACAAATGCAGACAATATACAGGTACGTCTGTTTTGCCAATGGCAATAATATTGAAAATATTATTACAGAAGATAGTGGAATGGAGATGAAACCTCTATAATAACACCAATTTAGTTCGATAAATCCATACAAAACTAGTGAACGACAATATTAATAATTGTTAAATTATTTCTAGAGCTGGAATATCATTTAGAAAAATAAATTTTCTCAATAAAGTGATGAATGATAGGGTTGTTGACATGATAAATGCCTATGATACTCTATTTCACCATCAGAATCATCCCTGCATAATACATAAATTCAAATGAACAATAAATTTTTTAAATAGGAAATAATTCATCATAGAAGCTTTATATGCAAAATAAAATTTTCCACATAGCTCTACATGTATTGCACAAAAAAAAACAGGCACCCTCTCTAGTATTTTCACCCCGAATACTGTGACCACCCCCTCTGTCGCAGCGGTGGTTACAGGCCTTGCCCTACGTATGTAAATAATTCGACGTGGCAATTATAAAATTAAAAGCTTCCCAAATTTATGACTGGGGGCGCTGATGTTTGAAGGGAAGCGTTGTTTTTGGCGGAAGTGCAACGACTGAGACCTCCGAATTTGGAAATGACAGGGCCGGCGTTCATTTTAATTTCCGGTTTAGCTGATTGATAGATGCAGATGCTACGGTGAGATTGTTAGAGTCTGACGAAATTGATTCAGTCAAATTCGTAATTTAAAGTTACTTACTCTCCCCTGACAAAAAGTTTTATAGAAGTTCCATGAGATGTTAGAACTTGAAATTTCAATTGTATATGTTGGAAAATTCTACGCTAGATGTCAGTAGAATAGAAATCGATATGCTCGATTAAGAGTGAAACACTCAACAACAAAAGTAAAAAAATACGTGACCTCTAAAAATGACCTTGAAAACACCGACCTTGAGTCACATATATCAGGAGTGAGAAGTGACCTTGATTTCGGTCGATTTTGTAACGATTATAAGAATGTTAATTCAATCTCGTATCTAACCATTCGCGTACGATTTGAAACTATATCATGAAATTGATCACAGGACGACTTTGTTCAACTTCAGCTCGCTGGACCATGTTGCCAGTTGGTGTGAAGATAATTGAGGAGTTTGAATGTGTCGAAGTGTAATGTTGTGTCTTTCACAAGGAAAAAAGATCAAACTTAGTGTACTTATATAATATTGAGTGTTCTTTCTCGTTCTGATAGGCTGATAGATCTTGGAATAGTCTTCGGTCAGAAACTTTAATTCATTCCACACATCACCCAACTTATTGCCTTGAAAATATATGGATTCGTTATCTTCTTCTTCTTCTTCTCAGTCGTTCACTCTTGACAGAGTGGTCGTGATCGTGTCTGGTTCTTGTGCCACTGTGTCCCACGCAATACTGCACCACACTGCTCCATGCTTAGCGGCACTAGAGGTATACATTAGGATTCGTTATACGCAATAGCAAATATTTCAATAATTTCTGAACATTTAAAGAACTATTCAATGCCCTAATCCGTAACAAGTTTGTAGTATAGTAGCATGATCTGGCATCCTATTTACACTTGCCTTCAACGGCATCTTGAGGGCATTCAGTGAAGATTCTTGAATCTCTTACTTTGGAGGAATGACAAAGTTTATCCATCAATGAGAGAAGTCAATCATAACGATTTATTGAGTCGAATTAGTTTAATCTCATTGCAGGGCAGGAGAGAAACTTTATCCGAACACAGCATTGCACTGTAACAGCATTTGAATATCTAAGATTAGGAATTTTTCAACTGTCACAGCAAGAGCTATCCAAATTCTTGGGTGTATATGTGGATGACAAACTAAATTGGAAGAAACATATTTCAGAACTGTGCAACTATCTGAGTTATATATTTTATTGCTTGGGAGTACTGAGCAAGTACCTGAACAAGAAAACCATGAAAATTATTTACCATACTGTATTTGAGGATAAAGTCAGGTACAGAGTTAATATTTATGGGGGTACCTCAGACTTAGACAGAGTCACCCAACTTCAAAAAAGAGCTATACGTAAAACATTAAAAATGACTTTTTGTGAACCTTGTAGAGGGAAGTTGAGAGATGAGGGAATTCTAACAGCCCTGTCATTCACATTGAAGAGTGTCTTCTATTCTTATTCGAAAATAGAAATAGGTTTGAAGAAAATAAGAATACCACATACATATGACTCCCGCACATTGGACATGGATTTTCCAATGCACAAGCTGGTAAAAACAGAACAAGGACATTTGTATAAATGTATAAAGTACTGTAATAAACTACCATCCAATATTAGAAGGGACAAAAATCTAATTACATATAAAGCTAATATCTATAAATATCTCCTCAGGATTGAGCCATATAATATGAATGAATTCATCAATTATTGTGAATAGAGACTTTATTTTGACCCTATTTCTGTTTCTAGTGTATTTTGTGATCTCGTTCTTGTAACATGTAGCTTATTATTATTATTATTATCAGTAAAGTTTTTGTACAAATTACTGCACACCAGTATTGACTATTCTCTTGTCCGCTTTGAAATTTCGTATTTCTATTCAAAATTCTTTTATTCCAGATTTATTCCACCTGTAGACTCCAAGGACCAACTCCCCGATACAATCCCCCATTTGGTTTATGGAGTCTAAATTCAATAGAGTTGCCAATAATTGTGACATTCACTTCGACTCCATAGAAGTTATTATTAGACGTTATGTGAACAAGGGAAAATGACTATAATGAATTGATTTAGATTGTGTTCTTTGTAATATTTCATTTAATTATATTATTTAGTTATTACTCACTGTTTCTTTTTTTTTATTAGATTGAGGTCTTTGTTATATGCCTCTTCATTTTATTCATTCAGTTATTTAGTTATTTTTCAAATTTATGTTATTATTTTCTGTAATTGGGTTTCATACCTGTTGAGAATAAAGAACTTACATATTATTTTATATATAATTATATTCGTTAGGCTCAATTTTAAGATTTTTCAGTGTTTCGTTCAGTAATACTAATAATATTCAGCATTACTTTGCTTGGGAAATGCTGAACTTCATATCTGCAATAGCAATTTCAATATCGACTTCTTCAATATTCCTAAAGAAATGCTAAAAAACTGAAATGAAAAAACTAATTTCCAAAATAACCAGCCAAATATGTCTAAGAATCCATCAATTTCTAACTTTTCTGTTAATTTTACCTGTGTTCAATTCTTTCTTATATTCTCATAAAAACAATATCATTCATGTTTATAAGTATATCAAATTTACTAATACTTTTCCATATCCTTTATACATAAAATGTTTAGTGAAATTTTTAATAACCTTTTTAGATAAAATTTCAGGTAAAATTGTATTCTGTTTTCATCAGCAATGGAAAGAATTTTTTGCAGATATTTCCTCATTGGTTCACCAAGTTTTTTCTGTATTCATAATTCGAAATAACTCCTAGCTCTTCTCAATATCGTAGGTTGATGTATATTATGTCCACGCCAAATCTTCCGTTCAAGATGAAGATACTGGAAATAATTCCATACATATTTATGCACCCCATTCCCACCCCATCATCTCAAATCATCATCGTATCAACTTCATTTCGTCGAAGTGCACCTTTGTTATTAATAATAACTCTTAGGAAGCAAGCCTACGCCCCTTCTTTTACTGACTGTAAAACACCAAGAGGAGTCGGTATGAAGCTTTTGTCTACTCATAATACACCGTTCCTCATCCTTCCCTCGGGGCGCTGGATCATTCATATCTTCCAGTACGTTTGCGAACAATAGGACCAAGATCTGGATTTGCATAAATTCATTTGTTTTGCCGTCGTAGTCTTGCCACCCTCGGAGTACTCTGTATGTGATTTTCGGCAAATTTAACATTAATTTAAGCGTTTACAGCATGAGGTATACGATAAGCGTATTTTCGGTGATGTTTATTTTAACTCATGACTAGATTATTCTACATATGATGAAAATAATTCGAGGATTAGCAGACTGTCTGAAATTAGATGTTGCAGAATGTGATTATTAGAAGATGTATTGTTGCAAATGCCCTACAAGTATTCATTTTAGATGGAAGGATCATTAATTCACAAGTTTTTCGGTATATAATAAAAATAAGAACTTCGAAAGTGACACACTTGATTGAACAAGTTGTTTGTCAACGTATTTTTATGCGATTCACATTTTATTATTATATTTTCTATAAAATGTTGTTTCAATGTATTTAATCAAAATAAATAGCCCCTATTATCACCACTGCATCCTATAAGTATGACCAATGTGGTATATTTTATTTTTTTGTCGGAAAAATGATAGTAAAAAAATATAACTCGAGTGAAACTGTCAGGGAACTGTCTACACAAATGTTGTCAACGAAAACATAAACTATCAACGTTCCAGAGTGAATATTTAGTGCGTTTCGATGAACATCGGATTGGAAATAACATAGCGCGCTATCTATCTATCTATCTTTTTTTCGTGAAGTTCAGCATCGATTGAACAAACAGCTGGCGTATACGCTCCTTTATACAGAAAGTTAGTAGGATATCTGATATCTTTTTTATGAAGGAATTTCAGCAGCCATTTTTGTTGAATTTCGAGCTTTTTTATTACTGTATCATAGGTCATAGCCATAGCTTTGTAAATTATTGTTAGATGTTTTACGTCTAGAATAATTGACAGTTCTTTAAATTTGGATATTAATCCTCTACAACTATCTACCTGTTTTCTCGGTATTCATAATTTAAGTTTATATATTGTATGTATTCGAGAACTTGTCATTAGTCTGCACGTAGCATTTGAAAAAGGTGAATCTCATCGAAACGTACGTCATGCAGTATTCTTTTCAATATATGTGTAAATCAGTTTAACAATTGTTTTATTATGTGGCCTCATCAATTATTAATAATAATTATTATTATTATTACTCAATCATTGAAACTAGTAATATTTAATACTTTCATCGAGCCAGTTTGAAATTTAAAACGCTAGGAAATATCCCTACCGCGTACGTCTAGCACGCGGAGGGCTTAACTCAGTGTTCAGAATAAAAAGACAATGGGGCACATGCCATGAATTATCATTTCCCCTTTGTAAAACTGGCTCGAAACTGCAGTAATAGGATCAGCTTGAATTTATTACCAAATGTTAAATAACTTTAGTTTTATTGGGGACAACTTTGTATTCTAGGCTGGCCTCTGTAGGAGATTAGAATGCAATCATTGAATGACAAGTTCGAGAGCGAAGTTTCATAGGGGACTGAATAACCAGTTACAGAGAAATTAATGATTGGGTACAAATCCCTTGAACTTTTTGCTCCGATTCGAAAGTTTTTTATGTCCATTCAGCTATTAAATATATCCTATTCACCAAAAAATTCATTCTAAATATACAAAATAAATTCATTCTCTTTTCGTTAGTCATAAAACTTCGGCCAACGTTATGCATTTTAAGAAACGCCCTTAAAAACATCGGGGAACACTCCACATGAAAAGCGAAATTGAGAAATACAGTCATTGTTGTCGCTTCCTTCGACTAAGTAACACGTAGAATGCAGTATATTCCAACCCAATGCATTTGGGAACACTTGTACTTATTTTCAAAACTCAAAAAACTAATGTACTTTCGGACTAACTTCACAGTGATTGTAAGAAAAATTTTTTATAGTTCCTTGCTATATAAACTGTTAATTTTTGTACTATTTTGGCCCTGAAGAAGAAAATAAACATTTTCGAAAGATTGGAAAAACTAAAGAGGTAACTGGTTTTCCTGCCCTAGACTGCAATCCAAATTAAACACTGAAAATATATATATATATATATATATATATATATATATATATATATATATATATATATATATATATATATATATATATATATATATATATATATATATATATATATATATATATATATAGGAATGAAGAAGTTTCTTGCGGTGAAAAGTATAAATGACAAAAAAAAACACAATTATCGGTATAGCCCGCAATTCAATTGGAAGCAGCCGTTGACACGTGTTTCGAGCTTATTGGCTCTCCTCAGAACGGCGTAGCCAAGTTCAAGGTGTACGAACCTGGAGATGGAATCCACAACAAAAGAACACACCTGCAAAGGAAGTCCCCACTACTAGGCTTCCACGTGAACTCTCCGGGTTTGGAGATTTGGTCAACGTATCGCCAATGTGGCGACTATTTATCCTTTACGGAGTCTTCAACCGACTAAGTAAATAAGGAATGAAGAAGTTTCTTGCGGTGAAAAGTATAAATGACAAAAAAACACAATTATCGGTATAGCCCGCAACTCAATTGGAAGCAGCCGTTGACACGTGTTTCGAGCTTATTGGCTCTCCTCAGAACGGCGCGGCGTAGCCAAGTTCAAGGTGTACGAACCTGGAGATGGAATCCACAACAAAAGAACACACCTGCAAAGGAAGTCCCCACTACTAGGCTTCCACGTGAAGCCTAGTAGTATATATATATATATATATATATATATATATATATATATATATATATATATCGCATCCACTTGATATAAGAATAATTCACCTTTCATAAAAACTGATACTATTTTTAAGATATTTAAGAGTTAGTTAATACAATGTTTTTAAGATAATGAGATAGGTATGTTGATCCAAAATGTTTGGCATTTCAAAAGAATTAAGTTAATTGGTAGCATCCTCCTGTGACAGTCTTCGAAAGCCTCGACTTCCTTCATTTTAAAAAACATTGATCCAAATATTTCAATGGAAATTCCTCGAAAAGTTCCTGGAACGTTTGGTATCAAATGAAGTGTGCTTCAGGAAATTCATTTCCACTTTCGTTTTGTCTGGGGTGTACTTCTTGATCGTATTGTCACTGAACATGCGATGGAAAAGATATTAAGATCTACCCCCTTACTAGCGTATGGGGTGGACATGCAAGAAGTTTCTAGATTAGATACCACCCAGGTCTTACTAACAGTTTTCCTTTGTGAATTCCACAAAATGTTTCGATATATTCGACATACATTCCTGGTTACTGACTCATTGATTTGAGTTTAATAAAACTAATTTAAAAAAGTAACATTATTATAATAATATTAATTATATTTATTCAGATGAAGCTATACAAAAAACCTTTCTCATTATTCAAATAATCATTTTTAGTTCACGGTTAAATATATTAATAGCAGTACTAATTCTCAAGATACTTGATAAATGAGAGGTAATAAGATATACTTGTCTAAAAATCAATAACTGAACAATTCTATGTCAATTTTATGAGACCAAAATTCATAGCGAAAGAATAAAAAGTTAAAGACAAATTCAAATGACATATTATCTCATGCTTTTGTAAGAACAAAACTTATTACATTCAGTAATGTAGCCTCTGTACATAAGAAATCGCAATGAATATAAATACCTACTGATGTTTTCGGCAAACACTTTATGAAGTTTTTATTGTAAAATTAAAAACAATAAGCTTCTTTCTGCAATGCTGAGATGCTTCCGCAAAGGAGTTAGTGACATTTCAGAGCATTTCATCAAACGTAGACATTCATTAGACATTAATTAAGATCATAGCCTAACTGTACTTACGTAAGTAAAGTTTATTTATGAAACAAGCTGAATATTTATTAAGTAAGTAGAGCTAGGTTAGTGTTCAGATTGTTTCATAGATATCATTTACATAAGGATGTTCTATATCCTGCACGAAGGATTTCGTCCTTCGTGCCAATTGGACCAATTTAAGTCGATTGAATTGAAATGTTTGCTTATCTGAAATAGAAAAAGTTCTTCAAATTTCCAACTAAATCACTCATTTTCCTACTTCTTATATACTAAATTCGGTGACGTGATAAAAGAAGTATTGCCTGTTACTGATTTGAAATAATTAACCACAATTTTGGTTCTCTATTTCAACCATAGAAAATTCATATTTGATATTGATTGAATTGTTTCCCAGTGAAAAAATTCTTATACGTTTATTCGCTTTATATATGTGACAAATATATCAATTCTTCATTCGACTAGTTTCGCCTTTTAAGTCATTAAAATGAGTGATTTAGTTGGAAATTTGAAGAACTTTTTCGATTTCAGATAAGCAAACATTTCAATTCAATAGACTTCAATTGGTCCAATTTTCGTCCTTCGTGCAGGACATAGAAAATCCTTAGATAAATGGTATCTATGAAACAATCTGAACACTAACCTAGCTCTACTTACCGACGTAAGTGTATTCAGGTTGTTTCATAAATAAAGTTACGTAACTTTACTAACGTAAGTACAGTTAGGGTGTGATTTTAATTAATGTCAAATTAATGTCTACGTTTGATGAAATGCTCTGAAATGCCACTAACTCCTCTGCAGAAGCATCTCATAGAAAGAAGCTTATTATTTTTCGATTAACATCAGTACGTATTTATCTTTATTGCGATTTCTCATGCACAGAGGCTACATTACTGAATGTAATACAGCTTTGTTCTTACAAAAGCATGAGATAATATGTCATTTGAATTTGTCTTTAACTTTTTCTCCTTTCGCTATGAATTTTACTGGTCTCATAAAATTGATAGATAAATTGCCAAGATTGACGTACTTCATTCTGAATAAATGTTAACTGTAATAAAACACGTCTAAAAACCACTGAAAATACTGTTTTCTGTGGTTTTATATTGTGTTTTATTATATTCAAGATATGATTCATTATTAATCAAGATATTAAGACTAAATTGATTCGCGGCTTTTTTCTGTCAATTTTATTTCATATAAAATTGTGTATTCTTTAAATTTTCTTTATTCTTGTCATTACTTTCGATAAAACTGTGTACTTGTTTGTGACTTCAGATTTTAATATCCTTGTTTAATGCCCATATACATTCCTTAGCAAACGCCACGTCATTGCTTAATTGAGAATGACTTTTCTCAACATTACTAAGACATTCCATAGTTCTTTATTCCCCGAGCTAGTGGCATAGGAATTAGTCTAAATCCCCAGGGGATGAAGGGTCAGGTGAGGAAATGAAGTCGATGGTCTTCCATTCATTATACCCCCTTGGGAGGGATGGTTTCTGAAAGGGTGATTATTACCCTTGAATTATGAATGAGGCACTTGAGAGGCTTTTGATATCTAGATTTCGATCACTACAAGATTTCAAAGTTTTTATATCGATACATCTACTTTGATAAATAAAAGTACTTTGAGAATATGCTTTGGAACTCTGCATTATTACAGAATTTGGAATTATTTTGAGATGAAAGAGGGATTTATTGTCAACAATCATTGAATTTTCTTATAATAATATTCCACAGAAAATAAATTTCATAGAGAATTTTTAGTAATTATAGGTTTGCTAATATGCGGTGTTATCTTAACAGTGACAAGAGCTACTACGACACCTCTGCTACTGTGACAAATAACAGCGACTTCGTTGAGCAGTTAATTGCCCCTTACAAATGTGACAGGCGTACTCGATAACTAGATGTTGAAAGTTTTGAAATGTTTGACTTTTGTCTATTTCCATTTGTAAAATATTCGCATATCAAATACTAGCAAAAATTGAAATTAAATGAAATAATTTGGTTGATGCCGATTATTGACCAAATATCACGTGTTTTCTGGTCATTATTATAAATAATCATCTGACAGTTTCAACATATTTTTCAAATTGAATGGCAACTGAAATGTTACAGAAGTTTTTCAACTTATAACTCAATATGTGTATAAAGATATCATATTCTACAATAATTTGGGTAGTTAAGTTTGTTATTATCCAACAATTTGAAACTTAGATAAGAAAAATTAAAATTGACGGTCACGTACTTCAATAACAAGTAACTTTGCTTAGTTATCAGAGAGACTATGTTTTCTACAAGTTTTTTAACATTATATTGCGCGTTTGGATGCGGTAAGTCTAGTCCCTGATGTATTTTGAATATTACAATTTTTCAATTTTCATAAAGTAATATAGTCGTGTTTATAAAAATTTCATTAAGTTTGGAGACATTTCATTGCTATCAATCAATTCAGTAAGCCAAATAACTGATTTAACTTCTGTTATCAATAGCAAAATATCTTAATTTTATTTTTCCTATGTCCCAAAAAATTGAACAATTGGTTCGAGAATCTAGTTTAATAATTTTTTTGAACTATTCTGTAATCTTCATTAAAATCATAAATACACACAGACACTCGCATATATATATATATATATATATATATATATATATATATATATATATATATATATATATATATATATATATTTCGATATATATATATATATATATATATATATATATATATTTAAATATATTCAATGAGATACATCTTTGACTTCAGTATTCAATAATTTCGTCATTTTGTAGCAATGGCCTTATATTGTTATGAATGTAGTACCCCTGAGGAGTGCAAGAATCCGAAGAAAACTAAATGCAGCGATGAAGAAAAATTTTGTGAATCTTCCATCATGGGAAACGAAAGTGCTTATAAAAGATGCCGTTTACAAAGAGATGCTATATGCCTACAAGATTTCTCAGACAAAAGGCCAAACGCCAAACGCTGTTATTCTTGTAATACTGATTATTGTAATCTTGAGACAATTGATCCCACATTAAATTTGTTTCCGATTGGCTAATTATTCGAAATTTGTAAATTGATTTTTTTTTTAGATATAACTTCAAATAAATGTTATACAAAATACGCTTTTTCAACAAATCTTATCCTTTCGGTTTGGTTGCGTTTAAATTACGCTAAAACCCAATCATTTAACTGATAATACGAGCTTCAAGAATTGTCAAAAATAAAGTTTCTTCAGTTAGTAAAAAAGCTGAATAAATCGTATTGTTGCGATTTCTATGGAATTATTACAAGAAAAACTAGGAGATACATCGGTGCAACCTTAGAAAAATAAAAAATTAACGAGTTATCTAACCTTTTATATACTTAATTTAATATAGATTGGACGCAAAACACTTAGTTTAGTTTCACAGAATTATATTGATTGTTTTACCGTTTTTTCGGGGTGCTATCCCATTTTCAACAGTTAAACTGAACAATTATTCCCAAACTAACATTTTTATATAATATAATTATGTGATTTTGACAGGTTTCAGGTAGATAGTACATATAACGCCATCTTATAATTGTTTGTGTAATCAGTTCTGAACATAGACATTGCTCTATGACTCTAAAGTATTAACAAATTGTCTCCGCCAACAAACCTATATTCGGAGTTTGTTGGAAACAATTTGATTTGTTTCTGGAATGACAACCGATACACGTGATTTATTGTAAATGTCCGCCATTTCATTTCGCAGAATTTGTGAAATGCAAACACATCATAAAGAGAAATTGTCGAATAAGCACAAATAATACATTATTTTATGCGTACGAAATGCAATTATCTCCATAATAATACGGATGTTCTCGCTGTTTTCGTTCTTGATCGGTTTTATCGAAATAATTGTTCAAAATATATGCCAGCGAGAACACCATTTTACACGAACAGTTATTGAGAGATTTATTACCCGATTACAAAGCTAATTGTTCCCGGTTCTCATCAATAAATTTTATCTGTTTTAATAAATTGTTACTGGAAATATTCGGAATATAGCACCATTTTCATTTTATCAGAATTTGGTGTTAGGTGATTAAATTCAAGGATCAATGATCCCAATTGTCATAGGTACGTGATTAAAAGAAATCTCGACTTATAGAAACCAACACTTTCAAATTATGTAAGGTATAATGAATATAGATATCAACTAAAATATTTTTTACTATGTAGAACCAATGATAAGCCATAGCTGTATTGACAGAATTTTCTCGAAATGATTTTCGACAAATTTCATTTCGCAAAGATTTAGAACAAATAAGTAAACTATCTGAAATCTAGGTGTAACAATACAAAAGCTGGAAGAAACTAATCAGAATTTAATAACCAATAAGGAAAGGCTACAACGTTTTACTACATAATAAGAAATAAAGTAATATTTGATATTAGTTAGTTATATTTGAGTTATGTGGTGTATAACACCACATATAAACCAGTACTACTGCCTGGGAGATCTGAGAATTTGAATATCAGTGTAATACACTACAATTGTAAAAATTGAAACATATTGAAGTACGAAAAAATTTAACTAAGTGCAATTCGAGTTATGTAGAACAGTATTCTAAAATATGAAACACAGAAGAAAAAAGATAATTTAGCACAGTTGTACAACTTTATGTCAAAATTCAATTTTGTATTCAGTGGTTTAACCTAATCTCTTTCAAATTTTTGTTAAAGTATCATATTTGAATTTGGTTTCTTAATTTTGCACTAAAAACAGAAAACTACATCATGTCAGAGGAAAAAGTAAGAATACTTATGTAAATTAATAATCTGCAGTTCATTATAGATGTCATACGTAATGTGAATTAGACTCCATTTAATATAAATATTCAATTATATGTCTAGGAATTTTGACACTAATTTGATTATAGGAAGATGAGCAGCAAAGGTGTGCTCTAGAAATGTATACTCTTAAGGACGATGATTACTACTATAAAGAAGCGGAGAAATATGTGCGAGAACATGGTAGACTTCCCCCTCGTCCAGCATATTTGAAGGGAAGGTCCATTGGTTTGTGGCATTCTAAAATGGGGCGTTTGAAACGATCATTAGAAGCTAAAGGAATCGTCAAAAAAAATCCAGCAAAAACTGTTAGTATTGTTTTTGTGGCAACTTAAAACTAATTCATTTTGGTTGTTGTTATTATGAGGAGGATGTATTATGGTATCACATCGCAATCCTTGAAATTTGTAATCATAGTTGAAAGTTTTACAGTTTAACATAAAAAAATAGTTTTCACTCTTCAACCTATGTATTTAATGACTCAATTGTTATTTTAGGCATTTATTCGATTATTTTTATTAGGCATAAAAAAAATTCCAGGTTGTCTACCATGGTGGAAATGTGAAATTGTCCAACTCACAAAAAGATGACATCAAAAGTGTCCTTGAGACTTTACCAAAACATTGCAGTTCTTACAGTGAAATTAGTGATTCTCAATTCAAAAAAGATTTTCTACAAAATATTAATGGGAAACTGGAAGACCGTATTGATAATGTTATGGAATATGAAACAAATTCTCAGATTGATGAGGAATTATTCAATCACTTCCAATTGAAGTTTGAAAATCAAAAATATACACAGATGCTGAAGAAAAGAAATTCTCTACCATCTTCTAGAGTCAAAGAAAAAATAATACAAACTGTAAACTCTAATCAAGTCGTTCTGATTAGTGGGGAAACAGGATGTGGAAAAACAACACAGGTTCCTCAATTTATTTTGGACCATTTTATTGAAAATAAAAAAGGATCAATGTGCAAAATTGTCTGCACCCAACCAAGAAGAATAAGTACAATTTCTGTAGCGGAGAGAGTAGCAGCTGAAAGGGCAGAACAATTAGGACAAAGTACTGGATATCAAATTCGCTTAGAAAAGTAAGTGAGATGATTTTGATGCTATTCTTTGGTTGTAGCACAGTGAACAAAAACTTTGTGATGTGATTAGGCACTTCGATCAGAGAAAACTCAATGCAACTTGTTATAAATGATGATCACCTCATGATTCATAATGAAATCTTCATTTTTTAATGATCAATATCATTTAGAATGAAGCTATTAATTTTAATTAAGTAATTATAGTTTGGTGCAATTTTGTAACTAGTAATAAGCATGAAGTTTTATTTTATTATTTAGTTTTTATTTTTTGAAAAATAAAATAAAAAATAAAGAAGTTGAATGTGAAAGGTTATTTGAATTAAGTGTTTGGTGTCTCTTCAGAATAATCTTTTTTTTGTGAAAAATATTTGAAGTAATGAATTCATAATAGCATAATACAATAAGGAATACTAATAAATTGACTGAAAATAAATGCACAAAAATTGCCAGAAGCAGGAATAAATTTTTCTTCATTATCTCCAAAAAAATTCTTATAACTGTATGATATCTTCATGAGCTCATTGAAATCATAGCAATACCATTTCTGCAATGTTGAAATTTGTGATACTTAAATTTGTATAACATTTTTCTAATGTTTGTTCATTGTTGCTCTTCCTTTATTCTATTTATTCAGTGATTCATTTTCTGTTTTTAACTATTTTTCAGAGAACAGATTATACATATATTTGTCAACTAATAATCAAACAATTAAAAAGTAGAACATATTTTAACAGAGATATTTTTTGTATTTAAAAGAATTCTAAATTAAATTAAACTCTTGGCTTAATGTTTCACGATTATATTTAACAATATGAATTAGTCAACATGTTTTGAGCTTGAAACATGTTGTCTAATTCATGTTGTTAAATATAATTGTGGAACGTTAAGCCAAGAGTTTAATTTAATTTAATATTCAATTATGTTTCACCAAGAGTTAAGCGAGAATTCAATCTCAGTCATTAAAAGAATTCTATATAAATATATCAATTTCAGGAAATGTCCAAGAAGTAGAGGGTCATTGGTGTTTTGTACAACTGGAGTGGTATTAAGGCAAATGCAGACTGATCCTTGCTTATCAGAGTACTCGCACATAATTATAGATGAAATTCATGAGAGAAGCATAGAGACAGATTTTCTCATCACTCTCCTCAAACAGGTAATCACAAAACGAAAAGATCTGAGAGTTATACTAATGAGTGCCACATTAAACGCAGAAAGTTTCTCTTTATACTTTAGTAACTGTCCGCATTTAAATATACCTGGTTTCACTTACCATGTTGAGGAATATTTCTTGGAAGATGTATTGCAAAGAATTAAGTTCCAGTTTGAGGATACGTCTAAATTTAATAGAAGGGTTAGTGAAAAACAAATGGAATTTGACAGAATTATAAACCCTTACATCAAGAAACTTCAGATGGAAAACAAATATGATGTAGAAGTGCGCAAGCAAATTAGTAACATAAAGAGTGAAGAACTTAATACCCGATTAATTTTCAGCTTGTTAGTTGATATATGTTATAAGGTAAGAACATTTGGGTAATAAAGCGTAGTTAAAAGATACAAGTGATTGAATTTTGCATGAATTTTAATATTTCAAATTTAAATATCCACAAAATTCATTAATAATAATAATTTCTTTAACTAAAGTTATACAAAAAGTTTTCATATTTTTAAAATTCAATTTTGAATTACGTACATATCTCATTTGAAATATACTTTTTTAGTTTACGCTTAAATATCTTAATACCAGTACTAGTTCTCAAGATACTTGATATATTATTGAAAGCATCAAATTCATCATAGTATATGCTATATTTAGATTTAGAAAATTTACACCTTTGGGTATAAAATTTATCAATATTTCGAGTATTACTATATCCATCCACATCACCAACATATGTTTCGTTTTTTGTTACATTATATTGAATCATCTTTAATTTTAAATATGAATATATATGAAGCAAAGAGTATTTATTCTCTGTTTGAGAGACACTAGTTCCAAAGAGTTCAGCATAATTTTAACTGGGTATATCGTGTATATTATATTGCACATAAATTGCTATATGTTAACAGATTTTTTCCTATTCTTTTCAAAAAATTATTTTTTTTAGAACTTTTAGATAATTTGAAATCATCATGATCATTGAAACTCAATTTTTCATCTATCATAATACCTAAATATTTTAGTGTTTCTACACTCCCAAATTTCTGTTCATTAAGCTTTATAGATATATCATTATTAATCTTAAGGGTCTTTCTTGTACCCAAAACATTGAAATTAGATTTTGGCACATTTAGGGATAAGTTATTGCCACATAATCAATCATTAATTGCAGAATGGTCTCTATTGATTCACTCTGTCATATTCTTAATATCTTTGCCAAATATATAAAACCCAATGAAATGACTATAACTATTTCTCCTTTGTCTATAGCACTATACCATTCCTCACATATGCTCAATATTGCTGTCTCACAAGAACAGTTTCTTTTGAATCCTGATTGAAACTCAGAAAATTGTCCACATATTTATACATGTTTTTTCACTATTATGTCTAATGTTTTTTCATAAGATGACAGTAAATTTATAAGTCAAAATTGCTCTAGTTTAACAGTATTGCAAATTTTTGACACATGTATTATTAATCAACATTATGTGTCGGTGATGTGTTAACTAAATACCACTGATCGCAGTGCATTCTATAATCCTCCAAAATTTTAAAAGATACTTTTTTGTTGCAGGAAAGAGACCAGGGTGCAGTTCTTATCTTCCTTCCAGGTTTCACAGATATCTCTGAATTACATAAACTTATCAACACATCAGGTCATTTTTCTCAAGATAAATTTCTAATTATACCGCTACATTCTCAAATGCCTACATCTGAACAGAAGGAAGTCTTCAGTACACCACCCCCAGGTGTTAGAAAAATAATAATTGCCACCAGCATTGCAGAAACATCTATTACGATAGATGATGTAGTTTTTGTTATAGACTGTGGTAAGATTAAAATGAAAAATTATGATTTCGAATCAAACACAGAAACTTTAGAACCTGTATGGGTTTCCAAAGCGAATGCCAGTCAGAGGAAAGGTAGAGCTGGCAGAGTAAAGCCTGGGGTATGCTTCCATCTCATTAGCAGGGCGCGATATCAATTATTAGACTCCTATATGGCTCCAGAAATTTTACGAATGAGACTAGAAAACGTTTTACTCACTGCAAAGCTTTTACAATTAGGAAAAATAGAAGATTTCTTTTCTAGGCTAATGAACTCTCCTGATCCTAGTACTATTGCTAAATCATTGATCTATTGAAATGTCTAGAGGCCCTAGACGAAAATGAATCATTGACACCTCTTGGTTATCATTTAGCTAAATTACCAATGAATCCGCAAATTGGTAAAATGTTAATGTTTGGAACTCTGTTCAACTGTTTAGAACCAATTTTGAATATTGCTGTTACTCTAGATTATAAGGATGCCTTCCTTATACCTCTCGGAAAGGAAAAAGAATCGGACAGGAAAAGAAAGCAGTTTGCTGGATCATGTAAAAGCGATCACCTTTTAATGAACAAATTAGTTTATACGTTTGAAAGTATGAGGGAATCTCAAAGACGAAAATTTTGTTGGGAATATTTCTTAAGTTGGCAAACCATGACGCAGCTGGTTAAGTTGAAAAAGAATTTATGCAAAATTTATTCGAAATGAAATTTGTACCTAATACAGATCCCAAATGTGAAGAATGTAATTGTAATTCACGTAAAATTGATATAGTCAGAGCAGTAGTATGCGCGGGATTGTATCCAAATATCGTTAAAATTCGGTAAGTAATCTATTCTCATTTTGAAAAATAATCCACCACAATATTGATTTTTTTTTGCAGACCGCAGGTACCAAGATCAAGAAATATGAATATGCTAAATCTTCTTAACGGTAAAAAGGCAAAATTACATCCAAAGTCAGTCTTAAATGGACAATATATAAGAAATCCACTACTTGTTTACTATAAAATAGTTAAAAGTAGCAATATATATATCCATGATGCTACACCGGTGGATCCTTTCCATGTTATCTTTTTTGGAGACAATTTTCAAACAGTTTTCGATGGGAGAAAACAGTTCATTACAATCAATAATTCGCTCAAATTTTCATCAATAGGTAGTACTTCAAAAGTAATCAAAGAGCTCAGAGATAAGTTGAATAACTTTTTAGAATATAAAATATCCCATCCTAGTGTTGTCGACTTGAGGGAAGAAAATGAGGAAACTCTATTATTCAGGTAAATGTACTTAACGCATATTATAAGATATAATAAATGTATGAATAATTTTCAACGCGGGGAAAAATTTCAAACAAATGTAGACACTGTCGGCATATCCCGCAATTAGTCGCAGCCGTTGACACGTGTTTCGAGCTTATTGGCTCTCCTCAGAACGGCGTAGCCAAGTTCAAGTTGTACGAACCTGGTGATGGAAAAACAAGAACGAAATAGACTCTCCACTGAAGGAAGTCGACACATTTCAGGCTACTGCGTTTTTACTCTCTGGGTTGGGAGATTTGAAAAAACTACTTATTTATCCTTCAAGGATGCCGCTAGCCTAGGAATTCATACATTTTATAATTCCTCGGCTAGAAGCATCCTTGAAGGATAAATAGTCGTCTCACGGGCGAAGTAGTTTTTTCAAATCTCCCAACCCGGAGAGTAAAAACGCAGTAGCTTAAAATGTGTCGACTCCCTTCAGTGGAGAATCTGTTTCTTGTTTTTCCATCTTATTTTCCAATAGAGAAGTAGAATGAAGGGGGTAAATGTATTCAACTGCCCTACGAGTATTATTCTCAATCAATGATTCTTTAAAATAATGTTGATGCTTGAACAAGAACAATAACATGTTGTAAATATACAGTCCATAAAACGTCAACACTCTTACCGACTTGAATTTCCTTCTGCAAGATTCCCTGAAATCAAGGTTGAAAATCAACCTCATAGCCGATTTTTGAGCTCGAAAAATCGATTTGGAAAATGAAGAGTTTACCCAAATAATTATCCCATAAGACTGAAAATTCGAAAAATTAACAGTAAGAACATCGAAATGAACCTGACACTTCAGTACAAAAAGAGTGTATAAGACAGAGTTCAGCCTTTTTACCACATTATCCACATGAACACCTCACATTAAGTGAGAGTGAATGTGAATCCCAAGAATCTTAGCAGAGGCATTAATTTTTATATCACAGTCATTCAAAAGTAAATTACCAGGGAGATTTATTTTAGATTTATCATGTTTAAAGATCACGCATTCTGTCTTCCCGGCGTTGAGAACCAATTCATTCCCTGAGCACCATTTCTCGAAATTATTCATCGCAAGTTCAGCATAATCAGGAATATCAGCTACGTCAGATGACGAGAATATCAAATTTGTATCGTCAGCATACAGAACAGACAAAAGTCGCCCGTTGAGAATGCCGGGAAATACATCAGAAACATCATTAAAATAAATAACGAAATGTAACGGCCCCAATATACTTCCCTGAGGAACCCCCGACTTGAGAATACGTTTCGTTGAGTAACAGGTGGATACATTGTTGTGTTAACAGACCATTTGATATCTATTCTCAAGATAACTTTTCATTAACCTCAGCTGATTATCCCTTATACCACCGAGCTCCAGTTTACGACAAAGCTTGAAATGGATGACAAGGTCGAAAGCCTTCGATAAATCAAGCAGGAGAGCGGTAGAGATTTCGTTCCTCTCAAGAGACATGATGATCTCGTGGGTAATCTCAAAAATTGCAGTGTTTGTACTTTTGTCCCTAGTAAATCCGTGTTGATACCTCGATAAAATTTTGAACTTTCTGAAGAAATTTAAGACAGTTTGCCAATAGCTTCGCAAAGATTTTTGAAAATGCTGGAAGAATACTCATCGGGCGATAGTTCTCTCTCTCTCTCTCTCTCTCTCTATATATATATATATATATATATATATATATATATATATATATATATATATATATATATATATATATATATATATATATAAAATGAAATTTTTTTTCGTGCTTTTGGCACTGAATGAAATACTCAAGAAATATTTATATATATATATATATATATATATATATATATATATATATATATATATATATATATATATATATATATATATGTACAGGATATCCATACAATGTGGAAAAATTTAGTAAATTTCAATCGTTCTACTTTGTTATGATCTCTAATATATATGTTGAATTTCATTAAATATCACGTTTATGGTTGACACTGTGTACTCTAGTTTGAAGTTTTCTCAAGTTATTATTGATGAGGCCCATACTTATATCCATAGATATCCATAATGAAATGCTAAATAACAAATAAATTTTTATTTAGCATTTGATAAAGAAGTAGTACTTCGAAACGCGTCCTGCGTATTTTTATTAAATTATAAGAAAATTCTAAATATTGTTTCATTATTTTCTCAAGTCATAAAAAACGTTAAAAAATACATAACTATAAATCTAACTGTCCTCTTTTTACAGAACGATAATAGAAATACTAGAAAAGGAAGTCGTGCATTGTGAAATAGATAGTTCAGGAAATTAGTTTGAAGAATATTGAGAAATCAAGGTTTGAAATGAAAGTTGTATATTGAGGATCACTTTTTTATTTCAAAATGAAGACATGAGCTTTCTTTATTTCTGTTTCTTTATTTTGTTTTTCAATCTCTAAAGTTTTATTTATTTGTTGCAAGTATGTAGTAGTAGTCACTATGTTCATTAATAAATTAATTGATTTACATCTAGCTGAAATGTAAACTGGTGGTGTCGAAAATTATGTAAAAAATGCTACAAATGTTATGAAAGCTCTCTTTATTTCTGAAATGATGGATAATTTCACAGATTGTAAAGGAAAAAAGAATACTAGCATACCCTAATTGTAGTAAATTAATGTCGTTCTTTATGGATTGAAAGACATTTTTTTATGTCTAGGAACTTATCCAAATTTAATATAGAAAATATTAAAATTAATTTGATAAGAAATTAATTTATTATTTATATTTTTGTTTACAACTGTTATTAATTTGATTGTTATTGAGTGTATCAAACAAGTTTTGTGGAATATGAAAGTTTTGCAATATACTTTTTGACATAACTGTGTTCAAAAAATTTTTCATTGTGTTCCCAATTTATCAAATTCTCTTTCACTATTCTTTTACTTGCTTTGATAAAGTGTAAAAATTTATATTTTATGTCTGTAGTATTCAAAAGACATTCACAGATTAATTAAATTAAACGAGTGTCCACTTTTATAAATGAGTATTTCTTTTGTGAAATGTGAATAGTTTACCTGAAAAAATCGAATTATTATTCGCAATTTAAAATACTTCAATAAGTAGGTAATCGACGAAAATTATTTCTCAAATTAGGTTGACTAATTGAATCAAAATACATAAAGTGGGTTTATCGATATAACTTCAAAACTTTTACTGTTAGCAAAGTATTAAAGTATCTCAGATTTCACTCTTGAGCGAGTATAATTGACTTGTGCGGATTCTCAAATATGAAGGAAATAAAAGTATACGTAGTTTATTACCATATCCACGGCCACCTACAATACAGGCCATGAAATGAACATCTGTTAAAAGTAGATAGTGGTCCAACACCCCGCTATTAGTTGACCCTGGTATACTAATGCAAATAGGGCGTTTCCCAAAACATTAGCAGTTTAAAGTTAAATAATTTGAGCTTTTGGTATGAATTCTACATTTTTCAATTGTGTACAGTGTAATACAAGTGTTGATGTTGATAATTTGTTGAAATCTCAACATCATACTATAAAAAACAAAGCGCTTAGTTTGTTTACAAATTTCAGTGAAACGAAATCAATTTTGTGTTGTTTAAGACTTTCGTAGTTTGAAGTTGAATATTTTACGATTTCAGTTCTAATCTTCTATTCATCAATTTTCTATAGTGTTATTTAGGTACTAGTGTTGATAATTTGTGAATAACATAACATCGAATTATAAAAACGAAATGTTTTGTGTGAACCGATTTAATCGAATCGAATTTGTGTTGTATGATTCAGTAAGTTTCAAGCTTGGAATAGGTGAGTTTCTAGTAAGAATATTTTCTTAAAATGACGAAAACTAGTTGCCTTGGTGTCTCAAATAGAAAATTTGTTTTATAAGATAATTTTCATTAATTTTTAAACTAGAGTTAATAAAATAAACGAATGTATGATATTTTTAAGCATCATCTTCCTGAATATACTTCTTTAATTTATTTAAATATAAGATTGTTTCAAATCCATCGTTCGAAAAATAAAGGTTATGCAAAGTACATTTACGAGTTGAGAGGTGTAATCGGATATACTCGGAAACCGGTCGATGAAATTCGGTTTATATCCCCGAAGCAGAGTGATACATTTGACAAATGAATAATAATCGTATGCTTGAAATTTTAAGAATTCAGATTTTATTCAACTGAATAATCGCCGTGTGGGGAAGAGAGCAGTGTTGCCGTTTATAATTGTGGTGAATATGAGTATAACTGCAACAGCGTAATAATTGATATAAGTAGATAGACTTTCAGTACAGTCTCTCAAATAACGACAAGGCGAAATTTTCTTTGTAGACATTTGTGACATACACTGTCGATGAAACGATGTCGATGCTTCTTTGAGAAATTATGTTGATGAATTTTTACTTGTTCTCCAATTACAGACCAACAATTAATAGAAATTTACCGTAGAAAATATATTTTTTCATCAGTAACTTGAAAAGTGCACTATACACGTTGAATATGATTGCATTAATAGTATAGTTATTTCAATTCAGATTATTATTGAAGGGGTAAGTTAAGATAAAGGCGGGAAGTTATTTTCTTTTTGAATATTTTTACAGTTTAATACAAGCTAACAGGTACAATCGGATATACTCGGAACTGGTCGATTAAATTCGGTTCAGATTTGACAAACAATAAATAATATTGGAATTGCTGATGTTTTTAAAAATTCGCATTTTCTCTGAACTGAATAATCGTTGCGCGGAAAAATAATGAAATGAAGTATAAATTGAATAAAGTTACATTGTATATTTCATTTGTATTATTATATTACCAACATTTAAATGAATTTGCGTTGAATAAACAATCCAAATTATCCGGCACTACTCTTTCAAATTTTCAAACTAATCAGAAGTTATTATGTAAAAATTGTTCATTTACTATTTTTATTCACTTGGCTTAAGTTTCACCACAAATATTGAAAACTCTACATATGTTTCGGGTGGTTAACCCATTGTCAAGAGTATACAATGTATACTCTTGAATGTAGTAACATTGTATACTCTTGAAAATGGGTTAACCACACGAAACATATGTAGAATTTTTAATATATTTAGTGAAACTTAAGCCAAGTGTGTTAATTTTAATTCATTGTTTTTAACATAACGTTTTTTAACATAACCAAGAGATAATCGAAGCCTCCGTGTGATTTATGAAATAAGTACACTGCATTATCAGCTTTATCGGCTGATATGTTGATCATTATTTTGATTCCGTTCCTAATTTTTATGTTTGAAATGAAATTTTCCGAGAAGGCGTTTCTTTTCAGAGGTAAAATCTTATAGAAAATCCTCAGTATTCCTTTCGTTTTTAACATCTATCAGAAAATTGCAAATTTGCACTAAATTTTCTATAAGAATAGCAAGTAAATCACCGTTTTCATTTCCCTATCAATTTGTCCATTTCAAACAAACGAATAGTTCCGACTGGTGCCGATCGCTTTCTCCCGATCGGATCGCTTCTTGATGAATCATTTCATTTCGTTTTTAATTCTCAATTCAAAACAATTCAAAACAGTTCAAATGTGATATTTTGTTCTTTTGTGGCGTTGACAGATTTCCACCTAAACTCTGTGAATTGACTGCAAATATTCAATTTTGACGTTTATGAACTGACTTTTTTCAATGTTTACTAATAGAATTTTCACATTAACGGCAACATTGAACGCTGGGATTTGGTAGCTCGTTTATATAAGATGAATAATTGTAGAATATGAACAACGGACAGTCTGTTCTCTTTCTAGAAATTTCAATGTGAATAATTTCATAAATTACTAAAGATAATTGAAAATTTCAGTGATTACTTTATGCAATAAGAATGAGATAAATGTTGAACTTATAAGTTAGGATAGTACAAATAGAAACATTTATTTCTATATAACCTCAAAAGAAGTGATAAACAAGAACAAAATTCAGGCTTTTCCGTTGCCTTAGTACAGTGGTAGCTCACGAATTTTATAGATAAAAATGAGAAATTATTCAAAGAAGAGATGCAAGGTAGATATCGATTGATATATGACTTGAAGGCAATCGCTTTTAAAAATTGCTAACATCCAAAGTTGGGTATTCATTCGTTCCGATGAATCAGTAAAAATCAGCTCTGTAAGTTTTATGAAATGTCTTAAAAATTTTCCTTTTCTAGTTTTCATGTTTTCGACTTGTATTTTTAAACGAATTGAAATTTTCTGAGAAGGCGTTCATTTTTAGAGGTAGAATCTTATAGAAAATCTTCAGAATTCCTTTCGTTTTTAATATCACTCAGAAAATTGCAAATTTGCACTAAATTTTCTATAAGAATAGCAAATAAATACATGTTTTCAGTTCCTTATCAATTTGTCAATTTCAAACTATCGAATAGTTCCGACCTGTGCCGATCGCTTTCTCCCGTTCGGCTCGCTTCTTGAATCATTTCATTTCGTTTAATTCCTTTAATTCTCACAATTCAAAACAGCTCGAGTGTGATATTTTGTTCTTTTGTCACGTTGACAGATTTCCACCTAAACTCTCTGAATTGACTGAAAATATTCAATTTTGACGTTTATGAACTATCTTTTTTCAATGTTTACTAATTGAATTTTACCATTAACGGCAACATTGAACGCTAAGGGATTTAGTAGCTTGAATTGTAGAATATGGACAACGGACAATCTTTTCTCTTTCTAGCAATTTCAATGTGAAACTATGTGAATAACTTCATAAATTACTAAAGATAATTGAAAAGATCAGTGATAACTTTATGCTAGAAGAATGAGATAAAATGTTGATCTCATATGTTAGGATAGTACAAATAGAAAATTTATTTCTGTATAACCTCAAAAGAAGTGAGAAACAAAAAGGAAATTCAGGCTTTTCTTTTGCCACATTACATCAGTTGCTCACGAATTTTATAGATACAGATAAGAAATTATTCAATAAGGAGATATAAAGTAGATATTAATTGATATATGTTTTGAAGGCAATCTGTTTCAAAAACTGGTAACTTCAAAAGTTGAATATTCACTAATTATACACAATGATTGAGTAAGGATTAGCTTTTTAAGTTTCCTGAAATGTCTCAGACCTTTCCTAAAATTGTATTTTCATTTTGCCTTAGTAACACTGATTTTTTATTTTATTCAAACTGTTTTGTAAAAACATTTGGTATTTCACAAATATTTTTAATAGTGTAAATGTCAGAGAAAAGATGAATTATATTAAAATTGAATCTAAAATTCGTACAAACTCTTTTAAGTTAATGAATGTACCGACATGTTGAAATTCGTAGTGAATCGTTTGAAAATGAATATGGCAACTTTCCAGCGTCTGTCCGACGGATTCAATCTGCAAGGAAATTCAGACACAAAAACACATCTGTAAGGTTAACACAATATCGATATGCCGCTTCATAATCAATAACAAAATACCTATTTCTATTTGACGTTAATAATCTAATAAATGAAATTACAATTTGAGCTCTTCAACATTAAAAACCTAGGAAATTCTTCAGAATACAGACAGCTTGTTCTGAGTCTGCGCACTAAACTGATAATTCAAATGATGAGTTTCGTCAAATAAACCTTGCTATGGGACGATTCCCAAATATTAGAAATTTATATTATTTCGCTCGAAAGAACAAAAGCTCTGATATGAAACAACGTTGCCATTTAGCGGATGAAATACGTAAACGATGTTTCAGAGTTACTGTATAAATAAAACACTGTAATTGATCTTCAACTTGGTATTAAATCGCTCTACTCATTTCGTTACTTGTACAAACTTCGCGCTGTAAATGAAACCATAACCCTTCATTTTGATAAATATATTATTTCACTTATAAAGTGGGAAGTATTATTGTGATACAACAAAGAAGTACAATAGATAAAATTACATGCTATATTTCATATGTATGATTGATTATGTTATCAATATTTGAATGAATTTGCATTGAAAAAATTAATTAAATTACCCTGCACTACTCTTAACAATTTTTATTGATTTTTAAAATAGAGTTATGAAAAAATTACTTTGTCGGTTTATTCTATTACATTTTAGCGAAAATAAGTGAATGTATGATATTTTTAAGCATCGTCTTCTTAAATATTCTCCTTTAATTTATTTAAATACAAGATTGTATCAAATACATAGTTCGAAAAATAAAGGTTATGCAAAGTACAAGTATTGTATGTACATTTAAGATTTAAATTTAAGAGCTGAGAGGTACAATCGGATATACTCGGAACCGGTCGATGAAATTCGGTTTATATCCCCGAAGCAGAATCACAGAATGATACATTTGACAAATGAATAATAATCATATGTTTGAAATTTTTAAGAATTCAGATTTTATTAAAACTGAATAGTCGCAGCGTGAGGAAAAGAACAGTGTTGCCATTTATAATTGTGGGGAATATGAGTATAACTGCAACAGCGTAAGAATTGATATAAGTAGATAGACTTTCAGTACAGTCTCTCAAATAACGACAAGGCGAAATTTTCTTTGTAGACATTTGTGACATACACTGTCGATGAAACGATGTCAATGCTTCTTGGAGAAATTATGTTGATAGCATAGTTATTTCAATTCACGTTATTATGAAAGAGGTAATATAAAGGCGGGAAGTTATTTTCTTTTTGAATATTTTTATAATTTAATGCAAGCTAATGGGTACAATCGGATATACTCGGAACCGGTGGGTGAAATTCGGTTTATATACCCGAAGCAGAGTGATATGTTTCACAAACAATAAATAATATTGGAATTGCTAATGTTTTTAAGAATTCGCATTTTCTCTGAACTGAATAATCGATGCGCGGGAAAATAATGAAATGAAGTATAAATTGAATAAAGTTACATTGTATATTTCATTTGTATTATTATATTAAAATGAATAACCAACCAAAATTATCCGGCACTACTCTTTCAAATGTCAAACTAATCAGAAGTTATTGAGAAAAAATTATTCAGTTACTATTTTTATTCACTTGGCTTAAGTTTCACCACATTTATTGAAAACTCTACATATGTATAGAATATAGAATAATATCGCAGATATTATCGAATAATATAGAAAAGAGTATACAATGTAAACTCTTGAATGTAGTAACATTTTATACTCTTAAAAATGGGTTTACCACCCGAAACATATGTAGAGTTTTTAATATATTTAGTGAAACTTAAGCCATGTATGTTAATTTTAATTAATTGTTTTTAACATAATGTTTCACCAAGAGATAATCGAAACCTCCGTGTGATTTATTGAATAAGTTCACTGCATTATCAGCTATATCGGCTTATATGTTGAAAATTATTTTGGTTCCGTTCTCTAATTTTTATGTTTGAAATTAAATTATCTGAGTTTTCAAAGGCTTCATTCAATTTCTCACAACGTTCCTTCAATGATGGTTCTTTCAGCTGGATATTCTCTTTGAGCGTGGACTGTTTTTGATAAGTAGGGGTAAATAAAGAAAAATACTTGGCACTGCATTTAAATTTTTAAGAGTTTAACTTGAGCAGATATTGCCTTCCATTGATCAATCCAGCAAACGAAGAATACCTTCTCTAGTAAGTGCACCCTCTGGAAAATGTTTGGCACAAACTACAGAATATTTTTTGGGGGTCCATGATGTCCTAGGAATATTTTTGAGCCATTGATTTATTAGATTTCTATCCTATGGAAAACGAAACACAGAAACTGGTCGTTCGCCGGCCTCGAAGTAAGTTTTGTAGTTCGACTTGCATCCAGGCACACAGCAATCACTTGGCATGTTAATTTTTGTGCTGATATCAAGAACAAGACCTATAAGAGATTAGTTCCAAATAACTACTAAATCTAACAAAGGGTAAGTAACTCTACTAATCACAAAAAAGAACAATTCTAGCAAATAATGCTTTTGTTAATGTCTGAACTACTCAGTCAAAACATCAGTTATCGGTAGATATTTACATACAAATTTCAATGGTATTCGTTAGTCTGTTTCTGAAAAAAACATAGTAGCACTTTCTACACACTATACATCACATAATAGCACAACTAAAACGCGGATTTTTGTTTTTACACAATTATGAGATGATAAAAGTTGGGTATTATTTCTACCTCTCCAGGTATAACAAAAAAAAAAAACAACTTAAAACACAACAGATATTCCTGTTTATATTAGATATTTGCGGGAAATTTCTGTTGCTTGTTCTTCACAACTTCAAACAATAGCACTTTTCACAAATTATTTTTGGATTTGAATGTTACTTCTCCTGTTAAATAGCGATTTATTCAGCAGCAATGAGCAGAAACCATTACAACGCTATTACAGCATCTCTATTTGTGGGTCTTACTTGGATGTTGCCAGATTTCCTAGTTCATGGCTTGTAAGTACAGTTAGGCTGTGAGAGAAGTTAATATTAGTGAAGAGAGCAGAAATATTATTCTATGATGTATCTTCTTCTTCAATCGTGTAGTTATTAAATGTAGTTCATTCACAGCCTAACTCTAAGTAAGTAGAGTTATTCTGTGACACGACCACCTTTACTACAAGCCATGAAATGAATATCTGATATATGTCATAGGGTTGCCTAATATTGCCGCCATTTCTTGTAGTGCTATACTAAAGCAAACAGGACGCTTCCCAAAACTTTCGCAGTTTGAAGTTAAATAATTTGAGCTTTTGGTATAAATTCTACATTTTTCAATAGTGTACAGTGTATTACAAGTGCTGATGTTGATAATTTGTTGAAATATCAACATCAAACACTAAAAAACGAAGTACTTAGTTTGTTTACAAATTTCAGTGAAACGAAATCAATTTTGTGTTGTTCAAGACTTTCGTAGTTTGAAGTTGAATATTTTACGATTTCAGTTATAATCTTCTATTCATCAATTTTCTATAGTGTTATTTACGTGCTAGTGTTGATAGTTTGTGGATAACATAACATCAAATTATAAAAACGAAGGTTTTTTTGTGTACCGATTTAATCGAATCGAATTTGTGTTGTGTTTTGAGTAGGGATTACTTACAAATAATTTGTTTGTGAAATATAGTGTAGAGGATAGGTATTCTATAGGTGATTCAGTAAGCTTCATACTTGGGATAGGTGAGTTTATTAATAGTAATAAGTATATTTTTTAACCTATTTATTACCGATAACCATCGAATAAGATCGCTATTCACAAATCTACCTAACAATAACACATTCTTTCAAAACCCAAACTTTCCTCAAAACGGAATTTCTGGAAGCTATGATTTTATTTATTATTGATAATATTTTAATTATTTGCAACGGGGAGGACTGAATATACCTACAGATTTAATCAAAAAATGTCTTATTCCACATGTGTTCCATATTTAAAAAAATTATTACTGGTATTTCTCTTGAACGGGCCTTTTTGTATAATATACACCAGAAAGCAATTTTGTGTAATCTCACTATTTTAAGCATGTCATTGGATGAGTCCTTGAGTGTTTTTTATTGTTGCTGTTTATGTGGTGAAGTCAATAAAAATATTCTGAACATGCTGTTCCATTTTTTCGAATATCTTATTGAATGATTAGACAAAAAAAAATGAAGCCGGATACGAGAAAACTGAATCAAAAAATAAACGAAGAAAGCTCAATACTTTCATAAAGTAGTTTGTTGGTTGCGCTAATCAGAAATATAATGTTTATTTATACTTAGGTAAATAATTCAATTTGAGTAATTCCTACATTGTTTCTTTCAAGGTTCCTCTCAAATAATTCAATAAATTTGGTTAGGCAACTTTTCATTTAAATAAATCCCACTGACTAATAGAGGTATTTTTTACGCAGTGGGGCTTTATCAAAAACATCGTTGTTTTCTTGCAATTATAAATGTTTTACAGTTTTCTGTTATAGAAATATGTGCTCACAATACCCAATATAATATTCTATATATTATAAATACTAATAATATTCCTTGTTTGTTCGCAATATACAAAAATAGTTGAAATAATGCTTGAAAGCTTGGGAACATCCGACTAGGATAGTATACAACTGTACACAATTTGGCAACACCGAGGGACTACGTTCTTCATGGCCTGTAGTAAAGGTGGTCGTGGCTGTGAGTTCATTTATAACAATGTCAAACGATATTTCCGAACACTCTCGTAAAGAATAATATATTTTAATACAAAGTAATGTACATCACTTTATTATAAATGATTGGCGGTTTTACTCTCCACATAGTCGAATACACAAATTCCTCATTAAGGTAATACCCACAGAACATACCAAATTTAGGGTATGTTCTGTGGTAATACCTACTCTAGTATTAAATAAGTTGGCTACTCTTCTTCCGTATGCCAATTCGTCATAAATATAGCTCATCACCAGAAAAAACTACAAATAAGTAACTATCCAAAACTACCGCCTGTTTTCAAAAGAACGTCGAAGGTATAAGCTTAACGATACTGAAAATGTCCGCAATGAGTAATGATTGTGAACTAGATTTTTTGATGGTAAGAATTATTGTAGAAATTATAGTTTGAGATTACGATAATATAAAATAACCGCATTGTCATATCTTTATAAATTCAATTCTCTCAAAGGTTTACGAATTTATACTTTACTTGCAATGCACGATATGTAGTTAGATGAATTCGTTCAGGTTCTTTGTTGACTCGTTCATAACAAAAAGTTGTATTAATTCTGATTTTAAATTTTACTGTTTATTATGATTTATTAAATCAAGTGTTTCTCATTCATAATTAAATTTTATTATTATAAAGTAACAAAGTAATCCATCCAATAATATAAAATTAAATTATTGTATTGATCTTCATTAGATCAAAAGGTGTACCGATCAAACAAGATTATTAGTGACAAAACAGAGTATATTATATATATATTTTTTGAAATAATATGTTATTTCAAAAGTTAATTTTGAAATTGTGATATTTTAATTATTTTGATGACGATCAAAATTATGCATGAAAACCATTAGGACACTGATAGCATCGATGTAATTCCAGCGGAAGACATAATTGAATTTGCGAAATGAATAATTGTATCTACCAAAAATTCTTAACTGGAAGATAATTCATGTTAATTGGTGAAAGTGTTTTGAACTTCAAAATGTTCCATTCAGCTTATTCATAACTGAGAAATTATTGATAATTTGATATTTTTTTCTACATTCCATCAAGTTTTCAAAGTATATTGGTTTGTTCATTAAATATATGTAACTTATAAAATCTCAGTTCTTATAAAAAAAATTTCAGATGGGAAATCTGGATCTAAGCAAGTCATTGGAAACTCAGTTGAAAGCTGTTATTGACCGTTTGCCAAATTACCGTTTACCTAATTCCTATGATGAAATTGAAGACTCTCAGTTCAAAAGAGATTTTCTTCAAAATATCAATGGAAAATTGGAAGATCACATTCCAAGTCTCCGATGTATGGACAATCCATGCTTTGATAATGAATTATTTGATGATTTGCAGTCAAAGCATCAGAAACCAAGTTTTAAACAGATGCTAGCAATAAGAAGTTCCTTACCAGTTTTTAAAATGAGATCTACTATAATACTAATGGTACAGTCTAGTCAAGTCATGTTGATCAGTGGGGAAACGGGATGTGGGAAAACAACACAGGTTCCTCAGTTTATTTTAGACTATTTTATTTCAACTAGAAAAGGCTCCAGTTGTAAAATTATGTGCACCCAACCAAGAAGAATAAGTGCAATTTCTGTAGCTAAGAGAGTAGCAGCTGAAAGAGGGGAAATATTGGGACAGAGTACTGGATATAAAATTCGCTTAGAAGAGTAAGTGACATAATTACATTTTATTTTAATATCTCCATGTTCTGCATTCACAAATCAGAAAATAAAACACATTCTACAATTATTAAAACATGTTCTACAATTATTTAAACAAATTATTAATTATAAGTATCTAAGACAAGTATATTATAATTTAATCTTAAACTATATTCTCCATATTTCACTGAATTGGAATTACTTTGAAGTTACAAACTGAAATCATGTTTAGTTCATTAACTGCAATGTTTTTATTTAAAGTTATCGTTTTGATACAGTGTGAAATCAATGTATATCGTCCAAATGTCGGAGAGGTCTCTTATAAAGCTGTATTTATAATCAGGATCTCTTTAATAAATGTGTAAATGTAAATTAATACATTTATGAAATACCTCAAAGAAACATTTCTGATTTATTAAAAGAAGTTAAAAGAGAGGCTAATTCCCAATAGAACTTATCTATTGGGAATGAGCCTCTCAATGATGCAAGAAGTGCTAAAAATTTGGGAATAATCTTCGATTGCTGTCTTCATTTCGAGGCATGTGGGTTTGTTGATAAGAAAATCATATTTGGTTCTTAGACAACTTCACAGATCCCGACACTACTTAAGCTTGGCTCTGAGAAAAAACTCTGTGAAAGCCTTGTTTTGTCGATTTTGAATTATGGTTTGATCCTCTACTCACTTACTAGGAGTAGGTTGACAGCTAGACTTCGACTTTTTTCAATAAAGACAATTTATTATTATTATTATTAATTATATATAGTGATTGCACTTTGTTGGCAGTTGTGCTAGACAGCACGTTTGTACCAATTATTCTTCTATAATTTTAATCTGAAGCGATAAACATTAATTTACAAATTTTATCACAATATGAATTATCCCGATTTCAAACCTTACAGCTTTCACACTCCCTTCCAGGGTAACTTTCACATTATCATTTTTATTTCACTTCATAATATCTTCCAGGTATTATATATCAGAGGGATTAATTTCTGAGGGAACTCTTTCCAAATTTTCAGGCTCGTGGTGGCGGTCCCCATGACGGCAGGGCGTAAACGTCTTCGTGGCGTTGATTACTATTATGTCCCAGAAACACTTCTTGTTGTGGCAAGTAGCACCTAGTTCTGTAACTCCTTATAGAGATGTTCGCCTAGTACCAGTTCACTGACGTTTGGAGATTTCTTGGCATTATACTACTGGATTCTAAATATGGCACTGTATGCAGTCGGACTCATAGTTTTCGATATTTAGATAATTTATCGACATTCTTCTCAACCAGCTTGTCTGCATTTGGTATGCTCATCTCGATTTGTGGTTTTCCTCGTTTCTTTGTCAACCAGAACATTGAGGGGAATTGTTTGATCAGTCATTATTGATGTTATCTTCCTATTTATTCCTGAGTTCGTGATATCCCTCAGGTTCAGCTCATTGATCAGGTTATTCTCCGGAATGCAGGTGTAGTATGGCATATTTTCCTTCTGCATACGATATAGTTTCAGTGGTAGTTCTCGATGCACAATTTTTGCTGATGAGAATGTCATGTCTATCCTTTAATTCCGTAGGTGTAAATATTTGACATCTGCCTGCTGTGTTATGTAGCTATGTCCAATGTTTGGCATCCGTATCAGCTTCCAAACTGTTGGGTTTTTAAATATGTATTTCAGGTAATTACAGGTTGGATCAATCTGGTCTTGGTTAGTCTACCTTCCATTTCGGTAAATATTCCGAACCAACCAGTAGTTCGACCTTTCTTTGTCGACATTTTTCTTTGGAATCAACTTCTTACATCTGTCGCTACATTACAGTTAACTACATTTACGTGTATTGTCTATCTTCTACATAGACGCTTATTCTTATTATCATTTTCCCCAATCCGTAGTTTGTTATATCAAAAAATAATGACTAGTTATAAAATTTATTTATTTATTTATGTATATACATATTATGAACATATATATATAAATACCTAGTGAACGGGAAACCCCCTTTTAACAAATATAGCACACATAATAAAGTTACAACCAACTTAAAAACGTATATAAATCTTACATATAGTGGTAAAGTAGCCGAAATACAATCTTACTTGAAAACAAATACAAATCTTATTTAAAATTTAAATTCATTACCCTACGTACTATCAATTTAAATTATCTTGATGAACCAGAGAAAAAGTCAATGTCATGGGATACCTGGTTGCTCAGCCACAGAATAAATTTGCAAAAAAGCTTAACACTATTAGATGAAAATATTCATCAAACCCTGAAGTATTACCAGATACTAATATTGGTTAATCTGATAATATATTTATTTCAGGGAATATCCAAGAGACAGAGCCTCGATAACATTTTGTACAACTGGAGTGATATTGAGAAAAATGCAAAGTGACCCATTCCTAACAGAGTATTCACATATAATTTTAGATGAAATTCACGAAAGAGGCATCGAGGCAGATTTTCTCATCACTCTTCTCAAACAGGTTATGAGGAAAAGAAAAGATCTGAGAATTATACTAATGAGTGCTACTTTAAACGCAAAAAGTTTCTGGTCATACTTTGGTAACTGTCCTCACTTGAACATAAATAGTAATACGTATTCTGTTGAAAAATATTTCTTAGAAGATGTGATAGAAAAAATTAAATTCGAATTTTTACCTGCTTCAAAAGTAGAATTGGAAGGACCTGCAGCTGAAAAACAAAAAGAATTTGATTCCATCATAAAGCCTTATATTGAAGAACTCCAAACGAATAACAAATATGATGAACAAGTGTACAAACAAATTAGTAATATAAATAGTGAAGAACTCAATATTCTATTAATATTCAACTTACTAGAATATATATGTTTCAAGGTAAGAACCACTTGGAATATGCTGTAGAAATATGTTGGTTTTGTTGCAATGTATGTGGATTATAATTGGGATAGTATGACTAAGAAGTACTTTACAACATAAATTATAAATTTTAGTTCAGAAAAGCTCAAAAAGAGGACTGTCAGCTTGTAACTGAAATATTTTGAAGATGAACTCATTTCTTTGAATATGTGAGTTTGATACTTCTAGAAAAACGCCCAATATTGTACTGCTTAGAAACAATGCCTTGGGAAATTGAATGGGAATACTTTTCTAGTACTATTTTCATTTTTGCATTCCTCAAAAGTAGTTCACAGTTTACAAAATAGTTCATTGTGTGTTAGCTCCTTTTTCTCTTTAGTGAAACTCTATATTTTATTTACATTGTAATGATATGCATTACTGCATGATATATGCATGATAACAGATAATTATATGCATCAATATAGGATGTTATTTGATTTTATCAAATCATCAGAGGAATAATTTCCTTTTCCATTCGAGCAATCAGGACATTTTGTTCCTATAGCTGATTTGGGATCTTGAGATGACAAGTAGCAGTAGTATTGGAATTAGAAAAAGTGATGTATCATTAGACGAGTATGGTCTTGTTTATGTCAAAATGAGTAAGAGAATACCCATTATCTCCATCTGGAAGTTTTTGTTGTAGGAAGTTGGAATGTAGACACTTTGACTGAGGAATTATACGAATATCTAAATTCTCATTGTATTTTGCGTTATTTCTTACAGGAGCAAGACCAAGGTGCAGTTCTTATTTTTCTTCCAGGTTATTCAGATATTTCTCAGTTATATAAAATGATTGTCTCATCTTGCAAGTTTCCTGAAAATAAATTTGCGATCATACCACTGCATTCTCTGATACCTACAGATGAACAGTTGAAAGTTTTCAATAGTCCTCCTCCAGGTGTTAGAAAAATAATAATATCTACTATTATTGCAGAAACTTCTATTACTATAAATGACGTTGTTTTTGTCATCGACTGTGGTAAGGTTAAAATCAAAAATTTCAATTTCAAATTGAATATAGAAACATTAGAATCTGTATGGATTTCCAAAGCTAATGCAAGTCAAAGAAAGGGTAGAGTTGGTAGAGTGAAGCCTGGAAAATGCTTTCATCTCATGACAAGAGCACGATACGAAACATTAGAGCCATATATGTGTCCAGAAATTTTACGATCAAGACTTGAAAACGTTTTACTCACTGCCAAAGTCTTACAATTGGGAAAAATAGGAGATTTTTTCCCCAGACTAATGGATGCACCTGATCCTGGTGCAATCGCTGTATCTTTGGATTTATTGAAGCGTCTGGAGGCCCTAGATGAAAATGAATCATTGACGCCTCTTGGTTATCATTTGGCCAAATTACCAATGAATCCTCAAATTGGGAAAATGTTACTATTTGGTGCAATTTTCAACTGTTTACAGCCAATTTTAAATATTGCTATAATTTTAGAATATAAGGATCCTTTTATTATACCCTTTCGAAAGGAGAATGAAGCAATATGGAAAAAACAAGAATTTGGTAGAAATTGTAAAAGTGATCACCTTTTCATGAACAAATTAGTTCTTAAATTTCAAAATTTGAACGAATTTAAGCGTGAACAATTTTGTTCCGAGTTTTTCTTAAATTTGCAAACTATGACACATATACTCAAGTTGAAAAGAGAGTTTATGCAACATTTGTACGAAATGGGGTTTGTACCTAATTTGAATCCCAAATGTATAGAATGCAATAGTAATTCATATAGATTAGATGTACTTAGGGCTATAATTTGTGCTGGTTTGTATCCAAATATTGTCTATATAGGGTAAGTTATTCTGAAATATAATTTGAATAATTCACGATGATCCGTACTTTGTTTCAGAAAACTTGAAAATAAGGTGGCTTTATTTCAACTTCTGAATGATGATCAAGTCAGCCTTCATCCAAAATCCGTCTTAATTGGAAAGTACATCAGAAATCCACTTCTTGTCTATTATAAACTAATTAAAAGTACCAATGTATTCATCCATGATGCCACACCGGTTGATTCACTGCATGTTCTCTTTTTTGGTGATAATTTTCAAATAGGCTCAGAGGGTGAACACCACTTCATAACAATCAGTAACACACTGAAATTCACATCCATAAAAAGTACTGCCGAAGTCATTAAAGAGCTCAGGGATAAATTGAATAAGTTTTTAGAATATAAAATATCCCATCCTAGTGTTGTGGACTTGAGAGAAGAAAATGAAGAAACTTTGCTACTCAGGTAAAAATATGTTCCTTGCTGGAGATTACTTTTCATTGATATAATGAAAAAAGTTCACACAAGCTCTATGATCTTTACATCCTCAATTATAATTGTAAAACACAATACAAATGAA
This sequence comes from Henosepilachna vigintioctopunctata, assembly GCA_030704895.1. Taxonomy (NCBI): domain Eukaryota; kingdom Metazoa; phylum Arthropoda; class Insecta; order Coleoptera; family Coccinellidae; genus Henosepilachna; species Henosepilachna vigintioctopunctata. The sequence continues at coordinate 5,379,645 of JARQZJ010000121.1, read as the reverse complement.
AAAAATTTGAAATTTCAATTTACTGACATTCCGTAAGACCATAGAGATTATAATCATAGAAACCTATCAACAAAAATTAACTTATTGTTTGACCACAGAGTAAGAATGTAATCATTCAAGTAGTAGAGTGTAATATTCAATTTAATGTGCATACTTGTAATGCATTTTTTTATAAAAAAAATTGTATGCACTTCTCCGAACTTCGAATGTGTCAAATTTCAAGTTCGCGCTATTTTCTAAAGAAGAGGGGGTACAAAGTTTTCGCTTCACATATTCATATATAGCTATAATATATATAATATACATCCAACAATATATATTCGATGTCAATTTTATTCAATATCTTTATTCATTGTAATATCTGGCAGCAAAAGTTGTCAATCACGGAAAATCATTTCTTTCAAAGTATTGACAAAGCTTTAATGCCTAATAAAATTTTTCTATTTTGATTACTATTTTGGTCTTGCTAAGAATGAAGGTATTTCTGATATAATGTTTTAATATATATATATATATATATATATATATATATATATATATATATATATATATATATATATCAGACAATTTAACGAACGTTTTCATTTTAATTATCGTCATTATTTTTGCAGAACAATAGTAGCGCTTCTAGATAAAAAGCAATAAACAAGAGATGCAACATGAGAAAATACTTCAGAAAGCAGAAGAGAATCCTGATGTATAGATTTTATATGTATATATTATAATCCCATAGAAATGATTGTATATAAGATATTTATTTTCATAATTATATTTTTACTATATTAACAAAAAGAAGCCTACTTTAGTTACAGACCTCTTAATCTTAATGTTCATTGCAATTAATACGTTCTCTATGAAAGATACTGAATTGTAATTTATTCAAATGAAATTTTTTCTGAAATTTATCAGATGAAGATGATAAATTATTTATCATCTGCATCTGATGAAGCCACTGTGTTGGCGAACCAATATTGTCATGTTTGACAGAATTTTAATGAAAATCAAAAACTACTTAGATTTATTTAAACTTTGTATTTAGATTTTCATCATGTATCGGCCCAATCGATTAGTGAGAAAATAACTTTATGTTAAAAAAATATTTTCAATCCTAAAAGAGCATTATTTTAGATAATCACACTTAGTTTCTCGTTGAAAAAACTCTTTTCTTGGAAAATATTAAATATGAACCATATATTCATGCATGTAAGATACATTTTATTATCATCGAAGAAACCAGTTCCTTTCAACGTTACATCTTTGTTCAGAAGGAAGCGTTTTTTTTCCGAAAATATGTAATATGAACCAAATGTCCATGTATGTCAGATACATTTTAGCATCACCGAAGTAACCGGTTACTTGCAACGTTACATCTTTGTTCTGAAGAAAGCGTTTTTTTTCAGAAAATATGTAGTATAAACTAATATGAACCATATGTCCATGTATGTCAGATACATTTTAGCATCACCGAAGTAACTGGTTACTTGCAACGTTACATCTTTCGTTCCGACGAAAGCGTTTTTTTCAGAAAATTTGGAAAATGATATCCATATATTTACTTAAAATACATTTTAGCATCAGATAAGAAACCAGTTCCTTGCAACGTTACATCTTTCGTACCGACCTAACAGTTTGTTTCTAGAAACTTTGAAATATAAATGTTATGTCCATATGGTAAGTTACATTTAAGTTTCCTCAAACAAACGATCGTTTCAGTATAAAAGCGTTCGTTGGGAGACCCACCTACCGATTCTTTACCATTAACACACAATACGCATGTGCAATTTACTTCACTGTCGTCATATTTCATTCTATTATATAGTGACGATCGATCGAAGTAATTTTTTCCTTAGACAAACCTGTTTTGGCTGAACACATGAAAACGTTGGTCCGTCCCACAATGAAGAACAGTTTTTGAAAATAGACCCCACAGAAGTACCCTTATTTTGTATGATCTGTGATAGCGCCTATCAAAAGTCTGTGGTTCACAACCAATGAGTTTCAATATTAAAGGAGGGTACCTGTCGTTATTTGAGTGTAATTGAAAATAATAATAAATTTTATATGGAAAATTGAAAGAACAATCAAATTTTGAATAAATATTTAGAACCTACCGTTAACGTAGAAGTTAAGTTGAGAATATAAAAGAGGTAATTATGTAGAAGAGGCTTAGTAGCAGAACGGTGTAGTAGGTATATCTACACGCTATACGCATTCAACTTACGGATGGAATTCCGGCTGTTTCCTAGGCCAGTTCGGAATCTGCGTTAAATTGTAGGTCCAATTGGAACTATATGGGTCTGATATCTTTAGAACAATACTAGTAGAAATAAAAATCATTCATTCAACCTATTTGTTTTACAGTATATGTGACTTCATATCACAAAGAATTTCAGCAGAGAGTAGGTATATATAATTCTATCACAATAGTATGTGGCTACTGAACCTACCTCCATAAGGGGATTCACAAGTTGATGTAAAATTGATTTAGTTCTGTTAAATCTGTGACTGATTAATTTGACATGTATTATACACACAATGTAGAATAAAGTGAGGTGTAACCCTTGTTGAATTAGATAAGTATTTGGAGTTGTAAAAAGACACGAATACATTCATCATAAACATAGTAGTTAGTTAATATATATTAATAATTATCAGAAACTAATTTTAAACATTTTATAAATGTCTGGAAAAGGACAGCATAATCATTTTAATAAAGTAAGTATTGTTCATTAACCAATGGTTTAAGTTTTATTATATATAATAATGAGACGGCACTGTTGATTTTTGAAAATTAATTTGTGGCAGATAATTTCTTGAAGTCATAATTGATAGTGGTATTATTTATATATTTCAAGCTCTGATACTATAGTATGCTATTCCAAGCTTCTAATAGCTGATGTATTCACCTGGATCTACTGTAAATTACTATTTTTCAGTTCCCTTCTCATTCTTCAAAAATGAAGTTCAATACCAAACTGTTTGAGAATCCTTCAGCTGTGAAGACTAATGCTGAAGATTCTTCATATAGGGTTGAAGTTTACCAATCACATATGTCATCTTCCTTTGAAAAGAATGCAGTGAGTATAATATTGAGTGAAACCTTAGTTAAATTTGAGTGTATACCTATTTGAGTTATAATATAAATTTGTTCCATTCATGATATTTATTAATTGAATTTGACCTCTTGATTTAGAAGTAACCAAAATAAAATGACGAAGGCAAGTTTTATCATTAATATTGACAGTTATAAATGATTCATCAATATCAATGATATCACCTAGTATATGAAGTTTAAGAATTAGGCAATTAAACAATTTTTTAAATATTTGTGTAAATTATTATTAAATATATGTGTAATATTCTGTTAAGTGATTGTAAATTAATATTCAGACACAGATTTTGAAGTATATTCCATTTCAAGTTAAATCACCAGTGACATTTCTTTAGTTTTTTCTTATTTTCATAAATTCTTCAGATTGGCAAGATAAATATTTCACCCGAAAAAGCTGAAGAAATTGAAAAAATTATCAGTGAAATTCCGCTACTTCCAAGAGTAGCATATGAAGATATGAAAACCTCTCAGTTCAAAGCACTATTTTTGGACAAGAGATCTGGAGATTTTGAGCAACACATGGATTTTTTCATTGAAAACATGGAAAGAAATCCTGCAATAGATCATGAGCTTTTTATGGAAAATAATAAAAAAATTGAGGACCAAAAATTCATGGAAATGTACAATAAACGTAAATGCCTGCCTGCTTTTTCAAAAAAAAATCAAATACTTAAATTAATTGAGGACAATCAAATAGTCCTGATCAGTGGAGATACTGGATGTGGAAAAACTACTCAGATTGCACAGTTTATACTAGATGAGTACATAATGAGTTATAAGGGATCAGTTTGCAAAATAGTTTGCACTCAACCTAGAAGAATCAGTGCTACTTCTGTAGCTGAAAGGGTAGCTTCAGAACGAGCTGAATCTTTGGGATGCAGTTGTGGATACCAAATTCGAATGGAAAAGTCAGTAAGAAACAATTGCGAATTTTAAAATTAAAATGTTTATTACAATAAGTAGAGATTAATTGTAGTATACCATTAGAACTAATATCCCTCTCTACCTTCTGCTTGCATCTATTTTATATTTAATTTTCACATGTGAAAGAGAACTGTTTGCATTTCTAAGAATTCTAGATCTTTTGGCACATCGTAATTTCACATCGAAGGAGATTTCACAACAGAATGTTCATTATTTAATTATCCTGTTTGACAGTAGTCTCCTGTTTCAATATTATTGCATTTGTATTGTCTCTGTATGTTTATTTCATGTTTAGAAGATTAGAGAAATAAGTAGAATTAATTAAGACATGAAAAACTCTGGTTATTATCCATCTCTTAGGTCATTTTATGTTTTATGATCTTAAACAATGCGATTCTACCATTATCTTTATTCTCCGATATTAAAGTAGCTTTCTCTGAGAAACTGTAACTCAAGCTGTAGAGAATTTGATTGAACATGTTAAATACTTCAGTACTTATTTCATATTTGAGTTTACTAATGTTTTTATACTTTATACTACTATTTTTAGGCAACTACCAAGAAAATATGGGTCTATTCTGTTTGTTACAACTGGCATAATTATTAGAGTAATGGAGAATGATCCAACACTCAATAATATTTCTCATCTTATATTGGATGAGATCCATGAAAGAGATATTAACTCTGATTTAATGCTTTCTTTGGTAAAGATCCTAATTAATAAAAGAAAAGATTTGAAGGTTATACTTATGAGTGCAACATTGAACGAGAAGCGTTTCAAAGAATTTTTTGATTACTGTCCTCAGATTGTTATTGAGGGTTTAACTCATCATGTAGAAGAATATTTCCTAGAAGATGTTGTTGATAGACTAAATTATGTATTTTCACCTAGAATGCATCAAGCAGAAACCAGGCAATATAATTCATTGACTTTTTTGCAAAAAGTTTTGCCTTATGTGAAAGGTTTAGAAGAACAACGTCGATTTAGCCATAAGGTTTGCGAAGAACTAATGAAACCTTCAAGCGAAGACTTGAACACTGAATTAATATATCGACTAACTATGGATATTTGTAAAAATGTAAGTAATTCATTTAAAATTTAAAAAAAACGTTAAATAGTTTGAAATCACTTTTGAGTAATATTAATGAGTCCCAAGAAGCCATGAATGTAATGATGTTTTACATTACCATTTCAATTGATAATTACATTTTATTTAATTAGTTACTACTAATTTAAAAATGAATATAAGAAATGAGCATAACAAGTATTTTTGTTCAAGGAAGAAGAAGGAGCAATTCTTATATTTATAATGGGCTATGATGATATAGAAAATCTTATGGATCTATTTTCGAATTTACCAAAAGAAGAATATGTATTGGTTGCTCTCCATTCGCTGATTCCAATTGATGAACAGAGGTTAGCCTTTGAAAAGCCTCCGCCAGGTGTTAGAAAGATTATAATTGCTACAAATATAGCAGAAACATCGATTACGATCGATGATGTCATATATGTTATCGACAGTGGTTGGGCCAAGATGAAAGCATATGACGCTGTAACTAAAACAGAAAACTTAGAACCCAGATTCATTTCTAGGGCAAATGCTATACAGCGGAAAGGTAGAGCCGGGCGATTGAGAGCTGGAAAATGTTTTCGATTATATACAAAAGGTCGATACGAGGCTCTTGTTGACTTCCAGCCACCAGAAATTTTAAGAATTCGCCTTGAAAATTTGATTTTACAAACTAAACTTTTACGTTTAGGCAAAGTTCTACAATTTTTTGACAAACTATTAGATCGACCAGATACAATGGTTGTTGACTATTCTTTGTCACTACTAAGTCAACTTGGTGCCTTAGATGAAGAAGAATCCCTAACTCCGTTAGGGTACTACTTGGCTAAACTTCCTATTTCCCCACAGCTTGGGAAAATGTTACTTTTAGGAGTTTTTTTTAAATGTTTGGACCCAATTCTCAATGTGGCGGTAGCATTAGACTATAAAAGTCCATTCATTCCGAATACAAAGAACATACAAAACAATCAACTGTTACAATTTTCAGAGGGTGTAAAGAGTGATCACCTCCTTCTACATAAAGCATTTGTTGTATATCAGAGAGTAGAAAATAATTCAAGACGAGAGTTCTGCAAACAGTTTGGTTTAAATATGGAAACCTTGAAGACCATGAATAAATTAAAGCAAGAATTCATGGATAATTTAATACAACTGGCATTGGTAGCTACTAACAATTCCAGAACTAGGGCTTACAACTTGTATTCAAACAATATTGAAATGATCAAATCTATAGTATGTGCAGGTTTATACCCCAATATTATAATAGCATGGTGAGTGAAGAAAGTTCCCTAATTTTGTAGTTTATTTGTACTAAGCTATATATGATTTTAATAATTTTGATATCAAATTGCATTATTAACCTAGTTATTATTCTTCATAGTTACCAACAGTTACTAATAGACTTAATAACCCAAGAACTCCATTCAATAAAATATATATGTATATAAGTCTAAGAAATATATATATATATTGGTTATTAAGTCTATTAGTAACTGTTGGTAACTCTATATTTTATTTACATATAGTTTTTTACGTTTCGACAAACCAATGTTGTCTTCTTCAGAAAATTTTTTTTCCTTATAACAGCTCTTATCTGCACATCATAGTGTTACATTCTTTTAAAACTTCATACAATACGATAATAAATATCACAGTCACAAAACGAACGTTTTAAATCAAACTCAAAACAAGGAGTTCAGTCACAAATCAGTCACTTCGATGTACTTCGATCTACTTCGATGTAGCAACTGACGAGTTGAACGTAGAACGAAACGGCTGTCTTTCACTTCCATCAGGTGTGGCTTATATTTCAATATCCCTCTAATTATTATTATTATATCATACACCTTCTCAAGTAGCTAGCTATAACATTCTTTTGAGTAATTTAGATTTTTCCAATGAATATTATAGTATTCATTTTCTTATATAATTTTATCTTCATATACTGAATTGTAATGTATATTTTAGCCCCGCAGTACCACGTATGTTGTTCAGAACTGTTGATGGAAAGAAAGTTCAGCTACATCCAAAATCTGTTCTTGCTAGAGATAGATTTTTTTCCTGTCCCTTGTTGGCATATTATATAAAACTCAAAACCAAAATAGATATGGTTCATGATGCAACAGTATGTTCGCCATTTCCAATTATTTTCTTCGCAGACACGTTTCGCATAGAAAAGACTATGCATTCAAATTATATTATTGCAAACAATATGAAGTTCAAATGCGATAAATCAGTTTCAACACTTATTGAGTCGCTAAGAGACAGATTAGATCAGTTTTTATTGTACTGTCTAATCAATCCCACTCCTATTGAATTGAAAAATGAAGAAAAAGAAGAAAAATTTTTAAAGTAAGTAGATTCCTATAGAACCAGTACTTTCTAAATCAGTTTCAATTAATTTGGTGACAGAAGGTGGTGGAGTCAATAACTGACTCTAAATAAAACAGCTTATAACAGTAAAGTCCCATAAAAAAACATTTCATTCGAAGTTTTCACATATTTGACAGTATAAAAGAGCTTTTCCTTAATACATTTCGTTTTGGAACCTGTATTTTGAAGGAAAAGGCTTCAAGCTAAATCATTCAAATGAGAGATAATAATAAAAACTTGTCTAAAAATCACTGACTGAACAATTCTTTATTCGACTAGTTTCGCCTTTTACAGCATTATCAAGAATGAATACATATTACAAAGACAACCTATGAATATTTTGCAGATCTGTTCGGACCACCTTGAATTTCGTCATAGAGGTGAGGGTTTCCAAATTATCAGAGATTTAACAGCGGGGAGTGGTTTAGGTCTAACTGGTCATTAAGAAAATTGAATTTATCGGATTTTTGAAGTTTATTTATTTCCATGGCTTCCAGGTAGTTCATTTTAATTCCTTTTTCACAGTAATGAAATATCTTAAGTTATCAATATCAAGTTGTTTTAAACCTAAGATACTTCATTACTGTGAAAAAGGAAATAAAATGAACTACCTGGGAAGCCATGGAAATAAATAAACTTCAAAAATCCGATAAATTCAATCTTCTTAATGGCCAGTTAGACCTAAACCACTCCCCGATGTTAAATCTCTGATAATTTGGAAACCCCCACCTCTATGACGGAATTTAAGGTGGTCCGAATAGATCTGCAAAATATTTATAGGTTGTCTTTGTAATATGTATTCATTCTTGATAATGCTGTAAAAGGCGAAACTAGTCGAATAAAGAATTGTTCAGTCAGTGATATTAGACAAGTTTTTATTATTATCTCTCATTTAAATATGAACTACTAAATTTACTAAATCATTCATTGTAATATTGAATTTACTAAATCATTCAATTGAAATAACTCAAATTTGGTAAAAAGGATATGATTTGCTGAAAAGACAGGCTATTTAAACAAAATACACAAATATGGGATTTTACCTTAATAAACATATTTGTTTGGAGTCGGTCTAATTATTTGGGTTATTTTATACAAATTATTCAGTTGTCATTTGATTTTTTTAATGTAGTGTTTAATTCTCATTATTATGTACATATTAACAATTGAATACCTCTTTTATAAAATTTTCAGAATCATGGTTGACTTATTGGCAAGTCCAGAAGCATAGACATGGTAACTAAAATATCTAGATATATAGAACCAATTGGGGGTAAATAGAATTATATTTATTTTAAAAACTATAAAATTAAAAATTAACCCACTTGACTTTAGTTTCACTGAATATATTAAAAACTACATATGTTTTGGGTGGTGAACCCATTATCAAGAGTACCTATTCAATATTACTCAAAATATGTAATTAAGTAATTATGTAATATATACTCAAAATATGTAATTAATTAATGTAAATTATGTAATATTGTATACTTTTGATAATGGGTTTTTAATATATTCAGTGAAACTTAAGTCAAGTGTGTTAATTTTCAATTTTATAGTTTTTAACATGTTTCACCAAGAGATAACACACAAGTGAAACCTACGTGTCATTTATATTTATTTTGTCTCATCTAGTTCTAAATAAATTTTAAAAATTTTGTTTGTTTTTATTGAATTCCTTTGTACTTTCGATTTATTTTAAAAAAAGTATTGCAACAAAAGGCGCAGTACCCAAACATGGGCAGTTGAGAATCAGTGTTAATTTGTCAAGCATGGGAGCTACATTGGTCTCTGGCCTCCGCTGTTTGAAAAATAATAACTCGTATAGGAAGTTGTGTTTGATATTATTGTTGTAATATAAAATATCATTGGAAAGGTGTATGCAGCAAATGTGAAAATAGTACCTACTCAATCGAAAAAGATAATTGTCTAGATACACCCACCACCTTCAATCTTCATTAACTTTATGTTTATTTTTTGTTTTTATTTTTCCAAGTATCATAAATTTCCTGGAAATTGAAGGGGTGGGTCTATTAAGACAATTATGTTGGAAAATTACTTTTTTGTGAGAAAACAAAGATCATACTGCAGTTCTTTCAGACTGGAAACCAGTTCATGAATCGTCTTCAAGAGTTCAAAATTATTTTAATTGTTCCCACACTTCGTCACATCTATTTTCGACGAGATTAATGCTGAAGAGAAGCAGAGTGTCGTCATCCCACATTAGTTTCTGGTTAATTTGAAACGGTAAATCAAAAAATGTTGATTTCTTTTTTCTATAACTTATACATGTATAGGTATAGTTTAGACATAAAAACAGACATCTACATCATTATTAGCTTTACATTATACGCCTATTTAGCTTTAAAAGCTGACAAAAATGTCGTGAACAGAAGAACGACGATAAAATAATGAATCTTTCTTCATATTCCAATACTTTGCAGAAACAAGTGAGGGGAGACGCCTTAACTTCAAACGCGTTTGGATGAAAGACTGTACATGTATCAGTGAGTGAATTGATAAAATTGAAACAGACATAAAATATCTTTTAAACGTAGAGAGAATCTATCCATTGAAAAATATTTTCAGTTATTTTGTCTGTTCGATATATCGAATAAAAATAATAACTTAACATGTACATCTATGTTAAAAAATTACCAACAAATCTATTTGATTCGATATATTGATACTGTACATTGAGTGTTTTTAATACATCGAAGTTCCTAAAGCCTAACTCTACTTACGTAGTAGAGTTAGGTGTCCACTGTGATAGTCCACTCCTACTTTGTAGTTAAATAGACAAATCACATAACATACATTTTGGATATGTTCTGCGAGGAAATCATACTAACACAGAATACACGTATGTTCTGTGCATACCACAGAAATTGAGGGTATGTTCTGTGGTGCATACTAACACATTGTGAGTTACAGACTAACTCTACTTACGCAAATAAAAAGTTAGGCTGTCTGAGAGGTATGGACAGACGATTATTTGAAATTAAATATTTTTAAAATGAATAAATTAATAGATTAGATATTTCATATATGAAATATATATCCATATATATTCATATTCAAACGAAGTGGAGAGGAACTACTAGAGAAATTGATTCACAGCTAAATATATGGAGAACTTCATTCGAATGACAGTTACATCTTATCTAATGATATGAACATGATATTAATTCTGAAAATCTTGATAAATTTCTGACGCAATTATTTTGTTTTTGAAACTTTTCTTATTTATATTATTTCGTATTCATCTATATTTATATTATTTATTCAGTGTACTATTTGAAACATCATCCAATTAGAAATAGGAAATGTATTTTTATAGGTAACAAATAATCGACTGATCGTCCAAAAAATTTCCCTACTTATCGGGTAGCAAACAGTAAGGTTAATGAGCTCTTATAATAGCAAAAAGTATATAATCATTCAAGCCCAAAGACAACAATTTGACGGTCAAATTTTATGTATGTGCATAAATTGTGTGTCACTCAAATCACAGGAATACAACTACATACCATGAATACATTATCTGACATAGATTAGCAGTTTAGTAGATAATATATTTCTTATTGAATTTTATTTTTCAATTTCAAAAGTGATCTCCTGAAGACAAAAATATATTTCCGAAAGCTCTATAAATATTAAATAGAATGAATTCCCAATTTGACTTCATCCCATTGATATTATCCTTATAATATGAAACCGCTTATTCATTTCTTATGAAATAAAAAATGATCCCGAAATATTTAAATAATCTTAAATGTGTGGCTTTTAAATTTAAGAAATTCCCGCGTTGCAATCGAAAGCCGAACTTCATACACTTGCGAGGTCAGACGTGTATCATGTTCTATGGTCTTAATGAATATTAGATATTTGTTTACACAATTTGTTTTTTTTTCTATGAGATTACATTTTCTATTCATTCAACATACATTCCTGGAAATTGATAGCAGTGCTAACAATAAAAATTTATAAGGATATGGTAGCAATGATAGGTACTTCACACTTCAGTTATTTCAAATATATTTCTCTCTTTATGTATATCGTATGTATACCGTATTAAATTACTCTCTTATTTTATCAACGTACCTAATTATTTAATGAGGGAAATCTTGAAATTCATATAGTGATTTGCAGAAAATAAATTTATAAGTATTTGCTGTGAAAAAATTCATGATTTTGAGGTGTGGTCCCTGTTTGATTTGAAATTGATAATTCAATCTGAACCCAACTCGATGGTATACCCTTAAAATTGCCAATCTTGCAATTTAGTGTTCATAAATAGAAGCTTCAAGTTTAATATAGTCATCAGAATAATTTTAACCTATCATATATCTTATAATTACATGATTATTTTTCATTTCAGTGTGATAAGGAGTATTGGAATCAATGATAATACATGGTGTACTAAATAAATTCTGTTGCTCAATATTTTCCCATTATTGATTTCTTGTGTTGAATAACGAAGAAATATAAGATGAATATAGAGAAAGGAGTAAGTTTGTAGTTTAATATTTACTGAAATAATTGTATTAATTTTTTGTACTAGACCATACATTTTCTTAATAGTTTACATTTAAACTTGAGTTTCATCTTATTGTTTTTATATACTGGTGTATGAGTCTAGTTATTAATAAATTCAATGGACGATGAATCTACTCTGTGATAGCTCATATTTAAATGAGAGATAATAATAAAAACTTGTCTAAAAATCACTCACTGAAAAATTCTTTAATCGACTAGTTTCACCTTTTACGGTATTATCAAGAAAGAAGATGCTTTCAGTCATTTTTAGACAAGTTTTTATTATTACCTCTCATTTAGTCTAGTTATTGATGAATTGTAAATGTTAGGGTTCATGAATGTGGGTTTAAAATTCTTTTATGCTATAGAAAAAGTCTCAGATTTCATGCTAGAAGTGCTTGTATATTGAAATGACAGTATTTGAAACTAGTCAAATAAAGCATTGTTCAGTCAGTGATTTTTAGACAAGTTTTTATTATTACCTCTCATTTATCTAAATAATATTCACCTAAAAGTTTCTAAATTGCTAAATATTATTTTGTTTGCTACTATAAAGCTTCCTGAGTATATTTCAATATCTATGCCATTTTTTAATTGCAAGCTTTCAGAAAAGTTGTTAAAAACAACTTGAATGGGTCTTGAATTTGATGTTTGTTCATCATAAAGGAGTGTCAGATTAAGAATGTGGCTCAAGAAATATAAATCAAAAATAATGAATGAAATGTTCATTGACCAAGGATTAAGATATTTCAATGTTATATAAGATATTCCTGATAATAAATGTAAAAATAATTTTAAAACAAATTTTGTGGATATATGTATCATAAGATAAGAGAGTGCTTACAAAATATTGTATTCAGGGGTAGTAAAAAAAAATTAGTGCAACTATCTGATAAGGTTGATCAAAAATTGAGTACATTTATTTTCATCTTTGTTTCTTCTCTCTTTATATTTATAAATATAGTGTATTTTGTCTGCTAAATTGTTTGAATATTTAAGTATTTTCTGTTCAATTTATATTTATCATTTATGTCTTCACATTTACCATTTATATTTAATTACACCTTTTAATTGGGTTTATGTAACCTGTCAGGCATATATTGTAAATAAAATAAATAGATAAATAATGGACACAATGTTTGTTACAAAGATATCTTGTAAGTTTTTGTAGTTGAAATGTGTATTCCATTATATCACAACAGATATTCAAAGATCTCACATCTCTTTGGTTTTCGTATCACTTTCATTTAATTAAATAAATGTTTGTGATACTTGTTATCTTAAATTGTTGCTTTTTCAGTTGCAACTCTAAGAAATTTTTTTTTATATTTTATAGTCAAGTTTGAATGAAGATAATATTCTTCAAAGCAAAACCGGACATTCTCGCCTCTCTTATTTTACGCAAAAAGTAACAGCACGAGAATTACAAAAAGCAATACTTACTAAATTTCCGGTGAGTACTTCCTCTTGATTATTTTATTCAAATACCTAATAGGAATTTCAATCATAAAATGTGTTGATTTTGTAAAATTTTATTGAAAAATGATGAAATAAAATTTTTGTTATGTTTAACAAAATATATAGAAAATCACAAAACTAAGGTAGTTTTGTTCATACAATGAAAATTATTTCGATTTAAATATTGAAAATTATTTGTATATTATTGTCCATTATTGTGATTTTGTTTTCAGATATTTCAATTGGAATTATATCATAAGGGTTTTAATGAAATAAAAGATGTGCTTGATTCAACATCATTCTCTAATTTACCTATTCAAGAAATGAAAAATTCTCAATTTAAACAGAATTATTTACTGAATAGGTATGGAGAATATGATGAGATGATGGAAAATCTATTAGAGGGTATTGAACGTAACCCCCACATAGATGAGGAGTTACGTTACATTCACAAACAAAAATTTGAAAATGAAGAATATCTTAAAATGTTTGAAGATAGGGTTAAATTACCAATTTATAAAAAAAGAGAAAAAATATTGAATGAGGTAGAATGCAATCAGGTTGTTCTTCTTAGTGGAGATACCGGATGTGGAAAAACAACTCAAGTACCACAATATATTTTAGATGAGTATTTAAGTACATCAAAAGGCTCTTTGTGCAAAATTATTTGTACCCAGCCAAGGAGAATAAGTGCTATATCTGTTGCTGAAAGAGTGTCTAAAGAGAGAGCAGAGTTCCCAGGTATTAGCTGTGGTTATCAAGTTCGTGTGGAAAAGTAAGTTCGAAATAAAATATATATTATGTAATTTAATTAACTTGATAATAAAATGAAAATTAATTGCTTATCTATATTAAGTTTCATAGATAATAAATTATTTTAAGCAACACTTTGCATGTACATTATAAAATGAGTTTCTTATTAATATATTTACCATTATGTGGTTCTGAATCTTTCTATTATATTTTACTGGCTTCAGAATGATAAAAAATATTATCAATTGGTCTTTTGCATAACACTTTGGTGAACTTTGTTAACAAGTATAATAATAAAATTAAAAAATACTACAAAAAATTTATAGTATTATAGCTACCTATCAACTTTGATTTACATTGAATATCTTTATATAATTTGGAGACTATAGGATTTTGAGATAATTTGGGGACCTCTATTATATAGTACCCCTTATTGTATATTATAATTATCGATAAAATTTCAACCTATCAACTTTGAGTTACATTGAATATCTATATATGATTTGGAGACTAGGATTTTGAGATAATTTGGGGACCTATATTATATAGTACCCCTTATTGTATATTATAATTATTGATAAAATTTCATCCTATCAACTTTGAGTTACATTGAATATCTATATATAATTTGGAGACTATAGGATTTTGAGATAATTTGGGAACCTCTATTATATAGTACCCCTTATTGTATATTATAATTATCGATAAAATTCTACTTATCAACTTTGAGTTACATTGAATATCTATATATAATTTGGAGATTATAGGATTTTGAGATAATTTGGGGACCTATATTATATAGTACCCCTTATTGTATATTATAATTATCGATAAAATTTCAACCTATCAACTTTGAGTTACATTGAATATATATATAATTTGAAGACTAGGATTTTGAGATAATTTGGGGACCTATATTATATAGTACCCCTTATTGTATATTATAATTATCGATAAAATTTCAACCTATCAACTTTGAGTTACATTGAATATATATATAATTTGAAGACTAGGATTTTGAGATAATTTGGGGACCTATATTATATAGTACCCCTTATTGTATATTATAATTATTGATAAAATTTCATCCTATCAACTTTGAGTTACATTGAATATCTATATATAATTTGGAGACTATAGGATTTTGAGATAATTTGGGAACCTCTATTTTATAGTACCCCTTATTGTATATTATAATTATCGATAAAATTCTACTTATCAACTTTGAGTTACATTGAATATCTATATATAATTTGGAGATTATAGGATTTTGAGATAATTTGGGGACCCATATTATATAGTACCCCTTATTGTATATTATAATTATCGATAAAATTTCAACCTATCAACTTTGAGTTACATTGAATATATATATAATTTGAAGACTAGGATTTTGAGATAATTTGGAGACCTGAATTATGTAGTGTCCCTTATTGTATATTATAATTATTGATAACTTTTGTACATTTTGCTACAGTATTTGACATAGTAGTTGAAACAAAATGTAGAACTTTTTTGATTTATGAGTTTTCTCTTAAGGGAAGTAGAACATATTTGTAGCGAATCGAAGCGATTTGAAGCGAATCGATTATTATTACCTCTCATTTAATTGAAGTTTTTTTATAATACATCATTATGCTTATGCTCAATACAAATTTCTTTTAGAAATATTCCACGAAAACATGGTTCCATTATTTTTGTAACCAATGGTGTTGTCTTGAGGTTCATGGAGTCTAATCCTACTTTAAATGGATATTCCCATTTAATTCTAGATGAAATACATGAGAGAGATTGCCATTCAGATTTCCTTTTGGCAATGGTCAAAAGGTTAATTACCAAAAGAAAAGATATTAAAATCATCTTGATGAGCGCTACACTTAACCAAAAGAGTTTTATGGAATACTTTAATTATTGTCCTCATATACAAATTGACCGTTTGGTATATCCAGTTGAAGAATTTTTCTTGGAAGATGTCATTGAACGTTTGAATTATAGGTTCAAATCTTCTAATAGGAGAATAGAAATTCCTGAGCAAATCAAAGAGACCTTCAATAATTGGGTTGTACCCTATATTGATGAAATTAGAAGTCAGTATTCAAACTTTGTAATAAATCAACTTTTGAATCCAGAAAGTGAACTGATGAATTATGAATTAATATTTCAATTAACTCTGGATATCTGTAGTATGGTGAGCATATATTAATATAAGTTACATTAATTATTGAAGTTAATTAATTATATGCATAATTCCTCTAACCAATTGTATTTTTTTTGATCTTTATTAATCTAAAATGGATCCCAATAATTTGGTTTATGCTTCTAATTTGACAGTGACAATCTAAATTAATGAAATCCTTGACATTTCAAATATGAAATATTGGTGTTTTATTTTAAATAATCATAAGCTTACTTACTGGTAAACAAGGATTTGATAATCTGTTTAGAAAAAGCTTGTGCATTTATTTCTATCTTCTTTAAGTCTTATTGATCTGAAAATTTCTGATTGATTTTTCTTTATGTCCTGATTAGCTGCTTTAGGCGCTTGGTTTCCCTATTCTTCCCTACTAATATTCAACATTAAAATGAATGCTTTGAAGATTATTTTTGCTTTTCTAATCAATTTTTCTCTCCTACAGGAATCACATGGTGCTGTTCTTATATTTGTTACTGGATATGATGATATAAAAAAACTTATGTTTATGTTTGATCGTTTACCAAAAGACCGGTACCTTACTATTACTCTTCACTCTCAGATTCCAATGGATCAGCAAAAAGAGGTTTTTGAAGAAACACCACCAGGTGTTAGGAAAATAATAATATCTACAAACATTGCAGAAACTTCTGTAACTATCGAGGATGTTGTTTATGTTATTGACTGTGGTTGGTCGAAAGTGAAGACTTATGATGCAAGAACGAAAACAGAAAATCTAGATACTAAATTTATATCGAAAGCCAATGCTATTCAGCGTAAAGGAAGAGCCGGACGTACTCGCCCTGGAAAATGTTTTCGCCTCTATACCAAAGGACGTTATAATGCTTTATACAAATTTCCAAGGCCAGAAATCATGCGAATTCGCCTTGAAGGTGTCATATTACAGGCCAAAGTATTAGGATTCAAATCAATAAGAGAATTTTTCAATATATTAATAGATCAACCAAAACCTTTAATAATTGATCGTTCTATAGCTTTACTATATCAAATTAAAGCCATTGAGGAAGGAGAAGAATTAACACCACTTGGTTATTATTTGGCAAAGTTACCAGTAGCACCTCAGCTTGGAAAAATTATTCTTTATGGAGTGATTTTCTGTTGCCTGGATCCTATACTGAACATTGTGGTAGGAATGGATTTAAAAAGTCCATTCAATTTAAATTTGAGGATGGGCAATGAAGGTGATCCTAAGCTGTTGGCCTTCTCTGAAGGTTGTAAAAGTGATCATCTTCTTTTACATAAAGCATTATTTCTGTTTTTGAAGACTGATCATGCTGACAGGGAATCATTTTGTAAGAAACACAATCTTAATATGGAGACGATGAATATGTTGAAAGCCTTAAAACATAAATTTATGGAACATTTACTTGACCTTGGATTGGTTTCAAATTCAGATCCTAAATGTAAAAAATACAATTTATTTTCTGAGAATTTTGAATTAGTAAGATCTGTTATTTGTGCTGGATTGTATCCTAACATTGTGATAGCAGAAAGGTATGTGGTACTTTCATTGTCTTGCCATATGCAAGTTATTATCTTTAAGGCGTATTAGCAAAACTAAACTGTTTCTAGTGCACTGGTAATTTCATCAATTTTATGACTTTTATTTATTGTATCAATTTTCAATTGATATCCTTAATATTGGTTAGTTTCAATATAAAAATGAAAATTTCATTTCAAAAGATATACCAGATACTTTCATCATAATATCAAGTTGTACCAAAAGCTTTTGAGATAATAGTGTTGGTGATGTAAATCCATTATAATTGAATATAAACTTAAATTCAAACACTTGAACTTATGATTTACACTTTATTGACTACATAGCATGACGCGTTTCGTCGTTACAAACTTCTTACAGACTTCTTCAGATGCTTACGGAATAATGGTCGGAATGGTTACTAATGGTTCAGTATGGTTACAGAACAAAGTCGTTTGTAACGACGAAACGCGTCATGCTATATAGTCAATAAAGTGTAAATCATAAGTTCAAGTGTTTGAATTTAAGTTTATATTCAATTTTGGGATATTGTTTTATATTTCTGAATATCCATTTTTTGACAATAATTTATGTGATGAAATCTTGAAAACAGAATCTTAATATTTGTTAGAAGCTTGGAGTATACATTTGTAACATTAAATTAATGTACTATGGACAGTTTCTCCAAATGTTACGACGATGTTTGACATTTTTCAAAGGTTGAGATGTCGGCAAAAGAGAGAATGACCTGCAGTACCATTTAGATATGTGAGTGAAATTGATTGAAGGTAAATGTTTGAAGTAGAATGTCTTTTATCTGCCTTTCTGCAATGAAAGATCAGGCGGAATAAGTTACAGATTGTAGGTAGACTTCAGAAGTTTTTTGGTCCTTCCAATAAAATGCTCCGGTTAATATCCATTGACTTAAATGTTGATTGTAATACATACTAAATAAAGTTAAGCTATTTCTCTTCACTAATTAGATTACCTGTTTCACAATTACTTTTATATTACAAATAAACTTTTTTCATGTTATTAAGTTCACTTTGTTATAGCAATGTGAACTCAATTTTTTCAAGTCAGGCATACACTTGAAATGTGTTTTACATTTCATTGATGAATTTTCAGATCTTCTTTTGTTTGCTGCTGGTGCGTGGTCCAGATACTAATCCATCAATTTTACTAGCACAAGGGTTGCTGTAACATATTCTGCTAGTTTGAGTTCATTATGTTCTTTGGTGCTACATGTTCACTGTATATGGTATATATGTAATGGTAATTTTGTCTGAAAGATTTAGAAGTATGTGTGCATGCGAATATTTGTGAACCACTGTTTTAAATAAATCCTTATTTGATCAACATAAAATTTTCTGATGCAGTACTCAATCAAATATTTTATTTCATGTTCATTCTTGAAAATATTAGAAAACAAATTGATACATTTAATTTTTCATTTCAGTTTATTTAATAGAAAAGCATTCCACACTCTTGATAACACCATAGTTGGCATTCATAAAAAATCTGTGTTGACTTCAGAACAATTTACAAATATTACTTCCTTGGCATTTTTTATACGACTAAACTCTGGGAGGATGCCTTTGATGCATGATGCTACGATTGTGTCGCCATTTGCGTTATATTTTTTTGGAGATGTGGACCATTTATTCCATATTCCAAAAGATGTAAAAAACATGCTTTCTCCGCTAAGAGACATATTCCAGGAATATTTCTTACTTAAACTAACAAATCCTGGACCACTGGAACCGGATCAAGCCAACACTGAAACTCAGTTTCTTCAGTAAGTACGCGATATGGAAATATTTATTTTTACCAAAAATTCATGTTCACATTCACGCTACGAAAAACTTGAAAAATAACTTTGACAGTGCTTCTTCTTCAACAGTTTCTTTAAAGATTGGTTTTTAAATGATCACACTCATAGTCAGTTACGGGAATTTCTGTGATTTGTTTGAGTATATTCAATTGGTAAAATGTTCTGAGGAAATATCAATTTTGAATATATTTTCCAACATTTTGCAATATTTTGAATGGAAATTTTGTTATAGCTATACGTACTATCAAGTGTATCTTGCTTTTCACTTTTTCAGATTATGTATTGATTTTTATTTACCTATTATTTGAGATTTCATTTAGAATTTTAATTGTCTTTAGAATTGATCTGAATTACTTATACTGTTGTGGATTTTTTCTATGTTTTATACTTCTTGACTTTTCAACAATTATGGAGTTACCAAGATACTTTATTACTGGAAATATTCTAAAAGATCTCTCAAGTGCTTTCTCAGTTGAAATATTGCTTGAAGATTGAAACCTCATCTACTCCAATATATTGTTTTGTTAATGTATAACAACTTTAAAATCATCCTTATACAATTATTTTTTTTAGGGTGATGGTTAGCCTTCTATCAAGCATGTGATGAACTTACTTTCCAAATGGAATAAGAAAATATTTTTTAAAAAATTACTTTTTCTACGTTTTGAAGATTAAACATGTAATTGTTATTGAATTTTTTTTCTATGTTTTGCAGATCAATCAATTTAAAAATATTTGTATTTATTGTTAAGAAATTTTATCATAAAGTAATTGTAATAAAAGAAAAACATGTCAAACAATATGTTTTGATTTTTCAATTATCATAAACATTATGATATACCTTCAGTCATGAATAATCCTCTTATGCCTACAGTAGTGCAGATACTCCACCATGCTATAAGGTTTTAGATTTCTAGAAAAATTATTGAATATTTTAATACTCATGTACAGTGGATTATCCTGCAAGTGTCTATGTAAGATGTCTATTACTTTTGTGTTTGAATTTTTATAGGCCTCAGTTCCTTCAGGCTACGAGGACTGTATATTACTGAAAACTTAATAATTTGTTTGAACAAAAAACGAAGTATGGACGTAACTACATTAACAATTTTATAAATTTGTGTGCAGCATATAGAGATAATAGCACACATGCTATTATCTCAGAATACTATATCCTATGAGATAATTGACTGAAAATAATATAGTGACTAGTAAGAGAGAGTAAGTAAGTAGAGTTAGACTATGAGTTATACTTATCAAAAACGGTCCACGCTCAAAGAAAAGATCCAGCTGGAAGAACAATAGCATTGAAGGAACGTTGTGAGAAATTGAATGAAGCCTTTGAAAACTCATATTCAATTTGCAATTTTGTTGATTTAATATCCAGTTATAAAAAAAGGTTTTAATGTGTAAATCGTGTAATATAAAATTTTTTTAAAATAACAGCATTTTTTTTTACACTCTAGATTTTCCATCAAACGTAACTGAATATTCACAAAAAAACAGTATACAAATAATTATTCACATTTTAGTAGTTTCAGATATGCATGTATCAACTGGAAAATTTGCTTGCTCGGTACGAATATGATATCAGAATCATTCAACCATCCAAATTACTGTACACATCTCAATAAAGGTGTAAAAGAATTGACAGATGCATTAAACTCACTCTCACCTGAGAATGATGAATAATGAAATTTGAAGCATACTTATTCTCAATTCCAATTGATAAAGTGAACTTGTTAGTGTGCATACTATAAAAACAACTTTTGAATAGCTATAACTCGGACATAGTTCTGGGAAAAAAGTATGATTTACAATTTTTGTTAAATTTATTTTTTTATACAAAGTTCCGTTTCGCTGAGAAGTTTTCTGAAAAGGAAATTATTATAACATGCAGTTGATCGATGTTCGAAAATCGATCGGCCACGGCCTACTTCAGTACAGGCCATGAAATGAATATCTGTCATAGAATATAAGTGGTCTAACAATCCCGCTATTAGTTGAGCAGGTAAACTAATGCAGATAGGACGCTTCCCAAAACTTTCGCAGTTTGAAGTTAAATAATTTGAACTTTTGGTATAACTTCTATATTTTTCAATTGTGTACCGTGTAATACATGTGTTGATGTTGAAAATTTGTTGAAATCTCAACATCAAACTATAAAAAACAAAATGATCAGTTTGTTTACAAATCTCAGTGAAACGAAATCAATTTTGTGTTCTTTAAGACTTTCGTAGTTTAAAGTTGAATATTTTACGATTTCAGTTCTAATCCTCTATTCATCAATTTTCTATAGTGTTATTTAGTTGCTAGTCTTGATAGTTTGTGGATAACATAACATCAAATTATAAAAACGAATTGTTTTGTGTGTACCGATTTAATCGAACCGAATTTGTGTTGTGTTTTGAGTACGGATTACTTTCAAATAATTTTTTTGTGAAATATAGTGCAGAGGATAGGTATTCCGTAGGTGAGTCAGTAAGTTTTAAGCTTGGAATAGGTGAGTTTCTAATAAGTATATTTTCTTAAACTGACGAAAACTTGTTGTATTCCTGGTTGTAAATCAAATTATAAAAACACCCTGCGGGCGGGTGGGCAACTAGTATCGACTTTCAGTTTCCCTAAAAATGAATTTCTAAAGAGTAAGTGGATTAAATGTATACCACGAGATAATTGAGCTCCAACAAAATATTCAGTTGTTTTTGCCTTGCATTTTCCTGAAACTGATATCATCACGGAAGAGAAATTCGTTTCAGCTAGTGGGATTGTAAGCATACCTACAAGAACAAGATTAGTCTCTCACGCATTTCCTTCAATAATTCCAAATTTACTGTATTATTTGTCGAAAATTATGCCCTTACCTACCAAAAGCCCAGAGGAAAGGCGGACAAATTATTTAGCTCGAAATGAGAATTTGAATTATATTTTTGGAAAGTCAGATTTAATTGACAATTTTCAAGATTTAATTTTTCATTACTCCAGTAAAATAAATATTCCTGATTGTTGGAATGCTAGAATGGGTTCAGTTAATAAGAAAATGAGAATTTGGAAAAATTTTAAAAAACTTGAAAGTTTGGGAACAACCGACTAGGGGAGTATACCACTAAGTCAATTTGGCAACACCGCCGGACTACTCTCTTTATAGCCTGTAGTGAAGTTGGTCGTGGATCGGTCAGGAAGAACTATGTTTGAGTTATAGCAATTCAAATGTTGTTTTTTTAGTATGTACACTAACAAGTTCACTTTATCAATTAGAATTGACAATATGCTATAAATTTCACTATTTTTCATTCTCAGATGAGAGTAAGTTTAATGCGACAATTCCTTTAAACCTTTATTGAGATGTGTACAATAATTTGGACGATAGAATGATTCTATCATATTTGTTACGAGCAAGCAAATTTTCCAGTTGAGACTATCTAGTTAATTTGAGTTTTAAAATCCATTTTAAATCATTAGGAGACAGTTTATTTTCATTGATAAAAACATTTACATGCATATATGAATATACTAAAATCTGATTAATAATTTGTATACTGTTTATTTGTGTAACATTCAGTTACGTTGGATGGAAAAACTAGAGTGTAAAAAAAATGCTGTTAGTTTCAAAAGTTTTTATATTTCACGATTTACATATTAAAATCTTTATTTATAATTGGATGTTAAATCAACAAAATTACAAATTGAATCTGAGTTTTCAAAGGCTTCATTCAATTTCTCACAACGTTCCTTCAATGCTGGTTCTTTCAGCTGGATATTCTCTTTGAGAGTGTACTGTTTTTGATAAGTAGGGGTAAATAAAGAAAAATAATTGGCACTGCATTTAAATTGAGTTTAACTTTATCCATCTAGCCTTCTGTTGATTAATCTAGCAAACGATGAATATCTTCTTTAGTGAGTGCTCCCTCTGGAAAATGTTTGGCACAAACTACAGAATATTTTGTGGGGGTCCATAATGCCCTAGGAATATTTTTAGCCATTGATTCATTAGATTTCCATCATATGGAAAACGAAATACAGAAACTGGTGGTTCACCGGCCTCAAGGTAACTTTTGTGTTCGACTTGCATCCAAGCACACAGCAATGACTTGGCATGTTAATTTTTGTGCTAATATCAAGAACAAGACCTATAAGAGATTAGTTCTAAATAACTACTAAATCTAACAAAGGGTAAGTAACTCTACTAATCACAAAAAAGGAACAATTCTAGCAAATAACGCTTTTGTTAATGTCTGAACTACTCAGTCAAAACATCAGTAATCGCTAGCTATTTACATACAAATTTCAAAGGTATTCCTTAGTCTGTAGCTGAAAAAACACACTAGCACTTTCTACACGCTATACATCACATAATAGCACAACAACTAAAACGCGGATTTTTGTTTTTACACAATTATGAGATGATAAAAGTTAGGTATTATTTCTACCTCTCCAGGTATAACCAAAAAAAGCACAACTTAAAACACAACAGATATTCCTGTTTTTATAAGACATTTGCGGGAAATTTATTTTGCTTGTTCTTCACAACTTCAAACAATAGCACTTTTCACAACTTATTTTTAGATTTGAATATTATTTCCCTCGTTAAATAGCGATTTATTCAGCAGCAGTGACCAGAAGCCATTACAACGCCATTACAGCATCTCTTTTTGTGGGTCTAGCTTGGATGTTGCCATGGATCGGTCTACCCACAGAACATACCAAATTCTAATACCAAAAAAATTAAGGGTATGTTCTGTGGGTCTACCGAAATGAGCTGATGCGGCGTTGCCAAGTCTATGTTCATGGCTTGTAAGTAGAGTTAGGCTGTGGTTTGTCTAGACAGCCCCCAGAGAGTTATATTTGAAATATTTCTATGAAAAATCTTATTAGAGACTATTTTAAAAATTTCAACTTCATGTGGATAAAAGGTTGTTTCATTGAGTCTAATTCAATAAAAGAAAAAGATAAATCTAAAACTATTCTTTTCAGGACATCAATGACCTTAACATAACCTATAACCCACAGAACATACCAAATTAAGGGTATGTTCTGTGCTATAACCATTGGTAATGTAGGGAATAGTCATTGTCTTTTCTGTGATCATATTGGGACATCTTATCTTATATCGGCAGTCATTTCTATGTTCAACATCTGTCATTCGTTCTAAGTTCCTCGAGCGACGACAGCACGTGTTCAATAATTCGTTCCTTTTAAGTAATCGTATTCTCAATAAAAGTGTCGTTTAAAATTTCCACACATAGAATAATATAGTACAACCGCTATAGAATAATATAACCTGTCTTTTTCAACGTGATTTATTATTTTAAAATAATTTGAAATTGATCATATTATTATTATATTTTTCTATTAATTTTAAGTATGGCGATACAAGAGGATGAAAGTATTTATTCAGATGAAGAAGTTGATGAAAAAAAACATCAACAACTTGTGGATAAAGTTCTCAGCTTGAATAAAGCTCAACAATTGAAGAAGGCGTCTAGAACTGAACCAACGTTGAAGATTTCCGAGTTTGATTTAGTGAAATCTGTATCTGGTAAAAAAGGTTCCATTTATCTAGATGATTTAACTAAAAGTTTGTCGAAAAAAAAGAACGTAAATATTGAACATAAGCAGATTTTGAATAGTATACATAGTACACTTCCAAAACCTCTAGAGAAACCAACAGCTGATCGTATTCAAAGAACAGTAGCTTATGAAAAAGCCAGATTAGAACTAGATCGCTGGGAGCCTATAGTAACTTCTAATAGAGTTTCTACAAATTTATCTTTTCCATTAAAAACAGAAAAATTTAAAGACAAAGAAGATATAACAAGTAAATGGAGGTTGAAAACTGCATTTGATATCGAATTTGAAAAAAACAATCCACAAGCAGTAGAGGAAATTCATGTTGATATTGAGAAAGAAAAATTCACACTGTCTAAAAAGGAAATTTTGAAAGAAAGGCAAAATGCAGCCAAATTGAGGGCCCTTCAAAGTTATGAAGAAGCAAAAGCTAGAAGAAATAAAAAAATCAAGAGTAAAAGATATCACCGAGTTCAGAGAAAATCTATAATAAAACAACAGCTTAAAGAATTTGAATTATTACAAAAAACAAATCCTGAAGAAGCTCTGAAACGTCTTGAAGAAATTGAAAAAGTGAGAGCTCACGAAAGGTTCAGTTTGAGACATAAAAGTACTGGAAAATGGGCTAAGAATAAACAAATCAGAGCAAAATATGATAAAGAGGTGAGTAACAGGATAAATGACTTATTATAAGTGAATTTTGTAATATCTTCTAATTCATAGTTAGCATATTGAATGAATGGTATTAGAAAGATGGAAAGAAACAAAACAAATTGTTTAAAATTAAAACTTTGAGATAAAACAATGTTTTTTCTAGATTTAAAAGCCTTCATTTCAACAATTGTGATAATTTTGATGGCTTTTTCAATTGAATTTCTTGACAATTTCTTCATAATGATGAAATGTGAAAAAGTGCATAAATCTAGAAAAGAAAGCTTTCTTTATAATTTTAGTTTTGAGGATAAAAATAATTATCTTGGTATTAAGAATACATATTTGTGTTTCAGAGTAGACAAGAACTAGCACAGCAACTGGCTCTTAGTAAAGAGTTGACCCAGAAAATTAATGATGGTACAGATTCAGAAGATGATTTTCCTTTGCCAGAAGAAGTAACAACTAATTCTTCAGATAAAGATAACTTGTTTCACAATTTGAAAGTCGATGATAAAGTAAAAAATTTTGTTGCCAATTATAGTAAATACTGGTTAAATAAAAATGAAGAGAAAATTGTAACACCAAATAACATTCCTGCAACTTGTGAAGGTAGTAGCACCTATATTGGTGAGACTCCTGTTGTGAATGAAGATACTGAAAAGTCATCGAAAGATGAAGCACTCATGAAGAGTGATAACTGTGAAGTGATTTCAGTTCAGGATACTAATGATTCCAAAATAAAGGTGAACAAAAAAAAGAAGACTAAACCTGTCAGGAAATCCACAGGGACATCAGACTGGGATATTGAAGTTATGGAAAATGATAACATTGATGCTGTTTTCGATCAGTTAGAAAAAAAAATGGGTAATAAAGTAGAGAAAAAGCTGAAAAATTTAAAAGGCAATTTAGGTACAAAACCCAAAAAGCAAAAGAGGCCAGCTGTAGACAAAGAGGAGAAAAGTTTGTTGACATTACCAATTCAGAAAAAGAGACCTAAAATAGATGAACCATTGTCCGAAAGTCTGAACAGAATTGATGAAAATGAAGAGGAAGGTAATGAATTGACAATGTTGAGTAGCATTTTACAAAAGAAGAATACTGAAATTAAAAAAGTTAATAATGATCAGAATGACATAAAAATCAAAGTAACTCATTTAAATTCAGAAATTCCTAATCACACTACTATTATTGATGAAGAAAACAAATCTTCCATTGAAGATTATATTGCTGAAGCATTCGAAGATTGCGAAAAATTGCAAGCAGAATTCGATAAAGAAAAATTGGATGAAATTGAAAAACATAAACCAAAAGATGTAAATTTGAACTTACCAGGTTGGGGAAGTTGGGGTGGTACAGGAATTATCCCAAATAAAAGAAAACAAAGAAGGTTTATTATTAAGGCTCCAAAACATATTCCAAGAAAAGATGATAATAAAGGATTCTTGATTATTAACGAAGATGCCTCTAGTAAGGTGAAAAAACATATGGTTAATGAGCTTCCATTCCCATTTCGAAGAGTTAAAGATTTCGAAGCAAGTATTAGAGCACCTATTGGTCAAACTTTTGTTCCTGAAACAGTATTTCGTAAATTTACTAAACCAAGTGTTCACACTAAACTAGGAACCATAATTGAACCTATGGATAAGGATGTACTACTGAATAAAACAAATAGCTGAAGTGTAAATAAATGAATGATTCTTCAAAAAATATTCATTGTTGTATGATAATGTAATTCTTCATGGATGGTTGTATTTTGACCTTTTCTCTTCTCAACTGTATATATGTGGGTTATTTTCTGATAGTACTGAAATCAGTGGAAAATGTTTATGCAAAAAATATTACTAGTTAAGTTATATTAAAGTTTAGGAATAAATTATATTAATGTTAATATAAATATGAGTAAAATCAATAAACTGCTTTTTGTGTTTTTATTGAAACTGTTTTAGATTATTATCAATCCAACATACATGTACTTGTACCCAAGATTTGCTTTGCTTCTAGTAGCCAACTGGTAGGTATTTAAACAGCACATGTAATATGAAAATTGTTTTGTAATAAGTCTGCTAAAATTGGTATAATTCAAATAACATAATGTTACAATGACTAAAAGTTCTGGAATAAATCAAGTATGAATACCAAGCTGGGTTCGTGAGTATTATATACAGAATGTGGCTGAAATCTGTTTTGTACTACCATACTCACATTTTTATAACATATACCTACATAAAGCATGTCTTCATTAGTTTCTATCACAATAATTTTTTATATATAACCTGCAATGCTTATAAATTTTCGGTTTGCAGCAACAATGTTGATTTTAATGAATTATTGAATCGGTTTATCGCGTAATACGATTTTTTTACAATTCCATTTCTGCTATTCATAAAACCATTTATTTCAAATGTTGTAAAAGGTCCCGACTCCTTATTTCTGTTTTCTCATATTAGATATTGAGAGTACTTGTTTTCCTAGATTTTCGTGTAGATATTTCACATAATTTATATACCCAAATTAGCAATTTGTTTACATACCCAAAAATTATTTCCTTCGTTTCAAATATGTGTTCAATAACGGAAACGAGCGAAACCTATGCTTCTCAGTCACTTTGGGGGTTAATGGATAATTGATACCAGTTATAGATGTAATTGTTATATTTATTTAATGCTTGCGCAACACAAATGTTGACAGTGTATGGATGCCTTTATATTCCAAGATTTTTGATTACATAATAAAATGATTTGATTGTCAATAAAAGAGAAAATCAGTAACAAACCTACCTAGAATTTTTGTGAGCTTGAATAACACTATGGTCGTTCGATCTTATCTAAGAATTTGTTTTCAGGGTTTTCAAAAGTATTAAAATTATATCAAATATCAGAACAGAATGACCCTGAAATTTACCATAATAAGGAAGATTAGTTACGTCAGTTCTAGCAATTTGGCAAAACTAATCTAATATTGAATAAAGATTTCACATTAAATAAATAATGTGGAATTGTTTCTAGAACTAAATATATACCGTGAGTAAATAAAAAAAAC
This sequence comes from Henosepilachna vigintioctopunctata, assembly GCA_030704895.1. Taxonomy (NCBI): domain Eukaryota; kingdom Metazoa; phylum Arthropoda; class Insecta; order Coleoptera; family Coccinellidae; genus Henosepilachna; species Henosepilachna vigintioctopunctata. Next base: position 5,350,629 of record JARQZJ010000121.1, on the reverse strand, counting down.
AGTTGCTTATCGGCCCAGTTATTTATGAAGCGTTAGATAATATGAACTTCAAGTGTGTCGATTATTTGCCAAAAATTTCGCCAATTCATTATCTTGGTTCATTGAACTGCAATGATTTGAAAGGTGTTTTTATCCCAATTTGATACACATATTTTTGGAGATAGAGGATTTGCTATATTGACACATGAAATAATCTGGGAGTACAAATTTTGATGTTTACAATAAAATGTTTGTTAAATCACACTAGCAGTTGACAAATTTAGAACCCCAATACTCAACACAGAGCATGTTACGGTTCTGTGGTATCATACTTAGTTCTATCATGTAGGTACAATTATCAGGGATGCATACATTTAACGATAATCAGGGGTGGGTATATTTAATGATAAGGGATCAATTTCATTTTTCACTTCAAAAACTCATAAATAATACCTAAGGAGTTGTAATTATGAACAGCATTTGTGATAGTATTGGAATATAACATTTTGAATATCACCAAAGTTGTATCTAATGCTTTTTAGAGTAGAAACTTCACATTTTGAGAGCTTCAACACTTATACTTCTACTAGAACACGGTAGAAAATCGATAAAACACGATAAAAAATAGGTTCCACGATATAAAATCATGGACAGAATCAATGATTTGTTTTTCCACAATTCGATCGGCAAGAAATCATAGTACACCATGCAGTTGTAATCGAAGAAAACAGTGAGCAAAACCTTCACATTCGATCGAACTTGGCGCGCCAAAACCATTTTCCCCACTATTTCGATGATTTCTTCGCTTGTTGACGTGGTTCCAACTCCAGGACGCTCACCGTCATCAACATCTTTTCGGCCTTCTGTAAAGCAGTTGTATCAAAAATAAACAATTTTTTGAGAAAAAGTAGATTAGCTGAGTGCCACTGTCAACATTTCAAGTGCGTTAGGCACTTAATTCCATTTTTAACGCAAAATTTATTAGATTATTTGATCCATTTTTTTAAGTAAGAAATTGAAGAAGCCAAATGTCACTAACCTTTTCAGTTGTCAAAAACAAACTACTAATCCAAAATGGTTGATAATTTCAATATATGTCAAATATTCAACATATGTAAAATTAAAAATTCATCCTTTCTTTTGAACAAACCTTTGTTAGGGCCTAATTTAGTACAGGCCATGAAATGAATATCTGTCATAGAATATAAGTGGTCTAACAATCCCTCCATTAGTTGAGCTGGTATAGTAATGCAAATAGGATGCTTCCCAAAACTTTCGCATTTTGAAGTTAAATAATTTGAGCTTTTGGTATGAATTCTATATTTTTCAATTGTGTACAGTGTAATACATGTGTTGATGTTGATAATTTGTTGAAATCTCAAATGAAACTATAAAAAAACAAAGTGTTTAGTTTGTTTACAAATTTCAGTGAAACGAAATCAATTTTGTGTTGTTCAAGACTTTCGTAGTTTGAACGTGAATATTTTACGATTTCAGTTCTAATCCTCTATTCATCAATTTTCTATACTGTTATTTAGGTGCTAGTGTTGATAGTTTGTGGATAACATAACATCAAATTATAAAAACGGTGTGTTTTGTGTACCGATTTAATCGAATCGAATTTGTGTTGTGTGTTGAGTACGGCTTACTTACAAATAATTTTTTTGTGAAATATAGTGTAGAGGATAGGTATTCCGTAGATGATTCAGTAAGTTTCAAGCTTGGGATAGGTGAGTTTCTAATAAGAATATTTTCTACCCTATTTATAACCGATAACCATCGAGTAAACACATCGCTCTTCACAAATCTAACTAACAATAACACATTCTTTCAAAATTCAAACTTTCCTCAAAACAGAATATTTGTAAGCTATGATTTTATTCATAATATTTTGATTATTTGCAACGGGGAGGATTGAATATACCTACAGATTTAATTAAAAATGTCTTATTTCACATGTGTGCCATATATAAAAAAATTATTGATGATATTTCTCTCAAACAGGCCTTTTTGAATAATATACACCAGAAAGCAATTTTGTGAAATCTCACTATTTTAAGCGTGTCATTGGATGAGTCCTTGAAAGATTTTTATTGTTGCTGTTTATGTGGTGAAGACAATAAAAATATTCTGAACATGCTGTGTTCCATTTTTTCGAATATCTTATTGAATGACTACACAAAAAATAATGAAGCCGGACACGAGAAAACTGAATCAAAAAATAAACGAAGAAACCTCAATACATTCATAAAGTAGTTTGTTATAGAAGTATTTTTTACGCAGTGGGGCTTCATCGAAAACATCGTTGTTTTCTTGCAATAATAAATGTTTTACATTTTTCTGTTACAGAAATATGTGCTACAATACCCAGTATAATATTCTATATGTTATAAATACTAATAATATTTTTTGTTTGTTCGCAATATACAAAAAGAGTTGAAATAATGGTTGAAAGTTTGGGAACAACTGCCTAGGAGAGTATACCACTCGAGTGAATTTGGCAACACCGCCGGACTACGCTCTTCATGGCCTGTAGTAAAGTTGGCCGTGCCTTTGCCTTTCTTTCGAAATAATTCTCGAAATGTTAGGTTATATATCTCTTCTACTGTTCTGAGTTCAAATCTGTAGTAAAATTTATATAATTGATTATATCTATCACTTAAATATGTATTTCATTATATTTCACACTGTGAAGAAACTTGAAAATAAAACCTTAACCCTTTGATTCAGTTTAACAAATAATATTTCTTGCAATTTGACGTATTTAGTGATTTTGATTGACTTATAAACCTGATATATTCCTCTCATAGAGGAAACAATGTGTTCACTTCTTTTATATCTCGGTTATGTATCATATCTGACGAGATTCAAATATTTACATTGAAGTTGTACATTTTAAACAGTTTATGAAATTATCTGACCTCGTCTCTGATTTTATTGTTCATTGAACTTTAAAGCAATAAATTGGTTAAGGATTTCGGCATCTTTTGTCACTAGTGTGAACTTTATTTTCGTGTCATATATTCCAGTTTTACTGAGGTTTCTTTCTCCACTTTTAACGAGATAAATCGCCTTGAAAATTCAATCAACTGGTTAAATTTTAATTCAGGCTTTGTTTTTAAATTCGATTGATAATTAATGTGTGAACGGAATAACATGTCTTGAAAATGTAATTGTTAAATTATTATAAACATCTCCATAGTCACATACTCCGAATAGTGTACTGTTTTACTGTTCTGCGTTTTTGGTCATATTACGCATAACTCGCACGAATAAGGATGATTTCAAGAACCAATGTTGAAGCCTATTGAGCAAACGAATATTACCTATCAAACCCGAGACTGAACGAAGTGTTATTTATCACGTCTAGGCACAAGGGCGCTTAGGCTTAGATTTTGTTCAGTAATATTAGTAGATATTTGAAACTGAAACGAATTATCTCATTCAAATCTGAAATATTTTTCGTAGTCTGCATTCTACTTATACGATTTTTTTGTTTGAAGTGGTAATATTAATAAATAGTGAATGAATTTCATTCTAATATATAGTCGATAATAGAACATCATCACGTAATATATTTCTATACGAATTCAAATTATTATGGAATAAAATTAGGGCATTCCTAAAGATGACTCCACAAAATGATACAAAAAAGAAATGAATTTCATTTTCACATGTACTCGATAATAGCACATAATATATTGCTCTATTAATTCAAAATTTTATAGTATAAAAATATGTCTTTTATAAAAATGGATTCACAAAATGCGATTGAAAAGAAATGAATTTTATTCTCATATAGGCTCTAAATTTATCTCCTATAGCCGATAATATAATGCCTGCAGATAATTATGTGCTGAATAAATTATAAATTTAGGACCTTTATAAAGATTAATAAAATATGGTAACAAAGAAATAAATTCTATTTTCACCTATAGTCGATAATAGAACACCATTACATAATATATTTTTATATTGATTCAAATTATTATAGTATGAAATTATATACAATTAGAGCTTTTTTAAAGATGAGACAGTTTTCTCGAAATCAGAAAAAAAAAAAATTTAATTCTCATGTACAGTCGATAATAGAACCAGCACATAATATATTTCTTCACTAATTCAAATTTTTATAGTATAAAATTTAAAGCCTTCATAAAGATGGATTCTCAAAATAAGGCACCAAAGAAATACATTTTATTTTCTCATATAGTCGATAACAGAATAATAGCCCGTTATTGCTAAAACATTAAATATATATATATATATATATATATATATATATATATATATATATATATATATATATATATATATTTATCCAAATTTATACCCAAATTCCCAGTAAGGAATTTCGTGAAGGATAAATAGTCGCCTAAAAGGCATGGATCAAATCTCCCAACCTGGAGCGATCACGCAGAAGCAAAAGAGTTGTCACAACTTTCGCAGGAATCTCCTTTTGTTTTTCATCTTTAAGTTCGTACACCTTGAACTTGGTTACGACGTTCCGATGACAGCTACCAAGCTCGAAACGAGTACCAACGGCTGCTTTCAACCGACGAATTCAGCGCTAACTTCAGATTTTTCCTGTCGTCTGTATTAAAACTAAAATTGATATTTCGCAAATAATCTGATAAGAACTGACTGCAAAATTGAAAAATTAATATTTAGGTGACGTTTTGATACAAATTGTAGCTTTGTCAAAACTTCTAGTCAATTCTGGGATTTTCAATCGGAATATTTCAGATAAACCTCTCATCGAGCTGTCCACACATATGATGTCAACGAAAACACAACCTATCAGCTTTCGAGAGTGAATATTTACTGTTTTCCGAATAACATCGAACTTGTTTGAAATACCGTACATAACTGTTTCATCCTTTTATGGGAATCATCAGTGGCATGCATGCAAACAATGGAGATTCGATATTTTTTCGTATTTATCACTCAGGAATAGTAAAGTGATAAATTATAAGAACACGAGTAATCATAATGTAAAAGATACATTTACCTGTCTCCAGTTATTGAATGCCCAATACTTAAAAAATTCTGCGAAGCCTTTTTATGTGTGAGCAACGATGAAAAACTTTTGCCAAGTATGCTTACCTTTTTGTTGAACAACCAGTGCTCATTATTTGAGTTTTTATTTTCGTCAATTTCTGACTTGAAAAATTTTCAATTTTAAACAACTTCCTGTTTTCGTAGAATTGATGAAAAAACACGAATTTAAAGGCTTAATTTTCAATTTCACACAAGGATATAGAAAAATATTCAGAGAGTCCACTAAGATCATAAAAATGGTTAGAAACGTCTAGAAGCACACTAAGACATAAGATTGTGCATGGGGTAGACTGAAAAGAAAATTCTGATCAATCTTTGACAGTGTAGTAATATTTTTCTATGGCCTTAGAGAATTTTTGAAGGAATTGTTCTGACTGCAAAATGGCGAAAGTACCAGGTTGACGAAATAAATATTTCAAGCACTGATAAATATGAATGAAGCAATCTAGCGTCCCTGATAATTTACCAGCTGGACCTCAAGGGAAATGGAATGATAATATATTCAAGTCCATTTGATGTGTATTCACCCTATCGTAATGTTAACTGTATATCAAGGTCATGCCTTCCTTCTGTCAAAGTGCGACGGGTACAATTCGCTGTGATTAGGGTAGTCCTAGGCATATGCTATTCTTAATGTGTTCGACATTATATTCAAAGGCATACTATAGTATGGAAGCGTACTTTGATGATTCGAATGTAGACAGTAATGAATCAATCAATTTTTCATATATTTAAATGAGAGGTAATAATAAAAACTTGTCTAAAATCACTGACTGAACAATTCTTTATTCGACTAGTTTCGCCTTTTACAGCATTATCATATTTTAGCCATTGATTCGTTAGATTACCATCCCATGGAAAACAAAATACAGAAACTGGTGGTTCGCCGGCCTCGAGGTAACTTTTGTAGTTCGACTTGCATCCAGGCACACAGCAATGACTTGGCATGTTAATTTTTGTGCTAATATCAAGAACAAGACCTATAAGAGATTAGTTCTAAATAACTACTTAAACTAACAAAGGGTAAGTAACTCTACTAATCATAAAAAAGGAACAATTCTAGCAAATAATGCTTTTGTTAATGTCTGAACTACTCAGTCAAAACAACAATAATCGGTAGCTATTTACATACAAATTTCAAAGGTATTCCTTAGTCTGTTGCTGAAAAAAAACACAGTAGCACTTTCTATACACTATACATCACATAATAGCACAACTAAAACGCGGACTTTTGTTTTTACACAATTATGAGATGGTAAAAGTTAGGTATTATTCCTACCTCTCCAAGTATAACCAAAAAAAAGCACAACTTAAAACACAACAGATATTTCTGTTTATATAAGACATTTGCGGGAAATTTCTTTTGCTTGTTCTTCACAACTTCAAACAATAGCACTTTCCACAACTTATTTTTGGATTTGAATGTTATTTCTCTCGTTAAATAGAGATTTATTCAGCAGCAATGACCAGAAACCATTACAACACCATTACAGCATCATTATTTGTGGATCTTGCCAGATTTCCTAGTTCATGGCTTGTAAGTAGAGTTAGGCTGTGAAAGAAGGCGTACCACAGAGCAGCATACTCAAACTTTAATTATTATAATGAACAAAATTATTGAATGAGAATTATCCGTCAGATTATTTTATCGAGACCAATATAGCCCCATCGAATAATAATGGTTTACTGAAGTATATATTTTATAGGGAAGTATCAACACGGAGGACTAAGAAACAGGTGAGGGATAAACATCCGACGTTTCTACTGTCAGCAACAGAGAGAAAACAAGTGAAGGCGGGAGCGGCAAGTAAGCCCACTACTGCCGCTAGCAAGCGACCGCGATTCCACAGCCTGCTCGAACTCCATCCCACTTTTACATTTCAGTCAGTTTCAGTTCGAAGGAGCTGAGGTACGGATGAACAGACCGATCGCGCAGAGTGCACGTGTGTCTCGTATCGAGAGGACCGACGACGACGTTTCGACCAGTTTAATCAACGAACATGACCAATGTACAATTTTGACATTTGTGTGTGTATGACTTCTTTCGGCGATTTTTTCGATAAATTGGTGAAAGTGTGCAGTTTAATTCAGATTCGACTGCGATGATTATATCAAAAGATTTATTTTTACTGGGGGACCAAGACTACTTGAGACTTCCTAATAAGGACGAAAAGAGGCAGCCAAATATGCCAAGACCGCTACCCAAACAAAGGTAAATTTCTCCTTGGTTACTTTCGAGTAAGGAGGTGTTCATCTATTTCCATTTCTGTTTATGCTTATTCGAATGATCTGTACGAATTTCGTCCAAATAGTTAAACGTAAAATAGTTGTATGATTCAGCAACCCAAGCAACAAAATGAATGCTGTAAGTACGTAGAAGGAAATCTTAGTTGCGTGAGGTTAAAATCTGGGTCATTTGAAAGACCATAACAGTTACCAAAATTACCAAACTGAGCTCAACCAACTCGCCAAAAAAAATTAAGATACTTGCTGTTGTCTTCATACATTTTTGTACGAAATACATTTGGCAAATTTTCGAGTTTGGAATGTTTTTATACCGATTTTCTCGCTTTACATAAATGAACTGGAAAACTATTGGAAATCGTTCCGAAATTTGTCTGTGCTATTCATATTTGGTAATATTATCTCTGCAGAGTTTTACGTTGTACCAACATTATTGTGCGTTGAAAAAATTGAAGCTGGAGAAATGGTATTTTATTCTTATCCTTTTAAGAATATTCAATCAATTTCTATCCATTTCATTGAACCGGTGATTTAAAAAATAAGATGCAAATCGCAGTCAGTATTGAAAATTAAAAATAATACTTTCTTATACTAATAGAAATATTTTAACGAAGTTAAATTTTGAGCAAATTCAGTACAATAATTTAAGCTTGAAATACGTTTTCAAGATTTTGACGAATATTTTAATCAATTTTAAAATTATAATTTCAGTTTTAATATAAAATATTACATTTTTTGAAAGTTGTTCAGGAAATGAAATCTTCATTTCAATACCACTCATAATTGTGTAAAACGTTTTCGAATATACCGTTTTAGATGTAAATCAAAATATTTCCCAGTAGGAAACAAAATTTTCAATAAATTATGTTTCATTAATAGTTGAAGAAAATATGGAAACAAAGATAAACTTTTGAATAACGAAAAATCAAATTAAAGAGAAATAAACAAAATTCATTAAAAAGGATTGGAAAATAGTGAGACAAATGTCTGAAATGTGTATTAGATTATTTATAATTATTTTCAAGCATCATTCAAACTGAAAGCAATGAAACAATTAATTTGTTGAAAAAACCTTCACGAATTTCGGAATAATAATTTCTATGATAAATTACAACTCCTATAGCAAATAATACTGCCCATTTGACTGATTTATATTCTTATTGAAACAGTTTATAGGTATCGAAGAAAATATCATAACTGTTACAGAACAAACGGTTCGATTATTACTACGTTATTATCACAAAATTAATATCAACAGCTCGTTTGTTGTTTATCATAATAAATCATCACGTAATAACGACATTATCTATTAATTCTTTGTAAATAATGGTACAATTTTTTCTATTGGATGAGTTTGTGTTGATTTCCTTTGTTTCTTTTTTGAATTGTCAAAACTTCTTCATGGTTTTTACTTGTGGTAAAAAACTCTTGATTATGGACATTTCTCCCGAAACGTATATCGAGTGTGTTGAACATTTTTTGTGGAATTTAATAGTGTTATATTCCAGGTTATACTTTTCGAAAAGTTTCGTTTGGAATTGAAAAATAATAATTAAATTAATATAAGTATCAATACAATATTTGTCATACTTTTTGACAGATTATAAACGGGGTTTGTTAACGGCAATTCAAGTTGGATGTTATATTATTAATAATCGTATATCAGCGCAAATATTTACACTATGTTGTGTAAACTCGCACAATGCTCACCATATTACAATATGTCGGCAACAAGTGTGGCGCTATGTTATTACCGGCTTCAGTTTGAATCTTCCTAAATTTATTTTTGTATATCGTCAAAGACTTACTGAAAGATCTACCAGTTAAAAATATATCACACACAATATTTAATATTCATACGATAGAAAACCTAAAAAACCTTTTCAATTCACATGACTTCATATAACAAGAGTATTTATTATGTCGAAAGTTTTCAAAATTATGAATTTTAGGATATATGGTTTCACTCGAAATAAGAAAAATCAGAATTCCAGGCATTTTTTTACCAAAAATGTGGTCCATGTAGTGTAATTTTCAGAGTTTTGGTCTTCTATGTTCATGTTATATCCTTGGTAAGAGTATTCTGCATTACGTAAGCAGATTTTCTACAACATTAGAGCCACATAGAGTCATTGAACCCACAGTGCTAGTAGAAGAATTCAAACCTCTTAATCAACCCCCAGATATATTTTTTTGTTTACCTCTTTTTTATTCCATGAGTAGATTTTGGATACTATCACTCCATCAGTAAAATTAGTTCAAGTTCTGAGCAAACCTTTGAACTTGACGTAAATCTATAGGTTAATCGCTTCTGTAGGTCCTTTTTTTTTGTCCTAGCCTTTTACTGCTTTGACTCTTTTGTATTGCATGAGCAGATTTTTTTGCAACTACAAATGACTTCATAGGAAAAAGTAGTCGAAGCTCTTAGCAACCCCTAGAATTTGACTAAAATGTGTAGAGCTTTTGTAGGTCTTTTTTATGTAATAGCCTTTGTCTGCTTTGACTCTTTTGTTTTGTATTAGCAGATTTTTTGTGAATGCCAGTGACTTCATGGGTAAAAGTAGTCGAAGCTCTTAGCAACCCCTAGAACTTGACTAAAATCTGTAGAGCTTATGAAGGTCTGTATTTATGTCCTAGCTCTTTCCTGCTTTGACTCTTTTGTATCACTTAGCAGATTTTTTGCAACTACTAGGGACTCCATAGGTAAAAGTAGAGAAAGCTCTTAGCTAGAACTTGACTAAAATCTGTAGAGCTTGTGTAGGTCTGCTTTTATGTCCTAGCCCTTTTCTGCTTTGACTCTTTTGTATCACTTAGCAGATTTTTTGCAACTACTAGGGACTCCATAGGTAAAAGTAGTGAAAGCTCTTAGCAACCCCTAGAACTTGACTAAAATCTGTAGAGCCTCTGCAGATCTTCCTTATCTCCTAGTCCTTTATCCTGTTTTGACTCTTGTATTACGTAAGCAGCTTTTTTGAAACTATTAATCAACCACCCCCTTCAGCACAAGTAGTCAAAGCTTACCAACCCCCAATGCATCGTTTAACATTGCTACATTTATTTTTTAATCGGTTCAGGTTTCTTTATTTGTCCACAATCAGTTTCATCATGTTTAGAAATGAGGATTAGACTCGATATAAACTAATTTGAAGCACATGCTATTTATTTGAGGCAACTATTGTCGTTGAATTGAATTATTATAATATTGTTATATCAACGACTGCTACTTCAATTCTGTTAATTATAGAATACCTGAAGATCAAAATTTTGTAGATAATGTGAAAGTAAAAAATAATTTTCGCTGATTTAATCAACATCTAGACCACCACATTCCCTATGTCATTAGTATAGACAGGAAAAAACCCACTGTACCTCATTTATAATTACATAGTATTTGAGGTGCCCCCTACTACATATATTGCCCCCTCTTTCTTTCGAGTCCTTCAGGTAATTTGTACACCTTCCTGTTATTGACCTCGTTGGTGACATCTACCTCTAATTGTGATGCAAGAGATATTCAATTCATATCAATTTCTGAAGAGATAATGACCATATTTTCAATACTATCAAATTGAAGTATTATTTTATTTGGATATGTGTTGAAACTAGTTAACAATAATAATCGTATAAAAATATTAATAATATTGATAACAATTTCGAAGCTCGCACAAAAATAAGCTTCTAAAGTCTAAGTGAATCTTTCAAAAAATTTATGTTTATAATAAAGGTTTCGTTTTTTCTCTTTTTGAAATTTCTGTTTGTTACTAACAAGAGATTTTAGCTTACGTCATTACTTCGACATTTTTGATTCAGAAACTAGATTAAGAGTAAATAAAATAATTCATAAAAAGTTCACCGTACAGCATCGACATTCTTATAGTCTTCTTAGTTATGAAGTGAGTACAACATTAACAGAAAATGAACAAGTTCACTCGTTATCAAAACATTTTGTAACAAAGATAAGAAGCCGATTATCAAGTAATACTACTGCTGCTTTCGAAGTTTTGAAAAGCATATTGTTATTCTCCACTAAAAATAGTGATATAGAGTCATAAGTAGAAAGAATTTTCATTTTTATTCAATTGATATAAACACCTTGGCAAAAAGTTAATTAATAAGTGAATCTATTTAATATTGGATTGAATTAAGTGTTTCCGATTCAAAACCTTCAAATTATATTACATAAACAGAAAAACTAAATTAATGACAGTTTGTCAACAGTTTTTATTTCATTATGTATTTATATCACAATTTGAAGTAGGTTTTAGGAATTTTTGCGGAATTTCAGAGCATTCCTAAAAGAGATTAGCGGGTGCTGTATATCAAAATAATTCTAGGAAGTTGGGCCTACATTCCCAACTTGAAATATGATAGGAAAGAGGTTATGCAAACGAAGCATTATTCAAATAGAATATTCGAAAATATGGATGTTAGCTGTATTGAAACATCTGGTTTTATCGATTTGTGCCTTCGACACGTAATAATTTGAAAAAAAAAGAGTTATTTATAATGTATATCACCAGATGAACCTGAACTTGAATTGCTACTTTAGGATAAACAATTTTCATCAGTCTAAGATCGTAACAACAGACTGAGCGTGAATCGCTTTCTTGGCTTAGTCGTTAAAATACTCGGCAATAATTCAGTAAGATTTGGGTTCGAGTCCCGGCGAGAACATTGGTTTAAAATTTTTTTTCATTGTTGCTTGTAAATGTAATTATTTTTTTGTGACTGTTGGTGTCTTTTTGTCCAATTACAATGACTTCTCTAGTGTGTGATCGATTTACAATACCCAACAGAGGATTTGTTTATTCATTATCATAAATTTGTCTGTTGGGTTAGCCAAGGTCAAGTGAAGAGGTAATTTGATATTTTTAGAGTTCCAAAAACATTGGATGCTATTTTTACGCGATGTAATATGTTTGTTTCAGCGTTCTTTTTTCAGTTGGTAACAGTTTAATTAGATGTCTCTGCTTCGGAACAATATACCTGCTTCATTGTTTAAGTCCTTCGAATATTCCAATATTAGCAAGAGCATATTCAGTAATTTTTTTGGATAGTCACAGATACTAAGTGGAGTTTCAATATTTTTTCCCGTTTTACTTCGTCATTTTTAAAATGAAATTATTTTCGCAAATAAAACAGTATAGAATGAAAAACAACATAAGGGGTATTTATAGAGTTATAATTATAATTGTTGTAGTAAAGGTACATAACTATATACTTTTATACATATATGTATATATCACCGATTTGTATATTCTCAGCAATAACAAAAAAAAAACAAAAAATACAAAAACGTGAAAATAAAATACATTTTTCCATTTTTACAGTCTGTTTTTGCTAAATATACTAGTTCTTAGTTAAAATATGACAGACAAGAAGACTCCCAATAAAATATATGTAGTTTTCAAAAATCCCCCCCCGCGAATAGGGTGAAAAAGTTAGTGCAGAAGGGTTGAACTCGTGACGAGTCCATTTTCGAATGCCCCCTTCAAACAAAGTTGCCCTCTTCTGGATAAGTTACAGAATGTTTTATTCAACTATATATAGACTTTTTGAATAAATATTTAAATATATTCAAATATCTATTATATATTGTATTTTGAAGTCTAAAACGTTGCTGTGTCTTTTTTATTCCTTTTTTTATACCTTTATTCAGACGTTTCAAGAAGTTTATGAATATGTTGACGTCATTTTGGTCAAAATTAAGGCCAAATTAAAAGAATGTCTCTCGAAATTTGATGACTAAAACATTATAGATAGTTCCATTTCGAAGATATATAAACTAGTTATGTATGTTCTTTATTATTTCATTTTTATTTTGTAAAAGAGTTTTTTTTCGTCTATGAATCTTCTTAGATAAGTCTTATGTATTTAAAACACAAATTCCCTTAAGTACATACGTAGTTGAATATATATGTATATGCATATATAAATATATTATACTTAAGTGAACTTGTACTGAGGTTAAATTGAACTAAGGATCATAATTTAACATCAATATAACTAGTTGAAATTTAGACGTATAAGACACGTCAAAAAATGCTGAGTACAATTAAATTCTATTAGTCTAACAAATTATTTCTATCTGAATTAGAACTAATGGATAATTTAGCATCTGAGATTTGACCTCGCATGCCTTATTCACGAAGGTCAGCCAGACTTGAGGTAAATACATAGAGAAATTTCATTTGAAAATAACGACTTTTACGTTAATTCTGTTTCAGTTGATAATAGAAATGTATAATGTAGATCTCCGAACGCATCACATTTGTTTTTATACAATTAAAATCAATAATTGAAATACAAAATTCAGGAAATAACTGAAAATACATTGAATATTTATATTTGTTTTCGAGTAAACCGAAATCTTCAGAAAAGTAGAAAATTTGTGTCGGGTTACAGGATTTGATCCTCAAACTCTGATTTTAATATTCAATATTCGTTTTGAAAACATAAAATCGAAAGGAAAAATTCGGTAATTTTCATAATAGACTTCAAGAATAAGAAAAATGAATTTATTTACAAAACTTATGTGAAAGGAATTGAATTATTGAATGTCTTCATGATATTTTAGCATAGGATGAATAAGAGGATTGAAACGTTGAACATTTATAGTTTTGTCTGTAGTTTTCATAGTTCTTCGATTCTAAGTGTTTTATCTTATGTGTTTCTCTCTAACTTATTTTGTATGAGTATTTCCTCTAATTTATTGAGTTATTTGTTTAATTGTTAATATTTTGATTTAGTTAATGGACATTTTGATAAAATATTGAAAAATCAGAAAATTTCAGTATAATCACAACATCTTTGGATATATTCCGTCAGATTTTTGAGTACCTTGTGGGAATCTGGTATTGCTGGGTTCAAATCCCAGGCTGGATATAGGTTTGCGTATTTCTGTGGCTTAGTGGTTATATAAATGATAAAAATGGGTCTAATGAAGAAGATTTCAAGCCTGATGGCTGTTTTGAAACGGCGTTGAACTTCAGGCCCTTTCCTATGACAGCCTAATCGAAAAAAGTTTTAATTCCTGGGGAATAAACATACTTCACACCAACTACGAAACAAGAAGTAGTAAAATTCCATGTTTTGTTGAGAATGTAAATACAAACGCAGGCTATGAAATATCTATGTAGTTCTAAATGAAATGATTGCCAGCAGATGTGAACATAACCTATTTCTTTGCAAATTTAGCTGATATATGCGTGATTATACCGGGTTATGTATACTGTTGTAAACATTTTACGACGAAAACTGTGCTGAATTAAAACTTTTCGTATTAAATTATTCCGAAAGTTTCTTGAGAAAATACCGTGTTCTTTCCATAATAATTTATATGTTGACAAGTGTTCGCATATTAAAATAAACTATTCGGTACAATAAAGACAAACTTAATTGTTTATATATTCGGAAATATCGAAATAATTCGAATAAAACTCTCAGTTAGCTGCCTACAAAAATGCTGTCAACGAAAACACAAACTATAAACTTTTGGGAGCGAATGTTTAGTGAATTCCGAAGAACGTCAACCTCATTGGAAGCTTCATATAGCGCTGTTTCATCCTGTATGGAAATCATCAGTCGCATACACCCAAACAATCTAGTTTCGATGTTTTTTCTATACAAACCAAGGTTTCTTCACGTATCTCTTCAAACTACGGAAAACATCTAGTGAACTTCTCATGTGAGCTCCCTCTATCGAAGAAAAAAGATAACACAAAAAAAATATATTGTTATTGTATTTAAACAGTTAAAGGTGTCGAGTATCCCAATAAATACCAATATGTAAACATTGTTCTATTAGATAGAATGACAAAACTGGTGAAAGAAACGTATAAATAAAAACATTAGTTTTACATAATTTATTTTCATAATAATGTTAATATCTTGTATTTTCTATACAAACCAAGGTTTCTTCACGTATCTCTTCAAACCACGGAAAACATCTAGTGAACTCTTCATGTGAGCTCCCTCTATCGAACAAAAAAGATTACACAAAAACAAATTATTGTTATTGTATTTCAACAGTTAAAGGTGTCGAGTATCCCAATGAATACCAATATATAAACATTGTTCTATTAGATAGAATGACCAAACTGGTGAAAGAAAAGTATAAATAAATACTTGAGTTTTTACATCATTTATTTTGATACTAATGGTAATATCTAAATATTTGACTCATCAAACAACATAACAATAGTTCAATCGTTCTTCATGACGTTGATATGGTTATGGGATAACTATAAATATACGAATAATAATTATCTTTCAACTCGTAATCGTAATGTTTATAAAGAACATAGTTTAATATTGTTGAACTAATAATTCCTTATCATTTCAATGGATTATTACATTATAGAACTGAGGAGAATCTTTGACATCTATCGAATATCGATGAAACCTTAAAGAAGTAAGAAAAATACTGTTGAAATCTTACTTATCTAAAAAGAGGTTGCTTTCCTTGCAACAGTGATAGGCTAGTAGATCCGGTGCTGTTTCAATGTAATTATGATAAACTGACATACATGTGGCATTAGGTCAATGCACTTTATCATTACATACAATTGATATGTTCACACACCACAAAATAAACTTGGGGAACTGGCCTTTTATAATGTCTAACAAACAACTCGACAATGACTTTTCTTTCGAAACATAACATGTAGACTATAATGGAATAGAAATACAATCTGAGTATTATCACTACAATCGATTTTAAAGAGATCTACCGCATTGAATGATTGAAAAACCAGAATGAATTCAAATTAATAGGTACTTGTGTATATTTTGTACAGAAGGGGGTAAGATATACATGGGGTGGGTGGTTCTCAGTTTCTTATATGTTAAAGGAAATGCAGATTAAATTATTAAATTAATGAATCTGATATGACATAACAAGATCCAGTGATGTATTTATTCTATGTACAATCTATCTATGTTCTATATTCTATAAAGAAATCTATGTTTTATACTATCTACTTCTATGTACTTATTCCCAAACATAAAACAGCAAAATTTTTTCTTTTTCAAATGTCGTTGTATACTATTGTGAATTCCATGTAAAATTGAACCAATATTCTGATCAAGAAAACCAATACAGTGAAAGTATTCAAGAGACTGCTTTTGATTGAAAATTCTATTTATATTTTCGACGAATATCTTGCTTGGTTGTTAAAGTTTGATTTTATTAATTTAAGCGTTAGAATAATTATTTTGACTAGAAAATTTATGATATATTTTGTTGTATAATACTGGTATATTATTTACATAATTTTATATTTATTCTTTGACGTTTTTCATTCTAATAATATTTCAGTTTGAAGGAAATAGATGAGTATGTATCTATCTACAAATGCTCCCTCAAATCGTAGAAAATCTTAATTCTAAATGAAGTTACTGAAGAAGCTTTCGAAACGTTTAGTTCAAGTCACAACCATATACATGTTTTACCTGAAAATTTCTGTAATATTGAAACATTTATACATAATAGAATGTTAACATTTCTACTGGCTGTCAATAATGATTTTAATTTTGACTGAGAAGAAACTAGAATATAAATATGAAATTAACAAAATTATACCATATCACTCCTTCAGGAGCAAATAAAGTTGATTCCAGGATAGCAACAATAAACATCTTCTAAGAGATTTCTAAGAAGTCTCTTGGTTTATTTCATCTACAAAATACACTTGAATTAATAATTATCCGAAATTTTAAAAATCCCCAAATAATTGTTAAATACTTACACTTGGCATATATTTCGGGCTATCAACCCATTATCAAGAGTTCACTGATGATAGGTTTCGTCTTTGGTTTCCAAGAAAAAATAATTTGGAACCAGAAAAAGTAGATTGAGGATACCACATTTTACATTGACAATTTTGTGAGAGATTCTTTTGTCCAAACCTAATTTTGAGTATTCATGACCCCACAAAAATTAAATATCAATAAAAATCTATTTAAGACTTGCCACAAATACTCAAACTGCAATGAACTGGACTAGACATTTCTCAACTAGTGTATACTTCTTATATATTTTCACTTAAGAAGATTTTTTCCAGTTTTTGCTCCTTCCCCCCTTAAACATTGCCCCTCTTTCCTGTTCAATATTTATTGAAAAAGCATTTGAAGGAAATATCATCCTTAATTAAATAAATTCAACATAGACATCGAAAGCATTAAATTTTCACAAAATAAACTATGACTAGAACTTATAGGTGACCCCTTGTGGTAGAGGTTAAAGTTGGGGGGCCTCCAAACGGAAGATTTGAGTTCTGATCTCAACTGAGATGTGGAACTTTGTACTGTCTTTGACTTCGGTAATTATAACAATATCTAATAAAGGCTATAATTAAAAAAATTGATTACAAGATTACAAAGTGTATGGCAGTTCTGAAACACTTCTAACTTGTAGGCCCCACCTAATGATCACCAAAAATTCAAAAAATTATGTGTTGGCATAACATACTTCAAAAAAAATCGTCATTTGAATCAAATAAAGAATATATTAATTTTAACCGCCTTCATATTTTTATTTGTATTTTCTCATCAGGGGGTTAACGTCGATCGCTCATCAAGCATGAAAATAACTATCGAGATACCTTACCATAAAATATACTACTTTGATTTATGTACTCATTTTATATTGTTTTAACAGAATGGAAATATTTTACGATCCTGGGCGAGAGAAATACTAATGAATATGTTTCTATATGTATAAAAATCAGGTTTGTTCGAGAATGCGGAGAAACAAACAATAATTCATTATTATATTGAAGTAATAGAATAAATCATTTTATTAATATTTTATTCCTTCTTACATTTGAAAGAGTGATTTAATGTGGAAATTTTCAAGAATTTTTGTACTTATTTGTTCTCGTCATGCATTTTACGAGCGTTATCCAAAAAAGACCTAGCTGTTGCTAGGTGCAAGGAAAATCCGTTTTTTTTTAAAGATTTTTGATGAACTCGAAAACATTTTAATTAATAGTGTCAGAAGAAACAGGTAGCATAAATGTTAATTTAGAGGGTCTCTTGATCTTTGATTTGGAAATTCATGAACGTCTTGCATTTCTGTGAAAATCGTGAGCAAACCTCTGGTGTTGTCTTTTTAATTAGGCAATGCCAATTAAAAATTCTGGGTTGGGCGGACCATCTGATATTTACGAGTTGCATTCAAATGCAACAGATGTTTTTCTAGTCGGAATCAACTCGAGGTTAGCATTTCTCAATCAGTTTATTCATTGATTTATAATATATTCGGATACTTTTGTATTTGGTGAGTATTTTAATAACACCCCTTTGTTGTGAGTTCTAGAGGTCCAGAGTAGGTCGTAAGAGGCGTAGAGAATACCTGCTAAGCAATTGACAGATCTCTGAACGATTTGTCATTGTCGTAATTCAAAACTAAATCCAGTTCTTTTTAATTGCACCGAATGAGATGACATTAAATGAATAATGTTAATAAATTACTAAGTATACTCCTCAAAGTATATTTAGGAATGCATAATATATCTAGTAAATACTTAATATATCTATACGATTTTGTTTTCTATTTTTTAACTGAATCGGTTCATTTATAATTCCACCCAGTGAGTTTGAATAAAATGAATAATGTTAATGCATTCCTAAGTATACTTTGGAAAATTATACTTGGGAATGCTTAATATATCTAGTAAATACTCAATATGCCTACAGTTTGTATTAAAATTGAATTGTTCTTTATAGTTCCACGCAATGAGATTGAGTGAAATGAATAATGTTAATGCATTGCTGAGTATACTTTGCAAACATATACTTAGAAATATCTATTAAGTACTGAGTATATCTATACTTAGGTTAGATATGCAGTTTTGCAAAATTAAATCGAATTTTTTTCAATTCAATTCAGTGAGATTGCGAATAATGACTAATATTAATGCATTCCTGATCATACTCCAGAAATATATATTTAGGAATGCTCAGTATATCTAGTAATTACTTAGTATGTTTAAAGAATTTACGTTTTCTATTTTTTAAACTAAATTGGGTTCTTTTCAATTCCACACAGTGCGATTGAGTAGAATGAATAATTTTGATGCACTGCTGAGTATACTTTGTAAAAGTATACTTAGGAATATCTAGTGAATACTGAGTATATACTTAGATACGATTTGTTTTCAATTTTTCAAAACCAAAGCGAATTGTTTTCGATTCTGCCCAGTGATATTAAGTAAAATGAACAATATTAATGCCTTCTTAATTATAATTAGGAATATACTAGATATACTTAGTATATCTAGTAAATACTTAGTACATCTATACGATTTGTAGTTTCTATTTTTCGAAACTAAATCGTGTTCTTTGCAATTCCACCAAGTGAGATTAATTAAAATGAATAATATTAAAGCATTCCAAAGTTATACTTTTGAAAAATATACTCAGGACTGCTTAGTAAATCTAGTAAATATTTAGTAAATCTATACGATTTGTGGTTCCTATTTTTCGAAAGTAAATCGAGTTTTTTTTTCAATTTACCAACTGAGATTGATTGAAATGAATAATGTTAATGCATTGCTGAGTATATTTTGAAAAAGTATACTTTGAAATGCTTAGTATATCTAGTATATACTTAGTTTATCTGAGAAATTTTCAAGTTTTAATGAGAATTATTTGATTTCAACATTAAAAAATGAATTCAAGTAGGCAATTGAATTATAGAATAATTTTCGTAATTATTGATCAACTTAAAATAAAAAGGAAAATTAGCTTAAAAATCTTATCTGACTGCATGAACAAAAGAAGTGGAAGGAATAACACAAGAAGACCACATTACTCACTAAAAACTTCGATTTGTATCATAATTCATAAATTTTTATCGATTTAAACCTCTAAATCAGGGGTTCCCAAACTTTTTTTACTACGCCCCCTTCTGTTAAAATGGAAACCACCCACGCCCCCCCTCACAGAAAATTTTATGGGCATGTGAAAAAAACCAAGAATTACATTGAAAACAAAACATGTATTTTTAATAACACAAAGAACAACATCTGAAGAGTCAATTTAACTAAACATCATGATTGATATAAAAAATCTACAACGTAAAAACAGTTGAAGAAATGTATTGATTTTATTCATTAAAAAATTTTCATTTTTAACTGGTCTTGTGCTCACGCCCCCCCTGACATATCTTCACGCCCCCTTGGGGGGGACGCCCCCCCAGTTTGGAAATACCCGCTCTAAATCTTTACCTTTGAACCTTGGAAATATTTAATTGATCTAATGATAATATAATTACTGAGATTGAATTCTCGCTTAACTCTTGGTGAAACATTATTGAATGAAAATAAATTAAACTCTTGGCTTAATGTTTCACGACTTATTTAACAATATGAATAGTCAACATGTTTCGAGCGTTAGCTCATTTTCAAGACTGAAAATGTTTTCAAGTCTTGAAAATGAGCTAACGCTCGAAACATGTTGACTATTCATATTGTTGAATAAATCGTGAAACATTAAGCCAAGAATTTAATTTATTTTAATATTTGATATTATAATTGAAACAATGGCGAACGAACACCTGCCGTTTGACATACTATTTCAAAGTCTCTAATATAAATTCGGAAGATAATAAAAATAGATCGTTCGATCTGATATTCAACGATATTTCCTGTAGGAATTCAGTGAAGCTTCCATTGCCCTGCAAATTTCTTCTACTAACGGTACAGGTCAAACGTTCATTATACCTGAAGAAAGAAGAATCCCCAACAGGCTCATTTCTATTCAACGCAGCTATTTGCCCCAAAAAATGCCATTGTGAGAGTCGTATCTCAAAGCCCGTTTCAACTTCATCAAACTTTCATGAATTTTCGCCGTATTCTACGTTATCGACTTTTCCGTAGCCAGAAAATCTTAAACCTCATGAAAGTTCGCATGAGATATAGGTCAAGAAACTCGAGAGGGTGAAATAGATAATGGACGAATCGCGAAAGGGCGTTGGCGATGAATCAACGAACAACTTCTCACACAGCTTAATGTCATCAACAAAAAGGAAGTATTCTTTCTTAAATTAAAATAGAAACGAAACACACTGATTCAGCCACTTCCATTAAACGATTGTGACGTAGTTCCACCCTTACTATGGGTTCTTCAGACAATACGAATCAAATTATTATCAAATTCCCCAATATTCACGTAGCAATATTCATAATGACTAGAGATTGTGATAAATACTGAAGTTTATCACATTCAGATAGTCATTAGCCACTATGAATAGTGCTCTTATTAATCCACAACATATATACAGTAAAAGCTCTTTATTCGCGGGGTAGGTGTACGTTCCGAAAATATGCCACGAATACACAAACCGTGAATATGGAGTGGTAATTTATATGAGATTATAGGGGATACGTTCCTGGGTAACAAAATGATAAAAGTACATAAAAAAATTAATTTAAATTAAGTTTTTGATCATATGGCTTAATTATAATGTTCAGGCTTAGGCAATGGTTTGAAGAATTTTGTAATTTTTCTTGTTTGGCAGTTTTTAAAGGTTCCTTCAATTCAGACTGATATTAAGCAATGATTCTAGAAATTTGTTTTTAAAGTAGTACTTCGTTCCATAGACATATCAATTTTCATAAATAAAATCACAGTTCTCATTAGAGGGCGGTTTGATAAGTCCGTGACTTTTTGAATAAAAAATTTTTTTTGCGGCAAATAAACATTTTATTTTTCTACATAATCACCTTTCAGCTCGATACATTTAGTCCAGCGTTTTTCTAATTTTTTTATACCCTCCAAATAATAGGTTTTCTCAAGGCTCTCAAAATACGCGTTTGTTTCGGTAATGACTTCTTCATTAGACTCAAATCTCTTACCACCCAGCCATTTCTTTAGGTTTGGAAACAGATAATAGTCGCAGGGGGCTAAATCTGGAGAATATGCTGGATGGGGTAGCAGTTCGTATCTCAATTCGCGGATTTTGGCCATCGTGACTAAACAAGTGTGCACACGTGCATTGTCTTGATGAAACAGCACTTTCTTCTTCGCCAAATACGGCCGTTTTTGCTTCAAGTCAACGTCGAATCTGTCCAAAAGCTTTGAATAATATTCGCCGGTGATTGTTTTACCTTTCTCGAGGTAATCAATGTGAATGACACCGCGTGCATCCCAAAAAACTGTGGCCATGACCTTGTTGGCTGACAGACTCTGTTTGGCCTTCTTTGGTCCACGTTCACCCCGAGCAACCCACTGTTTCGATTGTTCCTTGGTCTCTGGCGTGTTGTGATGGATCCATGTTTCGTCCACAGTAACAAAACGGCGCAAAAATTCGTCCGGATTACGGCTGAACATCGCTAAACACTCTTTTGAAGTTGTCACACGATTGCGCTTATGGTCGAGTGTGAGCAATCGCGGCACCCATCTCGCGGAGAGTTTTCTCATGTCCAAATATTCGTGTAAAATATGATGTACCCGTTCAGTTGAGATACCTACAGCATGAGCCAACTCACGTACTTTCATTCTCCGATCATCCAATATCATTTCATGGATTTTATCGACGATTTCCGGCGTGATCACTTCTTTTGGGCGACCTGAACGTTCGGCGTCACTAGTGCTGGTACGACCACAACGGAACTCTGTAAACCACTTCTTTACCATTGAAATTGATGGTGCCGAGTCCCCGTAGTATTTATCAAGCTTTTCCTTAGTTTCAGTGATGGTTTTTTTACGTAAAAAGTAATGCTTAATCAGCACACGAAATTCACTTTTTTCCATTTTCGTAAAAATTCACGAGGTTGTCTGCTTTGAATGGCTATCAAACACCAACTGCATGACGTAGCTTGCTCAAAATTTGACAGTTGCCCACTAATAGATTACAGTTGACGGCAGCACTGTTGCATTTGGAATAACTGCGCGGGAAATTCAAAAAGTCACTGACTTATCAAACTGCCCTCGTAGGTACCTACATAATTTGTTTTGTCTCGACTACATCGTAGTATTCAATTAGGCTATCCCATAATTGTAGTTCTTAACGAGTAGTTTGGTAGGCCACTATAAAATAATGTTTATGACCTGTCTACTAATATTCGAGTAAGCATGGAAAATTTAAAAGTTGCACCGAAGGCAACCTTTAATAACCTTCCACACTTGATAAGCAGACTTGATTAGAAGTAGACGGTGAATTTAGGGTGCCCATTAAGCTAGAGCTAGGTGGGTTCGATGACCTCTCCGCTGATTTGGTGAGTGAACGCACCGCATACTCAACCATCGAAATTGTCTCTAGACATCGAATTTCGAAATAGGATTTCGGTGACCTTGTGTATCGTCGGACCCACACACGCCACGATTTGTTCGACGCTGCGACCGTTTCGCGTATATGCGCCTTTTCACGATTTTGAATGATACGAGAATATGAAAGTTATAACTGTACGTTTTTAATTCTCGACAGTAAAAATATGCGATTGGATATTTCGTCGGTATATGTGGACCACAACGGGATTTGAAGGAGCTTGAAAAAAAGGAGCGGGAGATTGGCCAGTTGAATTAAAAGCCGTGAGGCTCGGGAAAAAATAGATTGCCTCAGTATAACTTCCAACTGGGAGATTTTATGATATTCTATTTATATCGTTGTTACGATAAATGTGAATGACTAAAAGAGAATCGCTCGTAATTCTTCGAAAATAATTCTTACGATAATGCACTTATTTACAATTATTAATCAGTAGGTAATTATTTGTAGAATTGTTTCTTTTGCAATTTTCAATACAAAACTTCTAAATGCCAAAATTCCAAAAAAAATGTTATATTTGATAAATTTCTATAGAAATATTAAGGATGTAAAATAAACATAGCCATTTTCTATTATTCTGGTAATTTCGTTTGTTGTTGGTCAATAAAATTCCTATTTTCAACGCAAAGAATCAATACAATCATTTCACTAACGTGTAAGTTTCTCCAAAACCTTTTGTAGACGATTCGATAAAATATTTGCTAGGATAATCGAAAAACATATAATTAGGATTGAAATTGTCTGCCGTACCTGTATAAAAACTATTGCGTAAAACATAATTAGTTCTGCTTTTGTAGCATTTAACTCTTAAGCAAAAAACTGCTAAGTAATTCGTGATTGAAGACATCAAATCATGACAGCGAAGGCTGGGCTCCATTCTTACTCATCCTCGTTCAACTTATCTCAAAGATGAGTACGCCTTTTTTGAATCTGAACTTTTCATTCAAGACAATTGAGTTTCATAGCCTACCGATAGAATGAGAACCAATTTGTTTGGTATTTGCAGAGCGTACTAGTGCGAAACTAGGAATTCGAATTTGAATCTAGGTACTATATCGATATTCTTGCAGCTCGTCGAGATGTGTAGTTGAGTACGAGGGATGTATCCAAAAATTTGGGATTCACCTACAATTTCGATTATTTTGTTGATTTTGAGAATAAGAATAATGTATTGATTTAGCACAATTGCTACATCATGTAACAGTATTCCACAATAATAACTTAATCAAAATAATGAAATGTTATGTATATAAATAACAAAATATAGAAGAACAACGTTATACATTGCACTTAACTAATAGTACATGATAAACATCAATTAGAGTACTAGTAGTAACAAAACCCAATTGGGTGACAAAAAATGACATTGAACTGTACTTTTTAGTCAAGATAAACATTTTCAAAAGTCTTTTTAATATTTTCAAACTGTCACAGTTTTTATATCTGCAGGAAGTCCATTAAACTCAATCAAAACTTCATACAAAATAGAGTTTAGCCTTTGTTTAGTGTAACATTTTCCTAGGATAAAGTCTGTGTTGTATCTGGTATCATTATTATGTACATCTCTTAATAGTCGAACTCTATCACAAATGTTAGTTGATAACATATTTCTTTTCATTTCAAAAATGAACAATTGTACATTAAAAAAAACTCTTTGACTAACATCCCTCGTTTTTTGAGAGTTGGTTCTGGATTATCCTGTTTCAATAACTGATGCTTGTACAACTTTCATGACGGTTTTTTGACAAGTACCTGTCGCAATGATTCGAATAATAAATTCTAGTAATCTTTTGCGTTAATTGTAAGACCTTTCGTCAGGTAATATATAAAACTTATCACTTTGCAATTCCACAATACACTAAGCGTTACCTTTCCAACAGACAGAAGTGCAAAGGTGAGTGGAGGCCTTTCTTCAGGTTCACGACATTCTTTGGATTTACTTTTGGTCCCAGGAATAAATGAGGAATCCACTTTGGTCACAGGTTATTATTCGTTGCCAAAATTCCTCACTGTAACCTTGATAACCAAAATAATCCTGCAATATGATACGAAATTTCCGTGTGCTATCCCAAGGCTTCCACCCATTTGAGGAATAATTATTTGCCTGTTCCCTTTCATTACGTCTTCGATGGCAGAAATGTTTCTCTCATTTACCAACGGGCTTGGTTACCTAGAGCGTTTATCGTATTCTAGTGATATTCTACCACTTTGAAAAGTATCCCTCATCGAGAAGCTAACGGGTAATTTTTTAAGATTTAAGTTTTTCAGGTTGGCGGCACTGGTTGGTAATGGCATCCAAACGTCATCTGTCAAAGTGGAAAGCTTTCAGTATACTTTCATTTTATCATAGAAAGACTTACAAATGAGCAATGATTGCAAATTGTTGACATTTACTATCAAAATTCGTGCTCTGTGAAAATCGTTTGTTACGACCATATTATGGTCGTGGTGAATCAACAATTCGTGCTGTTATCACCAAATTTCGCACTAAGTTTACTTTGTTGGACATTAAACCATTGTCTCGCATGCGTACAGTGCGTACTGAAGAGAATATTGCAGCCGTAGCGTACAGTGTTAAAGAGGATCGTGAAATGTCAATTCGTGGCCGTCGTCAGCAATTGGGCATGTGTTACTCAACCACATGGAATATTTCCCGTGTTCGTATGGGTTCGAAAGCCTATAAAATTCAACTTCTGCAAGAATTGAAGTCGAATGACTTACCACAACGTCTTATTTTTGGTGAATGGGCCTTAGAACAGCTTAATGAAAATCCGCTGTTTTATCGAAAAATTGTGTTCAGCGATGGGGCTCATTTCTGGCTTAACGGATGTGTAAATAAACAAAACTGTCGCATCTGGAGTGATGAACAGCCACATGCCATGCAAGAATTACCGATGCATCCCAAAAAACGAGTTTGGTGTGGTTTATGGGCTGGTGGCATCATCGGTCCATATTTCTTCAAAGACGACCGTGGAAGAAACGTTACCGTCAACGGCGAACGATATCGAGCCATGATACGCAACTTTTTTTTGCCCCAGTTGGCCGAGTTGAACTTGGTTGACATGTGGTTTCATCAAGGCCGTGCCACATGCCACACAGCTCGTGAAGCAATGAACATGTTGAAGGATGAATTTGGTGAGCAGCTTATCTCTTGAAATGGCCCTGTGAATTTGCCGGAAAGATCATGTGATTTGACACCTCTGGATTATTTCTTGTGGGGTTATGTAAAGTCGTTAGTGTATGTGGACAAGCCGAACACGATTGAAGCGTTACAGGATAACATAGCACGCGTAATTCGTGGGATACAGGCCGAAATACTCGAAAAAGTGACGCAAAATTGGACCTTCCGAATGGACCATTTGATACGGAGCCGAGGACAACATTTACATGAAGTTATCTTCAAAATGCAAATGGCAATAGCCAAGTTATCAATTTCAATAAAAATATTGAATATATGATGCAAATTGAGTTTTTGTTCGATTAAAAAAAAACTACGCTTGAAAAATCACCCATTACTTTTGAATTGAGCATAACTCACTCCTAGAAGAATTAGAATAACTCATGATGTTCCTACACGTTTTCACGAGAAGAAAATCATAGTTCTTTGATATTTTGCTGAATCTTCCATAGTTACAAAAGCAGCACTATGAAAAAGCGTGTATATCCACCCAACACTTGAATCAGACTGGACAGTATTTTAACAAGCAGTTATATAGAAATGTACTGACTTGTTTCGTACCAAAAACATGCCTATAAGTTCTGTGTAAGTTAATTATTGCACAATTTCCAGAACTTCGATATTTTCTGTTCGAATGTCTGTTTGGATTTGCAAAGAGGCCAATCAACTAACTTCTGGTAACCAAGAAGACGCCTCATGCATTTATTTCACTCTATTCTATCGTCAATAACGAAATAATGTGTTAGTTACGAATTTCTTGGAGACGTTCCAATAAATAGTGACTGATGAGGAAACACGTATTGGTGTTGTAGGTTTGCCTCAAGACTTGCAACAAAATACCCTTACCGTCATTCCTTCATTTCTCTTCGTAACCTGGTACCATAACTTGTTCAACAAACCAGTGGGGAGGAACGAGGCACGCTAATTTAAAGTGGACTCTCGAACTCATTTCCAACAAAGTAAGTCGGTCTCTAGAATGAAGCATATATCAAACTTCAAAATTTATTGTTAGCGAACCGAAGAAATTTGTTTATACAGAAATCTGGCGTGGGTGTTTAGAGCAGCCTACCATTAATCCTTTCGGATTGTGAAAGCTGTTTAACGACCGTTACAAGTGAAAAATAAGCCAAGTGTTCTATCACACATACTGAGAGCAACTCGAACATGTTCCGTTTGATCCAATTTCAGATATCAACCAATATCCATGTTAATTTCAATTAAAACTTTTGATTTGGCTTCTGCATTTCTTGTTTTAATTAATGTTTCAAAATAATTGTATCATTTCTTGTTGATTTACTCACAAATACGAACTTACATTCAAGATAAAAGAGATATTTTTATGAACCGATCAATACTAAAAGTACTTAAAAAAATAATAATATTAATAATAATATTTGATGATTGATGAGGCAGATACTTGGAGAAAATTAATATCCATAATGAAACAATATTTAGAATTTTCTCATAATTTAATACAAATACGCATGACGACGTTTCGAAGTACTACTTCTTTATCAAATGCAGATAAAGAAGTTGTACTTCGAAACGTCGTCATGCGTATTTGTATTGAACTTATGAGAAAATTCTAAATATTGTTTCATTATAATAATAGTTATTTATTTTAGCAATAGCTATTACAAAATCATATATACATTTAGTTCAAAATATATTATTAACAATTATATGTTTAAAACGAACTTAGCTAATTAACGCTTGAATAACTTAAGGTCACTAATTGTTTTTATGGAGGTATGCAATTTATTGAATGCGTTGAATCCTTCATAAAATATACTCTTCCTATGTTTGGAAAGCTTACAAACTTGCATGTAAAAATTGTAAGCACTTCTTGTATTATAACTGTGCACATCACTGACACATGTTATGTTTTTTATTATTTTATATGGGAACAATTTTTGTTTAACTTTAAATATAAATATATATGTAGCAAAAAGTATTCTATGTTTGACTGACATTAGTTCTAAACAGTTAAGCATGCTTTGGATTGGAGTATATCTATTACATTTCAAAATTGTTCGCATACCTCTATTCTGTAACTTTTGTTACTGTTGAGTTTTTTCTTTACTTAATCCCAATAACAGAGTGGAACAATATTCGAAGTGTGGCATTATTATTGACTTAAAGAGCAATAACTTCATATATGTCGTCAGATTTTTTCCAATTCTTTCGGGAAAGTTGGTTTTCTTGGAGATTTTAGACGATTGAAGTCAACATGGTCATTGAAACTCAATTTCTCATCTAACATAACGCCTAACTATTTGACAAGTTTAACCCTTTCAATGTTCTTGTTTTCAATTGTAATACTTTATTTTCGTTACCTTTAGAATTTTACTTGTATCATGTGTATAAATATCTATTTTATTACCTAATTAAGTGAAACCTATAAAAATTGGGGTTGTTTTTGTGTTAATCCTGAAGCAATTAATAAAATTTGAAACAGAATTTGAAGTAACCCAATACCTCGATAAATTCAATTGAAACTCTCAATCTGTCAAATGTCAAGTTATAGGGGTGTTTATATAAAAACAACCCAAGTTTCTTGAAAGGGGATACAAAGTTTTTTCTTCACTTGTAATATATAGATATGTAGATTCTAAATCTATTTGATTTTTTAGGGTTAAATAAACATTGAGTCTTTCAGTTAAGCAATTGGCAGAAATGAGCATTGTTCAATGTTTTTGGTACGTTTTTTAATTTCAAATATGTTTATTGTTACTTTTCTGTTCGTTTTCTTATCCCATAAATTTATTTTTACTTTTATGTGTCTCATAAAATTTAAATGATCAACATACTTGAACTTCAAACTCAGTGATTTAATTCAGTTTTATTTTTTTGCATAGGTACTTGATCATTTTTCGAAATTCTGAATTTTTGGTACGTTTTTTATTTTAAATGTGTACTGTTACTTTTCTGTTCGTTATTCTTTTTCCATAAATTTATTTTTACCTTTATGCTTTACTTTTATGTGTCTCATACGATTTAAATTATCAACATACATCTTAAACTCAGTGATTTAATTCAGTTTTATTTGTTTGCATAGGTACTTGATCATTTTTCGAAATTCTGAAGATTTTATTATGTTCATTAATCTATTGAAAAAAAATGTTGTTTTGGCACACGTGCAAGGCATTTCAAGTACAGAATAGATTAAGATGCAAAGTTTCGCTAAAAAAATCTTGTTCAACGTCAAATTTCAATGTATGCTATCAATTCTAAAGCAGGTATAAAATACCTCTACCTTATTATGGATTATATAAAAGTCAGCGACAGTAAATCCAGGGTGGTATCAAGAAGGAGGCAGACAGGTTGTCTGCTACTGGAGATTTTAAAACCCAATGTTAACTATTATTTATTCGAAAATGCTAAAAAGTTGCAAAACACGTGACGACTTCCTGTTTTGTTTCTTTGTTTTACTGAAATTCACAATATCTTTTTCGATTACTGTTACATTTTTCGTTTTGTTATTTCAATATTGACAATTTCATTATAATATCGGTCTCAGAGTTTTCTCAAATGATTGGATTTATAGTATACGAGATCTGTTCAAAATAAAAAGTGAATTTTAAATTTTTGCGGGCTGTACACATTCGATTATCGAAATTTTTGTTATATTGTTACACATACCTTTCTCATTTGTTGAAATTATAAGCCATTTTGGATTAGTACTTTGTTTTTGACAACTGAAAAGGTTTGTACGTTTTTGTGTGTTCTTAGATTTCTTACTGTTGAAAAAAATTGATCCAAGAATCTGTATTAAATTCTGCGTTAAAAATGGAATAAAGTGCACCAACGTACTTGAAATCTTGACTGTGGCATTCGTCGAGTCTTCTTTGTCTCAAAAAAGAAGTACAAGCGTTCTACAGAAGGTCTAGAAGATGTTTAACGTCAACAAGCGAAGAAAAGATCTAAACAGTAAAGAAAATGGTTTTGGAAAATCGTCGAATCATTATTTGGGCAGTTGCAGAGGATGCCATGCAATTTTCTTGGATGATTTGGGCATGTAACCTGTGGCAGCGCAAAGTGTTCCGAAATTGCTAAATTTCGAGCAGAAGCAACGGGACATTGGTATCGCTCAGGAGTTGTTGAATGACGTCAACAGATTTGCTCAAGAAAGCCTTAACTGGTGACGAACCCTGGGTATATGGTTATGACGTCGATACCAAGACCCAATCATCCCAATGGAAGCGGCCAAAAGAACCAAGATCGAAAACGGTACGCCAAGTTCGATCAAATATGAAGGTTTTCGAAAAATTCAAAATTCGCCTTTCCTTTTGAGCAAACCTCGTATGCCCAGATTATTACCTCTTATTCAATTGTAAGTACTCTTGGCAATGGGCTTGCTGCCCGAATAATATGTCACCTGAATTGAATCAAGTGTTTAGTTAAGTATATACCATTATATCAAGACATAAGATATGATTTTGTTGAGAAATTCGGAAACAATACAGATCGGAATACGAAAAACTACAAAAAAATAAAAAAGACAAAAAACAGAAATTCCACAGACATCAAAAAGGGTAAAGATTTCAAAAAGTATTATTTTCAAGCCACCAACCTTGTAATCGTTAAAAATTGTAATCGGTATTACGCAAGTTTTAATAAGTACTTGTTAATAGAAATGCTTCTGATAAGAATTGCTGTCTTAAGGCCTTATGTACAGCAATTTGTGTTGTTTCTTCGTCCTGTGTATGCATTATATGTTGTATTTTATCAGATAAATTGTTTATAATGAATAATATTTAGAATTTTCTCATAATTCAATACGCATGACGACGTTTCGAAGTACTACTTTTTTATCAAATGCTGGATTAATACAGCATTCAGTACATTATACAGATAAATTCAGTAATATTCCAGCATTTGAAAAAGAAGTAGTACTTCGAAACGTCGTCATGCGTATTTGTATTAAATTATGAGAAAATTCTAAATATTGTTTCATTATGGATATTAATTTTCTCCAAGTATCGGCCTCATCAATTATCAAATTGTTCAAATGTTTACGTATTTCCAAATTGAGTTGTGTTGTTTGTTATAATTTCTTCTTTTATTTTCTCTTTGTTTCTTCTTCCTTTGTATGTTATAATTTGTCAGTTAAATTGTTTGTACAGTTTTTCTTTTGTATTAATCATTTATATCATCATTTTTATCTTTTACTTATAAACTTTGTTTAATTTGGTTTTATAATTCAGTTTATGTAACCTCTGAGGTATAAATAATAAATAAAAATATAAAAATTAAGATATAAACAACACCAATTTTTAATATTTTTACGAAAAAATTTTTAAAATTCTCGAATATTTCACCGTGAAAACACTCAACGAATCGAATTTAATAATTAAGCGAATTACGAAAAGATATCTCATAGGTCGACGAAGAACAATTTCATTATCATAAATTGATACCAATAATCTTTCAATCTAAATCGTCCGTATTTCAATAAATTTAAATGTCCCACTTCTTGGTGCTACCGTTACACCATCCGACAATATAGATTACCAGATCGCTAAACTGAACTCTACTTCTTCTCCTCTGGCCGGGTTAACGACGAGGTCGGGGCATGTCCGGCTCAATGCATCCTGCAATGACCACAGAAAAAGATCAACATCACAGAGAAGGACGACTATCGTCTATGCCGGTAACGCAGCGAGTAGCAGAGAGAGAATAAGCAGGCCGTTATATTTGGCGGATCGGAGCGCGCCGTTCCATTGCCTGCTTGTACGATGTGTGCCAAGCGGGAGGGGATTTGGAGGGGGGCTGGGGTAGACGTATCTCTGGGTCAACGTCCGCTGAAAGTGAAAAGAGAGGAGGAGTTCTGCACAAGGATATTCACGCGGCGTTGCCGCGTCGCGCTGGAAAACCGGAATTTCGAAGAAAAACTACGAATTTACACAGTGCAATGAAATTAAGTATGCGTGTTAAACAGAGTATGGGGAAAATTATGAATTATATTGTTCTCTCGTATGGTCAAATAAAAATCTGTATTCTCCCAAGATTATTTCCATGATATCTCGTTTATGTACTAACTGACCTTGTGAACTTTGTACGCCTATATATTTAATAATAATAAAACTTCATTGAATGGCAACTCATTACAGTGGTTCTTTAAATACTAACGATTAAGTAGAAGCACATAAGCAACCAAAAACCATTTCAAAAGGTGGTTAATATTGGCTTTCGCCAGTCGTACAATTAAACCATATATTTTTCTTAAGAATTGCTCTCTTTTTTTTCTGTTTATTTAACAATAACTTTTTAATTTGTGCTTTGAAATTTAATAATTTTGTCACTTTTTTTACAAGGAATTTTTTACATTGATTATCTTGAAAAGGGTAAAATTAGCACTGGTCAATAATACGCAAACGTATTGCAACGTTTGAAGGACGAGGTACAACCTTATTTGCCCAAGAAAAAAATTTGTTTTATCACGATAACGCACCAGCGAATTCGTCGATTGTTGCCATGTCCACAATCCACGAATTGAAGCTTGAATTGATGCATTACCTGTTTCTTAACCTCAAAAAATGGCTTGGCTGTAAAATATTTGAGAGCAACGAAGGAGTTATCGAAACTATAAATCAGTATTTTGAGGAGCTTGACGAATATTCGTTTAAAACTGGTATAACTGAATTAGAACACCGTTATGAGAAATGTATCAGTGTTGATGGAGATTATGTTTGAAAATGAAGCAAAAAAAATTCTAAACATCGTTTTTCTTGGCCAGGTCGGAAACCTTTCACCCTACCCGCGTATTCATACCTCGGTGATAAAGTTTTAAGTTTAAGATAATTGTTTTCAATTGTAGTTTTATAAGTTTTTCGAAAAGTAATTGTATATCCATTACAAGAACCAGATTTTTTTGTGATATTCAAAAAGATTCGATAACCACAAACCAGTATTAACGTTAATAGTAAATACTTTCCTTAAAATAATTCCATAACATTATGAAGGAATACTATGAGAACTGTTGTCCTTTTCTCAACTAGGTAATCAAGCGTTTGACCAAGAACTTTCACCAGAACCTTTTTGAGTTGGTACCAAACGCAAGAAGATTGGTTGCTTCCAAGTTTGAGGGATTTTTGTTCATCAATAACAGGAAAATTTTGTTTATTCATCAATAGTAGTTAGGCATAGATATTTGGAAGGTATCTTGAGTGGAAAACAAACTTTCCTTCAAGAAATATTTAGTGAATATTCAAATACAAAAGTATAACAAATAAAAAAAAGTATAACAAAAAAAAACTACGATAAAAAATACTAAAATTCTGATAAATACTACGTAAGACTCGTAAATTGATTTTGCTTATATACTATATTGTAGATCACGAACTAATACACTATAATACCAATCAAATTGGTACAATAAAGCCTTCATTGGAGTTGATGTATGAATTTTAAACTCTCGACAATTCTTTCATCAGAAAAAATGTTTTTTTGCTATAATATCTGAAAGAAACGAAGTGAAACAAAGTTCTAAAGCCAGAATTATAGGTTAAGTATATTATAATGGGTGATTTTTTAAGTTATCCTCCAAGCCGAACACAATCGTGTTCGGCTTGTCCACATACACTAACGACTTTACATAACCCCACAAGAAATAACCCGGAGGCGTCAAATCGCATGATCTTGGCGGCCAATTCACAGGGCCATTTCGAGAGATAAGCTGCTCACCAAATTCATCCTTCAACATGTCCATTGTTTCACGAGCTGTCTGGCATGTGGCACCGTCTTGATGAAACCACATGTCAATCAAGTTCAACTCGGCCAACTGGGCCAAAAAAAGTTGCGTATCATCGATATCGTTGCCGTTGACGGTAACGTTTCTTCCACGGTCGTTTTGAAGAAAAATGGACCGATGATGCCACCAGCCCATAAACCACACCGAACTGTAGTTTTTTCGGGATGCATCGGAAATTCTTGTATGGCATGTGGCTGTTCATCACTCCAGATGCGACAGTTTTGTTTATTTACATATCCGTTAAGCCAGAAATGAGCCTCATCGCTGAACACAATTTTTCGATAAAACAGCGGATTTTCATTAAGCTGTTCTAAGGCCCATTCACCAAAATCAGACGTTGTGGTAGGTCATTTGGCTTCAATTCTTGCAGAAGTTGAATTTTATAGGCTTTCAAACCCAAATCAACACGTAAAATTTTCCATGTGACTGAGTAACACATGCCCAATTACTGAGAACGGCAACGAATTGACATTTCACGATCCTCATTAACACTGTACGCTACGGCTGCAATATTCTCTTCAGTACGCACTGTACGCATGCGAGACAATGGTTTAATGTCCAACAAAGTAAACTTTGTTAAACAGCTCGAATTGTTGATTCACCAGGTCGATTATGACGACCATAATATGGTCGTAACAAACGATACAAATTTTTAACAGAACACGCATTTTGATAGTAAATTTCAACAATTTGCAATCGTTGCTCGTTTGTAAGCTTTTCCATGACGAAATAGCAGAGTACAGTGAAAACTTTTCAACCATGACAGATGACGTTTGGATGCCATTACCAACCAGTGCCGCCAACCTGAAAAACTCAATTCTTAAAAATTCACCCGTTAAAAGTCTTCGTATGTATTTTTCCTCAAAAAAGATGAATCCGTCGAGTTTCTAATGACTTATTCAAGCCTTACGTACAATAGAGGCTTGTTATTGGCTGGATAGTCTCGGAATGCTTTCTATCTCACACTCAGTTGCTAATTTTACTATTTCAACATATCGATTAAGAGTGTGTGTAAGCTGTGCCTGTCGGAAGGCACACAGATCGAATTGATAGATAGTTTCAACATTTCTATCACATTCGCCTTATCTATAATATGCATCTAGTAGTGTAATTTTCTTCTCTATAACTGAAACTTAGTACAAGGATTTGAATAAGGTTCAGTTATTTCAGTAATGAATATGATAATCGTACTTCTAAATTACGGGTATGATATTAAAATATGTTGGTTAACTATATTAATATCATACGTAGTATTTATTTCCCCTTTCGTTTTCATTTAGAATTTCCAAACTGCCATTATTTACTTGCCTTAAAATGCACAAAGCAAAATATGATCTCATTTGACAGTAAGTGTTGGAGGAATGACGAAATTTATGGTATTATAACAAATAGCGTATAATTTGTGGTGGATTTGATGTTAATCGATCCGTGAAAATATTTCAATATGAAAAACAGAAGTATTTTTGAGTTTTACGATATTCAGGTCGAAGGTTGAAGACATATTTCAAATAATTTAACTTTTTAATCAATTTCATATAAAATTTTGTTCGAAGACTCTTTAAAGTTTCAACATCTATTTTTGGTACATATACAGCTGAAAATTAATTTAAATCTCTTGGTATTTCAGAATTTAAACCGATACATTTGACTTCAAAAAATGTCAACTAGTTACTAAATTAGAAACAGAGTTTTCTGTTTAAAAAATCAGCAGTTATTAGAAGGAAACTACAGTTAAACATACGTTCTGAAAAATTCAACCAAAGGTTCTAATCTGAGACTCGAACCCAGTTATTCAGATTCATAGAATGCATTTCTTTTATCCAAAACTCTGGTCCTCATGCTGTATATTCGTCTTTTCGTTTAATATAGAAACACGTTGATATAAAATCATAAGTAACATCGTAAGTAAAAATGAAGAAAAAATACATTTTTCAAATAGAGTTATAAAAAAATTATTTCAAATTTAAATGCTACATGTTCTAGGAATTGAAATATATCTATATCTATAAATATCTCTCTCAGGAAAAATATTGATAATAAAATAGATATAAAATTATGAAGAGAATAGGTACCAGTGCCTGAAGAACAATATACTAAACAAGCAACAAAATCGATTCTTGAAAAAGAAAAGAAGAAATGGTTTCCTGGATGGTAAATACAATTTACTTCTTCATAAATAAGTATTGATGTTAAACATCATCTTATGTATTTTAGAGCAATTAAATTCGCAATACTCTCTAATGAATAAAAAATTGAGAATATATAATGTTCAATTTACTCATTATAAACCGAGTTGAGATGTTTTATATTTATTTTGTCGATTATCGTATTGGTTAAAAAAAACTTAATCAATAAAGAATAGAAGGATTGAAAGAACTTCAATGAGGAATTGCAAATTCGTATAATTCTAGTGAAATAAAAATGTACATCTCAATTGCTGCAGATTGTTATCTTCTGGTATGGAATATATTATTAATTCTTTCATTATAGAGCATTATCTATGATTATCTTAACCATTTTTGCACATATTATTCAATTTGTGTTCACTTCACATGAAGACCTGATTTATTTATACATTTCACGTGGGGATAATTATATATATATATATATATATATATATATATATATATATATATATATATATATATATAACTGATAAATTTAAAAGAAATATCCATGAAAAGTTATCATCACAGATCAAAACTAATTATTATTGAAAAACAGAAAAAATTTGGTTTGATTTATGGTTAGATTTCTATATAATTACCCAATAATCATACTATTAATTCATAGTTTTTGAGTGGTGGTTAATCAGAAAGTCTTGATAATAAGTTAAAAATACCAAAACGAATTTTATAATAGGTAATAGCGCATTGAAGGATATATTTGAGATATATTTGCTTTAATTGACTTCATTCAGAAAGTTTCTTCCACTATTGAAATTAAAAAACTATTTGTTAATATCATAATTGAGGTCGTGAGAAATAATTTGAAAAATTTTAGAAGAAATCTTTCTTTAAAATCTATGACAGTTTTTAATATTGAAACTGAACCTATTCGAAAATCATTTTCATCTCTTTTTCAATGAAACTGACATCAATGAATCATAATTATTTCGTCAATGTTCGATAAAGATTTCTAGATGAGCTATTACCTCAACCTATATCCGATGATTAACCTTCCATGAAACGCTATAAAGTGTATTAGCGGTCACCATTGGAGTTTATCAACAATAATAGTCAGAAACCGATTGAAATTTCGATTTTGAAATTATTAATTTGAAGGAAAAGTACTTCATTCGTCTTAAACTCTCATATTAAACACCGTAAATGTCAATGACAGATCAGAAATGTATAATTCCACATAGATTTTGTTTGATAAACATGGGCAAGTTTACTTTTGTATAGTTAAAACTTACATGGGGTTAAAAACATCATTCGAAAATCTACTGACGTTGCTGACGAAAAATGGAATGGTCACTAATAGTTATTCACAATTTGTACACAGATTAATAACTCCAATTACTTATGCCTCGAAATTTCAGTGAGATTATTATCCGAGTGGAATTCAAGGAAATAAACACCTTCAATTACTCTTCATCAACATTAATTGCACCAATTTTATGTTCGTTTTCAATTCAGGTACGTAAGTTGAACGGTATTTGATATCTATTTTATAAGCTCCCTTTTTTACCAACATCCCAGACCATAGACTTTGAGTATCGATATTTCGAAAACTCGGTTAATTCTTGAATGGCAACGCTGTTTTACAGTGAGAGTGATAGGTATTAACAACCATTCCGATTTGCAGCAACCGTTTCTCGCTGGCTGGCTCCTGCTTTGGCTTAGGACATTTATAAAGGTCGATTCACGTCGTTCTTTACGCTGAATACTTGAACGGGTACGTTGGGGCTTTAAGCAGAACATTGTATTTCTTTCTTCTAGTTCCTCCAATGATAATTAGTGCAGATTACCATAAAACACGTATCTAACAATCTGAAAATGATTTTTATTCGAATAATTACAATTGGTCATGCAAAGTCGAATGTTGCACGAATAAACTACAATTAAATTTGGGAATTTCTAGCTGAAACTTTGTTTTAAGACTGTATAGATTATTCTTACATATTCTGATTATTGTTTTCGTATTGGCAGAATCGGAATTGTTCATTCCAAACTTTGAGGTAATATAAAAAATAATTATTGAATGAAATATTTCGAATATTGAAAATTTACGTTGACAGATATTGTATAATTCTCTCATAGTCAAATGTTTCACATTATCATTAATTACTAACATGTTTTGTATAACAAATTCACTATCACAAGTCTTTTTTGATAATGAATATCAAAACAAAGCAGTGAATACAAGATTTATTCATCGTATAAACTGTTGCACAACAAAAAGAATTGAAGTGTTATAATGATAGGAAGAAAACATTGGCTGATTATTTGAATGTGTATAAAATACAATCAATTTGATGATATGCAAATTGCTAAAACGTGCTAGGCATAGAGCTTCTTGAAATAATTCATAAATGCAAATTAGGTTAGTCCGTTCGTTGATCTGTGTTTTGTGTTCTAGGAAGAAATCAGAAATGTTCTCTAGGTTATAATGTTGTTTGAATAACACTGCGCAACAATGAAATTGTTTCGGTCTGGAATTAGTCCTATCCTATGTCTTCTCAATTACTGAATGCAAAAATGACCTTTAAAAGAACCGATTAGCTCTAGTTTCAGACATACAAGCTAAAATCAATCAAGTACCTGGAATATAAATGGAAAATTTGTAGTGATTTATTTAAAAGTGATCGCTAAAGTCTTAGCATGCAATAGGGATCGCATCCCTCTTAGGGATGCAATTAGGTTTCATGAAATACTGTTGATTTTTATCTATGTGGGATAGTAAAGATAGAAAATCACAATATAGTCAAGCAGATTGGCCTGAAAGAAATCTTGACCCTAGTGAGAAAAACGTAATTGACGAGCCACTCGTAGATCCAAAAAATGTTCTTCTTCCACCCTTATATCAAGCTGGGCTTGATGAAGAATTTTGTCATAGCCATGAACCGAGAATGCCAGGTTTTTAATTTCCTGAGAGACAAATTTCCTAACTTAAGTGATGCAAAGGTCAAGGAATTGACCCTAGTGAGAAAAACGTAATTGATGAGCCACTCGTAGATCCAAAAAATGTTCTTCTTTCACCCTTATATCAAGCTGGGCTTGATGAAGAATTTTGTTATAGCCATGAACCGAGAATGCCAGGTTTTTAAGTTCCTGAGAGACAAATTTCCTAACTTAGGTGATGAAAAGGTCAAAAAATTGACTCTAGTGAGAAAAACGTAATTGACGACCCACTCGTAGATCCAAAAAGTGTTCTTCTTCCACCCTTATATCAAGCTGGGCTTGATGAAGAATTTTGTTATAGCCATGAACCGAGAATGCCAGGTTTTTAAATTCTTGAGAGACAAATTTCCCAACTTATGTGATGCAAAGGTCAAGGAATTGACCCTAGTGAGAAAAACGTAATTGATGAGCCACTCGTAGATCCAAAAAATGTTCTTCTTACACACTTATATCAAGCTGGGTTTGATGAAGAATTTTGTTATAGCAATGAACCGAGAATGCCAGGTTTTTAAGTTCCTGAGAGACAAATTTCCTAACTTAAGTGATGCAAAGGTCAAAAAATTGACTCTAGTGAGAAAAACGTTATTGACGACCCACTCGTAGATCCAAAAAGTGTTCTTTTTCCACCCTTATATCAAACTGGGCTTGATGAAGAATTTTGTTATAGCCATGAACCGAGAATGCCAGGTTTTTAAATTCTTGAGAGACAAATTTCCCAACTTAAGTGATGCAAAGGTCAAGGAATTGACCCTAGTGAGAAAAACGTAATTGACGAGCCACTCGTAGATCCAAAAATTGTTCTTCTTACACCCTTATATCAAGCTGGGCTTGATGAAGAATTTTGTTATAGCCATGAACCGAGAATGCCAGGTTTTTAAATTCTTGAGAGACAAATTTCCCAACTTAAGTGATGCAAAGGTCGAGGAATTGACCCTAGTGAGAAAAACGTAATTGACGAGCCACTCGTAGATCAATTTAAATTCTTGAGAGACAAATTTCCTAACTTAAGTGATGCAAAGGTCAAGCAATTGACCCTAGTGAGAAAAACGTAATTGACGAGCCACTCGTAGATCAATTTAAATTCTTGAGAGACAAATTTCCTAACTTAGTGATGCAAAGGTCAAGCAATTGACCCTAGTGAGAAAAACGTAATTGACGAGCCACTCGTAGATCAATTTAAATTCTTGAGAGACAAATTTCCTAACTTAAGTGATGCAAAGGTCAAGCAATTGACCCTAGTGAGAAAAACGTAATTGACGAGCCACTCGTAGATCAATTTAAATTCTTGAGAGACAAATTTCCTAACTTAAGTGATGCAAAGGTCAAGCAATTGACCCTAGTGAGAAAAACGTAATTGACGAGCCACTCGTAGATCAATTTAAATTCTTGAGAGACAAATTTCCCAACTTAAGTGATGCAAAGGTCGAGGAATTGACCCTAGTGAGAAAAACGTAATTGACGAGCCACTCGTAGATCAATTTAAATTCTTGAGAGACAAATTTCCTAACTTAAGTGATGCAAAGGTCAAGCAATTGACCCTAGTGAGAAAAACGTAATTGACGAGCCACTCGTAGATCAATTTGAGAATTTTGTTATTCCAGGTTTTTAAATTCTTGAGAGACAAATTTCCCAACTTAAGTGATGCAAAGGTCAAGCAATTGACCCTAGTGAGAAAAAGATCCAAAAAATGTTCGTAATTGACGAGCCACTCGTAGATCAATTTAAATTCTTGAGAGACAAATTTCCTAACTTAAGTGATGCAAAGGTCAAGCAATTGACTCTAGTGAAAAAAACGTAATTGACGAGCTACTCGTAGATCCAAAAATTGTTCTTCTTCCACACTTATATCAAGCTGGGCTTGATGGAGAATTTTGTTATAGCTATGAACCGAGAATTGCAAGGAGACAAGTTCCTCTTAAGTGATGCAAAGGTCAAGGAATCTTTGTAGGGCAGAAAATACTGGTTAAGGACATTGCATTTGATTTAATTTTAGAAGGAATGAAACAGTAGCTTGGGAAGCTGTCAAGGGATTTTATACACGGATTTCTAGGGAACAAAAAAGTACCCTCAATAGTTTACCGAACTTCTACAAAAATACCAACAACTAGGCTGCAATATGTCCCTAAAAATCCATTTTTCCCCTCCCATATATATGAATTTTTTTATTGGATGTAGCTTACAAGTTGAAATTGATAATACTATAACTGATTATCAAAATATGGAAAGATGTACTTTTATGTATTAAAAAGGTGGCGTTTATTCTGGAACACCTTTATTTTACTTCCAATCTCTTTTGCTGGGTAAATATGATCCTATTTTACTTGCTGCTCGCTGCATATTTATGAGTGTTTTGCATTCAGCTTTGGTATGGTGGAAAAAACAATTAGTTGAGTTTTGAGGGTAAAATTGTCTGTTTGCTGGCAATTTCCTGTAATTCAGACAGCACGTTGTTATCGTCTAGAACGAACGACAATTTACAAGATCAAAATGTGTGATTATATGTTGTACGTGATTGAAAAACTTCATACCGATTAGCTATCTACTTGATAGATACTATCTGAGTTGATTGAGCGTTGCCTTTTGTATTCGATTGGCACTATTGTTAAATATTTATTTATCTAATTGGTTTTTCCTACTTTAATGGCTAAATTTTAGAATTCTGTTTGAATTATTTATAACAGTAAACATTCGAACGGAAGTATATAAATTGATTAATGCGATTCAGTTACGAAAATATTATACTCGCAGTGTTGAATATTATTTGCTCCTTTCTTTTTTTATATAAAAACCCAAATAAAACGAATTATACTGTATCATGGTGGTTTTTGAGAGTTTCTACGAACGAGGGTGAATCAAATATAAACAGAGTTTGATTTTTTGAACATATATTTATTGAAGAATAACAGAAAATTATTTTTTGTTACATAGTTTTCCACAATAAAAATACTTTTTTCTCAGTTTAAGAGGGTTGTTTGAGAAAGGAGATTGCCCGAAAGCAATTGCGCTTGAATATTTCACCGCGCAAAGTCTAGAAATGGTTGCCTTTGAGTTCCTCTGAGCGACTTGAACAAATAGTGTGGATGCAAGGAGGATAATCAGATTTAGTTGAGTGAAATTTGAAGTTTTTCAGAGCTACAGATGCGTTCTGCTTTGTCATGAAGCAAAATGACATCTTCAATCGTGTGGCCTCCTCTTTTGCGGTAATATGTATTCCTCAATCTGTTCAATGGCTTGCAGTAGTAAGCAATGTTGACTTTCCATCTTTATCTCAAGGAATCCATGAGCAAAAATTATCGCTGTTCAGAAAATATTGTAGAAACAATGTCTCCAGCTGCCTTGTTTGAATTTAGGAGTATTATAGTGAACCAAGTTGAGTCACAGTGACAATGAGACAGGGAAAATGCTTCACCATTTTCTGTCAATATTCCTGTGAGCTTCTGACACATCTATTATGACCTACTTTTAGTTTCCAGCTAAAGGCAAGATATCCATTCGACACACAGTTAACTTAAATACTGATCATTTGTGACGGTTGCTTGGCATTTCTTAAAGATTAAACCGATAAATTCATGTCCAGAAGTTTAACCAGTCGACCATCTTCCAGAAATTTTAGATCAGACGTCCAACGCGCTATCCACTGCGCTACAGGCCACTTTATAAACAGATTTGCTGGAATTACTGACGAATGATAACTTCTGTAATACAAGCTGGAGATTTTCTATTGCATTGGTCATTGTCTAGACGTCCTGGTCGTTCTCTGAAGGACTTCTTCGCGAAGGTTCATTGCAGAAATGTGCAGTTCTGTGAAAGATATATGGAAAATCTGTGCGAAGTTTGTGTCACTGTAACACTTGTACAAGCCAGAAATTTTCGCGAGCCTTACTGAGGAAGACATTGAGCAAGGAGGAACTTTGGTTTTCCCTACTCTATCAGCCTTCACAGAAGCACTTGTCCGACACTACCAATTGAAGTTGCTCAACATTTGGTTTATATTTGATTCACCCTAGTTGTGTTACAGTTTTAGTATACCTACAATTGTTTACAAATACAAAAAGAATGCTAACAAAATTTTTGATATTTGCAATAATCAAAATTCATCAACTTCATTTCAACTTGTAGTCGATATGGTAAGCCGTTTCTTGAACCTTTAAGGAGCTTTTTAGTTGTTTTTCGAACCGGTTTCTCCAAATCAGAAATATGAGTTTCTCTCCATTCAGAGTTTGAATCATCACTTCGAAATTATTATAAAACTATCCTTCATCATTAAAATGTTTATGGCAAGCGTTAGATTGAGTTAACATGAAGAGTATTCATAATTCGAAACAAATTCATATTCCAGATACTAAACTACGCTAATAATTGTATAAAAGAAACACAATGTCGTAAAAAATGACATCAATTTGTTGCGAATTCAAGCTTCAAGGTTAGATCATCATTTTCTATGGACATTGATTAATTATATACGTAAGCTCAAGGAACTAGATACTAAAAATATGAAAATAATGTTTCTCTAGATTAATGACATTGACAAATAATAAATCTATTTATTTCTCTAGTAATTCTCTCGTTTTATGGAACATTAATTGTGGTAACCGTGCGAGAACAATTGGTGTTCATGGCCTGTTAGATCTAGCGGATTAATATCTCAATTGATTTGTGGCATAGACTTTAAATAGATTTCAAGTGTATTCACTAGTCGTCTTCAAGAGTCTGATGAGAATCAGATGTACATCTGTTGTCAACAGAGAGCGTTTCGAACATCCGGTCTTAGTTTCTAAATCTAACTTTTCGACACATCCAGTAGGTCATCGATTCCTTCCAGGAATTCTATACTTCGTCAGCATGTTTCAAAACGTAAACAGATACCTTTTATCACAGTAATGAGAGTGATAAAATGT
Source organism: Henosepilachna vigintioctopunctata (assembly GCA_030704895.1). Classification (NCBI taxonomy): domain Eukaryota; kingdom Metazoa; phylum Arthropoda; class Insecta; order Coleoptera; family Coccinellidae; genus Henosepilachna; species Henosepilachna vigintioctopunctata. The sequence continues at coordinate 5,306,117 of JARQZJ010000121.1, read as the reverse complement.
AACGATACTAGTATAACTTCTCTTGCATCAAAAGTAGACAATATTTTTTCAAGTGAGTATCAAATACATAAACATGACGCATGATATTTCAAGAACTTATCAATGTTCTTAATCAGTTTTTGCAATTCGTCGCCTGCTGTATAAATGGCTCAATCTGATAAACAGACCTGACCTAGGCCAAGATTGAATTCAGTTGGGAAAACGTGTTTTTTGTCGAGTTTTATGAAGAACGCCATGCAGTTTATTAAAGTTCCACTCCCAATTAAGGAAGGTGGGTGATTCATTCTTTGCGGACGTAAATTTTTGTAGACAATATGGAATTTGAAATGTCACACGATTTATCGATAATGCGAAAGAGAGAGTGTTGATTTTATTAATGGTTATTGAAAAAACCCTGTTAAATTCGATTGAATTTTTTCGAGAACTGGAATTTCAGAAAAATTCAAGGAGTTTTGAGCAACTATTCATTGTGATTTCTTGGAATTATTCAATTTTTAAATGACTGTTATGGTTTTTTTGTGCAACTTAAAATTTGAGAGTACGTGATGAACTTCAGTGTTTCCATTAGTCTCAGCTTTTTATGTATAAAAATACCTACTCAAGACATTATTTTAGGTTTTTGAGTACATAGAGACACCTGTAGTGGATATGTTTTCATACAAAAATAGTTTGAACTTGAATATACAACAATCAAAAGTGATATCAATTGAGATACGATGTCAAGATTTTGAAGATGAAGCTCAAAGAAGTTTTTGGGCAATTCAAATCAGCTCCCAGTCCTGCAGGAAGTTGAGGAACGCGCCACAGGAATATCTAACAAGAAGATCTAACAGATCTCTTCAAGAGGATCGAAGTTGTTTGTGACTCTAACAGCTCAAATGATGAATATGAGTTTTCTATTTCTACAGAAGAAAGGCGTACTTTGAAAATATCGTCCAGGTTTATCCAACTGATTGAAACGAAAATGTCAGGAAAAATCCCCAAGAGTGACATTTACTGCTCATTTTCCAAGTATTCATTGTGATATCTTTGAATTATTCAATTTTTAAATGACGGATATGGTTTGTTTGTGCAACTTAAAATTGAAAAGTACGTGATGAACTTCAGTGTTTCCATTAGTCTCAGCTTTTTATGTATAAAAATACCTACTCAAGACATTATTTTAGGTTTTTGAGTACATAGAGACACCAATAGTGGGTATGTTTTCATACAAAAATAGTTTGAACTTGAATATACAACAATCAAAAGTGATATCAATTGAGATACGATGTCAAGATTTTGAAGATGAAGCTCAAAGAAGTTTTTGGGCAATTCAAATCAGCTCCCAGTCCTGCAGGAAGTTGAGATAAACGCCACATGAATATCTAACAGATCTCTTCAAGAGGATCGAAGTTCTTTGTCACTCTAACAGCTCAAATGATGAATATGAGTTTTCTTTTCTACAGAAGAAAGGCGCACTTGAAAATTTCGCCCAGGTTTATCCAACTGATTGAAACGAAAATGTCAGGAAAAATCCCCAAGAGTGACATTTACTGCTCATTTTCCAAGTATTCATTGTGATATCTTTGAATTATTCAATTTTTAATGATGGATATGGTTTTTTTGTGCAACTTGAAATTGGAAAGTACGTGATGAACTTCAGTGTTTCCATTAGTCTCAGCTTTTTATGTATAAAAATACCTACTCAAGACATTATTTTAGGTTTTTGAGTACATAGAGACACCTGTAGTGGATATGTTTTCATACAAAAATAGTTTGAACTTGAATATACAACAATCAAAAGTGATATCAATTGAGATACGATGTCAAGATTTTGAAGATGAAGCTCAAAGAAGTGTTTGGGCAATTCAAATCAGCTCCCAGTCCTGCAGGAAGTTGAGGAACGCGCCACAGGAAGATCTAACAGATCTCTTCAAGAGGATCGAAGTTGTTTGTGACTCTAACAGCTCAAATGATGAATATGAGTTTTCTATTTCTACAGAAGAAAGGCGTACTTTGAAAATATCGTCCAGGTTTATCCAACTGATTGAAACGAAAATGTCAGGAAAAATCCCCACGAGTGACATTTACTGCTCATTTTCCAAGTATTCATTGTGATATCTTTGAATTATTCAATTTTTAAATGACGGATATGGTTTTTTTGTGCAACTTAAAATTGAAAAGTACGTGATGAACTTCAGTGTTTCCATTAGTCTCAGCTTTTTATGTATAAAAATACCTACTCAAGACATTATTTTAGGTTTTTGAGTACATAGAGACACCAGTAGTGGGTATGTTTTCATACAAAAATAGTTTGAACTTGAATATACAACAATCAAAAGTGATATCAATTGAGATACGATGTCAAGATTTTGAAGATGAAGCTCAAAGAAGTGTTTGGGCAATTCAAATCAGCTCCCAGTCCTGCAGGAAGTTGAGGAACGCGCCACAGGAAGATCTAACAGATCTCTTCAAGAGGATCGAAGTTGTTTGTGACTCTAACAGCTCAAATGATGAATATGAGTTTTCTATTTCTACAGAAGAAAGGCGTACTTGAAAATTTCGCCCAGGTTTATCCAACTGATTGAAACGAAAATGTCAGGAAAAATCCCCAAGAGTGACATTTACTGCTCATTTTCCAAGTATTCATTGTGATATCTTTGAATTATTCAATTTTTAAATGACGGATATGGTTTTTTTGTGCAACTAAAAATTGAAAAGTACGTGATGAACTTCAGTGTTTCCATTAGTCTCAGCTTTTTATGTATAAAAATACCTACTCAAGACATTATTTTAGGTTTTTGAGTACATAGAGACACCAATAGTGGGTATGTTTTCATACAAAAATAGTTTGAACTTGAATATACAACAATCAAAAGTGATATCAATTGAGATACGATGTCAAGATTTTGAAGATGAAATTCAAATCAGCTCCCAGTCCTGCAGGAAGTTGAGATAAACGCCACATGAATATCTAACAGATCTCTTCAAGAGGATCGAAGTTTTTTGTCACTCTAACAGCTCAAATGATGAATATGAGTTTTCTTTTCTACAGAAGAAAGGCGCACTTGAAAATTTCGCCCAGGTTTATCCAACTGATTGAAACGCAAATGTCAGGAAAAAAATCCCCAAGAGTGACATTTACTACTCATTTTTCCGGTAAAAAGCTGGCAAACTTATATTCTTTAACACTCAATCTGACATAGGAACACATGCACAAGTTAAGCCATTTCAAAGAGATTTTTTACAGCATACCTAAGTGGTGACCTCTTCAACATTCTGCAAAGCTGATAACACATGACAACTGAACACCTCAAAAAACCTTTATGTATCGATTTAGTGTCGTAATTAATTGCTTTGTTAATGGATAATTATTGAAAGACGAAATAAAAACGACAACTGAACCTTTGTTCCTCGGTTTCCATCAACTTTTTAACTGGGCTATATTAAATCTCTATAATATTGTTCCTAGAATACGCAATTCTACTATCTATTACTGATCATCTTGAGTATATCATTTTTTTTATCAAGAAACGTCCTTGAAAAACTTCGCATTCCTTCAGTTAGTGTTAATTACGAGCTTAATTGAAAATATAGTCCACAGTTTCAAGAATTCATACTGTGCCAAATTATTAAACCACCTTCAACACAATAAGAGAACGATCTATCAGCAAAAACTGATTGAAGTCTCATGTTATTTCCCAAGTGCCATTCCCCAAGCCGACCGAATGCCCAACACTATATTCTTTCGATGATCTTAGTTTTATTGCATTGGCAAGAAAAAAAATGAAATTTTTACCTGAGCTGCATCGTACTCGGAGTGTGTTGTTGTACAAAATTAATCCTAAGTTACGGTTGAAGATTCAATATCGCCCAAACGTTGTGTACGTAGTCCGACCGAAAATAATGCACTTGGTTGAGCTCACCTGGAGAATTATGTGGTATTTTTGGACGTTATATACTTTAGTAGACTTTATATCAAGCCCACATAACAGAGGGGTTTACTTGGAACCACCGGAACTTAGTCTATGAATTGATGGTATTATTCAAAATTTTTCTGATAATGAACCTTGACGAATTCGCGACTTACACCCTGTCAAATTGACTACTCCCCTCCTGCAATCGTTAACTTAACAAATGAAAGAAAGGGTTCAAACATTAAAAGATTCTTTCCAAGGCAATAAAAACCTGAAGGTTCATTAAAATTTTGTATAGATTAATATTTATTGTTTTATTGTTGATATTTGTAGTCGATTTCTTGGTAATCATGTTTCAAATGTTTTGAAACAGTGTTAACTTGATAATTGCGTGTTTAGTTTACAATTTTTCAATCTGAGTTTATTAGATGAGTTTTTTTTAATGGACTTCCTGGATATTCATTCCAGAAGTTAGAAAATATATGTCTTGTAACAAGTATTCAGAAAAATAGTTTCATCAAATGTTCATCTAAAGAATTTATTTCATCAAATCGCAAAATTGAGATCAAAAATCGAAAATGGATGTGTCAAAAAATCATGAGTGGACTGGTATATCTCACATAACTAACTCCGCTAAGATACCGACAAGATACTCTATAAATTCATTGAATTACTACTAAATACTTGAGCATTTGGATTCAGTTTGCTTCAAACAGGTCTAGTGTAAATATATTCATATACATATGCTAGTATGACGCTGTTTTATGCACCATGGAAGTATCAAGAGGTCGATGACTGGCATCATTATTAATATAAATAATATTCTGAAGAAAAACCACAAGGTATGGAAATAACAACAGAAAAAGTGTGGATGCAAATTGATTCCTGGTACTATTATCAACTAGTTTGTTTTATTGAATTGAATGATTTAACAAGTAATCATCCTTCAATATTTTAAATAGATTATTGTGTGTTATTATATAATTTTCTATGTTTCTATTGTATGGTGATTGGCAACTTCGTATATCATAGTACCACTATATCAAACAATGGGGTATCCAGAGAAGAAATAAAGAGGAAAAGTGCAATAGCAAAAGGATAAATGACCAAGTTAACTAGTGTGGAAAAGCCATAAAATATCCTTCAATACCAAAATGGGATTATTGAGAAGTTTGGCGTTTTCAATTTTTCTTTATACATCAGAATGTTCGACATAAAAAAATGTGGACAGTAAAATGTGAATCATTAAATTTTGAATCAAATTAGAATTAGAATCAGGTTTAGTATTTTAGTAGCAGAGAAAATTGCTACATTCTATGGTCTTGTGGTTGGAAAAAATGGCCTTGAAAGAACAGTAAGAAAGGGACAGCAGCGACAAGAGATAGAGAAGAAGGCGCCCACAATACACTTTGGTGTTCTAATTGATCTAACCGGCAAAAACCTCATCCAATCATTCATGATGGCAAAAAATCGTTTAAAATGGATGTCCCTCACAAAACTTTGAATTCATATTGCTAAAATATAAATCATAAAACTGTTGCTATAATCTTCATTGGTACTCCATATATACTGAAACACAGTTCAACTGTTAAAAGTGTTAAATTAGAAATAGGCCTGGTCTTTTCACCTTCAGTTATAGGGCAGAAAAGCTGTGTTTGCCAGTTATCAGATTTTTGCGTATTCTCACTTCCAGTAAGAGTGAACGCTCTGTATTCTGCACCAAGCCATTTGAGGATCGTAAATAATGAGTATTTATCGTTGTCGTGTATTAATGTACCAAATATTATTATATAAAGGGTGTTTTTTTAGAGGTATAGAACTTTAAATTGCAATAAAACAACGATGGATCATTCGATTGACAAGAATTTTATTATATTCGAAAGATAATCTTGTGGCATTACATTTAAAATATGATTTCTGGCATATGACCGTCACGGCTGGCTCGGATGTAGTACAATCTGGACGTCCAATTTTCGATGACTTTTTCCAACATTTGTGGCCGTATATCGGCAATAACACGGCGAATATTGTCTTCCAACTGGTCAAGCGTTTGTGGTTTATCCGCATAGACCAATGACTTTACATAGCCCCACAGAAAGTAGTCGAGCGGTGTTAAATTACAAGATCTTGAAAGCCAATTCACAGGTCCAAAACGTGAAGGTCACCAAACGTGTCTTTCAATAAATCGATTGTGGCACGAGCTGTGTGACATGTTGCGTCTTGCTGAAATCACAGCTCCTGGACATCATGGTTGTTCAATTCAGGAATGACAAAGTTAGTAATCATGGCTCTATACCGATCACATTGACGTTAACGTTCTAGCCATCATCGTTTTCGAACAAGTACAGACCAATGCTTCCACTTGCTCATAAAGCGCACCAAACAGTCAGTTTTTCTGGATGTAACGGTGTTTTGACATATACTTGAGGATTATCTTCACTCCAAATGCGGCAGTTTTGTTTGTTGACGTAGCCATTCAACCAAAAGTCATTCAACGAATAAATGGACGTAGTGCGCGATACGTATTCCGCACAGAACCATTATTTTCGAAATAAAATTGCACTATTTGCAAGCGTTGTTCAGGCGTGAGTCTATTCATGATGAATTGAAACCAAACTGAGAATAAATCACTTCTCAGCTGTTGAATCGGTCGCCATCTTTAACAGTAATGCCAACTTAAAGTTCTATACCTCTAAAAAAACACCCGTTACAAGCACCCTTTCGGATATCAAGTACAGTTCAGTTTTTTGCGAACGTCCCCTGTATCTTTCTCGATTGAATATCATCAAACGATAAAAAACATTTCTGGATGGGCAAGAAAACACGAGATGGGCCATTAATGAACAACAGTGAATCATCTGTTCGATTGCGTGTTTTCAATTTGCCAATTTTGATGTTATTCCAGACAAGTTTTCTGCCCGTGGCAGTTTGAAAAAGTGAATTGATTGAATGAATTTAAGTTTCGCGATATTGGGCTACCGTGTTCGATCGGATGTGATCAGTTACCATATCGATTGAATTTCAAATAAATCAGAGTAACATTTTAATTTCGTTTGTAAGAGGAGATATTCTGAGGTATATTTTAACTTCTGTTACATTTTGATCTGCAGTTTTGTCTACTATTAATTAACTTCTTCAATGAGTATTTGATTAATTCCATATAATCGTTTCATTCACTCGAATTTTAATTTGGGTAACTGAACTATTATCAGGAGTTCGAAAACCTATTTTATAATTCAAGAAACTTTTGACTGACGTCATTTGAAACGTAGTGGAATGTACTTTAATCCATTTTATTTTTTAGGAACACTTGATTTTCATTATAATTCTGTTTCTCTAGAAATTGAAATTTTTTAATTGACATAACTATTTAAATTATTGACGTTTTACTGGGAATAGCAACGACATTTTCTTATCATTTGAATAGTTTGTTGAAAGAAATTATACTGAAAAGATCACTTTAATTTGACCAGTATTGATACTTTTGAATCTTCTCGTTGTTATTTTTCATTTTTATTATTTCTATTCACTTGATTTTGTACAGTTTGTGAATTGTTTTCTATGGAACAACAATTGTTTTTTCATATTTTGTAGATTACTGCTATTGGATTAAGTCAGTCCTTTTGAGGTCGCCATTTGCGGAGGATAAAGCTTTACAAACCTCTCAAAACACGAGGAAACATTAATAGTGAAGACTTCTTTGCTTCTGAAAAAATTACATAAATACAATGAGAAAATGGGAAATGCGTGTTTGAAAATATCATTTTGCAGATCAGATATATTGACAATTATCAAATATATTGACAAGGAAGATATTTCCGATGAATTCTTTATAACTTCACACGAAATCGTGTCATTTTCAGTTTTCGTACCTTGCAAGTGATCTACATCAACGAAATAATTGATTCGAGCGCAATCATCATTCAGTATTTGGGTTTAACAACCTCCTTCCACTTTTTCTTTTCCTAATACATATAGAGAGTAATGAAAATTTTCCTTCAAATGGTCATTCCCTGTTTTTAAACTCTTCTTTCTGCTGTGAGAATGTTTCACTTTAAAAAACCTCAATTTCTCACACCTATATGTTTATTTTTTGCGAAAGAAAGATAAGAGTATTTCAATTTTTCAATACGAAACGTGTATGAAGTGAGAAATGTTATTTTATTACTTCCCTTCCTTGTACGAGACACTTAGAAGTAAGACCCCATAAAAACAGTCAATGTCAATGTCAACCTTATCACGTAAGTTATTTTATGGCATATGAACATTCACTCCAAGTATATTTGCCGAGTACAGTTTACCTTCATGTCTAGAATGCAATTATTGTCGATGTTATATCACTCTATTAAAAAGATAATAATTTTCCTCTCCTATCCAACGCAATGATTTTCAAGACAAATACACAGAGCTTCATTATTTCTCAACTTTTTATGGTTTGATTGATGTTTCTTTTAAACTGCATGATCGCATTAATCGAGATATTCACTTGATTATAATCTTTGTAAAGATTGTAACCTGCTTCATTATCGTTCATTCAATTCGAAGATTTATGTATAAATGAAGAATTCTAAAGTTAGGTTAGGTATTTCAGCTTCGATACATCAACCTACAACGGTGTATTAAAAATTATCAGGAATAAACTTTACTCACATTAATGCCCCAGTTACACAGAACATAAACACATACATAAATACCATAGTTACTCTATGTTGAAAGTGTAGGTTAATTATTGTCTATGCACCTTGAAATGATTAGATATATTCTCTTTGTTTCAATTGAATGTCAATGAAAACAAGTAATGAAACTTTGCAATTGTTTTCATTTGTATAGTTATTTATAATTTGAGGAATACAACTTGCTTGGAAGCTTAAACGATTATGAAAGAAAGATGATACGTATTGTCAGGAGTCATCTATAAATTGTGTCACACCATAAGGGGGGAAAGACTAGAGGAAGTGTGACATGTGACAAGACATGTTATTTTTATAAAAAATAATTCAAATGGAGATAAACCTAATTCTGACTACAGTTGTGACAAGGACTATGGAAGTGTCAAACAATCATGAAATTCGTGTGACATAATTCATGAAATTTTTATTGAAAGTCTTCAATAAAGTTCAAACTTGCAAATTAAATGAATTATGGTCGAATTTTGTCCATTTGACGAACAGTAGAATGTATAATAGACAAAAGTCAAGTCAATAGCTTGATATTTGTATTGACAATAACAATTTCACTTTCATACACTATTTTCTGTGCTACTAACGTCAACGATGTCCTCGAAGGTCAAATCCTCGATATTTCTGGTACTAGTTACGACATCGGTGCAGAAAATTCGCACGCATGACGTTACGACCTACGTCGAAATGTAATCTTGGCTCGTCACAGATTCGAACATCCTATTTCCGGCTTGTAACGATCGAGGTACGTGGTTTACTCTTGTTTTTGTCGAAGCTTAACTTACGTAAATCTAGAGAAAGTTCTTCGGCACTTGTTTAATTATGAACCTTGTTGTAGATCTGAATATATGTTCGAAATTGAAAGTTTAACGAGTATCATTAAAAGTAACTCCAAGGTAAAGGTTCAGTATTCTTTGGAATTCCTCTAGAGTTCAAAAGATTCGATTATTCAGCGTTAATTGGAAAACAAATAGAACGAAAACATTATGCTATGAATCAGAAGTTATTGATCTAAGGAATATTTATATTCTGTGGCCGTAAGAAATTATGCAGGGAATTTTTCCATTGAATTTTTGAATTTCGATTTAATCACACCTTGGAAGAAAATCTGCGGTTGTTTTCCATATTATTAACCAGAAAATGATTCATTGATGAAGTTTTCAATAAATTTGAACATTCAGGAAAATTTACCATAAGTTAACAACATAAAAATAGCTTGCTTATTGCTGTAATTCTCATTTAATTTTTTTCTAATCAAGATGAATTCTTTCATAGTTAGCTACAGAACAGTGACTTGAGTCACTTATTCAAATTATTCCAGTATTTTTCATTGTTTCCTGAAATAAAACGTGAATCAGAGACATAAAATCTGTTACCACAGAGCTGAAAATAATGCATAGATATGTGATAAATGGAAGAATTCTTTCAGTAGAAATTTTTTCAACGAATTATTCGAATGTTGGACACATTCGAAAATGAATTAGGAACTATAAACGTAGATAATCATGTTTATCTCATATCATTTATCTTTATAGTAGGGCAGTAGGTAGGTATTCAATTATGGAATAAATATGATCAAGGCTTTATTGTTGCCAGCTATGGGCTGTAAAAATTACGTCATATATTGATCTGCAGATACAGGGTACACAAAACTGAGTACCCTACTTGAAAGCTAAATTGGTGTTGTTGAAAGCCGTTTCATAATGAAACAGATACACTTCCCGGTATTTATAAGGTAAAATAGTGTATGATATATACAGGGTGTATATGTAATACGCTATATTACCAAGTAGATGATTCGGCGAACTTCGTACCGCCTAACAGTCAATGAATGTCGTGTTACAAATGCTCAGAACTTAATATATGATTTTATGGAAGGAATGCAATGAGTACAAACTAAATCTTGAGTTCAATACTCAAGATAATAACACGAAAGAGTACAAAAATTGAGTATATCAATCCGTGTAGGCAAGACATGATACCAAAATCAATTAAACTATGTTGGTCCATATTGTGCAGCATGGGATGCACTTGGTTTAATTATCTTTATTTATAATAAAATTTCCTTGGTGAAGGAGTTCAGTAGGGATATTGTCATTGTCATTATATGTGAGCCGATCACAAAATAGTATGTCTATTCTATGACCAGATTGACAGTTGACAGTTGACACCATCAACTGTCAACTTATAAAATGGGCTTCCAACATACAATTTCCCCCTTCTCTGGTAGTTATTTCTATGTTGCGCAATCTGTCAGTCTCGCTTCCATCGAGTGACAACAATGACAATCACGTGTTCGATAGTTCGCTCTGTGTAAATAACCATAAATATAATTCTCAATAGTAGTTAATATTTCCACTCATATAGTATTATAGCACAACCGCTATAAAATGACTAGAATGAACTAAATATTCCTAGTTTTCCGAAACATTTGAAATATCTTAACAAATGTCATTGGAACTCATAAATTGGTAAAATTCAACGTATCCTTTTGAAATACCAGGATTATACTTCGATTTTTTGATTGGTTGGAAGTACTGCGTTTAAGTATTCAATGTGTGAAACCTTTAACTCATTCAAAGACCCAATTGCATTCATTTCAAATTTGTTGCTTCCGAATATAATTGGTCCTTTGTCTCTTCATAGTTCAACGAAAATGAGGTCGCATGTTATTAATACTGACTGTAATATAATAATATAATTTGCTTATAACCAGGTAGATTCCTTACTTCATCTTAACCAGCTCTTCTACGCAGTATTCTGTTTTATTTCATATAAAATGACTAATGCACTTGAAAAAATATACATTTCAGTGATACCTCCATGTACAATTGCACTCATGATACACTCATTATATCCCTCAATTATATAGTTTATTTTCCAAATAGATTGTAGATTGGTAATTTCCTTATATTCCCTGCAATCTCCATCCAATTATGTTATTGTCGTCTGAAAATTATTTTTATCGTAATTATTATGGCAAATACTGCTAATTCAAGCACTGAAGTACTTCGTGCTGCTCACAATTCTAAATGACATAAAGTACCTATCATTTCATAGGATTTTCCTGATCTCAGCCAGGATTATTTATATTTAGTTACCCTCTGGGTTACCTATCTTCTCTCAGAAGAATTATATTAGATTGGGTGGTAGTAAAAATAAAATTATAAACTTTAAAATAGAAAACTTGAATAGACAGATAATAGGAGATGAAATATGTCACAGTTCTATGATCATGCTCAGTTCGGAAGCAGAATTTTCGTGTTTTCTGAAGTGGAAGCAGCAAAAGTGGAAGGAGTTTATAAAAACCCGCATACTTAATAATGCTTGCGTTTGAATCAGTTACTGCTTCGAAAAAAAAACGCGATAGGTGCAGAGGTACTCATCAGGATGTTTCGTATAATATTATGTAACATTTCCTCATATTTCATCTGAAACAGGTGCACAATTATTATATTTGATCATTGACAAATGACATATACAGGCTCAAGAATTGATGATCAGTGCTGTGAGTTTCCATCTTCCTTACATTCTTTCATCATGCCGCTAAAACACGTATTTGGTGCAATTAAGAATCTTTCACTTCTGACATTCAAAGGTAGAATGAGGATGATTGCTTTGAGAATGATGTGCTTGATAAACGCAGTACGTTACCAGAACCATGAATCTAAGTTACATACCAAAAAGCTGAATGAATTTTTCAGCTTTGAGGTGAATCAATAAATATCAAATGGGACCGTTATGCCAAACAAACCAGTTGTTTTATGATTTTTCTTGCTTGGCAAAAAGTCAAAGCAAGCTTTTAGGCTATCTCTTGAAGAAACTTTTCTTACAAATAAGGGATGGAACTATCGTCAGTTAGAAAAATCTTCTCATTAATTTGCCTGGAGAGACCAAATATTTCTGATTTCAACCTTCTTCTTTGAATTTTCTTTAAGTTTCAGTTATTATCTACAATCCATTGGAAAGCGACTGCCTTTGAGTCCAGAATGGATTCTGATGTATTTATCGCGGCCATTATGTTGGATGGTCCTTATAAAAAGGTTTGGAAAGTTCCACAATGACAGACAACTCCGAAATATTCAAGTAAATAATCTCACATGTTCATTCTGATTTGCGTTCCTTCGGAGTATTCACAACATTTTTAGGCTTATGAGATGTTCTAGATTGTCGTGGAATACTTTTGACAGCCATTGAGTATTCTAGAATCTAGACAGATTTGAGGAAGGTTTGAGGACTAAACCAACAATCCTTTCAACATCTTTCAAATCGTTTTTTTAGTGAAAATAGCCAAAATATAGAAGTGCACCAGTTCCTAAATCATATCAAGACCCATTTTTGAGTGCCACACTTGTCAATTTTCTTAAGGTATCACATATATTGATTAGTTTTGAGTGGTTGCCGATCTAATGATCATTGCTGAATTAATTTCGGATAAGCAAATGAGATTCTCAAAATGAAAAATGTCTTCAATTATTGTGTCTCGTGGTTATTAATTGATATATTATGATAATTACTGTGACAGACACTGTTGATTATATGAACAACTTGATGATATGAATGTTTAAAGAGCACTTATTCATTTTTTGCTGTACCCAATCCAAGATTGCCACATGTCCATTGCCATACTAGAAGCTAATGAAGCTGACGTTTTAAGAACAGGACGAATTGATGATTTATTGAGTGGGTATCTATATCTATAAGTGAAACAGTTCGTAGCATCTAAAAAACAAAATTGTCTACTGAATTGTTTCGTTTGAGCCAACTGTGATCTAAAAAATATTAGAACTGAGAGCTCAAAATTACATGAATTGAAAGGTGCGAAAGAAGGAGGTGAAACATGTTTTATCGACAAAAAACTACTTGTAAGTCTGCCAAAACGTGTTAAGCCTGTCATTTTCAGTTTCAATTATTTATGAACACTGGATAATCGTTCAAATCAGGAAGTTATTTACGCTGTAAACTCGTCCATATGGTTAAAATCGATTCCATAAGCCAATCGAAAATGTTATTGATGGCATCAACCTACAGCTAACGTCATTTCAATACCAAGGAGTGGTTTTGAATATTCTTCTTATCATTCAGACACAACTATTATCCGAATATAAACCGTAGGAATAATTTCTGCATTTTTAACCGTTTTATATTCACCGATCAAGGGGAATACGCAAGTTAGCCTTGACTTTAGTAGTCGCAGGAAATTCTGTACATATTACGCTGAAATTCAAAGTACTCTCGCTTCAAACCAACAGGTTTGTGTCGTAGATTTGATAATGAAAAAGTACTGGAAAGTTCGTCGAGTGCCTGCGACTACTTGGAAGAATATAGTCTATTTATATTCTGGTTTACTCCTGAAAAACATGTGAGGCATATTTATTTCCGAGATATGTGTTGGTGGAAGCCATTTGGTACGGCAAATATTCATTGTGACGTCATTTTATCGTGGTGACGAGGAATGACAAGTTCATGATTTCAGTTTGCACTTGAACCTTTCTGTTATTGTCATTGTGATTCGAATATCGCCGTTGGTTTGTTGACATCATCCTTGTATATAGTTTGGAGTTCCTAAATCCTTCATAATTAGTCAATACTGAAATTTTTACTGCATTTTTGTATGGAAGTACGTACTGATGTTTTTTTGATGTTGTACCATATTCGTTTTACCATATTCGAGGAAATTTATCTTGTTTCTTCGATAGAGGGAGCTCAAGTGAATACTTCACTAAATGTTTCCTGTGGTTTGAAAATATATGGCCTTGGTGCTTTTTCGAAAAATCTATTTTTCGAAAAAGTTTAGTTTAGCAAAGAACTTCAAAGTTATTAGAAACACTCTGAATATTCACTATCGGAAGTGACAGGTTGTGTTTTCGTCGACGATACTTGTGTAGACAGCTCCATGAGACTTTTGTTTGAAATATTTCGACATTTCGATTGAAAATCTCGAGACGGCAAACCTTCAACTTTCGTGAGTGAATATTCAGTGTATATCGAGAAATTCAAACTCGTTGGAGATACCATACAGCGCTGTTTCATCCCATTTTGTGAATCACCAGTGGCATGAATCCAAAGAGTCGAGTTCCGATGCATTTACCAGTGCACGACAGTTATATATCTTCAAAAGGTGGAATTTACAGAGTTTCAATACTATGTGTCTTTCTTTTCCGAAGAAACAAGATGTACTCTCTAAAATGTGGTAGAATGGACTATGAGAATAATATTTACTACGTCCTTCCATAAATAGATGGCAGGCTTTGTAGAGATTACATCCAAACCCCTCGGAGATTGATATATTCTGTCCAAAACATAATTTTTACTTTATACAACAGTTCGTTCATTGATAATTGATAATTCTCTTTTCATTTGGAAAAAGTCCTGTTATCTCCACAGGTCACTCATTCTTGTCTATTTAACCCCTGTTTTCGTGTTTTTTCAAATTTATTTCGGGTATACATGCTGAATTGTATGAATTCTGACCAATAAATTGAATGAAAAATAAAAAAAAACAGTTAAAGAAAATGGAAAGGAAAAACGAAGATAGAGTTACAAAAATAACGATACATCGGTTAGTCAAACAAGTGAAGAAAAGATTGACAGAAATCAAGCTTTTTTTCTAATCGTTGAGATGACAGTTTGAATAACAGTATACTTAATAATATTTAATACTCATTACAAAAATTATGAAAGGGAAGAATGTTGCCGAATATTTCTTTATTATTTCTTTTTATTATTGTTCTTTATAGCTATTTCATATTTTTTATTGAAGTAGTGTGAATTTTTATCTATATAAAGTCCTACACACACGGCGCGAACTGATGCCAGATTGAAGAACCATAAATAAGAATAAAACTACATGGATTATTGACTCAAAAATGATGTCATAAATATTGAGGAATTTCCTCGTTAATGCTTTTTGTGTGAAGTTGAAGACATTTCAATTTACAATGTTGAAATGTGTTAAAAAAAGTTAAGTTGAGTCTAACTTTTTCATATTCATTTTGTGAGGCCCAGTAAAGAGTGTAATTGATTATCTAATGTGACCTTCAGACTCCCACATGTCTGAAAATTTGTCCAAAATTGTTATCACTATCGTTATCATATAGATACCAGAAATCGGTATAATATTTGTATGGATTAATTGAAGTAGACTTGAAATATTCTACAAAAAATTTTTATCTCGGTACTTATATAGCGAATAATTTATTGCTATTGTATGTTTGAAATTTGGCAATTTTAGTGACCGATAAAAAAATTTATGACTTAATTCCACTTTATTATCAATACAAATGTTTTCAATTGCGTTATCGGGAATTTTATGCGATGTGTTTCGTACATCCGCCTATTGATTCGATGAAAACTTAATAAGACGTTTCGACAGCAACGTATCTGTCATTTTCAGGCGATATTTTCTTCACTGGTGTTAGATAATCGATTGACGCTAATTCTGGTTTGTCAGGGTCGACAATATACGTAATATTCTCTTATTTTATGATTATAATCTTGATTAAACAGGAAATATTAATGGCAGGCTGCAATCTGTACTGAGCGTTCCTTAAATACGTTAAACTGTCGAATTATGAGTCTAGACAATTATCTTTGTAATTTTAGATTTGATTCTAAGGAAAATAATAAATTGAATACTTTCACAGAAAACATGAGGTTTAGATTTTCATAGTATTTATTTTAGTATTACTGACGTTTCTTTAGAAAAATTTTTTTTTCAGTCGATAAATTTGATGAAGTCAAAGATCGAAAAACTGAATATCGTTAAAATAAAAAATGGTGTATAAACATCTTATATCAGAATAATAATTTTTTCTCAAGAGAAGAATTTATGTTTTTAAAAAAAATTCATGAAAAAAACATGTTTTGTTCAGCACAAAGAAATAATCATTTTCAAAAGTAAATATTTTTGAGGTTATTTAATATTATTTTCAATAATAATTATTATTTGAATAGTTATTAATTATTAATAAATTTTTCATTCTCATTGGTTATTTTTCATAATGCCCGGGGGTTTTGTATAATAATCCATTTATCACTCGATCTATAACATATATAAATATTGAATGAAAGTTATTTTAGTTACTATGATCCTATCATTTTTTTTATTTCAATATAGTATTAGACATTCACAAAGAGCCTCTTATACAAAGTCCCTCTTATACCACCCTTTCTAAAATTAATATGCATTATCAATTAGATATAATACTAAGATTGATTCAAAATTTTACAATTTTAGGTCAGTAAACTGAAAAAAAAAATTGATAATTGAGGATCGAAAACAAATATTACAATTCATGATAACACATATACAGGGTATACCTGATATTTCCGGTAATCAGGTTTTTTGTGAAAGGCTTCATCTCTGAAAACATTAACAAAAATTAAATGAATGATAATAATTTTTTGTGTTATTTAATTTGTTGAACCTCTTTCCACACATAAACTTATGAATGAAGTTATTCTGAAACTAAAAAAGATTTCGAAGGTCTAATGGAAGTGGGGTGTTCTATTCGAAAAACGAGGTTGGGTTCTACATCTGGTAGAAAAGGAAGTCGAAGAGAACTGGAACATTCAAAATAACATTATTAAAACAAAAAACTACCATACACAAATTCACAGCGAAATACTGAAAATAATTTTCTATAGATGTCTATATATATCATCCTAATTTGGTACACTCTGTATATATATATACGGTTTACGCGAATTCATCAAAATCTACCACAAATCCTACTGTTGAGAAGCTACTGTTCAAAATATCTTTATAGAGTTTTCCTTATACTCAATCACCAAAGAATTTGTTTTATCGGTTTTCCAATACTAACTCGCTTCTATACTGATAACAAGAATCTACCAAATCCTATTAGAGAAACCCAGGACGGAATGAGATTGCTCAAGGCTGAATTCAGAAAATTAATTATCGGTTACCCTAAGAAAAGCTCAGAGTCAGGGATTTCCTTTCAAATTCCATCATTAGGAAATTGGGTCAAAATTTCTTAAATATGATTGCGATTGGATCCTTAATTTCGTTAATTTTCGAAGTGTTACTATTTCAGTATCAAATTGATTAGAGTGTCTTCATTTATATACTTTGATTTTTCTTCTGAGTGAAATTGATATTCCAATTTGAAAAGTGAAATAGGATGTTTAAACTTTAGTTTTTTGAAGAAGTTTTTTTTTCTAAACGTCAGCAATACTGACATAAATCATATAAGGAATAAAGAAATTTCATATAACAAAATCTAAAAGTATAAGAATAAAATCTATATGAGAGAAAGTAAACCTTCTGTTTTTTTCTCAATTCACAGGTTTTTCCTAGGATCAATCTGGAATTTTCGTGGTAATTATGTTGACATTCTAGCATGTCATTGGTATTTTCTGCCGAATCAAGATTACAATCATAAAATGCCAGATTATGACATACGAGAGTTGGCGTAGGCATCTATTTTGCACACAGTGTTTTCATGCTCAAATGGTTGTGCAAAATATTTTGCACACATTCAGCTGCTATTCTACAAGTCTCAGCTATCTCATGCAATTTCAATCTGCGGTCTTTGATGGATTTTCTCAATCATTTCTGAAGTTGTGACCTCAACGGGACGTCCTGAGCTCGTCAGTGGTGCTCACACGATCCGGTTTGAATTCAGAAACCCACCGCTTAATAGTTGAATATGATGGAGAGGAGTTTCCTTCTGTTGAATCCATCTCTTCTTTTATTTGTTTTGGTGTAAAACCTTCCAAATAGGAGTATTTTATGACAAAGTTTCTGCAATTCCTCCATTTTCACGAACACAACGCTTAGTAGGCTTAGTAGGAATGGTACTTACTGTGGGACGCCGCTCCAATAGTAGACCTAGTGGCGCGATCTCTTGGTTAAGCCGGAAACTTGTCACCCCAACCTCGTACTTACAACCCAGAAGAAAACATCGCTTGAAGATGACGGATATGTCTGTCGAAACGTCTCTGTTTATTTTCAATCAAATCAATATGTTGAATTGTTCCAAACTATGTCACCTCTCTCATATATTCCGCTATAACTGCTCGTGACAATGGGTTTGAAGCCCGAAACCTTGTCATGTGAATGAACCAATCTTCATTCCCACTTGCCATGTAATTTGAATTTTTGAAGATGTAAGATAGGTACATTGATAGATCTATGTTTTCTAGGTAAATATTAGAATGTTTTCAAGAAAAGCGTAATATAGTTGAAAATACATTTAATAGAGTTTTATTGATTGAGCATGGAAATGAAATTGATTTTATCCTAAAGTAAATGTCGATAACAATTTAAAAAAGTTTAATAACCCGCATCGTTTGATATCTGATGAAGTATTATTCATTCGTTAATTAACATATAAAGCATTCGAATAAAGTACAATAGCAAATCTAATTTATCTACGTATTTTCCGTTTCGGTCGAATCAGGAAGATTTTCACTCGAAAGAATCAAAATAAATTGACAAATAGCTAAATACACTTTGTATTTTCGAATATTTCCAAGGTCACAAATCGAAATGATCTTCTGAATAGATAAAAATAAGAAAAATTTTATCAAAAATTCACTTCTGGAGTCAGAAGTTACCTGAATACCTAAAATTAATTCATGAATATTTAGCAATAATGAACTTAAAATTCTTTTTTGTTTCAGGTGAGAGATCCTATGGGAACAAAGGTCATTATCTACGCCTGGTAACAAGGTAAAAAATCTCTCGTGTTTTTATAGAAATATCCGCAACATTCGTAAAAACTCTTAACGGTTGTGATTGTGTTTGACCTAGCCAATACGACCTATAAAATACTACAATAAAAACTATACACTGCTAGAAAGAGAGATGAAGCCATAATAATACATTTATTGCACCTTTTGAAATTCTTAAAAATAACACACTGTATTTTTCCACTATAATTATCTTTTATAACTATATACTTAACGAGCATCCGAAAAAAAACAGGATGCAAGGATACTGAATTTATTTTCAAAGCCGGCTGCAAAACAACAGGGGATTTTCGTTTTAATAGTTTAGTATTAAAATGTATCTAATGATAGGCTCAATTCAATAAAGTGTAATGCACATGCTCTCAAAGTGTGGCTCCTGGGAGACATCATGCGGGAGGAAATAAATCAGAGTACTCCTTTTAAAGGTACCCATGGACGTAGGTACTTCTATGAAAGATAAATCAGGGGATATGAAAGATAAATTTCTATTCAATCAATATAGCCTACATCATCATTTCATATGTTTATTATTTCTTAGAATATAGTTTACTCTACCATAATATTCTAATGATATGGAGAAAAATTTAGAAAGATCGCATTATGTCATATAACTTATATTAACATCAAGTGGAAAGTCTTCTTACTGAAACAATTTTGATAAAGCATGAGAAACAAAATTAACGTATCGAAATCAAACATTTATAAATAAAAACTTCGATGGAAACAAAATGCTTGACAGTGCTTAATTGGGCATAGATGAAAAACAAAAGCAGATAAAGGTTAGAGAACCATAGAAAATACTTTTATATTTCTGTGGAATGCTCTGAAACAAAACTGTTGTTGGAATTATGCGCATTAAAATGAGAAAATAATTGTATTTGTTGCTATTAGATTAATGTCTGCCTTTTCAGTGACATATAATTTGTTTCCATTGATAATATTAATAGTTAATAATATAATAAGTACTTTTATTATAATATTATAAATTGAACTCTGTTGGTCTTTATATGTTTTGTCATTGATTGTAGTTTCCGCATCTGTACTTATGTATAAATATTTCAAAACTGCTTTACTGTTTTTATTGTTTTCATTAGCCAAAACTTTTGTTTGTATTACTGTAGTCTTGATGTAGGACAGTTATTTCAGTCTCCAATAGCTATCCAATCCACAAAGAAGAATCATTTTTCAATATTAATAATGTTTATTCAGAAGCAGTTATCACAAAATTAATATATGTTTATAGTTAACATACACGTTAAATATTCTTCATCATCCTTTATCATTGTCTAATATGTTGATTTTCCCCAAATACCTTGAGGCTGCTTACACTCTATATAGAGCTAGGAAATTTATTTTTTATTTTATGCATTGAATCCTGCATAAAATATATTGTTCTTAGATATAGACAGCCTACAAAATTGCATGAAAAAACTGTCACCATTTTTAGTGTTATAAGCGTGCACTTCGCTGAAAATGATATACGTTCTATTACTTTACATGGCAGTTATTCATTTTCTATTTTGAATAGAACATAAGTGTATCATGAAGTATTTTATACTAGATATATCAGAGACTTTTATCATTTCATCCAATTTACTTCATCTGTCTCAAAGTATATGGATTCGTTATCCTCAATGTCAAATATTTCAATAACTCCTCAACATTAATAAGTCTATTTAATGCCCTAATCTGTAGCAAGTTGGAGTATAGCAGCATCTTGAGGAAGCTCCATTCAGAGAAACTGCTTGAAACTCTTAATATGGAGGGAGGATAAAGTTTATCCACAGAGAGGAGTCAATCATAACGAATTATTGAGTCGATTTAGTTCAATCTCATTGCAGGGTAGAAGAGAAAATTTATCTCTCAAATTGGTGTAGAAAATACTGTACAACAGTATTGTTCTTCCTCCTTTCTTGTACGCTTTGAAATTTCGAGTTCCTAGGCAAAATTCTCGTACCACAGAATTATCCCACCTAGAGACTCTAAGGACCAACTCGTTTATATAATCCCCAATTTGGTTTATGATGTCTACATTTAGTTATTATTATTAAGAGTTGTGTGAATAAGAGAAATTGACTGAAGTGAATGAAGTAGATTGAGTTCTTTGTCATATTCCATTTATTTCATTATTTAGTTAAGAGTTCCTTTTTTACTTCTTCTAGATTATATTGAGTGTTGTATATTTCATTTCATTTTGTTCATTTAGTTATTATTTAATTTTATGTTATCATTTTTTTGTAATTGGGTATTATACCTGTTGAGAATAATAATAATAATGATAATTTTATTCGTACTTAGGCTACAATGAGCGTGTACATGTCATATAATATATAATAATAGTTATAATTATAATAAAAAGATATAGTAACAATTCAATGTATAAACAGATACATTACACTCACACAAAAAAAAACTATGATCAGAATTCATCTATGTTGAATAGAATTCCTGAAGCGTATAAAATGCCCTACAAAATAAAAATAATTTTAGTTCTTTTTTGAACTTTTTTAGAGTACTGAGGTTAGTAACATAAGCTGGTAATTTGTTGTAAATGTCCACAGATACATACTTGGGACTCTTCTGATATAACGCACTTTTGTGCTTGGGAAAAAGCAACTTGTTTCCATTTCTAGTGCTATATGATACCCCCAGTTTGATGAAATATCGAAATTTTGCCTCACATACATGGCTGCTTTGAGGAAAAATATAGAGAGCAGAGTCAGTATTTTATTTTCTATAAAATATTTCCTACAGGATTCAGTGGGAAAATGAAAAGGAGAATGAAGAACTTATTATTTTCATTCCCTGTTTAATTAACTTGATTTCTAAGTAATTCAACATGCTTTCGATTGGAATATATCTATTACATTTCAAAACTGTTCGCTCCGTTTTTATCTGAAACTTTTGTAGTTCCTGTTTTTTTTTCGCTTTCGGAAAAATACTTGGCAGTCCAACAGTTTTATACTGCTTGAATGTCACGTAAATACTTTCTTTTTTTATGAAAGGAGGATCACTTAAAAGGGTAGAAACACACTGAAACAGTCGATTCGCCTGAAAGCTCAATTCCTTAAATTTTATTCACTCGTAAAAGATTACAAAACAATGCAATACTACAGTTTTGCATGTCGCCAAGATATCAGATGGTTTCCATCAAGATTACGTTGCCAAAGAAATAAAAAAACACCATTCGACGTGAAATATGTAAAACACTTACGGGGCAATGGCAAAGAAAACCTTGAATTGAGTTTCCTAGTATTAAACTCGGGGGGAAGGGACCTTAATCTCGAATTTATTACTAATTTCTCTCACGTAAGGCTCCCGACCTATCCTAAGCTCATTGTCATTCATTGCACAACGTGGGGTGAACACACTAATTCTATTGTCCCGCACTTGTCCCCCGTTTCGTCTCTCACGCTATGCGTCGTCATTGCATTCATGCTTCCATAAGCCGTATCAGCGCCCGTCTTTCTTTCTTCTTTCTCCTGATGTCTCCATAGGATTCGGATCCTGTAATTGGCTAAATAATTGGATGAACTAGATGAGAGATACAGGTCTTGTCGTTGTAAATCTAGTGACAAGTGGGGCTCTGCTTGAGGATGACGAGTTGTTAAGTATAAGCTATAAGTCGCCCGAAGATATGACGAGATAAATATTTTTTAATATACCTGCATTTCCACGACAATATTCATGCTCTTTTCTTCGAATAATAATAATGATATACTGCATTTATTCCCAATAGATTTACATATAATTGCAGGGAAAAAATAACAAATTAACCAAATGAAAATACGGATAATAATAAGTGAAATAAATGAAAACAATCTACATAAGTGACTATAAAAGATAAGAATGGAATTGAATGAAATAAAAACCGAATAAAATAATTTGCTGTGCTGATTAAACAGTAGATATTATTTTGTAGAGCAGGGGTTCCCAACTTGTTACCCTTTGCGCCCCCTCAAGTTTACAATAAAATACTACGCCCCCTTATCACAAATCAACTACGATGGTGACAAAACGAACAATGGAAACTTGAATGAACTAAAATGGACGTTAAATGCACAATAAATACCTGAGCCCTTGGTTGCAAAAAAAGTGGTAGGGAATTTTTGTACAAATTACTGCACAATAGTATTGATCGTCCTTCTCTCTTGTTCGCTTTGAAATTTCGTGTTCCTAGGCAAAATTCTCGTCATACAGAATTATTCCACCTAGAGACTCCGAGACCAAATCCCCAATACAATCCCCCATTTGTTTCATGGAATCTACATTCAATAGAGTTGCCAATAATTGTGACATTCACTTTGACTCCATAGAATTTATTATCAGGAGTTATGTGAACAAAGAAAATTGATTAAAATGAATTGATTTAGATTGAGTTCTTTGTAATATTTCATTGAATGCTATAATGTAGTTATAGGTTACTATTTTAGGTTAGGTTAGATTAGATTGAGCTCTTTGTTAAATCTTGTTTTTAATTATTTAGTTATGTATTCAACATTGATATTATTTTCTGTAATTGGTTGTTATACCTGTTGAGAATCAAGATTATTATTATTGTGAATATAAACTGAACTAATGTTTTTGTTTGAACCAATATTTTTTTCGAAGGTTGAATGGAAGATCAAACTCAAAACGGAATTCAGTTTTTTTGTGAGCATTCTTCTCAGTTGTAATTATTGTATTCATTGAATAAATGTAATTTTACAATGTAAGGAATGTTTCTCGATAAATTTTATTAGTATTATATTATTATTATCATCGTCCTCTGAACTAGTCAGAGAATTTATTTCTCTTTGAAAAATTCTCTTGGTTCTTAAATATTTGTCGAAAAAAATTTTCGACAATAGGTAAAAACATTTCATCAACACAAGGTATACATAAAATTGTTCAATCTTTACGATAAATTTTTGAAAGCTTGAATAAAAACATGGAATTTTTTCGTCAATCATCGCAGAACATTTTCGACTACACAAGGTTTGTTTCACACACAAAGAATGCTGAATTTATCGAGTTGGGCCACACGCAAAGCCTCCTCGATCACCAGAATTAAGCCCCTGGATTACTTTCGTGAAGACATCGATCAGAAACGACTCCGGTTGATTGAAATGGTCCGGCAATCAATGATTAAAAAATTAGAGGCTTGTATCTAAACTAGAGGAAGATATTTCGAACTTTTATAGAATATCGAGCAACTTTACCTCTAATTTTTGATGTGGTTATTGTAGCAATTTTGTTTGTTCTTATCTACGAAAGCGAGAGGTTTTTCGAAAATTATTAAGAGATATAAGTTTCTCAGAATAGTGAAAAAATAACCTTTCTGTGGTATTTTTGTCACTTGTTTATCTGACACCCTGTACATAGAACACAAGAGTGTGTGGAACATGAATCTTCAATTTTGTTATTAAAGTTTGTAATTGTAGAAGAAATTAATTTTTTCCCTGAAATAATTACAGTTCTGAATACGAAACCTTGAAAAACGTGTCCAAATAAGTAAAAAAGTCATTTCAATCCACACCTTCCTCAATTTCATTTCAACAGATATATCGAATCGCATGTTACTCAATTTACTCTAGCGTGTTCGAGATACCCAAGATTCTCTCTCCGTATCAGATTCACCGCCTTGGGTCAAAATTCGCACATACTTGCGAAAATATTCCCAAATTATCTGACCTTGAACCGACCCACAGAGCTACATCTTGCCAGTTTCCTTACTAATAGCGTCGGCTGGTTTAGAATAATAAAAATTATTATTGCCTAAACAAACCGGTAAATAGGTATAACCGTCACTGTCTGTTTATGCAGTTGGTGCATTTCAAATTCTGTCGTTTACGATGATAGCACTTAAGTTTATTAAACTGGTAGATGTCACGGATATATGTATATGTTCCCCTCAGTGACGCGCTTAGAAATATAAACTCAGGTCAATGGCTTATCTACTAACATCCATACAGGGAGTCCGAAAGAAACTGAGCTGAGATCATGTAAAATACAGTGTGGAACGCCTAAAAACGAATGAAACTCTAAAAAACTCTAAAAACTCTTTTTCAATCATTTAGGGAAAATACACTTTGTTTTTATCGCCGTATTTATTATTTCGCGACTACAGTTTCGTATAATCAAATACTATATTTTAATAATAATTATAATATTTATTTAGCAATAGCTATTATAAAGTCATATATACATTTAGGTTCAAAATATACTCATTAATCGATTGTGCCGATACTTGATGAAAAAAATACATAATTTAAATAAAACTAAGTAGTTTTTCGATTTTCACTATAATTAAATCAAAACATGACAATATCGTTTCGCCAACACAGTGGCTTCATCAGATGTTGATGATAAACTAAGCTATTATACTGTGGACTGCGTATGTTTATCTTGAAGTGCGTGGGGTGGGAATGACCATAGAACACTGTCCTTTTACAGAGGGGATGACTATAGAACATATTTCTTCTGAATTGTGGGGGATGACCATAGAATACTTTTCTTCGATAGCATTTTTACTGGAATAAATTTAATAACTGAGAATTATTGATTAAAACTTAATCATTTAATGAATTGTTCGATTTCTTCCTTTTATTGATTCGATGGCTTCTAACAGGGTTAGTTTATAACCTTTTCGCTCAGTATGCAATATTTTAAAGTTGTTGTCGAAGACATCGTTCTCTTCCTAAATTCACATGAAAGACGTGGTTCTCTTCTCAACCTAAAAATTGCTATATAAAAAGAAACAAATTTATAATGAATTTACCACACCTTCCTTAAAGGTTCTTGGATCATCACTAAAAAAATCAACGTTTCTGTTACTGTTCAGTAGATTGTTACAGATACTTAACATACAATTTAAACGAGACAAACCATTTACAACAACCAGAAATAGATCCCAACTGGAGCAACGCAACCAAACTTTTGGAACTTTCAACTGAATAAAATCTATAAGATTGCAATTTTCGTACTTGATGGAATTCAGAACATAATAAATGAAAAGAATAGCCTGAATATTTCTTCCCACTGACAATCTCTACAGGTTAAAGCTTATCAACATAGAGCTATATGATATTTTAAATGGATAACTATTATGTCTTTTATAATGCGAAAACCTCAGAAAACGTTTTTGAACTTTCTCTATTCTGTCTTCATTAGTAGAAGCTTTAGGTGACCAAATATTGGAGGCATACTCCAGGTGAGGCCTAACAAAAGAGCAATACAGTTTTATGATAGTTGAAACTTCAAAATTTTTACTATTTCGGATAATAAAACCTAGTACCCTAACTGCTTCACTAACGATTTGGTGGTAGTGATCGTTAAATCTCAAATTGAAACTAAAATTTACACCAAGATCCTCAATATTACATCTCCTCTCCAACCTGAAACCCTCAATAAAATAATCGCAAGTAAGATAGTCTTTCCCACCTGTATATGTAACAACAAAACATTTACTTATATTAAGTTTCATTTTATTATCATGGAACCAGTTTGACACCGAGACTAGGTCAGATTTTAATTTCAAAAAGTCACTGGTGCTTTCGATTGTTTTAAAAAACTTAAAATCGTCAGCATACAGTAAGCCAGTAGCATGAGAAAGGACAGACGGCAAATCATTAACAAAGAGAATAAACAACAGGGGATTATAGATACAATTAAAGATGCTATAATCTTACTTTTCTACAGCTTTTTCAATGACAAAATTCCAGATTACCCTTCCAATATGTAAAACTACCGAATGACTCATTAGCGAATCTAAAATGAAAATTTGATACGTTTATTTCTTTTCAAACATCCATTGAAAGAATATTTATTCACTGAATTAGTTCAAAGAACAATCTAGATTAACATAAAACTGCAGTTCTACTCACAATAAAATTCTACAAACGTATATACTTTCGACCTCTAAGTGAACTCATAAAAAAGCATCTGGAATTGCATTTTATAACTGACCAAAATATCAAGTGTCCTACATTGGCCTCGGAATAAATTTTCGACAATAAATTATTCATAACATATTTAAAAACTAAGTAAACCAGTTGGTGTACACGAAATCGCAAGTGAAAAATTTGAATTAACCACCAAAGTACCCGTACTTTTACTGTGTCATTCAAGGTGACACCTTGGCCTAACGGTACGTAAGTGCAAGGATTTTTGAACATTTTATTCAAGATAAACCATCGTTTTCGGCAATGATCTAAATATTCAACTGACTTTGATATTTGCTGAAATTTATTCCAGTATCGTTTAAAAATGTTCAAGACATGTATCAGTTAAAATACACTTCTTGTTTCACTGCTTAATTATAATATCAAATATAATATAATAAGGGTGTTTTTTTTTAGAGGTATAGAACTTTAAATTGCAATAAAACAGCGATGGATCATTCGATTGACAAGAAGTTTTCTTTGACAGAAGAACTCTTTTCTGAACTACAAAAATATCTTCCAAATTATAATTCATTTCCCAAAATATAAACACATATCTCAGAATTGATTCGAAATTTGTGTGATGCAATACTCTCAAAGTTTTTTCATTCATATATTGACTGACTGTTCTTATTGCGAAATTAGTTTTGTTCAGTTTTTGATTCACATAATCAGTGTGTTCTCTCCATTTTAAAAAGTTTCATACGTCCTTAACAATTATGATACATTTTGCAACTCTAGTTTTTTGAACTATTTCATCTAATTTGATGAAGTACCGCCATCTAGATTGCGGTGTGCTACTAGCCAGCTCTGCTATAATGTTCTTTTGTATAATTTGTCAAAAAATTATCGAAAGAAAGTTATGTTATACTTTGATATCGAACATCTACCAGTGCAATATGTATCACGACAACTACACAATTCTTTTTCTTGCAGTAAATTTAAATATATATATTTATATATTAATGGTTGAATCATATATGGTTTTTTGTTAAGTAACTGAAAATTTTAAAAACTTGTGACGTACGTTAGTATGACGAGTATGTTGATCTGGAGGTTTAAAATATCGTTCTAATGACCCCTGATATCACTTCGTGTATTTGTAAACTTTCGAACTGATTTAGTTTTGATGACGTTTGAACCATATGGAGTACTTACGTATTCTTAGCAATTTCCGTAAATCAGTGGTTATTTTTCGATCAATTTTCTATGCGATTTTTGATATCAATATGATGTCAAATGTTCTCTATTTCTGGAGGAAAAAGAGCCGACAGTTTGTCCTATTTAAAGGCGTTGCAGACAGCAGATAAAGTTTGCGTATGTTCATTTATAAAAACCGATTGAAATGAACGAATTTTTTGTTTTTTTCACTCAAATAGTTGGATAACTTCGGTTGGAGCTAGAAGTCCATTTATATTTCAATTGAATAAAAAATAAATTGTTCTGTTTCACTTGATTCTATTATTTCCTCAACAAGTCTGTCCCCAATTTCAAAAAATAAATTGGTCAGTTTGAAAAAGACTCTCGAATTTCAAAGGAAAGTTCTGGAAGTACTGAAAATTTCCAAGCATTTATTTTTTATTACTAACCCAATCTCAACGTCTTTTTTTCAATTCGAATAATTCTTACTTTCAACTGGTTAATCTATGAATTCCCATTATCCAGATTCAGGTATAAGATCTCAGAAATCTGTGACCATATAGTTCTGTCAGTGCTGGTAACATAACCAAACAATTTTCCTAGTATAATCTGTTTTCATCACTAATATTACTCCATGATTCGTGTCTTTTACAATCTCAAACATTAATATAATCACAAAGACAAACGAACCTAAGTGCAATGTCAACAACTGATTCACTTCTGGCTACAATATTCTGTTACATTTGGTAATATTTTACTTTTCGTGAAATAAATTTTTTTTTTCATTTCCAGGTTCAATATTATTTGAACCCCGAATAATACAAATAATATATACAATTATACATTATTTATTTATATACATTCATGGATTTAGAAAGGATTCATAGGCTGTTTTTCTTCTTATGTGGAATATACTACAATGATAAGATATCAATATAATAATTAACATTTGAAACATCCTCATTTTTTGTCGACAAAAAATAATTTTTTCTAGATTCCAACTTTTCAATCAAGATCAACCCAATGAAACGATTCCACAGTTTTAATAGAGAAAATGAGAAATACATTAGTAGTCTAAGAAATCTATTTTCTTTCAATTTTGCAAGAAAAATCTAATTATTTTCGAATTAATTGTTGGTGATAATACACTCACTACAGATATAAATGTACAGGGTAAACGACATATGAGATTTATATGTCGTTTTTTCAGATATATATTTTGTTTAATAACAGTGATTATACTAATAAATATAGTTGATGCCAATTTCCGGTATAACCGGCAATAAAAAGAAGTGAAACAAATGTTTCAAAATCTTAACCTCTTAAATTTATAATTTGATACCTAGAATATCTGAATTGTTAGTATTTTTCTCAATATGCTCCTCTCACAACTCAAGAAACATTATCAATTGTAATTCTATAAACATGAAGAAGAATAAATTATAAATCTCCTTGAATATGAAAAAATTCTTCTGTGTAATTAAAAGTTGCAATTAATTATATAGCTGCATTTCCTCCACATCCATAACTCGTTCTAACAACCTTATAGAAAAAACTAACATTATTCAACATGACACAGTTGATAACTACCAATTAGTATTGAATAAATAATGAGGCCATCGAAACTGCCAAAACGTTTTAAGTGTTCTGTGGTCAATTTGCCCTCTATGACCGTCTAGTCGTTGACGCGTCGTCATACAGTCCGCCAATCTAAAAAACATTCAGAGAAACGATGACATATCAATTTGAACTCTACATCAATGTGCTGGACAACTCGAAATTCACACATAGGTGTGAAAAAATTGCCAAAATGTTCAACCTTGAAGTGACTCGCCGACTCATATCGGTTTTTGTACGAATTGCCTGAGCTGGTTTAGAATATGTAATAAAAATTAGTATAGGCCGAAGGCGAGTTGAATGTGATGTATATTTTGGACTATTATAGAATCGTTAAGAAGAATTTTATGTACTAGGTGCCGTAATTATTCGTAACGTTTTATTATTTCATAATTCAGAGCAAAATCTGCAATCTGACTATTTCTATTCACCTTTTCACGAGCTATCAAGAAATATAACGAATATTTCAATATTTGTGAACGTATTTAGGGTAAAGGCACAAACCCTTGACACTATAAGGAAGAATTGGCATTGATTCTTGAAAATAAAGATTATTCTTCGATTTTTTGTATAAACAAAAACAGTGGAACAGTTGACATCCTGTAACCAATAGTTGGAAACACTGTTTGTCACTAATTGGCACCCTGTCAAAGGTTGGATAGAGTACTTCGAAATTGTTCATATTTTCACAGCATTTATTTTGTTGCCTACACTGTTGAATATTGCAATGAAATAGGCATAGACATTAATTCTGTTGAATTTTATTGAGGAATATATATTAACTTTTAGATTTAAGGTATTAAAATAAGGCCTGAAAAAGTAAAATGAAGATTTTCTTGACTAGATTTCTTCCAGTATTTGTAGTTTTAGGTATATATTATCTCTGAAATATTTAAAAGTGTTGGCATTTACTTGATAATTTTATCTCTAAGTAGTAAAAATTCTAGAATTGAAGAATGTTCATTGGTACTTAAATCATTATAGAATTAAAATTCATCGAAAGACCAACGACAATGTCGACCTTTTACGGTAGTAGTTTTCTCATATACTTGGACCTATTGACTTCGATAAGATGTACATTACTAAAAGAAAATGAAGTAATAAAAATACGCACATATGTGTATGTTTTAACCAGGATTTGAATCCAGATATTACGCTTAGCAGGCCTTGAATATAATCAACAATTCACTAACATTCAATTTTATTCGCAAGTTTAAATAATATGCTAGTAACCCGAAAACTATAAAATTTTTAATGCTCTTACACATTTTATATCTCCATTTCTTCGTATTATAATTTCAATTATTTGCGCCAGCTTAACTGCAAGATGATAGTTTGACATGTTTCCTAAAATATACAGCTTGAAAAAGGCTGTCTAAAAGTCTTTGGATATTTAGATTATGTCAGTTTGATGTTATATTGATGTATTATCGATTGAGAGGCAGCAAAACTTTCGTAAATGTAGAACGCGTTTACCGAAATTTAAAGCAGGCTACCAACTCCATCTATACACCATAAAAACGACTATTTTGACGTTTGAACTGATGAAAGTTGCGCTCTGTCAAAAGTTTAGGAGATGTTGAGATGTTGGTGAAGGAAAACTTGTTTAGTCTGTTGACTTTGACATTTCATTGAATTGAGCTTCTGTTTGGATAGAGGAAAACATATAATATACATAAATAAATCAGTGAAGTTCTTTCAGTGTTTGAATGTTTGGAGTTTACTTTTTATTAGGTTCTTGATCTCCTTTTACATGTATATATCCAACTCTGTCTACTGAAGTTGAGCTCTGTCTAAGGAGACTCATAGTCAGTATCGACAGCAGAAAAAATGGTAGTGCTAGTAGCAGCGACAATGGCTGCATGTAAGCACCTTGACATGAAAAGAGCTTCGTCCAACATTGAGTACTTCCATGTTGGACGAACTTGAGGGTAGAAGACTACAAGTTCTTGGACACAACTTGTTTTGTGGCAAAAATAATTAAGCCGAAGTTTTACGCGTTCAAAAAAATGTTGGTCACCAAATGGGTGGTCACCCTATCAGATCATGCTAGAGTTACAAGGGATGTGAATTTTATAGAATGTTTCATCTTAATATTTGCGAAATTGCATTTAATTTAGGAAGACATATCAATTTTCAGGTTTAAGGTCATAAAATAGGCCCTGAAGAAGTAGAATGAAGATTTTCTGCTATTTTTTTCCATGAAAGTATTTGTGGCCTTATATTTTAACTTTTTGCATAACAGAATTGGAAAAGTTTTATTGCAAATCCTTGCCCTAGTTTAAGTGTAAATTGAATTAAAATTCATCAAAAGACCAACGAAAAATGCCACTCTTCAACGAAAAACTATTACTCCCATTTAAATATTTAAATAAACCAAAATAAAAATTCGTATTCATTGTTTTATTAATTTTGTGTTTGTCTCATTTTTCCAATTGTTAATGAAACCCAGTACGAAATATAGTTTCACTATAACCATTAATTTGAGAGAGGATACTAGGTTAATGCCCTTATATACTTATTTTTCAGATTATCTTTTAGATGTTCCTTTGATTTATTTTGGAAGACCTTTCATTCGGGAATTTGTAAACTAATTAATTATAAATAATGAGAACTGCAAATATTCACCAGTGGAATAAGATTGTACTTCTAAATATCTATAAATTGAATTTGGTAATTAATTAAAAGAAAATCCCGAATTATAATGGTCCACATGCTGTTTAATGGTCCTAATTTACATGTATACATTGAATATATTTGAAAATTGTGACTATTAACACTTTGGGAGTAATGAATATCTCTTAAATACGTATTCGATCGTTTTGTTGTCATCTTCAACATCATGTTCATTTATCTAATATTTTCGAATATTTTCTTGGAATTTACCAACAAAGAGAGATCAAAACTGCTTTTTTTACTTTCGATACTAGGTAAATATTTTTGATTTTATGACAGAGGACAATGGAATTGTTGGCATGTATTTCAATTAATAAATTGTTGGAGTGATATGTGCTAGAGTAGAAGAAAATATCATTAATTGATTGGGCCTATACTTGATGAAAATCTAAATACATAATTGAAATAAAACTATGTAGTTTACTGATTTTCACTATAATTAATTCAAAACATGACAATATTGTTTAAGCAACACAGTGGCTTCATCAGATGTTGATAATAAACTGAGCTATTACGTTGTGGACTGCCTGCATTTATCCTGAAGTGTGTGGAAATGACCATAGAACACTGTTCTTCTTTTGTAGGGGAATGACCATAGAACATATTTCTTCTGAATTGTGGTTGATGACCATAAAATACTTTTCTTCGATTGCATTTTACTGGAATGAATTTAATAAAGGAGAATTATTGATTAAAACTTGATCATTTAATAAACTATTTGATTTCATAATCTTATTTATTTCCATGGCTTCTACAGGGTTAGTTTATAACCTTTACGTTCGTATGGAATATTTAAAAGTTGTTGTCGAAGATATGGTTCTCTTTTAAAAGATGTGTTGCTTACGTAGAATCGGTTTTATTTTTTGCAAAGCATCTCTGGTGTTCAGATATGGAAGCCATGGAAATCAATAAGAGGAAGAATCAAATAGTTTTTTGACTGATCAAGTTTTAATCGATAATTCTCCTTTATTAAATTTATTCCAGTAAATGAAGAGGATTTATGGTCATCCCACACAATTCAGAAGAAATATGTTCTATAGTCATTCCCCTACAAAAGAAGAACAGTGTTATATGGTCGTTTCCACACACTTCAAGATAAATATATGCAGTCCACAATGTAATAGCTCAGTTTATCATCAATATCTGATGAAGCCACTGTGTTGGCGAAACGATATTCTTATGTTTTGAATTAATTATAGTGAAAATCACAAAACTACTCAGTTTTATTCAAATTATAAAAGAAAATAATTTGATTCAGCAACTATAATTGTCAATTTTCGATCTTTTCAACTCTGAAATTATTTTAACGATAACAGTTTTCACAACATGTGTGGAAAAATCTAGTTTCAATATTTTATGGTATATTTACCACTAAAAAATGAACCATTGATTAGAAATATGACATATGTGTTTATCTTGAATATAATTGACAATTTTAGTTGATCATCAATCTCTTCAATCATTGATTTTTTAATTTCAAAGGTTCTAACTCTACCCTATTCTTAAAGCTCACCCTTTACTTCTTTGTTTTTATGTTGTATTGAATGTGTATCTCATGAAAATTGTTTATATCAATCAGATTCATCACCTTCTACCTAAGAATCAATATTCGACCAAAAAGAAGATTTATAATTTCCCTGTTGGAAGTAATTGAAACGATAGTGAGAATATTGGAAAAAGGGTGAAACATCTGAGTTTGTGTACTTCAAAATGGCTTGTTTTGACCTATTTGTCTGTTCAATTTTATGATTTCGAGAAAGTAACAGTCCTGATGAAGGCTTTCTGACTAAAATAACCTGTAAAGAATGAAGGTCAATTGTGTTTTCCTATGGTAAAATTCTTATCTTAGCAATAAGACAATCAGCAGCATGTCTTCATGTGGAATATATCTTCACTACCTTTAATGAACTTGCCAAGAGCTATTATTAAACCTTCGAAAATGAGCTGTGGAATCTCCAGTTCCGTTTCAGCAAGTTACCAGCGAAACTTTAACAACTATCACCTCAAAACGTAATTGCTACCCTCCGTTTTCAATTTTCTACTTTGTAGCATTTCTTGCATTGGATAAGATGGCGGATCCAGCGAACTCCGGAACTCTCCTACATTCCAGACATAGCAGGCTGTGAGAGGTATGCGACTTGCGACTGTCTCGTACCGCGATTATTTGTTAGCTTGCCTACTTGATGAGGAGAACGCTTCGCAATAAAAACTCTCGAGAATGTCCATCATTATTACATTAGAATTTCGTGAATGCGATTTAATGATGGATAAGAATCAGTTGAATCAATGCTCATAATGGAACAAAATTGATTTTATTTTCTCGATATTTTAAACATTTACGCATTACTTGATTTTCTTGGTCAGATGCTAAGATAAAAATAGTATAATTGAATAAGTACAGATACATATATCTCATTCAACGACACCCATAGAACACCCAATGAAGAGGAAAAGAAGGAATGAGATTGAATTCTCGCTTAACTCTTGGTGAAACATAATTGAATATTAAAATAAATTTCCTCCCTACTCACATCCATTTTGTAGATATAAATTTGTTTTACGTTTCTTATAGTAGTTTAGTCTTGAAAATGAGCTAACGCTCGAAACATGTTGACTATACATATTGTTAAATAAATCGTAATTTATTTTAATATGACAGAATAACATATCGATGACAAAAACTTCTATTCTTAAGGCATTTTATGTCAACAGACTCTACTAAAACAGCCCCATGCACCATGCAAGAATATCAAATTGCTAACAGTTTTTACATGAAACTACAACCTAAATCTCGAAAATTCTACATTAAGAGTTGAGGAATTTTAGGTAGTATTTGGAAACAAATCCAAAAATCTTAAATGAACAAACATACTACTTTTTTTATATTCGATGTTCATAGGAATTGAAGCACTGCAAGAAAATTCATAGAACTATTGGAAATTTTTCTTTTCTATAATATTACAATTTTTACCTTCTTGTATAATGTTTTGTGTTCTTTACTTATTTTCTCAATCTATAAAATAATTATCCATCTCTAGCGTTTCAAAGTACAACATCTTCATCAGACACGGAAATAACAATAGCATAATTCAACAAAAACGTATACATATATCTAATTTAACAACACATCAAGAACAGCCAATGAAGAGAAGAAGAACCTATATTACAGAATAACAAATCGATAACAAAAATGATTCTTTCTCAAGATATTTTATGTTCAACAGAAGTAAGATTTCCTGACATGCTCGACATGAAACTTCTAATTAAATCTCCGAAATTCTTGAAATTAACATATTTACAAAGTTAAGAAACACGTTCTTCATCTTAGCTGTTCATTGTACTTATTTGGAACACCACAACGAAAGTCATAGAATTTTTGGATAATTTTTTCTTCTATAACGGTACTATTTCTATCTTGTTCATAATGTTTTGTGGTTTATATACGGCTCTATGGCCTACAAGTATTTTAAACGGTCCATATAATGATTCAAAATTGAATGATAATAACATAGTGTTGTTTGTTTGATTATTGTGTAATATACCATTTGATTACCAAATTTCTCTCGGCCTACTTTTTAGGTATATATCTATAGTATATAGATACTAAGAGTTTTCTTATCTTGTCGTCATATTAAATAGAGGAAGCTCCAAAACTATGTGGTTTTCCATAGTTATCGGTAATAACGTAACTGATAGACCAAAAAACTTACTTAGTATATTGTCAGTATTTGAAGAAATTGTGCGGACATTTAACTAAGCGATGTATATGTGTTTCATGAATGTTATTATGGTACAGAAATCTATTAAAAATAGGCGAAAGAACGTCATTAAAATTGAGACAAGGTAAGACTGCGGTTTTATATGTAAATGATGATAAACATATCCTAGTAATGAAATACTGGTAGCAATGTGTCATCAGTTAACGTGAATGATGAATTCGAACTCAAACTGAACATTTATTTCTATATGAAGACAAAACACAACTCATTTCCATTGGTTTCTCCTCAATTCTCAATAAATTCCCTCTCATATTCGATGTAGTTAAAAATCTCGATCTGTTAATGGATCAACAATTATAATTCGAAAAAAATTCAAAACTACAATTAAAAACATCATATCTTATAACTCTTCCAAATCTTGAATATATTTCAGACAACAAATTAACTAAAAAGCGAATTATAGTTTTTACAAAACACTTGCATAAGTTTTTGTTTCATTAGAGGACGTTCTGATCATATAAGTCTATATAGAATTCCAATGAAATTCTAAAAATTGACTTCAGGTTCAGTCACAATTTTATGTCTTCATATATTTTATAATTTCATCAACATCTTGCAGCAAATATCCGCCGATAAAATCTTTTCTAGAAAAGAACTACAATCTCAAAACATTTATGACAAAATTCTGATAAATATGCCAAAACATAACACTTAAAAGTTTCAGGCATCATCTTCGTAATTGGTCTCTAAATATTTAAATAAACTGAATAATGAATATTAAATGATGAAATTATTAATTTAAAACACAAATGAAAAAGTTATAATTAGATAAACAGAAGAGAAAGCAAAACATTCTTAGGAGTGATATATTGGTTGTATGGGGTTAATAGTAATATTGGCGAAAGCCAATTTCAACCACCCTTTGAAATGGGTGGTTACGTTATTTATATAATGTCTGCTTGTTCGTTAATATTTGAAACACTGTAATGAGTTGCCATTCAACAAAGTTGAAGTATTATTATTATCATCCAATTGATTAATCTATTTGGCTAGAATATTATAGAAAAAGTACACAGAAAACTTTCACTACAGATACTAAACTTTTGTGACGGTTTTCAAAGGTTTCTTTCTCTTCATATTAATGTGTCTACATATGTTTCGGGTGGTTAACCCATTATCAAGAGTATACAATGTTACTCAACACTGAATTCTCTTACATACCTGTAACATTGTATACTCTTGATAATGGGTTAACCACCCGAAATATATGTAGAGTTTTTAATATATTTAGTGAAATTCAAGCCAAGTGTGTTAATTTTAATTTATTGGTTTCATTTTTTTTTTCAAATATTTTGGTATACTTTTGTGAATTTGCCATGAAAGTGGAGCCATATTTTTGTTTGGAGACTGAATGGAAGATTAGATTCAATACTGAATTCAGTCTTTTTGTGAGCATTCTTTTCTGGTTTAATTATTGCAATAATTGAAAAAATGTTATAGAACGATGAAAGGAATGTTTCACAAAAAGAGTTAGCGATAATTCGATCTCAGTCATTAATAATCATTTAATATATCTATATTTCAGATATATTGTATGATTATATGATTGCCATTTTAAGAAATTATTTAACGTTATCGAACTAAATTTATATCGAAGTTCAAGTTCATCACAACAAAATTCCAACATTTACAAGGAAAATTGAAGGCCTACTTCTGGTCAATACAAGAGACAGTAACGGCAGATTCTCTCATAAATTCATAGCAAAGAAGAGAGTTATTGGAAAATTGTCGGTTCTCGCGGCAACTTGATAGAAATCTAGTGGAAACTGAATATTAACATTGAAAATATGAACGTGAAAATCGGGTCAGTAGAACAGGAACAGTATTTGTGTTTGGTTGAATGCACCTATAGAGGAGGAAGCTCGAATGATAAAAACCCGACATTACTGTCATTATATGAATAATTTCTCTACTCCATTTGGTCTTACATCATGCTAATCTGCAGTAGAAACCATTTTAGACTAACCGGTATCCAATCTGCAAGACACGAAAGGTTAAAATGAACTCTCTAGTTTGATTCGAGTTATATGTTAGCTATTACATACTCTGGGAGGCATTGAATGTGAAATATTTATACTTATGTTTTTATTTAGCAGTAGCTTTATGACAACTGACATATTTTGATACGTCAATCATTTTATTTGACATATATCGTGATCTGAAACATGATCATGTTGGAAACAAATTATTCAGGGAGGTATAGAATGTCATATTATAATAATAATACTTATTTAGCAGAAGCTTCATGATAATTCACATATTTGAGTTATATGTTAGATACTACTCATTCTAGGTGGTATATAATGTGAAATATTCATCTTCATGATAATTCACATATTTGAGTTATATGTTAGATACTACTCATTCTAGGTGGTATATAATGTGAAATATTCATATTTATGTTTTTATTTAGAAGTATCTCCATAACAACTGACATATTTTGAAACGTCAATCATTTTATTTAAGATATATCGTGATCTGAAATATGATCATGTTGAAAACTACTTATTCTGGGAGGTATAGAATGTCATATTATAATCATAATACTTATTTAGAAGAAGCTTCATGATAATTCACATTCACATATTTGAGTTATATGATAGATACTACTTATTCTAGGTGATATAGAATGTGAGATCTTAGTAATAATAATCTTTATTTAGCTGAAGCTTCATGATAACTCTCATATTTTGAAACGTCAATCAATTTTTAAACATATCTCATGATTTGAAATATAGTTTTGTAACTCACAGAGAGGTATAGAATGTGAAATAATAATAATCATTATTCAGCAGCAGCTTCATGAAAAGTCACATATTTTGAAACGTCAATAATTTCGTTCAACATATATCATGATTTAAAATATACTTCTTCAATTTATTGCGTAATATGTTTAGAACTACTCATTTGGGAGGTATAAAATGTGAAATAATAATAATAATCTTTATTTAGCAGAAGATTTTTGACAACTCACATATTTTGAAACGTCAATGAATTTGTTCAACTTATAATCTAAAATATACCTTTTTAATTCATTGAGTTATATGTTATATGTTAGCTACTACTTATTTCAGGAGGTATATAATGTGATAATAAGGAGGTAGATAATAAGGATAATAAGATAATTCTTATTTAGCAGAAGCTTCATGATAACTCTCATATTTTGAAACGTCAATCATTTTGTTCAACATATATCATGATCTAAAATATACTTCTTCAATTAATTGCGGTATATGTTTAAAATAACTCATTTTGGGAGGTATAAAATGTGAAATAATAATAATAATACTCTTTATTTAGCAGAAGATTTATGACAACTAACACATTTTGAAACGTCAATCATTTTGTTCAACTTATATCATGATCTAAAATATATTTTTTCAATTCAGTGAGTTATATGTTAGATACTACTTATTTTAGGAGGTATATATAGTGAGATAATAATGATGATAATCCTTATTTAGCAGAATCTTCTTGATAATTCACATATTTTGGAACGCCAATCATTTGTTCAACATATCTCATGGTCCTAAAATATACTCTTTTGATTCATTGAGTTATATGTTAGATACTACTCATTCTGGGAGGTAAAGAATGTGAAATAATAATAATCTTTATCGAGCAGAAGCTTCACGATAACTCAAATATTTTAAAACGTCAATCAATTGTTTAACATATCTATGATCTGAAATATACTTTCTCATATTTAATATACTATAGATTTGATATACTATGAAATAACTCAATTCACTGAGTTATTTGTGGGAAACTACTTTTTCTGAGGGGTACAGCATGTGAGATAATAATAATAATAATCCTTATTTAGCAGAAGCTTCTCTATAACTCACATATTTTCAAACGTCAATCAATTGTTAAACATTCTCATCATCTAAAGTATACTGTTTCAAATCACTGAGTTATATGTTAGTAAGTACTCATTCTGAGAAGTATAGAATGTGAAATAATAATAATAATCATATCAGAAGCTTCATGACGACTGGCATAAGCGTCAATCAATTGTTCAACATATCTAATGATCTAAGATATAATATTTCAGTTTATTGATTTATATGTTAGAAACTACTTATTCTGGGAGGTATAAAATGTGAGATAATAATAATAATAATAATTATCATTTAGCAGAGGCTTCATGATAACTCACAGTTTTTGAAACGTCAATTAATTGTTCAACATATCTTATGATCTATAATATCACAACTTTGAACTTGAGTCATATGTTAGATAATACTTATTCTAGGAGTTATAAAATGTGAAATAATAATAATAATTGTCTTTATTCAGCAGTAGCTTCAAGACAACTCACATTTTTCAAAACGTCAATCGTTTTGTTCAACATATCCCAAAATGTAAAATAAAA
The DNA here is from genome assembly GCA_030704895.1 of Henosepilachna vigintioctopunctata. Lineage (NCBI taxonomy): Eukaryota > Metazoa > Arthropoda > Insecta > Coleoptera > Coccinellidae > Henosepilachna > Henosepilachna vigintioctopunctata. Next base: position 5,265,311 of record JARQZJ010000121.1, on the reverse strand, counting down.
ATATATTCATATATTTACTTTTTTAATTTACTGAGTTATATGTTGGTAATCAAAAACAAGTGCAACCTTTTTCAAGGATTTCTTTGTTAATATGTTGGTATTCACATACGTATATTCACAAGGTTTTCTTTCGGAAGTTTATTGTTTTTTTCACTGAAATAGCCCTCTCGACCTCTTGTATCCCCCTACAAGAACCTCGCGACCCCCCAGAGTGTCGTTTGAAAACTTTATTATGTATTATTCTTTGTACTTAGTAACAATGCATGAATGTGAAGATGAAGACACCAGTTCATTGCTTCAATAAAGCGTTAAATGATCGGTTTGTGTTAATTCATATCCTTCAGGTTAATTAACCCATGTAATTTCGTTTGATTGCAAGTCAATGATTAAACTGATGGAATTGGAGCACCTAAACAAGAATGTGTTCTTCGTGAAAACCATAATAACCAAGGTAATTAAACCTTAATTCCACTAGTAACACTCGTTTTGAAGTGTTGAGCACGGAACGAGAAATGTGATTAATCATTTTATATATAAAATATCCGTTTGCATGCCTTGAAAGCGAAAATTTCCATTTTAGAGGAAATAATGGAATATTTGCCCTCAATTGAACTTTGCCAATGGAGATAATTATTTTTTATTGGCTGTAAAGTTTTTACCATTAAGATATTATCATTTATGTTCAAAATATGATTGTTTTCTATATGACCTCCAAATTTCCTTTATAAATAAAATAGTTATGAATGTTCCCTGCTGGTATTTAATAAGCTTTGGCTCTGAATGAATCAAGGTTTTAGTTATATTGTGAATTTTAGTCTTCCGTATTATATTTGCTATTTCTACAAAATTTGTCTCAGCAAATTTTCGTTTATTTTGAAATATCTTTCAAAACGATTTGCTTCTATCAATTTTTCGTTTCTTCAAGAGTAATTTCAGTGTATTGTACGTATTGTTAACATAAATAAACAGATTATGGTCCCAATACATAATTGATGGTCGATTGCACTTCAGGTGTTTGCGAAAAAAGAGACCTAGGATATCTTCTGAAAAGTGCGTAGCTTCAATAGATGGCTATATTCTATCGACTTAAAATTTCCAGCGTTGCAAATTGTCGCTCATGTTGAAAAGTGGCAACACTGTTGTACATTTTCCAATGAGGTAGTTTGTATATTTTTGCATTTTCAGGTTACTCACGAAATTTGTGACGATTTTCCTGAAGGTAATAAGCACCAAAAATTGATAGTTTCCGAATTATTAATTTTTTTCTCAAAATTTTGACAGATGAGATGGCATTTGTAAGAACCCATATTTTTGCTGTTTCTTACCTGAAGATAATGAAAATTTGTAGAATTAATCACTAAATATTGATTTTTCAGAACGTTGCATCAGCTTCAATTTTTATAATACAGTGTGCTCATAAAGTTCCATCGATTTTTCTGAAATTCAAGTCAGTATAAGTCGCTAATTTCATAGGTAATTTCAAAATGATGATATACAGAGTGTTCCATTTATAATATAAAGGATCTTTTTCAACATTTCAGATCGATGAAACATGGCGAACTATTTAAGCTACCAGATTTTCAGAGAAATCCTGCTGAGAGAAGAATTTCCCATTTTTTGAAGAAAAATTTGAATTTTTTTACGAATTTATCGGAAGTCTTGTGAAATCGAAGTTTTATCATTTTTAGAGTTGTAAAGCAATTAGTGATTTGATTTGAATCTGATTTTTTACTATTGTTCAAAAAATTTAACATATGACTCTGAAATTTCTTCACTTTTCAACATAATATTAAAAGAAATTGAGTTACGTGGACCATTTTTGGTCCACGTAAGTATTTTAAGTATTTTAAGTTATCCATTTGAAAATACTTGAATAAGAGTAAGAATAAATATTCTATTTGATTATTTGAATTTAATTGTCCTTATGTATTTTGAAGAATCAAATTTTTCATTTTCAATGAAAAATATTCCCAATATGATATTTCTACCGTTTTAGTGATTTTCCATCAAACTTTTTTCAATCACGATTTAATCACTATACTTTTTGATAATGTTTCATTGTATCTTATTTAAAAGTGAATTTCTATATTCTTCCGAACTTTTGAATAATGAAAACTTGCATAATACGACCATATTTTATAAAAAGAACAAAAGCATGTATGTTGGGCAATGTCTTCATTTAAATTATTACATTTCATGTAGTACACATGTTTCTTCATGTATATTAACTCTCCTTCCATCGTGTTTTGTTCAGTACTCTTAGCAATTAAGGCTTCGTTTTCAGTTTTGTTTGATTAAATATGAGAGTGTGTTACATTGTAACTTCATTAAAACAAATGGGAACCATTAAAGTAAAATAGTGTACTTTGTGAACTTAAGATAAAGAAAAACGTCTCGATAATTCAAAGTGATTTGGTGAAAGAAATAAAGGTAAATGAACATAAGGGCTTTTCAGAAAGATATATAGTTTTTCATTTTTTCTATCTCAACTGTTTCTTTCATTTGGGTAGTTATATTTTAAAATTGTTTTTAGATTAAATTCCTTTGCTTTTTTTCATCTCTATTAATGGAAGGTTTCATTTTCAACAATGTTAATTTGATATACAGTTTTTCATTCCAAATATTTTCCTTTATTTATATTCTAGAACTTTTCTTGAATATTGCCTCAAGTATGTCTGGTATATTGACAAAATATGTCTGAGAAAATGGAAAATGTTGGTTTAGAATTCGTTGAGTTGTTTTTATGTGAAAACAACATTACTTATCTAATCTTGTAATATTACAATGGTAATAAAGAGCGTTTCATTATTATTTTTTCATTATGTCTTAATATAGTCGCTTGAATATAAACTTAAATTCAAACACTTGAACTTATGATTTACACTTTATTGACTACATAGCATGAAGCTTTCGTCATTACAAACGACTTCTTCAGATGCTAACAGAATATAATTCTGTTTTAAAATTTATATTCAATTTATATCATTTAATGTGTAATTTATCATCATCATCATTATCATCATCATTAATTTTTAATGGATTTACATCAAGTAATCGCCAACACTATCAAACATATATTTTCTTTTTATATTTATAATAAATGTTAATGAGTTTCACATAGTTCTTTTGTGAGAATGTTGCTATTCAAATTAAAATATTCACTATTAAAATCTGTCTTTTCGAGCCTGTAAGAAATTGTTTTTTTTTAGTTGATAAAGTTGTGTTGAATGAAAATATTTTATACAACTTTTTCTTTGTTTCAGGTGAGAAAACGTGTCCTTGCTGAGTGACTTATTTATATTCATCAAAAATATGATCGCAAAGTTCAAGATAGACGTTATAAAAGGTAATTTATTTTACAATACGAGTAAACTGACAGATATTGAGGTTAGTTTTGACAACAACTGTCAAAATCATTTGGAACTGAGCGAGTTTAAGTCTCAAGTGAAATCAACCTACCTGCGTAATTTACGAAGATAAATAACTACATATTAGTAGTATTACTTATTTGAAGTTGCTCAAGTTTAAAATGAATTTTGATAAGTACAGACTTTCTTTAAAAAGATACGGAGAGAAGCGATATTACTTCTATATGTTAAAGTTTAAAGATACGAGTAAATGAACTCCTAAAACTGATAGTAATGGATGATAAAAATCAGTTGAAAGATACGCCAAAATTTTGAATATCTCGTCTAGGACATTCAAGCGTTTTCGACTGAAAATGATATCAAATTAGAATATCTTAGATTTGAAAAGGCACTTAGAGGTCAATATTTTTCGAGTATTGGGCAACCAGGAAATTTTGTTGGAAACTAAATAAAAGTAAATATAATAAAATTCTTATCGATAGAATAAACAGTTGATTATCATTGATAATGTGGGCAAACAGTTTTTCTAATGTAATTTTGTATACCTTAATCTCGTTGAACAATTGAAAATTCGCGAGAATAAACACGAAAACGTAATTTTGGCATTTTGCTATCGCGATTTTGGGTTCAGGGAACTCTGGTAAAATTTCCGTGGATTTTTTATGAGCGGATTAAATTTCAATGTCAAAATATATTTCTAATACATCAAGTATTTTTCATAATCGGTTTAGCTAAAACTGGAGATTCTCACGAACTCAAAAAATACATAACGGTTTTCAAAATTTTCAATAAATACAATTTATTTCATTAATTCGTACTCTAAGTCAATCGACTTCTTGAAAAAATTCGGAATCATCAGGATTCATTGTGACATATGCGAATACAATCACAGAAAACGCTGTATTTTTTTTTCAGAGAATTCCAATGCAATATAATTAGATAATATTAACGCTTCTCATGTTTCAAAAGAGGTGCACTGAACCGTCGTTTGGTTTTAGCCTGCTGTCACTCATATATGCGCCGACTCTAAATTGAAAAAACTAAATAAAACCCCAAATAACCAAGTATGTTAACGAAGAATATCAGGGAAATAGATTCAGTCTGCTATTTTTGTCTCCAGTCATTTCTTTGCTATTTCTATACACAATATGCATTTTGTGAGTTTCAAACTATAATAACTAATAACACTGCGCAACATAAAAAGTTGAACGTTTCCTTTACTACATGAGTCAATTCTTACTGATATTGGGATAAAAAAACATGTTGCTGTTTGGCAAACAAATAATTCAATTCTCATTTACATTCGCGATCTCAAAAAGTTAAGTTCAATGGTGTTCTTTCGGACAGCATTGGAGTTGATTTTGGCGTACCTCAAGGTACGGTCTTAGGTCCAGTGTTATTCTCCTCATACATTAATTATATTGTTCTTCATGTAAAAAATGCTCTATACGATTGCTCGCAGATGATACAACGATTTATGTTAGTGGTAAAAATATCAAGACTATGACAGAATGGATCAATAGAGACTTGCCAGCAATAAATGAATGACTAAGCGATAACAGTTTATCGCTCAATGTAACAAAGTTTAAACTTATTTTTTTTTGTACAAGTAAAATTCTTAAGGTAAATAGTAACGCAAATTAAGTATTAAAATTGAAAACCAGAACATTGAAAGAGTAAATCTTAAGGACTATCTGCTTGACTATAATGTGATTTTCAATCTCTACTATCCCCATACATAAAAAGCATTAGTATCTCGTAGAACCTAATTACATCCCTAAGAGTATAGCAATCACTTTTAATCACCGCAGATTTTTCTCTCATATCCCAGGCAGTTGATTGAATCCAGGAAATATGCCATGTCTGCATAAACCTCTTTATGTAAACCACATGGCCAATACGAATGAAAGGTAGACGGTTGCCATTATGGAGCTACACACCTTTCGAACAATATTGCCAATTTCGAGAACAATATTTTTCGCAAATTGAAAAAGAAGAATTTATAAAATATATAAAAAGAAGCTTGTATTTCATTAACTAGAGCTAATCGGTTCTTTTAGTGGTCGTTTTTCCATTCAGTAGACGATAAAACAAAGGATAGGACTGATTTTGAGACCGAAAGTCATTTTTGCGCTACGTTATCATCTGAACGTATAATAAAATTGAAAGGTCGAGGTTGAAACATTATAAATATAGAAAAACACTAATTGGAAGTCCATACTAGAACAACTAAATGCAATAAATTGAGTTAAGATTTTTCTGTATGTTTGTCCAGATATCACACAAAAGATACAGCATTAAATTGAATATAATGGCTAAGGATGTATTACTAGAGGTCTAGCTCCGAATATAGGCTACTCCTTGTTCAATGAAAGTACCTTACTCTAATTATTTTGAGTGAGTACTGTCAAGATATCCAAAACTACTGAAGAGGTTTTTATAGTCCTCACAAATCAACTCAATTCCACCTGGAGCAAAAAATAGACTTAATTTTAAACAACTGGTTGGTGAAAGAATAAGTTACCGTCATTAATGTATCATTGATGATTTGCCAAGAAATCTAGACGTGGACAAAGTCTCGTGCTAAGATAGTCACTTCAGAACATTAAAATTGGCATATAATAAAACGTTTCTTGAATTCATAATGTTCAAAGTCGCATGTTAATTTCAATGAAGTATTAAATATTATTGAGTCATAATAGAAGTATTCCTTGGCATTGAGTATATATCTTTTACTGTGACGATATCTCTGTGTTAATATAAAACAGTTCTTTTCCTGATGATTTTAACAAGTACATTGGCACTCCTATCATTTATCATTCTACTAAATGAGTTGACCACAGATTCAAAAAGTGCAAATCACTGCAATTAAAGAATGTTAGACACGTCTATACCGATCAATTTAAGCTTCTTCAGCGTTCTTAGTATAGGTGATTTGACAGGTTTATTCTTGTTGTTATATATATTCACAACGGTTTTTATTTTTGAAAAACGTCCTGAGAATCTAGATTCATTAAGAATTAAGATTCATTAAGAGGTAGCCCTTCAGGTCATTTGAAAGGATGAGCTTGAGGTTTAACATTCGGGATACCAGAGGATATAAAAAGTTTCATTGAGTGATATGAAATGATAAATTCCTCTAAGGATATAGTCCGTATTGGGAATAGTTTGCAGGGTATTGGATCTGGATATGTGTCAGAATTTTGAACGTTTACGAATATAAAGTTACTCGATAATATATGTGTGAGAATGGAGGACAACTTGCATACTGACCTTCAAGAATGTTCACTAATTTTCATAAACAACTGAAGTACGTATAATCATTTGACACATACAACGTTGTTGTTTTGAAATATTTTCATATAAACCTGGACATTCAAAAAACGAAATGATCTTCTCTAAGAAAAAACGCCGAAATAGAATAAATCCATCAAATTTCAAATTGAATGAAGCCCATAGAGTCTCAACTATTATTATGGGCTGGGCACCTCCAGAGGGTTCCCAATGTTATATGTCTTGAGACAGACTGTGTGAAGCAAATCCAGGAACAAGACTCCTTTGAAGTAGAAGCCTCGGATGAAGATAAAATGTTCCAAAATCAACGCAAGATTTGAATTTACCGCCATTTATTCAGTGAAGTGTTGGCAACCCTACAAAAACATTAATCGACAGCTGACAGTTTAGGGTTGGTAAAAATGTAGCGTTATACGATTAAAAGTTATGCATTATTGAAGAATATTTCAAAAATAATGGATTAGCCACCGTTCAAAAATTTCATACGAAATATGGTCGGAATAATGTTCAACTTAGTGTAGTGTTAAGAGATTGATTGAAAAATTCCTGGAAACATGATCTGTTAGAGACATCAAACGCACTGGTTTGAACTAGCGGTTCAAATGTCAATATCAGTATATTGGATTGTCACTGGCAATCCAGGAAACTCAATTCGGCGTCTAAGACAAGAAATGCAAATTCACAAGAAGGTCTGTGTCTCCATGCTTACAAAATTCAATTAACACAAGAACTGAACCTAATGACCAAGCACAGCGAAGAGAGCTCCATAATGATTATTGGCAATTAACTAATGGATGCTGATTTTTCTAGCAAAATCATCCTTACCGACTAATCACCAAAATCACCAAAACTGCTGCTTTTGGGGTTTTGAGAACCCAGATGTGATTGTCGAGAAACAAATGTATTCAAAACATGTCACTGTTTGTGTCGATTGTCGGCTGGGGCTTGAAAATGAGGCTGGTCAAGCAGTAACTCACTGTTTGACCACTGATAATCACTGATGCTCGATATCGCGACATTATAGCACAGTTTTTTGCCGAAATTGGATGGTGATAATGTGGGCAATACGTGGTTTCAACACCATCAGATTCTTTCTCTCCACAAGGAGAAATCCCTGCATTCAAATCCGTGAGGCCATTTTGCTGATGTGTTATTCCATAGATAACCCTATCCTATGTACTTTATGTTTCAATGAATAATTTAAAACACTAAAAACTGCATTTTCTATTCAATTAAAATCTCAAGTTAATTTTGGGATACCCTTTATTACATAGTTGAGAACCTGAAAGAACAATGGGGAGCGAAAACTGGAGGGATGTTTTGCTGGACAGATATATGGAGGGTACTAGAGGTTCGTGAAGGGAAAAATTAAGCGAAATTGTTGTTTTGGTGAATTTTTTTCAAGTATATTCATCATATTTTTCACAACTGATGCTTCTTTCTTATTGATATTGATTAACTCGAATGAAATACTTACTTTAATGGGCACATACCTGAATCCGAAACTAAGCCAGTGGTTTATCGGAGTCATACTCCTACCAATGTATAACCTCACTTTTTCGTTTCACAAGTCGTTGGAAAAGATCGACTCATCCAATTACAACGTTTTTCGTGCACGAATGAAAAATGAGCAGCACAGAAAACAAATTATGATGATACTCGGTGGCTGCATTTGAACGCCGAATAACATATTAAAATTGCTGAATGATGCCAAGATATTATAGAATACCTAGCTTGCGTTGTTTAACCGTCTCTCGAAATTTCAGCTGCCAGTTCGTCGACCTCGTGAGATTTGAGATTTTGCAAACTGGGTCGAATTTTAGCCACGATATTTACATCTGGTTGTAGTGTTGTTTTCGCTGCATCAGTTTCGCAAGGTTCAGTGACTTTTTTATGGTAGACGAGGCGATTATCTTTTCCTAGTATCGATTTAGAAAGTGGCGAAGCAAATGATTGATTTGATGAAGTTTTTATTTGAGATGGGTGGACTGGTTCAAATTTATAATTGTGTCGTCGGTGGGTGATTGGAATTTCGTTTGTGAATTGATCTCTTATCGGATGGAATGATTGGTTCAATTTGCTTTCTATTGAGGTGCGTACGACTGGAACACGTTGGTTCAATTATCTGTGGACAATTTGACCGATTCGTAAATAATTTCAGCAGATTTCAAGCAGAAATGAATTTTCGAAATTTAATTTTTAACAGAGAATAACTAACTATAATATCAATTTGATTGTTAGCTTTTCAAACGTATTATTATATAATTTTTGGAGATTTCAAGTTGTTGTTTTTCGTTCTTTCCAACAATTAAGATGCAATTAAACCGCTCATCAATTGGATAATCGAATGAAATTATAACGGGGTTGTTTTCTATTTGACATTTTGATGTTTCGCCAAGATTTCGGCGGAATTGGTCCTGGGAACACCGGTTTGTTTCTGTTATGAATCATACTCTTGTAACATACTTTTTTTTTCGAAAATTTTTGTAAGGGTATCGGGATTCGAACACGAGGTTTTTCGATTACAAGTCAGCTCCTCTAACAACTCGACTAGCGAAGCAAATGATTCACGGTGAAGAATATCGCTATTACAATCAAATGAATGTTGAAATACGAAATTCTTTCCAGAAATATTTCAATCTAATAACCAATTTTTAATTCCGTTTCTCCTTGGTTATGATTAATTCAAGAATGACGTTTCCTGAACGTATTCAATTTCGTCATTGAAATTTATTTCGACCGATGTGGCCTAAATGAACGTGAGTGAAAAATTGGCCATAGTGCAGCAAATGAAGTGACCTTTTTCTGCACAGGATGGCCTACTTCAGGGACGAATTTAAATGGACATTGCATTTGGCACGCTGTCATTTTACGTATTCTTCCGGAAATGATTCATTATGACGTCATTATCAAATTTGGTAAACGTTAAACTTGACCTTAATTTGAATCTTGGGCACTGATATAAAGCAAATATTTTAATGTGCTATATCAGTCTCTGAAATTGTGACCTTGCACTTTGGTCCACTGGGGGAACTATAATAGACTGAAGACTTCGAACTGAAAGTGAGAAACAGTTCTAGTGAAGATTTCTTTTCATGGAAATTTTCAGATGCTACTTTGATACATACAAGCGCTTCTATTTCTTGAATTTATATATATTTTTTAATACTTACTCATTTTTTATTTACTTACTCAGTAATAACATTTTGGAATTTCTTCCAAAATCATTGGTCATGTTATTAAGTAATCAAATTCTATAATTTCATTCTTATAGTTGAAGCTCTCCAAAATAACGAATTCCAACAGAATTTCAGAAGAATTTTGAATTATTTCACTGAAAACTGAAAAACTGCAGTAGAAATGAGTGAATAGAGTGAAGCAGGACTTGACGTAAGAGCTCAATTGTGTCATATTTCTTATACGACGTCAAAATTTACTCTTAATTTTTTTAACGGAGTATTTTACGTGTATTCCGATTGAAAACGAGTTACAGTCAAAAATATTTTATAAATTGAGTAAGAATCACTTGGCTCAGTTTTAACAAATGGTATTAATTGCTGGACAAATTGTTTCAGGGTTTTACCCCATTTTAATATATAATACCCCAATCTATGCGATCATGCCTTTCGAAAAATAATACTTGCAGTGATCACTCAATTTTTCAAAGAACTTCAATGTCAAAAGATAATATTATCATTCAAATACAACTTGAAATCTCTAAATTTTAGGTTAAGTTAAGATAGGTTAGGCATTCTCTAATCTCTACTTCTGTCTTACTTCAAATTTGTTTGTATACTTAAACGTAATAATTCACACCTAGCATTTTGGTATTCAAATCAGTTTGTGTCTAATCTAATAATGGGTGTTTTTTTAGAGGTATAGAACTTTAAGTTGGCATTACTGTTGAAGATGGCGACCGATTTGACAGCTGAGAAGTGATTTATTCTCAGTTTTGTTCGGCAATTCATCATGAATAATGATTTAATGATTCAATTTGACTTCTAGTCATCAGATTTGTACGCTTTTTTATCCACCATGGAAAAACATTATATCAATGTTTTCATCAAATTTGCATGACAATATACGAGGTCTGTTCAAAAGAAAAGGTGAATTTTGAATTTTCGGAGGCTGTGCACATTCGATTATCGAAATTTTTCATTGTGTTGGTACACATACGTTTCTTTTATGTTGAAATTATCAGCCATTTTAGATCATTAGTTTGTTTTCGACAACTGAACAAGTAAGTCACAAGTTTCTTTGAAGGGGACGAAATGGATATTGATGAATAAATAAATACTCTTCGAAAAAATTCTAGATTCACCTTTTCTTTTGAAAAAACCTCGTATTTTCACGTTCCGAAATTTCCACTAAATAAAAACATTTAGGTCGCGAGGTTGTTTTATTTTATTAACTAAAAAACTCTGAATAAAAACAGATTTGCATTTCAGGGTTTTTTCTTTGAAGTATTGGGGGCAAGTAGAGGTGAAATCGATTGGCAACTAACTCACAAATGAGATGAAAATCAACTATAAAAATGCTGATTAAACAAAAAATCTTGAACTATAAACGCTAACCATGCCGGATATTTGCTGATGTTCCAAATATTTCCAAGAACCAACGACGCCTAATAAACCAATCAATATTTGATTGGATTTGGGTTGATGTTCACGAATCCTTGTTTTCAATCTAAATATGCACGAAATATAACAAGTTTAGGCCTAAAAGAACTCTGTGGGACTTTTTGAATAAGAAGCTTTGAAATCAGTGATTGATTCTTGATGAAAATGTGAAAAACAATTGGATATTTGATAGTGTTGGCGTTTACTTGATGTAAATCCATTATAATTGAATATAAACTTAAATTCAAACACTTATGATTTAAACTTTATTGACTACATAGCATTATTCTGTAAGCATCTGAAGAAGTCGTTTCTAACGACGAAACGCGTCATGCTATGTAGTCAATAAAGTGTAAATCATAAGTTCAAGTGTTTGAATTTAAGTTCATATTCAAAAACAATTGGAATGAAATGAAACCAAGTATTTTGTGATTTCCTCCTCTATTTTATTGGATATAATGATATTATTTACCACTGCAGAGGCTTGTTTGGATGTAAACAATACACTTAGTTAATAAAATGTGAAACGAAGTATGTACATCAAAGAATAGAGAACAAGAACTATATATTTATGAGAATAACTGTATGAAATATACGATTTACCGATGAATGGAGGTAAAATGTAGGTAATGATGAAAATTGTTCATTGAAGATTGGTTATTTAACGAATTTTTAATTGCCTTTGTTTCATCCAATATTACAACAATCATTTAGATAACCTATTTTATAATATATCACCCCGAAATATACAGAATTATTTGTCCTAGACCCATAACTTACCCAAAATTGCCCTAAATCATGCAACTCCAGACTAATGTGGCCATTCATAGACCATATTTTCATCTTATTCTTCCCAGTTTTTTTGAAATTTGGTACGAATTTTTTCGTTTCAAATTGTTTTAGCTTAGTCCAACATTTCCTTTCGAGGAAAACGCTGTGTTGGTGGACCAATATTGTTGTATTTGGAACATTTTCCAAGAATTTTCGTACTTATAATAAGTACAATATAATTCAAAACTGCTGTGTAAACTCAACAAATCTAGTTCATCGAGAATACCCACAACACTAGATGAAATATTCAAATAATACATCGATAAAATCCCCCTGGCTTTGATATTATATTAAATTTGACAGTTACTTTGTTGACATTTCTCGTAATGTCAAATCATCTCTGTCAAAATTCTACCTCTCAAAACTCATCAATCAACTATTGACATAAATACTATTTATTTATTAGTTAAGGTATTTATTAGGATATATTTATTTTCATTCGGGAGATATTCGAGAATTGAAAACCACTTTTCATTCTTTTTCTTCTATTATATAAGAATACTAGTAAGCATGCCTTCAAACAAGAAAATCTCTCATGCAACAATGTTTAGTTTCATTCACAAATAATACTGACTCTTTTTGCACTTTCTGCACTGCTTTCTCCTCAGTAAATATTTGAAAGAAGTACTTTGTCGCAATATTTGTATTCGCAAATTGTGTTGAATGAGAATGAGCTAATTCCACCAAATATCGGACCAACTTCTGTACAAGTTGCATTCTTGATACAAAAATTGAAACGAAATAATGCCAACAAGAAGCAACAAGCCAATTAGTCCATATATCAGTCAATATCAATCATTCTTCACCCTTAAAGTACCCTCGTCATCGCTTCGTAAATTTTGTGTTGGGAATTCTCTACTGAACCATAAAAGAACTTGTGGAAACGCATAAAAATTTTGATATATGTGATTTCAGTACGTGGGTAAGATGATAAAAATTTGCATAACAGTACTTCCCGGCTCATATTAAATTATCTGTAGCAATAAATTTTTATATGGTGGAAAGATGTACAAGGGATCAGTTATGGTGGGTGACATTTTCAAGACTGGTTCCTTCACGGACAGCTTGTTGTAGCTAATAACAAGTGAAGTTTCCTTTATTAGGATCTGTAAGTGAACTTAATATCTACGCACTCTGTGTTGGTATAGGTTAGAGATCTTAACAGTTAGCCTCAGTGGCGTACTCTTTTTGGGAATTTTCTATCTGATATGACACTGGGGAACAGAAATTTTGTTGTCTTAGATCTGTGTGTTTTTGATTGAATTTTTGTCTCTAAATTCATAAATGTTATCAATTTTTCTCTATCGCGTCAAGTTTTTAAACTACAGGATACCCTCTCTTTACCCTGAAAGTCATACAAAATGGGCATGCAGAGGAAAATAAAGTGGGTACTAACGAAATATATTAGAATATTTTATTCATACAAAGGTTATTATAATATTAAAAGTTAAATTATAGTTATACAAAATATAAAAAAGATATTAGGGTAAAAATTTTTGCTTATAACTTTTCCTAGAATGTACAATCTGGGGACATTCTCGCTTGATGCTCCAACAGTCAGCCATCATACTGGCATCCCATCTACCTTGATACCTTGCCCCCATGACCTTCAAATCTTGGTGGAATCGCTCACGCTGTTCATCACTAAGCGCCAAGATTTTCTGGAAAGTTAGCAAGATGGCTGTATAAAAATGCAGTTTGAAACTCATGTTGCAGCCAAGCTTTTTAAATATTTCTAAGAGTGGCTGAACAATTTCGACGTAATTCCTGGCTAGTGTGTTCCAAGAAAGTCCTTGACAATACTTTTGAATGCCAACCCAGCTTTCTATTCTAGTTCGGTCATTGTCTCAAAGAAACGTTCATCTTTAATCAGTTGCCGAATCTGTGGCCCATCAAAGACACCAGCCTTTATCTTCTCATATGACAAGCTAGGAAATGCTGAAATTATTTACTTAAAACAGTCCCCTTCAATTGACAAAACATAAACAAATTGCTTCATGAGGCCTAGTTTTATATGCAAAGGCAGAAATATTTAAATAATTAAAAAAGATATAACAAAGAGCTCAATCTAATCTAAAATAATAGTAACTTACAATTACATTATGGCATTCAAGAAATATAACGAAGAACTCAATCTAAATCAATTCATTTCAGTCAATTTTCTTTGTTCACATAACTCCTGATAATAAATTCTATGGAGTCAAAGTGAATGTCACAATTATTGGCAACTCTATTGAATGTAGACTCCATAAACCAAATGGGGGATTGTATTGGGGAGTCGGTCCTCGGAGTCTCTAGGTGGAATAATTCTGTATTACGACAATTTTGACCAGGAACACGAAATTTCAATGCGGATAAAAGAGGAGGACAATCAACACTATTGTGCAGTATTTGTATAAAAATTTGAGTGATAAAGTTTCTCTCCTGCTCTGCAATGAGATTAAACTAAGTCGACTCAATAATTCGTTATGATTGACTCCTCTCTGTCCTTTATCCTCCCTCCAAACTAAGAATTTCAAGAACCTTCTCTGAATAGCCTCAAGATGGCGTTGATGGCAAGTATAAATGTGATGCCAGATCATGCTGCCATACTCCAACTTGCTACGGATTAGGCTATTAAATAGTCCTATGAATGTTGAGGAATTATTAAAATATTTGCCATTACGTTTAACGAATCCATATATTTTCGCGGCAGATGAAATAAATTGAGTGATGTGTGGGACAAAAGGAAGCTTCTGGTCGAAGACTACACCAATCTCTCACCTTATCAGAACGAGAAAGTACCTGACCACCGACGCTATAATCTTTTCCTTGTGGAAGAAACAACAGTACACTTTTACACATTCAAATTCAAATAATTGTCCTCACACCAACTAGCAACATGAAGTGCTAGTTACATATTCTACATTGCAGTATTTACATACGAATAACCCCTCATAAAATACCCCTTGCGAAAATTCTATAAATTATTTGTTACCTTTTCACTTTTCAGATGCACCTCGTATTTAAAAACCGGCCTACGTGTTCTGCATAACAAGACGTCTTGAACCAAAACAACACGAGAAATCTTAATGTATTTATAATTTCAAAGAACGTTTCCTTTTACTCTTTAGGTACAATTCAGTATTAAAATCTGAGGTCGTTTTCCTTTGTAGCGTTCTTTCGAAATGATCTCAAGTAACTGGAAAGGTTTCCGACTTCCCAACGTATAATTTGAAAGCACATTTTTCTAGCATCGAACAATGAAAGATAGAAATACCGTTGCTTGAATAATACCCTGGTTATCGCTTCAAAAATCCAACATGAAACAATAGTCACTCAAAAAAGAACCAGGTCAAGGTCGGGTATCTAAGGTGTGATCTAATGTTGTTATGGCTGCGAGGGTTCAATAACCTGCGGGTAGACTACGCATGCCCCAATGCAATATGTATGGGTATTATATGGATATAATTGGTCGGAATAATCACTTCGTGTATATAATAATGTTGTTTGTGATTGCGCTAACGTTTGCATTTAGAGAACGTTCAGGAATGAAATGGAGCCTTCAACCTTTGTTTCTTCACGCAGTTTTACGCAATTTCGCAATCTCCGGTTCCTTCTTGCGTGACTTTATAGCTTTCCCCAAATAATTTAACGTCATTCAATTGACTTGTGTTGAAAATAATTTGGTTGCGTACAGAATACGATTTTAACGTTGTACATGATGAAATAGAAATTAATTTCCCCTCAATTAAGTACAATGGTAACTAGAATTTTGCGTGAATGTGAAGTGCCATTTTACTCACGATATTTTTAGTGTTTATGACAGTTTTTGGTTGATGGTGCTGTTACGCAAAATGAAGTGGATAATAATTGTCTAGTTTTGTTTCTTTGTGGACACACACTAGTATACTCAACTTCAAAATTGTCCTTCAAATGATTATATAATTATGTGACATTATGTATCATATTATGTGACGAAGATGCTCTATATTATGTTAGAAACACCATAAATCCAAACCAGTAGATGTTATTTTCTTGTTGTTGTTAATCGTCCTTTTCTTTTTCTTCCTCTTTGTCGTTCACTTGGTTTCGAGCATTGTGAACTCATAAATTCCTGATGGTTGTTCATTCTTGTTTATTTTCTGCAATATTGAAGATTGGTGAGGTTTGCTACCGGTAAGATGAGTTATATGAAATTATCTTGCGTAAGCCTTACTCCCGATCTTCTGTGGGTTATGTCCTTTCCAAGCTGAGTCTTTCAATGCCATTTCTTCTAACCATATGACCAATTTCGTAATTTCCTCTTCAAAAAAATAATTTTTGAGCATTTCTCTACAATGCCCGATCTCTTTCAAAATGTTATTTAGTCCAAAATGGTGATTGGATCTTTTCTCGATCCAGAATACTACCAAAATTCATATATATAATAGGTATGTATTCATATTAGTTTTAGAAAAGTTCATTAGGGAATGGAAACCCCATATTAAGGGTGTACAAGTAGTTATCAAAACAGAAAATCGAATAAATATCAATGTCTTGCTTTTGGACTATTATCACAGACAACACAACTATAGCGCTTTTTGCTGTAGAAAAATTACATGAAATTGCGGGGATAACCGGATTGCTTATGATAAAACTCAATACAGGAAAGACAATCAGATAAAAATTCTCCTCTGATCACAAAACATGGTGAAATTCTAAGTCACCCATTTCAAATACTTCGGAAAAGTTATACAGTCCTCAGATTTGAACCGAATCGCTAACGAACAGAGAATTACCAGGACCCAAAGGGCCTACAAAGGGCCGACGTAAAAACAATCCTTGAAATTCAACGAACATTTAAAAAAATAATTTGCAAATTTAGCCCAGGCGTTCTTGAGTTATGCGCTTACCAACACATTTTGGGATTCATTTTTATATTATAGATGTTTCACCAAGAGCTCAGCGAACATTCAATCAACTTCAATAATTAATTATAATATATTCAAACAAAATTAATCGATGGTGTAACGAATTATCGTATTACAGTTCAATTTGAGTTCAGTTCGCAGAAATATATAGAAATTAGAGTCCGAGTTTTACAGACTAGTCTTATTATAGCTACGCTCCATTGACTTGAGAAAGTGAATAGAAGATCCATCTTTACTTTCGCTTTCTGATTCTACTCGTATACTCTTGTTTATCCTTGGTTTTAGGACATTCACCCTCATCATGCGGATCGCTCGTTTATATTCGGTTAGGGTAGGGTTGTTGTCGAGGACTAACCAGCTATTTATCGGACAATATAATTTGGCTTCTGTAATTTCCGGTAATGCCCAACAACGTCGGACGTTTTGCTTAGACTTTAATCGATTTATACGAATTTGCAAAAGATCACGTGGATTATACACATTTATTTGACACATCACGTGGTAACTTTCGCTTATTAAAATTTTCCTTGGCCAAATCTACATGTTTGAGAAGATTTTGTCCCCCAGAAATACATTATTATTATTATGAGGAGAGCGATTGAAATTGAATTCGCAATTTTTTGGGCTTCTGCTTCAGCTTTTTCCCACCCAAAAACGCTTCATCCCCTCAGAATGCTCTTTCATCCATTCCTCTGTTCTTTTCATTCCGCGATGATTTTTGTTCAAATTTCACATGTGCGATTTTATAGCGACACTCTGTGCAATCTTCCAGATTTTTATATTGATCTGTTGTAGATCCTTTTGGACCTCTTCTAGACACAGTGTGTCACATTTACTCTCTGTTATTAGGTTATAGTTTATTCATTATTCTGAAATTATTCATCCTGTAGACACGTGCATAAAACTTTGCTTGTCGCTTTCTGATTTATTTTGTTGTATTTGTTTTTTAATCAAGTTTATTCTGAGGTCTCTTCATCCAAATGACGTTTCTATTGATTGGCCCTTAAATCTTTACTAATAATTTTTCGTTCTGTTTTTATATTTCTTTAATTTTGATTTTTAATTCAGTGGACTTACAGTTTAACGCCTGTTCCGAATGGCCATTGGGCTTTCTTTAATTTACATAGTTATATATAGGGTGTTTTTTTAGAGGTATAGATAGAACTTTAAATTGCAATAAAATAACGATGGATCATTCGATTGACAAGATTTTTTTTATTCGAAAGATATTCTTGTGGCTTACATTTCAAATATGATTTCTGGCATATGACCGCCACGGCTGGCTCGGATTTAGTCCAATCTGGATGTCCAATTTTCGATGACTTTTTCCAACATTTGTGGCCGTATATCGGCAATAACACGGCGAATATTGTCTTCCAAATGGTCAAGCGTTTGTGGCTTATCCGCATAGACCAATGACTTCACATAGCCCCACAGAAAGTAGTCTAGCGGTGTTAAATACCAAGATCTTGGAGGCCAATTCACAGGTCCAAAACGTGAAATTAGGCGATCACCAAACGTGTCTTTCAATAAATCGATTGTGGCACGAGATGTGTGACATGTTGCGCCGTCTTGTTGAAACCACAGCTCCTGGACATCATGGTTGTTCAATTCAGGAATGGAAAAGTTAGTAATCATGGCTCTATACCGATCACCATTGACTGTAACGTTCTGGCCATCATCGTTTTTGAAGAAGTACGGACCAATGATTCCACCAGCCCATAAAGCGCACCAAACAGTCAGTTTTTCTGGATGAAACGGTGTTTGGACATACACTTGAGGATTATCTTCACTCCGAATGCGGCAGTTTTGTTTGTTGACGCCTTGCTTTATAATCGTGAGTCTATTCATGATGAATTGCCAAACCAAACTGAGAATAAATCACTTCTCAGATGTTAAATCGGTCGCCATCTTCAACAATTATGCCAACTTAAAGTTCTATACCTCTAAAAAAACACCCTTTATGTCTCCAGATGTAATGTAAAAGATCCAAGAAATTCTTAGTATCGGAATGAACATAAAATGAAATAAAAAAATGTTGCTTTGAGGAATAAATTCAATTAAGTAAATAAATTCAAAAAGTATTCAATTGCTTTGAGGAATAAATTGTGGAAAATGATGTAACAACCCTGATAACTAGATGAGTGCATTACATACAAGAGAAATATGTCTTCACGTGAGTTTCCAAACATTTTCCAATGTTTTCCATAAAAACAATCTACACTTGAGAAAACTTGGATACAAAGAATACTTAATACACAAATATTTTCAAGAATACGTGATAATGTCATTAAAATGTGATAAAATATGAATTGCAACAATTTGAGTCATATTTTGTCTCTGAATATACAGAAATATAAATTTCATTCGTATAGTTTCCGTTTATTTTCACGATTTTTGTATAATAACCCGAATTCCTCTGTTCACTGGTACGTTTAGTTTATAAAAAAGTTATTTGAATATTTTCGTTACACAAATCCTGCTCATAAATAAATTTCAATTTCAACGTAACAATACCTATCCAAAATTTCCATAAAATGAATCCGTTCAATTCCAGCAACCCTTTCAGGCATAAATGAAGCTTCACTCGATAACTTTCAAACAAATCAATTCATCATGAATTCACCATACTGCCAATCATTGATTTTATAGAAGAGCTTCTGTTGTTCAACTTTGAAATGACGTGATTGTTGATTTGCCGTTAGAGAACGATCACCCAAGTCGCCAAAAGCTTTTACGAAATGTGGGTCGCTAATAACCTCTAGGTATGTTACTCTCACAATACACGTGCCATGCTGCACGAAATACTCCGCTTCAAGCCTAATAAATGACGTTATGTTGTGTTGCTTTCAGTACCTATTACTTCTCGTGATTCAAGATCAATTAGAGATGCTTGCGAGAGTATCGCGTTTCATCTTGATATGGAACAATTGAATGAGAAAGGATTTCTCGAGTCTTTGATGTGGTCAAATAATATTCTCGACATACAGTAAAAATTTTCCGTTTGTTCACTGATTATCTACATAATTCAATAGAAAATACGTGTCAACTCGCAACGTTGCCCTTTGAACCGTATCTTGTGAATGTTGGGCTGCCGCAGGGGTCGATGTTGTCTCCATCGTACTTTTTCGTAATCAATTGAACGTTCTCATGGTTTGCTGCGATTTATTATGAGTTACGCGGAAGGAGCTAAAAGGGTTAGTTTCTGTGACTATGTGCTTTTACTTTTGCTACTTTTTTACACTCTGCTACGTGAAAACGAGTTGATAGGTAGTGATTTTAAAGTTATTTCCACAACTACACATTCTGAAGAATATCTGGAAGTATTCAAATTTTTTCTCTAATCTAGATAATTTGGCTTTGTTTCCTACAATAATACATTTAGATTTATCAGTATTTAATGTGCTTAATTTATTCAAAAGCTTATCGAAATAGTTCAAAATAATAATTCATCTGCTTTGTAGGTTGATATATTGATTCTTCACCGTTTGTAGGTTGATATTTATTCTTGCCCGTTAAAAAATGCAGATTTTGAGATATAAAACAGGATAAAATGAAGAAATTCGATGACTTCTGATACTAATAAAAATATTCAATTAAAATATCATTGCATCAGTGAGGAAAATCGAAAAGGGATTAAAAGTCGAGGTAAATCAGGGGTTTGTTTGTTGTCTGCTTCTTACCCCTACCGTTTTTGATAAAAACAGCGTAATTACAGCCTGTTGAAAATATGTAAATGATACCTTTGATGAATTTTCATTTATTCAGTCGTCGTTACTTAGAAGTGTTACAAATATCGTTAATTAATCAAAACAACTTATTAAATATTCACGCAAACAGTCTTGGTATCGAACATCTCAATTTATAGCCCAATGTAATATCTCATAAATGTAAATTATAACATTTAAAAGATTTCTTATATATTCGAGTCCGATTCGAGAATTATTGCCTTGATTAAGATATTCATAAAATTTATGGAATCTATAACACATAAACGAATGAATGAAAATTAAATATTTAGGCATAATGTTAGATGAAAAATGAGTTGTAATAATCATATTGATTTCATGTATATAACATTATGTTTCACATTATAACACAACAAGTCTTCCAGAATCAATCTACGCAGCTGAAACAATGGTTTTTGGCGGTTAATCAGAAATTAGAGAAATAGAAAACGAGACCTAAAAATTCTCAGAAAGATTTAATGTCCAATCAATAGAAACGACATTTGGATGAAAAGACATCAGAACGAACTTTATAAAAAGACAGAAACAACAACGGAATATATTCAGAAAACAACGAAAAGTTTTATGTCACAGGAGTCCAGACTATTAAAGAAACTAGTCGATATAATAACAAAAGGTAAATGAGGCACAGAGTGTTTAAAAGAGGTCCAAAATAATCTGCAACAGATACATACACATCTCGAAGTTTGAGCAAAAATCAAAAATGAACTTGGAATAAAATGTACAGATGAACAGAAGAAAGAGCATTCTTCTCGATGATGCATTTCTGAATGAATGATGCGTTTTCGGGGGGTGAAAAACTTAAAATAAAAGTCAATATAAATATAATTCAAACACTTGAACTAATGATTTACACTTTATTCACTACATAGCATTTAAGTTTATAATAACATAGAATTTAAGTTTATATTCAATTATAATAGATTTACAACAAGTAAACGCCAACACTATTAAATATTCAAAATAAAAGTCCTAAATATTGCGAATTCAAGTTCAGTCGCCTCCTTATGGGGAATAATTGTTATAATAATAATAATATTGATATTTAAATTGAACATCAATCCCTTCCTTGTAATGTAATGGAAAATGTAACTATGTTAGTGATTTGTATAATTGTAATACTAGAAACTTTACATCCAAATTGTAGTTCTTCTAATCTGCAAATGAAATATAGTATAAAGGATTATATGGTTTTAATAGTTTATCTAGTTTGTTAAGGACTAGTACTAGTGGTAAAATATTCAAGAACTAGTAGAAAAATTACATTTCAATCATAACGTATGTTAAACATAAATCTTTTGCTAAATAAGTATCATTGTTACTTTTGTGCCTAGGTACAACGGCATGGAAATTATGAAAATGCATTAAACCAAAAACATTTCGAAGTAGTCTTTCAGAATCAAAAATTATAGTTGTCTCGGTCGACTTCACCTGAAACACGCTGAAATTCGGGGGCATTGAACCCGCATAATAGGATCTAACAGACTGAAAAATGATCTTACCTCCAAATATAAACTATGGCTCACCCGACGCGGTTCAACTACCTCGTTTAAGATGTTACCAACACCCTTTTGTGGGAATGTAACGTTTTCAAAATGTCGGAATTAAAATGGCTTCCTTTGTATCCCCATTACGAAAGGATGGTTTTGATATATGAACTAACAATATAATTGGTTGAATGCAAACAGTAGATGTTAATAATAATAATATCTATTTAGCTGAAGCTATACAAAAAATTACATATTTTGAACTGTCAATTTTGAATTACATACCTAACTCATTATTTAAAATATACTTTCTTAGATCACGCTTGAATATCTTGATACTGAAACTAGTTTTCACTATACCTGGTAAATTATTGGAAGCATTAAATCCGTCATAGTAGAGGGTGACTTTTAAGAGTTAAGTTTTTCAGGTTGGCGGCACTGGTTGTAAATTACATCCAAACGTCATCTGTCAAAGTGGAAGGTTTTCGGTATACTCTGCCATTTCATCACGGAAAGACTTACAAACGAGCAACGATTGCAAATTGTTGAAATTTACTATCAAAATTCATGCTCTGTGAAAAATGTGTATCGTTTGTTATGACCATATTATGGTCGTCATAATCGACCTGGTGAATCAACAATTTTATCACCAAATTTCGCACCAAGTTTACTTTGTTGGACATTAAACCATTGTCTCGCATGCGTACAGTGCGTACTAAAGAGAATATTGCAGCCGTAGCGTACAGTGTTAATGAGAATCGTGAAATGTCAATTCGTCGCCGTTCTCAGCAATTGGGCATGTGTTACTCAACCACATGGACAATTTTACGTGTTGATTTGGGTTAGAAATCCTATGAAATTCAACTACTGCAAGAATTAAAGCCGAATGACCTACCACAACGTCTAATTTTTGGTGAATGGGCCTTAGGCTGGTGGCATCATCGGCTCATTTGTGGCTTAACGGATATGTAAATAAACGAAACTGTCGAAACCACATGTCAACCAGTTGAACTTGGTTGACATGTGGTTTCATAAGGACGGTGCCACATGCCACACAGCTCGTGAAAAATGGACATGTTGAAGGATGAATTTGCTGCGCAGCTTATCTCTCGAAATGGCCCTGTGAATTGGCCGCCAAGATCAAGCGATTTGACGAATCTGGATTATTTCTTGTGGTGTTATGTAAAGTCATTAGTGTATGTGGACAAGCCGAACACGATTGAAGCCTTACAGGATAACATAACACGCGTAATTCCTGGGATATAGGCCGAAATGCTCGAAAAAGTTACACAAAATTGGACCTTCCGAATGGACCATTCGATACGGAACCGCGTACAACATTTACATGAAGTTATCTCTAAACTGTGAATGGCAAAGGCCAAGGCAAAAAATTTTAATTATATGATGCAAATTTAGTGTGTCATTCGATTTAAAAAAAAACTACGCTTAAAAAATCACCTTCAATATGTAATTCTTAGATTTCGAAAGCTTACAACTTTGGATATAAAAACAATCAGTATTTCTAATATTATAACCATGCACATCACTGACATATGTTACATTTTTCATTACATTACATTACAGCAACTAATTTTTTATTTTAAATATGAATATATATGAAGCAAACAGTATTCCTTGTTTAACAGACATTAGTTTCAAAGAGTTTAGAATAATTTCAACCTATTGCACTATGTACATGGTTACCAAACACAGTCTAGGGAACAAAATGATTTTTATATTTATAAGTGCAGAACATCTAAATGTCTAAAATTATATCAGAATATAAATGATTTTGAAAATTATTGTATCTTTTTGTGAAAAAGGCCTAAAAATATTTGAAGCTGAAATATGTTTTTTAATGTTTGCATATATAATTTCCCTCTTTTATAAAGTTTATTAGCTGTGCTAGATGAAGTTACTTACTTACTTTGCGAGTGATTCAATAAAATAAACATGTTGTCCTTTTCATGATTACAGTTCATTGTAGCCCCAAATTTTCGGATAGGTCCGGTGTTCGTAATGAAATTGATTGATTTTACTGCGCCTGTCAGGAAGTGCCGGGACTGTCTGTGTAATAACAATTAATCAGGGAAAAAGCGGACGTTTGGTTGATTCTACCCTACACTACCAAGCTTGTTTTATAAAGGAACAGTTGTGAAAAAGATGCGTGTAATTTTATAGCTTTGCGTGTTGAAATTGTGACAATATTGTAGAAGTCACTGAACCTACATAAAATTATTTATAGTTATCTTGTTTCTCAGGGGGAAACCAACGGGGAAAATAAACAGTTAAAAATCGACTTTATGTTGTTAAATCTTATCCTTAGGGAGGTATTAAGAGAATGCTGTATAAATATAATAAAATATCGAATGGGAAAATTATTTCTTCATTTCATCATATTATGATACATCGAAAAATCAGAACTATGTTCTGCTTTATTTCAATTGATTTTCACTTTGACTTTTGTCTTTGACTTATGTATTCGACTTTTGTCTTTCCAAACTATTCTGTGAATTTCAACTTCTCAGAAGAAATTCTATTATTTCTACTTGTCTCAAGGTAATTTCCTTGACTGAAGAAGACGAACATAAGTTGAAACAATCTAAACTTGATAGTGCTTCGTTGCACAAAGAATGCACTTTTGCCAAATGCTGTCCTTGCAAACTAGGTACAACAGGATAGTACACCCTTTGAGTTAGTTGTAATTGATCCCATTTTAGCTTTCGACCTTTCGGGGTCTCATCAGTTAGGCGAAGAAGCCTAAGATCTTGTAATTTATCGAATTTTATTTCAATATTCCTAGTGGATGTTTCAGAGCTTCATTAACTGTCTAGTCCAAAATGAAATTTTCAATGTTTTCCAAATAGGTGCCAGTTTTATTTACCACCTAAATACGAATGATTAGGTATTAATGAATGAAAAACATCGACAAATTGGTAATGCATTGGTAACCAAGGGATTACCAAGCTTAAACCTACTTCAGAGTAGGTACAAGTGAAACAACAGGTCACTTTGGTCAGACAAGAAGGGTGAAGCAGCTTGTTGTGCTTTAAGTTTGGGGTCGAATCATGTCCCAAGCATTACACTTCCCTGCGATTTGGGTTTCCAGCCTAGATATGATTCTATGTTGAATTTGGTTCTTGTTTAAAGGATATTTCACACCGATCGACAGAAAGATATTCAACTCAGTCATCAATAATAATGAGGAAGAGTTTACCTAGTAAGTGGCCTTTAGAAAACTATATCTTTCATTTATGAAAGGGTCTGTAAGCTGGGTAGATAAATCGCAGTAGGTTCCAGAACCATGGTGCGACCTTCCATCTCTTTATGGTGGTTTTTATTTGAAAGTTTGGATTCACTTTCAACCCTTGGATCTTTTAAGACGATTTTAAACTACAGTTGTTATACTGACGCAAAGAAGAGCCACTTCTATTAAAAATCTTGTCTGGAACTGTGTCTGAATACAAAAAGTTGAAACCAGGCTCCAATTGAACCTGGGTCTTCAAGGTAAACTGTTTAGTTAATTTTCGAGTTGTTGTCTAGTTTAGCTGAATCTCATATTTGAAGTCCCTTTGAATTCTGTGGAAAAATTGTTATAATGCTTTTAATTTGGGAGTTTATTCACTTTGAACCCTTGTGTCTTTTCCTGACGTTTTCACCCTTCACTTATGCGTAGGCAAAAAATGTCCAAAGATGATATGAATGAACTTATACATAGGACTTAGATCTGAGTAAAATAGTTGAAATCTGGAATAGTTGAAGCTTCAGCAGAACCAACCTGGGACTTTTAAGGTAGAAGTAAGAAGAACTGAATGTGTGGAAATAACACACCTCCTAGATTTACAGGGAGTAACTATCAAATCTTTTCGATAGTGGATCTGAAGTCTTTTTAATTCGGTGGTACCCTGAGTTGATCTTCCTTTCTTTCAGTTATTCACTTATTGAGCTGAAAATGATTTTTTTCATTTGTAAAGAAGAACAAGTAGTTCATGTGAATGGTTATAAATTATGAACAGAATAATTGTTCGTTCAACTTGCTGTACCTTCTTATCGAATGTTATTCAAGCTCACACGCAAGTCTAATTTAGCAGATTACCACGTACGGCTCTATAAATTTCTATGATGAATATTATCACTTGTTCCTTCAAGATTACTTCGGTAATGATAAAAAAGTAGGTCCCCTGTATTTTCATCAATTAACTCAGTAATAATGCTTATCGTAACCCTCTAGAGTCTAATTAATTGAAAAAGGCAATGATATCTTGCGTTCATGTGAACTAGAATCTGAAATTTCCGAAAGGAAATGAATGAAAAATCAGTGATACACATAATTGCAGTTGACAGATTGTACGTAGTGTATGTGAATAAATAAATCTTGATAATGACTTAAATCTCACTTCTACACTTCATTAATGTTTCTGAATCATAACTTACTGCTTTATTTCGATAGTTGTGTGCATCCTATTGATTGACTTTTGCTGGTGAGTTTTTCAACAGTTGAGTTGTATATCTGTAAATCGTATCTACCTTAATGACTTTTTATACCATGAATCATATGTCTGCTAACTTCACTTTTATAGTCTTTCTTATTCTTCGGTCTTTCAGTATTAATCCGTTTGTTTCACTCTTTATTATCACTTATTTTTTCAACGTCGAAAGAAAGAGTTGAATATTCAGAACGAAAATTACTAGAAATTATATATACTTATAATAAAAAATGTCAATTTACTCCTCCTCCAACTCTTGAAAGAAAAGTTTTCGAAAAGTTTGATATAGAATATAATTGAACAAGCTTGTCTCATTTTCACAAAAGTTATTCAAAAAAGTGATCAAATAAAATTATGTATACATATGATTCGTGCTCATCATTTCTTATCAAGAGTTTTGTTATCAATAAAAAATTTTTTGTAATCACTCTAGACTATAGATCAGTGTTTCTATATCAACTGTGGGGCATGGGCCCCACGTTGGAGCAATATGAATTTAACCCTTTTACACTTCTTAATTTTAACTTTTTGTTTCTTTTCTGGATGACATAAGAATTTCAGAAAACCTGAAGGTGATGCATGACACAAAACGTTTAGAAACACTGCTATAGATCAACAGCTCTAAAAATTTGTCGATTTTATTCAGTTATTTTTGAGGAAATTATCAATTGTTTCGAATCAGTGTATTGAACTCATTATTTCACAATTTGTGCCTTATAGTTTTTAATTGACATTCTGGACTACTAAAATTGGCCCAATTACTCAAATCTGTCTCATATTTTGGACATACGTTTTGTACTACGCACCTATTATCAAGAGTTTAAAATAACTTATAGAAAAAATCGAAAAATTCATAATCTAACCATTAGAAATGAAGACTATAAAACTTTGATATTTGACACTGGAAATCTAAAACTCTATGCTTTATTTTTTCTTGTTTTATCCTGGAAGTTTTCGAAGCAAACAGAAGGTATGCATATTTCTTGTCTTCATTTCAATTGCAGTCCACTAAGACCATAAATTCAGAAGCTAACAGAAAGGAAGCAGTTTGAGAAACGAGTATCCGTGTTATAAATATAAGTACAACTTTATATAATGCATATTTCATATAAACTCGAAGAGAAATTGTTAAAATCTGGCAGTTGACTGCCTGTAATGCTATTATTTCTTGTATCTGGTAGGAATTTCACCGAATCTGTACGAAGAGAATGAATAGCTGTTCATAAGCCTTATTATATCTATTCGAAAGTCAACAATAAGTCATTGTAATATGGGCATAATGTCAACTAAGAAAGTTTGTGCAGAAAATACCTGATTACATTATATCTATGTTAACGGAGGTGTTGAACAATCGAGAACTAATCACGCCTCTACACTATTTGCCAGATTGTATTACAGTAATTGAGTTTAATAGTGTATAAGTACTTTGAAATTCAATAACCAACTATTATGAATAAATCATATGTGTTTATTCCGTTACAACGTGGTTATCGTATTAGATCTTCTGGCGTATATTATCTTCAGATCGCAATCTCTCTTCGTGAAGAGACTTGGGATGTAGGTTAAGAACGGACTAGTCTTAAACGAATTGAAGTAGTTTCACTTCGTGTTGGAAGTATAATGAAATTTGGAATTATATTTGGTGTGAGTTTGGGTCTTCGGAGTCACGAAATTAGTGTGAAATGTTTGGTGATTAAAATCAACAGATTTTCCTCCTTTTTATCATGAATTGAATTAGAATAAGTGTCTATTAATAAATTAAACATATTCTACAGAATTTCATAAACGCTCTATACGAGGTTTGTTCAAAAGAAAAGGTGATTTTTGAATTTCGAATTTTCGAAAAGTATTCATTTATTCATACATTTTGTCCCCTTCAAAATAATCCTCCTCAGACATTGAATCCATATTATGCACTCATGCCAGCGCTTCTACTAATTCTCGAAGCCCTTTTGAAATGCGTTTTTCAGTATGGCAATCAACTCGTTCTTCGATTCCGATTTCATCTCATCAATGGTGACGAAACGTTCTCCTTTTTTTGTTCGTTCAGTTTTGGGAATAGGAAGAAGTCACAAGCAGCCGAATCTGGTAAATACGGTGGTTGACGCATGATTACGGTGTTGCTTTTGGCCAAAAAACCATTAACATGCTTTGCTGTGTGAGCTGGTGATGCAGATTCCATGATTTGTTTTTCCCATGGTCCACCACGCCGTTTTAATCGAAGAAGAAAGTGAGCAAAACCTTCATCATTGGATGAAACAATACATTAGGAAATTTCAAAAATCAAAAAAAATAGATCGAGATTGGTATCAAATTCGGGGGTCTATAAATTAACCTATGAATGTGGGAAATGTTACAGTGGACACTCAGTTAGGACATTTGATACAAGAATAAGAGAACAGCTAGAAAGCCACCAGAAAAAAAAAATCAGATACTACATTCGCAAATCACTGTATCGACAACCAACATAATTTCAAAAACAATTACGAGATCCTACCCATAGAAGACAGGTCTGAAACTTAACTTCCTGTAAGGTTTCAAAATTTATAGATCCAAAGAAACGAGTTCAGCACTTAACGATCAACTGGGGGTTAACTCGCCCCTACTGAATCTTAAGCTTAGTAGAAGTAAAGGGTGTTTTTTTAGAGGTATAGAACTTTAAATTGCAATAAAACAACGATGGATCATTCGATTGACAAGATTTTTTTTTAATCGAAAGATAATCTTGTGGCATTACTTTTTAAATATGTTTTCTGGCATATGACCTCCACGGCTGGCTCGGATGTTGTCTAATCTGGACTCCAATTTTTGATGACTTTTTCTAACATTTGGG
Source organism: Henosepilachna vigintioctopunctata (assembly GCA_030704895.1). Taxonomy (NCBI): domain Eukaryota; kingdom Metazoa; phylum Arthropoda; class Insecta; order Coleoptera; family Coccinellidae; genus Henosepilachna; species Henosepilachna vigintioctopunctata. Next base: position 5,235,751 of record JARQZJ010000121.1, on the reverse strand, counting down.
GCCGTATATCTGCAATAACACGGCGAATATTGTCTTCCAAATGGTCAAGCGTTTATGGCTTATCCGCATAAACCAATGAATTTACATAGCCCCACAGAAAGTAGTCTAGCGGTGTTAAATCACAAGATGTTGGAGGCCAATTCACAGGTCCGAAACGTGAAATTAGGCGGTCACCAAACGTGTCTTTTAATAAATCGATTGTGGCACGAGATGTGTGACATGTTGCGCCGTCTTGTTGAAACCACAGCTCCTGGACATCATGGTTGTTCAATTCAGGAATGAAGAAGTAAGTAATCAAAGCTCTATACCGATCACCATTGACTGTAACTTTCTGGCCATCATCGTTTTTGAAGAAGTACGGAGCAATGATACCACCAGCCCATAAAACGCTCCAAACAGTCAGTTTTTCTGGATGTAACAGTGTTTTGACATACACTTGAAGATTATCTTCACTCCAAATGCGGTAGTTCTGTTTGTTGACGTAACCATTCAACCAGAAGTGCGCTTCATCGCTAAACAAAATTCGCTTATGAAAATCGGGAACAACGGCAATCTCGTTTTGGCCTAATTTTTCAAGCGTTGTTCAGGCGTGAGAGTAAATCAAATCAAAGAATTAATCACTTCTCAGCTGTTTAATCGGTCGCCATCTACAACAGTAATGTCAACTTAAAGTTCTATAACTATAAATTCATTTTTGTACTCAGTTTTCATCTACCCGATGAAGGTATTTTATACCCAAACAATATTGTAGTTGACAATCTATAAAATATTTTTAAAATGTTTCCAATTTATTATTAATGATTTGACATGAAATTTGAACATGTATCTTCATCCACAATCAATCATTATAAAAATACTTTGAAGATTTGTAGTAAACATTGAATTAGCTTTGAAAAGGTGACAAGTGAACTTGCCAAATCTTCCAATATTCTCTATTCAATTAGTCCTCAGATATTTGTGAGAATATTAACTTTGTTTCATTAGTGAAAACGCAAAATATTATAGCTTCAATTTGTCTCTCAAATGTACGTATTTTAAACTTTATATATCACTGAAATTAGTCTATATTATGATTGTACCGTTAGTTGTAATGTAAAGTATATATAACCCAGAAGATTTATGTCCCCTGCGTCCCATATTCCGACGCATAACACATAATTCTTCCATACAACAGTCTGTTATATGGAATACGGTTGGCTATTACACTGATAAACGAAATTGGATACAAACATAAATAGGATTCTGTTGATATAACACAGAGTGCATAGTAATGATTTCACAGGTGTCAGCCCTACGTGCTTGTTTCGTTTTCCGTTCATTCTGTCAATCAAAATTTGATAATCTGTCAATTTAGACCTCTGAGCAATGAATGATTGGTTATATGAAAACAGGTTATCCCTCGACTTGCCGAAACATAATATCATAATTTTGGATACAAGTAAGACTTTGAGGTTTGATGCGAATGGAGAAATAATAATAATAGTAGTTTTTTTTTATTTTGCTGAACCTGTACAAAAAACATACATAGTTTGAAATGTCAATTTTGAATTACATTCCGATCTCATTATTCAAAATATACTTTCTTAGATCAAGCTCAAATATGTCAATACTAGTACTTGTTTTCAATATACTTTTTATAATTTATTGAAAAGATTAAATGCGTCATAGTATATGCTATTTTTAGAGATAGAAAGCTTACAACTTTGGATATAAAAACTATCAGTATTTCTAGTATTATACCCATGCACTTCACTGACATATATTACATTTTTCATTACATTCCATGGAAGTATCTGATTTTTCATTTTAAATATGAATATATATGAAGAAAAAAGTATTCTTTGTTTAACAGACATTAGTTTCAAAGAGTTCAACATTATTTTAACAGGGGTATACCTATTGCACTTTCAAATTGTTCGCATGGCTCTATTCTGTAACTTTTGTAATTGTTGGATTTTTTCTTTAGTCAAACGAAATAACAATGTCGAGTAATATTCGAAATGTTGCATTATTATTTATTTGTACAACAAGAATTTCACATAGGTGGACAGATTTTTTCCTATTGTTTCGAAAAAATTGATTTTTTCAGAGATTTTGAATGATATGGAATCAATATGATCATTGAAACTCAATTTTTCGTCTTACATAATGTATAAATATTTCACTGTTCCTACTCTTCTAATTTTTTGTTCATTAATCTTTATAGTTATATCCTCATTTTTCTTTAATTTCAAGGGTTTTACTTATACCCAAAACTATGAAGTTAGATTTTTGTCTATTTAGAGATAAGCTGTTGGCACATAACCATTCATTGATTGCAAAAAGGTCTCTATTGATCCACGCTGTGGTATTCTGAATATCTTTGCCACATATGTAGATCATAGTATCATCAGCGAATAAGCGTATATAACATTTTTTCACATGAGAAACAATATCGTTTATATATGAGGAGAACAACCACGGACCTAAGACAGTTCCTTGAGGCATGCCTACATGCAATTTCGTGCTATCCGACAAATAAGAAAATGAAAAAGTGTAAGAAAATATAAATAATCAGGGATTATGTCAGATCAATAAATTCATTTCAATGATCATGTTTATTAGTTCCCATTTAAAATTTCTGAAAAATCGATTCACGAAATCGAATTGGAAAACTTATCAAAATATTAAAATAAATTAAACTTTGGCTTAATGTTTCACGATTTATTTAAAAAACTTATCGAAAATGATATCTTTCTTTTAAAGTGCTATACAGGTGTACATTTTTCAGTACACTGTTGGACCGTGTTCATTGTCTAAAATTTCCATTAAAATTATGAAATATATATTTGAAAAACTGAAAGTGAAAACAGTGGGGTTTTGATCAGTTTTACTCGATAAAAATAACAATAGATACATAATCAATCTAAAAGTTGTATCCATTTAATTTATAATCACTTGTGATGATTTTATATTTCATTTCGATTTTCCTTCTTTTATTTTGCTTCATTTATTTTGTTAAATTTTTAATTTGTGCTTGTAGTTTCACACTCAATATTTGAATTACTCATTTGTTCTTAAAATCACTGTTTTTATTATGCTTTGTTTTAAACCTTTTCAATTTCTTAATCTTTCGTTTGGAACATGAAATGAAATTTGAAAAATTTCAGACAATAGAAGTCGAACGGTATATTCATTGAATGATTAGAAATAAGGAATAATTGAGAACAAGTAACAAGTATATCCCTTCTTCTTTCCTATCCGTATTACTACTAAAATTTGAGAGAAACACTTTATATGGTTCTGTGTCTTCTTAATTCGCTTCTTGGGTATTTACATCCTATTGAAGATTTTACGATATTTAGAAGCCGGATACACAACTTTATCTTGCCCTGCTAATTATCCTCTGATTATCATTGTTTTCTGTGAGAAATTAGTTGTCCTTTTCATCTGTTTCCATTTTATTCAATTTCAGTAAATTTAATATCGAATTTATCATTTTCATCCCTATTCCAAGACTTACAGCTTTCACACTCGCTCAAAGAGGCACTTCCACTCATCGCAGATATTATATTGAAGAATTCAAGCTCTGTGGGTACCTCTTTTCAAGTTATCAGGCCCGTGGCGGCAGTCCCTATGTCATCATCGTTATTTTTAATAAATTATCATTTTTATGATCCCAATCTCAAATATTTGCTTCTATTCAGGTTCTCATATTTCTGTTGATATAGTGTTATATATTCTAATATTTGCGCATATGCTAATCATCAATTGACCCACAATTAGCCCATCCTGTATGTGGTAAAACAACGTGCTAGCGTTTAGCAAGCGGCTAACGTTCAATTAATTCATTTAGTGCAAAAACTGAAGTGCGTTGGTTTGGCAATACACTCTCACGAGAGTCACAATCATCCGTTCGTTGAACTCGGCAGAGAGATTCCATTTTTTACTCGTTTTCTAATAGGGTTGCCATATACGACACCAAGGCGAGAAATCCTTGTTGAACCTACGCGTTGCGGTCTCTTTCAATAGGAAGCATAATATTAGGCGACTCTAAGGAAATCCCTCGTTTAGATTATAAGGATCAGGTTATTCTATTGGAATTTGAAATGTGGGTTTGTCGCAGAGAATTCTTTTCTATGAAGAAATGAATAAATCATTGGATTTATTGATGTGTCGGTTGGATGGTATACGAACTTCCGTAACTGTTAAAAGTTACTGAGAAATTTTTGAGATTCTGACATAATTTTAACACATACATTGAATGGAAAAAGTTGGGTCAGTTTAACCGAATTATATTAAATGCTTGACAACTTTTTCGGGGTTTTACTCTTTCTTGAAAAGTGAAACTGGACACCTTTTCTAAAGACTTATACATCTTTACTATAAATGTTAAATGTCTCGCCTTTGCAGACAATATTGCTATCATCATCAACAGCAGAACTGAAGCCATTCTCGCAGTAGAAAAACTACATGAAATTGCGCAGAAAACCGGGTTACAAATTTCTTATGATAAAACCAAATACATGGAAAGAAAACCCAGAAATGAATTTAATCAATTCAACAGACGATGAATCTACTCTGTGATAGTTCATATTTAAATGAGAGGTAATAATAAAAACTTGTCTAAAAATCACTGATTGAACAATTTTTTATTCGACTAGTTCCGCCTTTTACAGCATTATCAAGAAGAATAACCATTCTTTCGTAAAACTGAGTTTTACGAAAGATTTGTGAAATTGAAGTCAATTTCCAACCAACAATAAACCTATAATATTCTTGAAAAAGGCCTAGAGCCGAAACATATGTCGAATAAATAATTACTCCATCAAGTTTGAACTGTGCTCATTCCCAAGAAACCTTCACACTTATGTTATTAAGCAAAGCACAAGAAAACTAAACGAATTATATATATATATATATATATATATATATATATATATATATATATATATATATATATATATATATATATATATATATATATATATATATATATATATATATATATATATATATATATATATATATTTGGGGTTGTGATTGTGTTTCATTCAACCCTATATATATATATATATATATATATATATATATATATATATATATATATATATATATATATATACCAGGTGGTTGAAGAATTCTTATTGTGTACCAGAATAAAAAAAAAATGTTTTGTTCCAGTTGTTGTACCTAAGGGCTTGTTCCATTGGGCCACCCTGCACCAGCTTAAGGAGAATAAAGAATCCATATTTTTTCAACACAGCGAGCTTCCCTAATCTTTCTGATGCTCCCAATTGAAATTGAGTTCGACCTTGGGTATAACAAGGGCTGTGTTAACCGACCGTGTTTCAGAAAAGAGGGGTCTTTCTCTTACTGCTCTCGACAGAAAGCATTGAGAGGGTTAGGGTGGCGCCCTTCAGATACATAGCCATTCCACTCAACCTACCCACCCCAACCTGCTTCTGGCAAATATGCATCCCGCTTAGAAACAGGATATGACAGTTAATCTACAGGGGATGACTGTGTGCCAACAAGTTTAGAAGGTTATTACGATTTTGTGGGGGAATAAATGATACCTTGAGATGAAATGAAAATTTCTTGTTTTTGACAAGTAGGTAGGGCCATTTCTTTCCGAAATATTCCACCCGTTTGATAATTTTCCCTTTGTAAGTTTTATGATGACATCTTTCAATACAAAGATGGGGTGGCAGATATAGCAACTCGCTTCTCCACCTGATTTTTCATCTTTTTAGTTGTAAAATATTGTTGGGATAAATCAGGTTCGACGAAATAAGGGTGAAGTACTTTCAATGCAAACGGTCCTCAATAAATGGCATAATTATTTATCGATATTTTATTTCCTTAACATTATCCATAAAACTTACTCATTTCATCAGTTGAAACGTAATATCCGCAGAAATCAAGTTCTCAGACTCCTGTTTTCAATTATTGATCTCAAATACTCACAAAAATGTTATCAATGGCTTGAAAATTATTTATTGCCATTGGTGCAGGTGCCATTGCTTCCTGTTCAAGGTTAAGAGTATTTTCATAAGAAGCGCTAGAATCTCAGAGTGAAAGAATAGAGATAGCAAAATATTTGGTATTCTTGTTCGTGTAGTTGAATTTGAGAGATCGCCACGGACATATTTCAGTTCAAAATTTATAGAATACTCTCATATATTTGGGTATCATCAGCATACAACTATTCCTTCCTACTCATATCATGTTTTGAATCAGAAAGGGAAGAGGATCAAGAATAGAACCCTGCGGCACATCTTTGGATACTAATAAATACATATAACAATGTCCATATTTGGCTTAACATCTGGAAGACTTCTTGATCGTAATACATTGCAAATATTTTTTGCAGGAGGTATATCTTGTATATTTTCTGATGAATATCTAAGTTGATTTTGTGGATAATTCATTCTCTCACTGATATCCTTACTAAATCGTCAGGATTCCTATTGACATGTTTATCGGCTGCATTGTTCGATCTGTTCGTATCTACATTGCGTGAATCATAGAATTGAACCCTGTGGCACACCTTCAGATACTAATAAATACATATAAAAATGTCCATATTTGGTTTCTGGAAGTCTTCTTGATCGTAATACATTGCAAATATTTTGTGCAGGAGGTATATCTTGTATATAAATGAGAGGTAATAAAAAAACTTGTCTAAAAATCACTGACTGAACAATTCTTTATTCGACTAGTTTCGCCTTTTACAGCATTATCAAGAATGACGGTGCTGTAAAAGGCGAAACTAGTCGAATAAAGAATTGTTCAGTCAGTGATTTTTAGACAAGTTTTTATTATTACCTCTCATTTAAATATGAACTATCACAGAGTAGATTCATCGTCCATTGAATTTATATCTTGTATATTTTCTAAGGAATATGAATATGATTTTGTGGAAAATTCATTATCTCATTTATATCTCCACTAAATCGTCAGGATTCCTATTGACTTGTTTATTGACTGTATTATTCGATCTGTTCGTTCCTACTGTGGGAAAATTATAGAATTGGACACCTGGCGCACCTTCAGATAATAAATACATATAACAATGTCCATATTTTTCTTAACATCTGGAAGTCTTCTTGAACGTAATATGTTGCAAATATTTTGTGCATGAAGTATATCTTGTATATTTGCTGAGGAATCTTCGAGTGATTTTGTGAAGATTCCATTTTTTCACTGATATTTTATCTCTACTAAATCGTCAGGATTCCTATTGACATGTTTATTGGCTGTATTGTTCGATCTGTTCGTATATACTTTGAGTAAATTATAGAATTGAACCCTGTGGCACACCTTCAGATAAAAATGAATACATATAACAATGTCCATATTTGGCTTAAAATCTAGAAGACTTCCTGATCGTAGAATCGAAATTTTCGGGAAGGTTTTCATGCTCTTATATTCATCAGAAGTTGTATACTCAGAATAAATTGATCTAAAGAAGAAACAAGACGTAAAGTACACAGTTTGATAGATCATTGTAATCGATCTATCGAAAAATTAACGTTTTTTTCACAGAATGAGAAGTGGATGAAAAAAAAATAATTTCAATGTATTCTATTGAATTATTGTTCAGAAAGTTATCTGAACCAATTTTTGGCAGATTGTTTGCACTATTCGATCTCCTTTTCCCCCAAACCGTGGCGTGCTAGACCCGGTCCTATGCGTGAATCCGTCACTGATTATACCGAAAAAGTGCAGTTACTCACGAAGTATTACCAACCTAAATCCAGTCGCTTCAGTGAATGAAAAGTGTTGGGATTTTATTGTAGACAAATAGTAATGGTTCCTTACCTTCCCACTTCCTTGCAAGTTCATCCAATAGGTTCATCACTACGCACTCTTTTAGACCCAACATTTCGGTCATTTGATAGCGGTTTGTCCGCTTCTCTGCGTTCCGAATATTTGAGAGTACCGTTTCTTGAAGGTTACACCGAAGTAGACAGACTCTTAAGTGCGTGTTGTGGTTTTGGAGAGACCAACGAACAATAACAAAGGGCACCTTCGCCGTGGACTCAGAAAAAAGCGGACTGGCCAGGTGTTTTACACCGAGCGTTATTGCCGTAACGGATACAGCTTTCGTCAAAGACCTTTTTTGCGCTTACTGCCGATTTCAGAATGGAGAAAGCATGATCTTTAAATCCGGAGAGTTTACTCCGGGCATTTCCGAAGTAATCAGTGGCAATTTTCAATGAAAGATTGTTTAAAATTCTTAAATTTTTGTTTAATGAGATATGACACAAAATTACTGGATGTTGCCATTTGTGTTATTGTGTCCAATACTTTTTTTGGGATATGAATTGGATTACCTTAGGATTTTGGTATCTTCACTAATCTAAAAATCAGGATATTTGGCCGATATGTGAGTACATAAAATGTTAATGTAACTAACTTATCTAAAATAATTCCGATGAATGCCCTGAGGACTGCGAAAAAATATTTTTACATTATATAATTTCATCAAAAAAGAATATCCAGTAATTTTGTGATATCTCTTTTCGTGTGTCTTTTCTTCGCAGAACTGTTACAAACAATAAATTATCATCTCGTTTTCATTTCGAGAATCAAATTATATATTAAGATTTGAAAATTAGATTTTATTAATATATTAAATAAAACACTTGGCTTGATTTTATAAAATTAATAATAAACTTTTGACAATAGTTTCGGGGTGTTTCCCCATTTTCAAAAGTTGAACCCTATTTCAAGAAGTTGAATATTTAAAAAGTTCAGAGTTACAAAAAAATTAGAAATAAATTTTGGAAATGGGGTAACACCCCTAAACAATCGTCAAGTATTTATTATAAATTTTGTGAAAACAAGCCAAGTCTTTTTATTTAATAAATTAAACAATGTTTCACCAAGAAATCAGCGAACGTTCAATCAAATTTGAAGTTTTATTTTTGATTAGATGACTATTATACAGGTTTCAAGGTATTTTTGTGAATTTTCATTCAACTTAAAGACGAAAGAATCTTACAAATATGTGTGGTGAATATTGTCATTAGTTATAAACACTGTATATTCGTATATTCTAGTTGACAGTGGTTTCCAGAAAAAATAAATATGAAACATCAGTATTCTAGAAGAGTTTCAAAATATTGACAGTTTGCGTTTAGTACTGTTAAAATAGCTAATATGCAGTTTTTGCTGCAATAAAGAATGGTAATATCGCAAATGCTAAGTGCTAAATCTTAACACATTATGTCATTTTCGAGCTCCGATGTTTCTACTTCAAATGAACATGCACATTTTGAAAAAGCACCATAAAACAAGGTTTTTGATGTTCATCACAATATTTTTGGTTCTATTGAAATATCTGATTCACACCAATACTCAAATTGTTTGTATTTTGTTTCCCTATTGAACGATTAAACTCCCACCACTATTCTTGGACAATTCTGGAATCACCCTGTATAAATTTGAAACGATTGAAATTCTTTCAGTTTCCAATACAAATAGAATGAAAATTCTCGAAGTATCGATGTTTAACCTTACTTTAATCTCCTTTAATGTGAACTAAATAACATGTTCAAAGTGTTTGAAACTTTATTGAACATTTATTTCAATTAATATATATCTATGTGAAACAAACGGAAAAATTCAATAATTTGTGGATATGTTCTCCTTTCATATTGCACAATCAGAAAGTAAATTTCACTTGAATAGAGATCTTTATGTTCATAAATAATTCATAGAGATTCATATATGAATCATACAATGATACTTCTAATGAAAGTGTTGATTTTAGTGGTTCAAAATTATGTCATTATTTCTTATCATAAAGAGATAGTTAACTATTATTGTGCACAATTCATTCCAAATTTCTCAAGAAATAATTGTTTTATTCGATCGTTTCTCCGAACTATCTTCAATCTAGTGCGGTCCTCAATCTGTTCCTATAACTAATAAATTATACCGTGAATCGATAGCCAGTAACGTCATATGTCACACGCAGATCCTCCTACATTCAAAGAGATAATAATTGGCCGGTCAATGAATCACTTTAAACCGCCTCTATAAGCGGACATCCTGTGTGAATCTTCAGGATGCCCTATGGTATAATTTAGAATTTCAAAGCTTCTGAGCAGGTGCATCTAGTCAAGACTATAAATAGTTCACAAGTGGAGAAACTGATTGGAATTTAAGCGTCATTTGATGACTCAACTCAGCGTATAATTTTGCCTACAATAACACGTAGCTGGAGATATCCACGAAAATATCTGAATGTATCGGAAAGGAACAGCTGCTGTTGCTTGAAAGTCCTTCGATATGAAATATGCTGTATAGTACATTGAAAATTAAATTTCAGAAAATGGAACCCTTTTGTCTTTCGATTGATGATGTTATAAAATACCATAAAATTTTTTTCGATACATTTGCACTCTCATTAATTTTTTTGACTAGTGAAACTACTGGTAGTTCCCTTGAACTAGCTTTCGGAAGATTCTAACCTTAAATATATGGTTGGGTTAATGTACTTTTCCAAAAGAATGGAGTTATCAATCCTTGAAAGCATATATTCGAACTGAAATGTTTGAACATTTCGAAGGAATAAATATGAAGATCTTACAAGTAGAAAGCGTATATATTTCTTAGTACATTTATCATGTTGGAGTATAGTCCATATCATTTTTCCAATGGCAAATATGGATAGGATTGAGGTCATTCAGAGAAGGTTCTTGAAATTCTTAGTTTGGAGGAAGGATAAAGTTTATCCACAGAGAGTATTAAACCTTGTCGAATTATTGAGTCGATTAAGTTTAAGATAATTGAAAGGTAGGAGAGGAACTTCATCACTCGAATTCTTGTACAAATTACTGAGCAACAGTATTGATTGTCCTCCTTTTTTGTCCGGAGATTTCGTGTTCCTATTAAAAATTCTCGTACCACTGAATTATTCCTCCTAGAGACTCCAAGGACCAACTCGCTGATACAATCCCCCATTTGGTTTATACAGTCTACGTTCTATACAATTACTAATAAATGTGACTTTCACTTAGGCTCTATTGCAGTTATTATTCGGAGTCTTGTGAACAAAGAAAATTGACTAAAATTAATTGAATTAGATTGAGTCTTTGTCATATGTAATCTAATTTTATTATTTAGTTATTCTTAACTTTTTCAGTATTTTAGATTAGATTGAATCATTTTCAATATTTCATTCAATTACATTCATTCAGTTATTTAGTGATTGCATCTTTATGTTATTATTTTCAGTAATTGGGTATTATCCCTGTTGAAAATGAAGAATTTATTGATATTATTGTTAGTCGTGGCCTTGAAGATCATTTCCAATGATTACCGAATATTTTTGTATCTACTGAAGAAAAATCCAATAATTACCTCACGTTTCGGTTAAAAAAAATTGCAATAAGTATTTCTTGTCCGGCTCCTTCACCATTTGTTGAAAAATTTACGTTTTTCTTGGAAACTCAATTTTACATTGATTAATTGCATTTCCATTTCACATTGGTGTTTTTATCCCATTCAGAATGTGTTTAAATAGATGAAATCAATTCATAGTCGTTAATTTCAGGGACAAACTCTTCATTTATGTGCGAAATAAAATAAGCAAATTCTGAGCATTTCTGAGCTCTTATGTAACTTCCTGTAGTCAAATATTCTGTGTATGAAATGGATCCAAGAAGAAGCAATAAAAGTACACCGCTTATTGTTTGAAATTTGAACCCTGTCGAAACTATCTTATATCTACTTATCATGAGAAAAATACATACTCAAATCTATCTTTACGTTGGCCAATTTTACTTCTACTCGGTTAACTGATCTCTGCTGGTTTCATCGCGGAACTTTGTGAAAAAAGCTTCCTCATGTCTCTTATTTCAAATTGCAATCGAATACCCCTTTCGTAATAAAAGTCCACAAGCTGTCGCATATAATGAGAAAGGACAACATGCAATTTCTCTTTGTTTTAGTGCTTCGTCCAAGCACAACAGCTGCGAAATATCCGGCCAGGTAAAAATACCCACAAACACAGGCTCACGCAAATAAATCGTTTGTTCCTTCCTTTATCGACAATCAAGAATATATAGGTGGCTGGGTTCTCGTGGTCTCGCCCGCTTTTGTTTCATACCACTGAGAGAAAACTTATTTTACTGCTACTACTATTTCTGTGGGATGTTTTACGAATGATGTTGAAGAACGCTATTCAATATCCAAGAATTATCGGGTATTGCTGTACAAGGCCTGAATAATCCCTGTAATTTCAATGATAAATCTTCTAAACGTATAATTTCATACAAAATACTTCATTGTTGTAATATACGTACATCTTTATGGTTATTTTTCGTGTTGTTTGTTAATTCTGTTTATCTATTGCGGAGGATTTGAAAATCCTTTGCTACACTTTCTGTTTAATTATGGAAATTTGTTTGAGAACCACTTATGTTATTGAATTTTTTTCTTCGCTCCAGACCATAGATTTTTTGAATAGTGGTTGAAGACCTGTTAAAGACTGTTAGTTTGAAAAAGGCGATGAAATTGAGATGAGACTTCTGGAAAAACTTTATTCTTGAAGTGAAAGATTCAAGGAAAATTAGGGGGCATTGTGATGAATCAGAGGGAACGTTTGCAGATCGAAAACATCGTATGGATAAACGCTTCAAAATTAAGCTGGGGGCTCTAAAATAGAAGATATTCTCATAGTGGGTGATGAAAAAAAATATGGGTCCAAAATATGGTTTAGATCAGTGTTTCCCAACCTTAGCGTTAAGTGGGGCATGAGTTTGAAGGATTTACTCGTGTAGGGTCCTTTTTCGGTTTGCCCCCCTTAAAAATCAAATTCTTCTCCTTTGGAGTGTGGGCCCAGGTTGGGAAACATATTTCTGATTCGAAATATTCTTTATTACAAACACGCAACACTCAGAAAATACCCTCTCATCAGTTGCCTCCCTAATTAGATATTTTTCTTAAACAGTCAGCCACGTTTCACATGAAGCAGTAGAATTGTAGTTTAGCAGTTATTGAGTTTGCATTTTAGTTTAAAGTATCTCGATATTAAAAATGCAAGCCATCCCTGATCCGTGTTCATAAATAAATGTCATGGGTATCTGGGATCGTATACTAACTTTCGCGAGCGGTCATCGACCCCGCTTCGCGGCCCACTTCTCACTCAGTCAGTAAACCAGCGACTACGGAGGGCGCCATCTTGCCACGAGCGTTGTCAAATTGGGCAGAAGAATCCGATAATGCAGGAAATTGTTAACACCTTCAAAGAACTACAGAATTTCATTCGGAAATCTTGGTTTCATATCATATGTGATGAAGTTTTCTATAATTCATATTAGTAGAAGTTATGAAAGACGAAATATTAGTACATTAATTGGTCTGTTTCATGCTTTCATTATTTGTGATAATAGTTATTTTATTCAATATTTCTTTTCGGAGAAGGATAGTGTTAGAGAATAGTTCGAAGGAGTCTTCGACTTTTAGTAATATAAGTTGAATCGAATTGTACCATGACCTCATTTTCTTAATGATGGGAACTGGAGAAACCTAAAAATCAAAATTCTCAAGATGCTTGGCCAAAATATTGGTATTTTATGAAAAGATTCGAAGGACCAGTTGTGACCTGCTAGATCTTTCTCTTGAAAAATTCTGAGAATTGAATTCGTTGAAATATTTCTCAACAATTCTTTCCAAATTTCTCGATAAAGAATTTTACAATGTGGTTTTTTTAATGGTATGATGATGAAAGTTGTTTGAAATTTTGTAACTTCCATATTGAGTGAAATGCTTGAGATTTTCGAATATTTTCTTGAGAATTTTGAATGGAATTCAGTTAATACTTTAGAACTAACTCATTCCACAATGGCCGAAATAGTATACGAATTTCACTTGGGTTTTGAGAAACATCATTAAAATAATTACGAAATTTATAGGTATTTTTCAAGTACTTTTATTTTTCTTCTGTTGTCCTATAAATTTCTCATAAATATCTCCTCTGATAGTTAATTTCGCTACTGAAGAAATAAAAATTACTTTTATTCGCATTATAAATGATATTTATATGAACGATTATGAATGGTATATTCACTCGAATATAGGTGAATAATTTTGAGGCACCAGTTGGAATTGGCGTTCGATTTTCATCTTATTATTGCCCATTTTGATACTTCAAATGAAAGGATACTCTATTTCTTTTTGTAGGTTATTCAAATCATCATTTTACTAGAATAGGTATGGAAAAAATATGATTCAGTATCTGTTATAACAAAGACTGATTATTTTACATGGAACGCATTTGAGGAGTTGGTCAAGAATTGAATATTTACTCAAACACCATTTTTATTACTCATAGTTACGTATTACACAAATCGATTATTTTGAATATTCTTGAAATAATTGAAGGTACGATGAAGCCATATAGTTGCCAACTAACTTAAATTAGTAATTAGGAATCAACAAAGACACATATTTCATTTTTAATCCTAGATTCAAATTATATGGCTTCATTTGAATGGTTTCTATACAAAGTTAAATGGAAACTTATCATATAGATCTGTAAATTGGTGTATGCGCCGGTTTGTGTTGAGTGTTGCAAGATTTCCATGAAATGTACGCATTTTGTAATGTTTGTAATTATTAACTACCGTGGATTTCCATGTTTTCAATAGTATTCAATTAAACCAAGTGTGATTTACATCAAGAAATAATTTTTCTTGGTGTTTCCTCATTCGTAGCATTTGGATTATGTTTCTTATTGACATTTATATGACATTTCTATGTCATATTTAACTCAATTATTTCTTAAAATATCATTTTATGTTTGAGATTTCCTTTATGTTGATTATCGATGAATAAAATGTATTATTCCATCCATATTTCATTTTATTTCAATGTTTTCTTGGACATAAATGATAAAAATATTTTATCTAGTCCAAAAATAAAAAATAAAAATTAATTGATTAATTATTCGAAATATGACGATGTGAAGATGTTTTCAATTAGAAAAATGGAGCAATAAAGAAATGATACAGAATTCTCTAAATGAAATAAATGACACGGAGGTTTCACTTATCTCTTGGTGAAACATCATGTTAAAAACAATAAATTAAAATTACCACACTTGGCTTAAGTTTCACTAAATATATTTAAAAATCAACATATGTTTCGGGTAGTTTAACATTATCAAGAGTATACAAAGTTACAGACAGTAACATTGTATATTCTTGATAATTGGTTAATCGCCCGAAACGAATGTAGAATTTTTTCAATATATATAAGAAACTTAAGCGTGTTAATTTTAATTTATTGTCTTTGAATGAAATGTTTCATCCTAATTTAACCTCACTAAAATTCTAGTGATGACTTTTCTCTATCTGATCATTGATTTCAAATTAGATATCAATAATTATCCGTAAGTCTGTTACTTCAGTACGTATTATTATACTTTTTAAATAAGTCCCAATGCTGTTGTTAAAAACCACAGTGGAAAAAAATTTTCCAATCACCGTAAACTAGAATGAAGATATTGTTTTATCAACATCACTGGAGTGTCTAAATATACAATCTCCGACTTCAAACTCTGTCGAGAGTTCTTTGACATTAGATTATTCTCAAATATTGGTGTTGACTTTATCAATTTATCTTTGTTTTTTTTTATTGACTCATGAAACCTGATCCACAGTTAACGTGATAAATAAATCGGAAAACTATAAACACATGGGATAGTTAAACAATAACCAATTATAATATCCAATAACTTCTAATTGTTCGAATCTCTGATTTGAAATGTTTACTTCTACATTCTGATAGTCGAATAATATGATATAGGCATCAACATAGAACGTTAAGGTTTTTCCCATAACAGTTTTAGTGTTGTGATTTTCATTAGAGACCTTATCGAATTTTGTTTCATTCCGATTAGATACTCGAAAAATAATTGTTTGAATTTTGTGTTGTTTTATTTTTGTGAAAATCTACAATAACCTGAGTTCTATAGTTTAGAGATATTTGTTAAAGGTTATGTGTTTTATAATTTAAACAAGTGAGTTTCGCTTTTGTTGTGTTTTTATCATTTCAACGAAAATTTTTATTCAATTAGGATGTGGGTGACTTTATCATAATACGTTTCATTGTAGTAAAAAGCTTTGTGTAGGCTTATTTAGGAAATATTTAGGGTACATAACCTCGTACTCTTATCGCATGTCAAATGTCTTTTTCAATTACGTAATATTTTTTTCCTTTCAGGTACATATAACTGAGTTTCCCAAGTCTCTAATCATGCTGATGGACAGAAAAACGAAACACAAACTGTGAGTTTTGAGGAATTAAGAAATTATATCGATGATTACATTTGAATTTAAAATATTCTTTTCAAATTTTTTGAATAACTTTGGAGAGGAAAAAAGTACGAGGGTTGTCTGAGAAGTTCACAGCCTCCACAAAAAAAATCTATTCGATGAAATTTCTGATGATCAATAAGCACATATAACTGTCTTTTCATTTTGCAGACCTTCAATTTACAAATATATTCATGAGTTTCATTATATGGAAAAAAGTACATTCGAAAACTAACTTTGGATCCAAAATATTTATGTATTTAAGAAATATATTAATGTTTGTTGGAATTTATTGTAATATAATATGTTGAGTTAAACAAAAAGGCTCCCTCCGAAAAAATTATTGCAAAACGAATATAATTTAGGCGAAAAAGTATCATCGAGTTACTCGTTACTTGGAACTCGTTACTAATAGTACCTACTAGTAACGATATATTTTCCTACAAAAAACTCATTTGTAGAACTTCTTCTGTTCAGGTATTCATCGAAGATTTAGTCTATTTATGATGTAACATCCTCTTTTTCAATGAGTATTAATTCATAAACATCTTAAATCAATGATATAAATTTACCAAAGTGTTATTTCGATGATTACTTAGGAACATAACATTATCAAAGAGAGTCTCTGTGTGTGTGATCTTCTATGTTTGCTTATGATCGAGCGTACTTCATAGCCTATTAAAATTGCTGTGTAATTCTCTTCGCTGTATTCCATTTCAACTATAATTAAATTATAATTATCATCATAAATCATTATATTTAATTGGGGCTACGCAGAACGAGATCATCACGTTGCTTTAAAATGTCTATAAGATGCTGAATTTTCCATATTGTAATGTGAGATGCTACAACGTATTTTATGGAGATGATTTATCATTATTTTTATTTAAGTGAGTTCTTTTTGCTTATTTCAACGTTTAGTCACTATTTTTGTATCACCAATCATTGATTTTTTGTTCAATTTGTCTGATGTCGATGCTTTTGAAGGACATCAGTTGAAGAACCAGTATACGGTCACAAATAATTTTTGAATTATATCAATAATATTAATATATTTATTCAGAACCAAATGTTAATGAATTCATATATGTTAAAGAGATAATATTCACGTTCAATTTTCATTATTATTCATTCATTATGGTCTACAATGAACTTGACTAATTTATGTTGATACATTTAGGGACTGCTATACAGAAAAACTACGAACTTGCATATAAAAACTGACAATTTTTAAGTGTTATAATCACTGACAGATGTTGAATTTTTTATCACTCTACATGGAAACAATTTGTTTTTAATTTCAAATATGCATTCTATATTTAATTGACATTAGTTCTCAGCAATTTCACATCATTACCATTGGAGTATATCTAATACGTTTCAAAATTGTTCGTATAGTCCTTTTCTGCAACTTTTGTATCTGCTGAGTTTTTCTTTGCGAAAACTGAAGAACATATTGAAAACAATTAATTTTCAAGTTCACATATAAATATGGATGTAGCATAAATTATTTTCCTTTTTGAATGTCTTCTAAGCAATAACATTTTTTCGCTTAGAGTCTCTATCACATTTCATTGTTCACGTGTTGATTTTTTTTTGTATTTGGCATGTTTATTGATTTCAGCAGCAACAACTCCATATATATCATAAGATTTTCTTCAGTTCATTTCAGAAAGTTGATTTTTTGAGATTTTACACGATTCAAAGTCAACGTGATCATTTAAATTCAATTAAATAACAACTTTTTGCTTTGAGTATTCTGATTTTCAATTCTATTGTTCATATCTTCCTTCACTTGTTCTTTCCGAGTTTTACTTGTACCCTTAACTTCGTACTTTTGTACACTCAGCGATAAACTGTTATCGCATAACCAATCATTTATTACTGTCAGGTCTCTATAGATCCATTATGTCATAGTCTCAATATTTTTACCACTGATATAAAGCCCTCACATCATCTACGGATTATCGTATTTTTAGACATGAGAAATAATATCGGTACTATATGAAGCGAATAATAGTGGACCTAAGACTGTTCCTTGAGGCACCCCGAAATCAACTCCAGTGATGTCATATTATGATATAGAATCTATCAAAGTTGTCTTCATATGCTAAAGAGTCCCCACTGAAATTCAATGAACAATTTTTAAGTGAAATATTCGAATTTTCATTGAAACAGATGGAGTTATTCTGTCTTCCTTTCAAGAATGAACTCCAGAGAGAGAAGCAAATAAATCCAAAAAAATTGAAGTATGGTCAGGCTGTTATACTTGGAAGTATGGCATTTATTATAAAGGGTGTTTTTTTAGAGGTATAGAACTTTAAATTGCAATAAAACAACGATGGATCATTTGATTGACAAGAATATTTTTTTTTCGAAAGATAATCTTGTGGCATTACATTTTGAATATGATTTCTGGAATATGACCGCCACTGCTGGCTCGGATTAGTCCAATCTGGACGTCTAATTTTCGATGACTTTTTCCAACATTTGTGGCCGTATATCGGCAATATTGTCTTTCAAATGGTCAAGCGTTTGTGGCTTATCCGCATAGACCAATGACTTTACATAGCCCCACAGAAAGTAGTCTAGCGGTGTTAAATCACAAGATCTTGAAGGCCAATTTACAGGTCTGAAACGTGAAATTAGGCGGTCACCAAACGTGTCTTTCAATAAATCGATTGTGGCACGAGCTGTGTGACATGTTGCGCCGTCTTGTTAAAACTACATGGACATCATGGTTGTTCAATTCAGGAATGAAAAAGTTAGTAATCATGGCTCTCTACCGATCACCATTGACTGTAACGTTCAGGCCATCATCGTTTTTGAAGAAGTAGGGACCAATGATTCCACCAGCCCATAAAGCGCACCAAACAGTCAGTTTTTCTGGATGTAACGGTGTTTTAACATACACTTGAGGATTATCTTCTCTCCAAATGCGGCAGTTTTGTTTGTTGACGTAGCTATTCAACCAGAAGTGCGCTTCTGTTAAAATGGACGTAGTGCGCGATACGTATTCCGCACAGAACCATTATTTTCGAAATAAAATTGCACTATTTGCAAGCGTTGTTCAGGCGTGAGTCTATTCATGATGAACCAAACCAAACTGAGAATAAATCACTTATCAGCTGTTAAATCGGTCGCCATCTTCAACAGTAATGCCAACTTAAAGTTCTATATCTCTAAAAAAACACTCGTTAAATTATTTTAACACCTAACTCCCAACTTTCTTACCTATCATTTCCACCGATAATTCGATGATTTTTGAATGTTTGTGAGTTCATTGCTTCAATTTCAACGCTTCAGAATCTACAGTGTAGATAATATAGAAATTTCCATGGAAATCGATGAAACTCTCATCGAGTTATGCTATTACGTCTTCACACAATGCAAAATCCGTGAAATAATATGGAAGGATCATAAATATCACAGATTTATTGTAATTTCGGAAGTAAATTATTGAAGTAAACAACGTGTTGATCGATTTACATCGTATATGTGTAGGAAAACTTCTACATTTCCATCACAATCGATAAAGTTCGTAGCCATTAAGTATTTATTCTAACAAATTCCTGCAGTTGAGTATCTGCAACATTTCAATTTGTCTGTATTGCGTTCATATATCACAGAGATACGCATTCAGTGGGCGAAAGCTTCCTGGGTCAAAAAACTGATTCTTTCAGTTCGTTCCAGTTTCGAAACTGCGCCTGTTTTGAACGCCTTGCCAAATATTCTAGCGAAATTATAATTATATATTTATAATAATAAAGCTATATGGTTTTGAGCGAAAGGATTAAATAAAACATGAATGTAATAACTTCATGAGCTCGTATATCATTTCTTGGCCGGAATTTGTACTTTGGTGTTAGGTTTGAATGGTTAATGAGACAACTTTAGTATTCCACTGATTTATGATAATTTTTGATTTGTTTAGTACACCGTTACTTGGTTGATAGTATTGTTTGTGGGTTAGCGCCTATTATTTTTCACATTAACGAAGTATTTTGAATGTTTACGGATAATTAGACAAATTGATGATAAATATTGTTGAGATATATTGAAGATGAAGTTTCAGTACCTGTATGAATATATGCTGAACAGTTAGATGTTACGGACAATATTGTTGCTTAAGTTGTTTGTCCTTTGAGACAAACTTGAAGTTGAGTTGAATCATGACCTTCAATGTGAAAAACTTAAATTTTTCGGGTCTTGTGTGCGTGCTGTTCGTTCCTTCGAAAAGTACCTGAGGTATACTTATATTAAGAACAGTACATCTCGATATATTTCTTCATATTGAATCGGGTGTGCCACAGGGTTCCGTTTCAGGTACCCTACTTTATTTGCTTTATACTCCGGATTTGCCTAATAATGTGGCTCATTCCGAGGTTCATTCATTTGCAGATGACACAAATTTGATGCTGCAAACGTTAGGACTGCAAATGACAGACTGAGGAGAGATCTTGAGGCGATCTTTTGGTTTTCGAAGCACCATAACCAACCATATGAGTGTTTGAGTAACATATGCCAGCACCAACCATATATGTGGTTGAGTAACATATGCCCAATTGCTGAGAACGGCGACGAATTGATATTTCACGATCCTCATTAACACTGTACTCTACGGCTGCAATATTCTCTTCAGTACGCACTGTACGCATGCGAGACAATGGTTTAATGTCCAACAAAGTAAACTTGGTGCGAATTTTGGTGATAACAGCACGAATTGCTGATTTACCAGGTTGATTATGATGACCATAATATGGTCGTAACAAACGATACACATTTTTCACAGAGCACGAATTTTTATAGTAAATTTCAACAGTTTGCAATCGTTGCTCGTTTGTAAGTCTTTCCATGATGAAATGGCAGAGTACAGTGGAAACTTTTCACTTTGACAGATGACGTTTGGATGCCATTACCAACCAGTGCCGCCAACCTGAAATATTAAACTCTCAAAAAATCACCCGTTATATATTTGCTGCGCGATTTTGTTTTTCATTAGATATCTCTTCGGCTATTGTTTCTGATTAAATGTCGATAATTGCAAGTGGTCATTGTAGAAACTTTTGTCAATCGAACGAAGCTTCAAAAAGGAGTATTACAATTCTAAAATCGTATTATTTCATCAGGAGTATAGACACAAAGAAATATACATACTCAACTAGCTAAACAAAGCATATATATTCTCCTCTATGTCTAGATACATAGTCATAAAAGTATAAAAACTCAGATAGAGATTTACATATTGAGAAACATTCTCGAAGAAGGCAGTTGTTGGTAAAACGTACATATTTCAGCTCCATTCCCTATGTAAATGATCACGGACTGTCATTGTGAGTTTCCGAACAAACCTCACAATTTAATTGACAACAGACAATTAAATTCAAGATGATAATAAATGTCAATATCCTACAGAAACTCTTGGGTTTGATATTTTAATACTAAAATAATATATGAAAGATTGTATGTAATAAAATAAGGCATCATAGATGAAATTTGTAGGTGTAGTTAGTATTGAGAATCTTTTTATTAGGGATGTCCAGTCTTTTCCGAATAGTATGACTTCTATATGTGGAAATTTTCAGAATTTAAGAGGGATGGTCTTAGGAATCCTATTTTAGGACTGTTGAATCCATTTCAATGATTATTTAGTTTCTTGTGATCGGCACAACATTACCTTATTCTAGTATGGATATCATCGACTTGAAGATACAGAAATCATTTGCTCTTCTAACAGAAATCAGACGAAAAATACGATCTTATTTACAGATCTTTAGTGCAAAGAAGTTTTTGTCGTTTTCCAACATATCTTAAGATTGTAGAATGACTCATAATATATCTGATTGAAAGAGAATCTATTCGTGAAGAAAATATATATTTTCAATGTTAAGGTGTGTTTAAACTTGTCATAAAGTTCACCTTCATCCGAGTTGAAAATATAAATGATTAGAAAAGTAAATCATTGAATATTTTTCATCAACAAGAACTTAGTTTTAGTTTGTAAGATTTGTAATCAGTTGTTATCCAACTGTTGAAGGTATTGTATGCCGAAACGGTATTGTAGTGTGAAATATACGAGGTTTGTTTGAAATAAGAGGCGATCTTTGAATTTTTTCGAAAATTGTTTATGTATTCATCAATATTCTTTTGTCCCCTTCAAAGTATTCCCCCTTAGATATAATGCACTTGTGTCAGCGCTTCTTTCAAACCTCGAAACACTTCTGAAATACGCTTCCGTTATATCCATCAGCTCGTTCTTCGATTCCGACTTTATCCCATCAATAGTGGCAAAACGCTTCCTTTCATTGGTCTCTTCTGTTTTTGGAATAAGAAAAAGTCGCTAGGGATGCAGATCTGGTGAAAACGGAGGTTGAGGCATGTTACGGTGTTGTTTTTGGCCAAAACATCACGAACAAGCATTAATGTGTGACCTGCTGCATTATCGTAAACGTTGCAGCACTTCGTTGAAGTGTCTCTAATTAATCGTAGCACCTGTTGGCAAGAACTTATGGTGCACCACGCAGTTGTAATCGAAGAAAACAGTGAGCAAAACATTCACATTTGATCGAACTTGACGTGTTTTTTCGGTCTCGACTCTTCTTGCCAATTTTTTCGTTCTGTTGAATAAATCAATGAGATAATGATATTTTAGTATAGTCCTATTCAATCTTTCACTTTAAATCTAAATATTGGCAATGTTATTACTGCTGCCATCTATCGAGAACGAATACAACTAGTAATAGATAAACATTGACAAAATTTCTCGAATTCCTCAATTTAATCACAGTTCAAACCTGTCGCTTTCGCAATTTGAAAATCAGAATGTAACTGCTTCCACTGATCTAGAAAAGACTAAGTAAATTATAGCATTCCATTCCACTTATAACTGAGGCAGCGTTTGACGAAATACCAGCTACTTAAAGTTGACATTTTATAGATAGCCTCTCTGAAATTACAGAATATTATCTGATTCAACAAATGTCTGATCTGCCAACAGACATGACTCGAATAAAACCATTCCGATCGAGATTTCCGTTTGAACTAGTCGTTGTTCTTTTGTTCGAGTATGTTGAAATGAAGATCAGAGAGATCTTGATGTTTGAATATCGGAACTTAATAATAATTGCCTATTGGAAGTGGCAGATACGTGCATGGGGAACGAATGCATCACTCTGGTTAATTTCTGTTGTATGGAACCTTTGCTTTGATTTGAAATGCAAATATTAGTCGGAATGTGTAAGAATAATAATAATAATATAATCACATTGATAATAATTTTAAAAAGTTCTTTATTCTCAACATGTATAATACGCAATTACAGAAAATATTCACATAATGTTGAATTACTAAATACTTAACTAAATAAATAAAATGAAAGAATTATAACAAAGAGCTCAATCTAATCTGAAAAACTGAAAAAGTAACAAATAACTAAATAATAAAATTAGATGAAATGTTAAGAACTCAACCACTTTCAATTCGTTTTAGACAATTTTCCTTGTTCACATAACTCCTAATAATAACTGCTATGGAGTGAAAGTGAATGTCACATTATAAGCCATTTTATTAAATGTAGACTGCATGAACCAAATAGGGGATTGTATAGAGCGAGTTGGTCGTTGGAGTCTCTATGTGAGATAATTCTGTGGTACCAGAATTTTGCCAAAGCCTACAAGAGGGGAAAACAATCAATACTCTTGTGCAGTAATTTGTACAAAAATTTGAGGGATAAAGCTTTTCTCCTGCCCTGCAATGACATTAAACTAAATCGAGTTAATATAATCTTCATGATTGACACTCTGTGGATAAACTTTATTGTCCCCCTAAACTAAGAATTTCAAGAACCTTCTCTGAATTGCCTCAAGATGGGATTGATGGAAAGTTTAAATAAGATGCCAGATTATGCCATACCCCAACTTGCTACAGATTAGGGCATTAAATTGTCTTATAAATGTTGAGGAATTATTGAAATATTTGCCATTGCGTATAACGAATCCATATGAAGGGTGATTTTTTAAGAGTTAAGTTTTTCAGGTTGGCTGCACTGGTTGGTAATGGCATCCAAACGTCATCTGTCAAAGTGAAAAATTTTCAGTATACTCTGCCATTTCGTCATGGAAAGTCTTACAAACGAGCAACGATTGCAAATTGTTGAAATTTACTATAAAAATTCGTGCTCTGTGAAAAATGTGTATCGTTTGTTACGACCTTATTATCGTCGTTATAATCGACCTGGTGAATCAACAATTCGTGCTGTTATCACCAAATTTCGCACCAAGTTCACTTTGTTGGATATTGAACCATTGTCTCGCATGCGTACAGTGCGTACTGAAGAGAATATTGCAGCCGTAGCGTACAGTGTTAATGAGGATCGTGAAATGTCAATTCGTCGCCGTTCTCAATTGGGCATGTGTTACTCAACCACATGAAAAATTTTACATGTTGATTTGGGTTTGAAAGCCTAAAAAAATTCTGGAGTTGAATTGAAGCCGAATGACCTCCCACAACGTCTAATTTTTGGTAAATGGTCCTTAGAACAGCTTAATGAAAATCCGTTGTTTTATCGAAAAATTGTGTTCAGCGATGAGTCTCATCTCTGCCTTAAGGGATACGTACATAAACAAAACTGTCGCATCTGGAGTGATGAACAGCCACATGCCATACAAAAATTACCGATGCATCCCGAAAAAACGACAGTTTGGTGTGGTTTATGGCTGGTGGCATCACCGGTTCATTTTCCTTCAAAGACGACAATGGAAGAAACGTTAGCGTCAACGGCGAACGATATCGAGACATGATACGCTACTTTTTTTTGCCCCAGTTGGCCGAGTTGAACTTGGTTGACATGTAGTTTCATCAAAACGGTGCCACATGCCACAAATCTCGTGCAACAATGGACATGTTGAAGGATGAATTTGATGAGCAGCTTATCTCTCGAAATGGCCCTGTGAATTGGCCGCCAAGATCATGCGATTTGACGCCTCTGGATTATTCCTTGTGAGGTTATGTAAAGTCGTTAGTGTATGTGGACAAGTCGAACACGATTGAAGCCTATAACACGCGTAATTAGTGGGATACAGTCCGAAATGCTCGAAAAAGTGAGGCAAAATTGGACCTTCCGAATGGACCATTCGATACGAAGCCGCGGACAACATTTACATGAGGTTGTCTTCAAAATCTAAATGGCAAAAGCTAAGTTATCAATTTCAATAAAAATTTTGGTTATATGATGCAAATTGAGTGTTTTATTCGATTTAAAGAAAAACTACGCTTGAAAAATCACCCATTATATCAATAATGGAAGTAATTATTTTTAGAGTATACGGAAATGAAATCTATCAACGAAATTGATTTGTACTGGCCTAAAACTACTTTTAACATGCTGGAACATTATTCTTAGAGGATATAATCCATTAAATGAAATGTGCCAAAACTGTCTCGCATCAAACTCATTTCGCAATTAATTGAATCTGCCTTAAGTATTCGTTAAATTCGGGAAGTAAGATCCACATGTCGATTGAAGAAAATCAATTTGAAGAATCGTGCTGCGTTATAGTTGGCGTAAAATATATCTGGTTGCAAAACAACTATATGCCAAGTGGGGTACGACATAAATGTGTGTAGATAATAAATCAATTAGAGCATTTTTATTTATATCAAGTAGTGGGTTCAATACACTTTCAATGTAGGAAGACATTCGCAAATACTTTGGATAAACATCATCTTACTGCACTTCAAAAAAACCACTTCAAAAGATCACAAATGTTCTAGTTAGTAAGATAATACAGTAACGTTTTTTCATTCAAAATTATTTTAGAACCTTCGATTGATTCAATTTTGTGGAAAGATATTTATACGTTAAAATATATACTCGTATTTATGAGAAGAATATACTCGTAATCTTTGTAATATTCTTTTTTGGGTTTGTGTTTGAATTTAAGTTTATATTCAATTTAAATGGATCTACACAAGTAAACGCCAGCACTAATATATAAATTCTAAAAATTCAAATCTTGTTTAAGCACTTCTAATACTTGACAATTTCTAAAATAGTATTGAACTCTATGGTTTACTATATACCATAGAGTTTCAGGTTGATTTATAGGCTGATTCAAAGCCATTGATACATATGCATAAATTTTTTCAAAATCTGAGGTTCCTTATGGGTAATTTTGAGTCTTCTTGGTTTTAGTGATCTTCCTCCTCTTCGCTTAGTTTATTTAGAAATGTCATTAATTCTGAGGGTTTTTCCAAACGTTTACAATCCCTTAGAACTTTGTCATAGTTCTGAAGGTGAACTATATACATAAATGTTGAAAAATATGCTGAAATTGATTTTATTCCTCCATTATTTCTTCTTTCAGTTGGAAAATTGCAATTTTCGTATAAAACTCCAAAGTTGTCATGAACAAACAATGTCAGGACTTTTTAAGAACTTGAAATGAAGCAGTCAAGTTGAATATATTACGGTGAATTTTCATTGAAAATCGTCAAATGAGTTGGTGATACTCAGAAATCGTGCCCATCTTATTCGAAAGGACTTTGAAAAGAATTGATTGCTTTTGAGCATCGATTATGACGTGCTTTTTTAAGTCTTTTCAGTTTCTTGCTCGTTCTTGTCGTGTCTAAATTCATTTGAAAATGTTATTCATTTTTAATGTTTTTCCAAACTTTATAACTCTCAACTTTTTCAAAGGTCTGACGGTTAATGAACATATTTATAAAGAATAAAGAACTGCTCAGTTTGATTTGACTCTTCCACAATTCATTCTTCCAGTTGAAAATTCAGCTAAAAAATAGCAATTTTCGTTTTCAACTCCGAAGTTGTCACGAACAAACAATGTCAAGACTTCGTAAGAACTTAAACTGAAGCGGTGTTGTCAAGTTGATTTAGATGAGACAATATATTTTGCTGAATTTTCATAAATAATCGTCAAATAAATAGGTAATACTTGGAATTTTTTGCCATCTTATTCAAAACGATTTCGAAAAGAATTGAGAGCTTTTGAGCAAGGTTTATGACGATTTCTGAAAAGTCTTGTTAGATTCTTGATCTTTCTCATCTCGACTAAGATGAAAATGTCATTTTGAATGTTGTTCCAAACTTTTATAACACCTTCGAACTTCCGTCAATTATCAAAGGTCTTATAGTTAATATATACATATAAATATTGAAAAACATGCCCAGTTTGATTTTGTTCCTCCACTTTTCGTTTTTTCAGTTGAAATGTATCTGAGAGATGGCCAATTTCATCTCAAACTCCAAGGTTGTCATGAACAAACAATGTCACGACTGAAAAAGCTCGAAATGAAGCGGTGTTGTCAAGTTGATATAGATAAAACAACATAATACGGTAAACTTTCATCAATAATCGTCAAATCAATAGGTAATACTTGGAATTCTTTCCTATCTCATTCGAAACGACTTTGAAAAGAATTCGGTGATATTATATAGTATAAAACACATTCTGAGAATCGAAGAACATTGTTCGATCCAAAGAATGACCTGAATAGAAGCTTTAAATGATTGCGGATAAGAATGTCGCATGACTCATTAGTATATTATTCAAGTTTTATTCCGTTATGATAAATTCTTAGATATTTCCTATCATTTACGGTATCTATCTATTCATTTCATAATTTTATCCCACAATGCTTTCTCGTTTTAGATTCATTGACTTGAAGTAATTTATTCAAATTGAATTCCTTGAATTAATAATAATACTCTGGATGAATTTCCCAAAGCTGCTATTTCGTAAAGTTATAATCTTGAAGATTCCGAAATAATGACAAAGATTACCAACTTCTCAACGAAGCTAGCGAAGAGACATTGAAGAAAATGTTTCAGCGAGTCATTCAGTTCAATTAAGGCTTTGAGGGCACGTCTTTTATCGAAAAGAAGATGACACGTCGAATTAGTACAAGTAGGTTTTTCAAGTCTCCCCAAAATTGCTTCAAGTCTAATCAAAAGCTGTCAGGAGGATCGCAGTTTTGTCTTCTGAAAGGCGGTTCCGACGGATGAGTTTCGAGCTTCGGATGCGTAACAAAAGACGAAGTCAACGAACGAAATTTCTCATCCATAAGGCGTCATCTGCTCAGGGTGGTAGAAACGGAAAGTTGCACCGTTTGCAAGCCGAAACTTAAATATAGATTTGCGAAGTTCAATGCACTTTGTATCGCTGGGCGGTTTAATTGTCTGTATGCCGAAATTGCAACGACCGATTTCTTGGTCAAGTGTCAACCGAAGTTACACAGCGTGACAACCAATGGCGTAGTTTATTTAAACCTACTTGGGAAAAAACTATGAAAAATTGATGGAAATAAAAATTTCACCCCAATGTCGATAGGGTGAAATTTTTATTCCCATCAATTATTTTATTTTATCCTACAATATAATAATAATAATATTTATTTATTTTAGCAATAGCTATTACAAAATCATATATACATTTAGGTTCAATTATATCTTGAATTTAATTAAACTAATGGCTTAATGTTTCACGATTTATTCAACAATATGAATTACATGTTACACATTATCAACATGTTTCGAGCGTTAGCTCATTTTCAAGACTGAATGAAAATGTATGCTCACTAATTCATATTGTTAAATAAATTGTGAAACATCAAGCCAAGAGTTTAATTTAATTTAATATTCAATTATGTTTCACCAAGAGTTGAACCAGAATTCAATCTCAGTTACAATTATATGTTTCAAACGAAATTAGCTAATTTACGCTTTAATAATTTGAGTTCACTAATTGTTTTTATGGAGCTAAGCAATTTATTTAATGCTTTGAATCCTTCATAAAATATACTATTCCTATGTTTCGAAAGCTTACGAACTTGCATGTAAAAATTGTCAGCATTTTTTGTATTATAACTGTGCACATCACTGACACATTTTTTATTATTCTATATGGGAAAAAATTGTTTTTAACTTTAAATATAAATATATATATGACCCCAATCCAAAGCATGCTTTGGATTGGAGTATATCTATTAAATTTCAAAATTGTTCGTATAGCTCTATTCTGTAACTTTTGTAACTGTTGACTTTTTTCTTTACTCAAACTCAGTGGAAGAATATTCGAAGTGTGGCATTATTATTGACTTAAAGAGCAATAACTTCATATATGTCATCAGATTTTTTCCAATTCTTTTGAAAAGTTGATTATTCTTCATCAATTTCTCATCTAACATAACGCCTGAGTATTTAACAAGTTTTACCCTTTCAATGTTCTGGTTCTCAATTGTAATACTTATATTTTCGTTATTATTTACCTTTAGAATCTTACTTGTATCAAAAACTATAAATTCTGACTTTGTTACATTCAGCGATAAACTGTTATCACTTAGTCATTCATTTATTGCTGCCAAGTCCCTATTGATCCATTCTGTCATAGTCTGGATATCTTTACCACAAACATAAATCATTTTATCATCTGCATACAATCATATAGAGCATTTTTACATGCAAAACTATATCATTAATGTATAAGGAGAATAGCAGTGGACCTAGGACCGTACCCTGAGGTACACCAAAATCATGTCCGATGCTGTCCGACAGAACACCATTGAACATAGGTTTTTGAGTTCGCGAATGTAAATAAGAATTGAACCATTTATTTACAATTATTCTCAATTATTTATTTTCAATTATTTTCAGAAAGTTGATTTTCTTGAAGATTTTAAACGATATAAAGTCAAAGTGTTCATTACAACTTAATTTCTCATAATAATAATACTAATAATAACAATAAGTTCTTTATTCTCAACAGGTATAACACCTAATTACAGAAAATGATAACAATGTTGAATACATAATTAAATAATTAAAACGAAAAAGATATAACAAAGAGCTCAATCTAATCTAAAAAAATAGTAACTTATGACTACATAATAGCATTCAATGAAATATTACAAAGAACTCGATCTATATCAATTCATTTTAGTCAATTTTCTTTATTCACATAACTCCTGATAATAAATTCTATGGAGTTGAAGTGAATGTCGCAATATTTGGCAACTCTATTGAATGTAGACTTCATAAACCAAATGGTGGTTTGTATAAGGGAGTTGGTCCTCGGAGTCTCTAGGTGGAATAATTCTGTATTACGAGAATTTTGCCTAGGAACACGAAATTTGAAAGCGGACCAGAGAGGAGGACAAGACAATCAATACTAGAGTGTAGTAATTTGCACAAAACTTTGAGTGATAACGTTTCTCTCCTGCTCCTCAATGAGATTAAACTAAATCGACTCAATAATTCGTTATGATTGACTCCTAATCATCTAATTGACTCCTTTTCATCTAATATAATGACCAAATATTTGTAACGAAATGTTCGAAAGAAAGAACTTTTTCGAATTTTACGGTCTGTTATTGCTAAGAATATCAATTTTAGGCTTGTATTCATATTTTTGATAGTTGTCCTTCGTTCCGAATTTTTGAGGTTATATGTCTTGAGTTTCAACAGATGATATAAATCTACGTATGAAAAAAATAAAGGTAAAGGTAAAAGAATGCCAATCTGCAAATGTCATTACGTATATTCAACTCGAATATCAGGACAGAGAATAAACTGACTGTGATCTCGGTTTGACAGTTTTGACTGAGAAATTCGGTTTTCTGTGTGGCCAGAATGATTACCACAATTTAAAACGTTTATACAAAATTTGAGTTTATGGTTCTTGAAACCAAATATCTGTAGATCAAAATAAATACCCCGTTGAATGTAAAAATTAACTACATGGATCTAGAGCTCATACACGAAATGAAATATTTAGGAGTAATGTTGACTGAAACTTGGAGTTTCAAAAACCATGCTCAATATATAGTTTAAAAATTTCAAAAATAAGCGTTCGATATTCATTAAGCATGTAGATGAAATTACACCTTTATTATCCAATTATTGCGCCTCATTCAGTATTCTGTTGGACAATTTTGTTTAATCTTGATCAAAGTAGCATACAGGTGTTACGCAGGGTTCTAAATAAGGCCATGCGATATATTTTAAGTTGCAGTAGGTACACACCCATTGTAAAAATGTTGACTGTCTCAAACTTTTCATCAGTTAAACAAAGAATTATGTAAAAAACACTTTAGTTTATGTTTAAAATAAAATCAAGCTCGTTTCGTCTTACATATATGAGAACATTATACAAGAAATCTGAATAAGTTTTATTTATTGACCAAATATCGACCCGGGGTCAAAGTTTAGGATATTTCTACACCACTGGTACTAATCGACACCAAAGGGAGCCATGGGAAGCTAATTATACCCAACCGATCTCTGAGGACAATACCCTTTGCAAATATGTGTACTCAATGTACCACACGTGCAAAAGCATTCGTTTGTGAATTTTCGGAACTGCTTTATACATTACTATGAGCGAAGAATAACAATTCTTTATGTTCTGAAGTGGATGACATATTTATATACATGTGTTTCGTGAAAAAATTTTGACTCTTCTTATTGTGTTGCTCTTTGTTTCATTACCGTTTGATGCTTTTACATTTCAGACGCGATTTCTTCATTTTATGTAGGATTAATGTTCCATTTATTATGCAATAATTCGTCAATTTCTATTTTATAATATTTAGTTCAGAGTACTCGAATTGGTTATTGTTTTATAATAGTGACATCCAAATAGGTTCATGTCGGCCCTCCTCAGGTCTAGCAAGTCTCGACGTTGGTCTCCGTTTCCGCAAAAACCGTTGTAAGACCCTCCGTTGTAGGAGGGTCCAAACAAATTCATCTTATTTCAATAGTACAAATCAAAAATTTTGGCTCTGGTTCATTTAACAATGCAACTAAAATTTTTCAAATGATCTCCACGGAAATGTATCTGGTTCAAGATAAAAAATTTTGGATTTGGTGTATATGACAATATTATTCACAAGCTGCAAACTGGGCCTTCGAAAATATATCTGGTTCCAATAATCAAGAACAGAGATATTGGCTTTACTTCATATATCAATATAGAAAGATGATGGATGTAAAAATGAACAAGCAATAAACGTTCTCTATAATCTTTGACAGCCTGCAACAGGAAAAAGAGAGCTGAAGATTAGGGAATGGGGAAACTGTTGTATTTACTAACGAAGTTGAAGCCAAAAATTGATAAACTGCTGTCAATTTTTCAAGAACACCCTTTCCATTTGAATAGGGGTTATCTTTTGCATTGTTAGATAGCATTATTGAAATTACGATACTTATGTTCGAAAACAACCTAAAAAGTCCAAAACTGTATTTATTTCTTCAAATAGAACACCCAAATAGTTGGTAGTATTTTCTTTTCACCACTCCTGATTTGAAACATAATACAAATTTCTTTTTTTCGATGTAATCTTCATAGTTTTTCACAATTTAAAAATTTGGTAAAAATATAACTCCAGAAGGCGATCTGTGAGGTAAAAAAATTAATGTTTCGTGATTTCTTTTTCATAGTTTTTCTTTCAAAAATCTAAAATATGTCTTTCTCATTCTGCAATGACGGTATTTCGTTGAATGTAATACCAGAGAAAATTTGTTTTAATTGTTCGAAACGTAATTGAGGAAAGAACTTCAGTGTCATTTATTTTGAACCAATCTTTTGACGAATTTTGGAAATATGGTAGACATTTACGAGTACAACACCATTCCGAAACTGGTCTACGGGAATATGCTCCGAAACTTTGCTTTTAAGTGATTTTCATTCCCCCTGGAAACAATGAAATTTAAAGATTACTTTAGGAGGACAAAATGGTTTTTTTTTTCATACGATACTTTTTGTGTCACTAAAATCTTCCCTCTAACGGGTGTTTTTTTCAGAGGTATAGAACTTTAAGTTGGCATTACTGTTGAAGATGGCGACCGATTTGACAGCTGAGAAGTGATTTATTCTCAGTTTTGTTTGGCAATTCGTCATGAATAGACTCACGCCTGAACAACGCTTGAAAATAGTGTAATTTCATTCCGAAAATAATGGTTCTGTGCGAAATACGTATCACGAACTACGTCCATTTTATCGACGTAGCACTTCTGGTTGAATGGCTAAGTCAAGAAGCAAAACTACCGCATTTGGAGTAAAGATAATCCTCAAGTGTATGTCAAAACACCGTTACATCCAGAAAAACTAACTGTTTGGTGCGCTTTATGGGCTGGTGGAATCATTGGTCCGTACTTCTTCAAAAACGATGATGGCCAGAACTTTACAGTCAATGGTGATCGGTTTAGAGCCATAATTCTAACTCGTTCATTCCTGAATTGAACAACCATGATGTCCAGGAGCTGTGGTTTCAACAAGACGACGCAACATGTCACACAGCTCGTGCCACAATCGATGTATTGCAAGACACGTTTGGTGACCACCTAATTTCACGTTTTGTACCTGTGAATTGGCCTCCAAGATCTTGTGATTTTACACCGCTAGACTACTTTCTGTGGGGTTCTGTAAAGTCATTGGTCTATGCAGATAAGCCACAAACGCTTGACCATTTGGAAGACAATATTCGCCGTGTTATTGCCGATATACGGCCACAAATGTTAGAAAAAGTCATCGAAAATTGGACGTCCAGATTGGACTACATCCGAGCCAGCAGTGGCGGTCTTATGCCAGAAATCATATTTAGAGTGTAATGCCACAAGATAATCTTTCGAATAAAAAAACATTCCTGTCAATCGAATGATCCATCGTTGTTTTATTGTAATTTGAAGTTCTATACCTCTAAAAAAACACCCTTTATTTCTGTCAGTACTACTTTTCGAATCTCTGATCTCATTTTCGTCCCATCATAGTTCTTAAATAGAATAAAGGTGGAAAAGGGGCTGTCAAACGTTGTGTAATGGGTATTCAATTAATATCTATTATATCTATTCAGGAAATTCTGCATGTCATTGCGAACAATATAGTAATATGACAGCAGAACAAATTGTTCAGTATACAAATTGGTGAGAGCTTCGTGGTTAAATATCTGAGAATCACGTTAGGAGTTTTTTGAATTAATTGAATTATTCTAATGGTCCATTTAAAAATAATGTTGGTAATCTTCAGACGTCAGCAAAATTAAAGCAAGGACGTAGCATTATTGTTTTTAATACAGGACCGTTATTCAATTCACTGAAATTTCGATATTGTTTTAGAATGGTTCGGTATTTGCCTGTATTTGTCTATTTCTTTCGAATTTCTAGATTCATCAAATTTGTTGGGTTAGCTTTGAATTGAAAACTATTTATTCGGCTTTTGTACAGTGGTTTTTCTCCCATGTATTTTCCATGGTTTGAAGAGTTTGCTCTTTTTTTGAGATTGAAAAGGAGGTTTTTATTCATTTCTGGATTCTGAATTTTATTCGCACGAAACTTTTATACCAGAAAATGCTTGAACACTTATAAACTAGTTCTTTTTTGCCAAGAACAACAATGCATTAAAATGGTATGATCTTGTCTTTTAGAGATTCTGACACTTATCAACCCCTGATTTATAATAATTTTTTTTTTAGAGGTATAGAACTTTAAGTTGGCATTACTGTTGAAGATGGCGACCGACATAACAGCTGAGAAGTGATTTATTCTCAGTTTGTTTTGACAATTCATCATGAATAGACTCACGCCTGAACAACGCTTGCAAATAGTGCAATTTTATTTCGAAAATAATGGTTCTGTGCGGAATACGTATCGCGCGAATTTTGTTTAGCGATGAAGCGCACTTCTGGTTGAATGGCTACGTCAACAAACAAAACTGCCGCATTCGGAGTGAAGATAATCCCCAAGTGTGTGTCAAAACACCGTTACATCCAGAAAAACTGACTGTTTGGTGTGCTTTATGGACTGGTGGAATCATTGGTCCGTACTTCTTCAAAAACGATGATGGCCAGAACGTTACAGTCAATGGTGATCGGTATAGAGCCAATGATTACTAACTTTTTCATTCTTGAATTGAACAACCATGATGTCCAGGAGCTGTGGTTTCAACAAGACGGCGCAACATATCACACAGCTCGTGCCACAATCCATTTATTGAAAGACACGTTTGTTGACCGCCTAATTTTTTGACCTGTGAATTGACCTCGAAGATCTTGTGATTTAACACTGCTAGACTACTTTCTGTGGGGCTATGTAAAGTCATTGGTCTATGCGGATAAGCCACAAACGCTTGACCAGTTGGAAGACAATATTCGCCGTGTTATTGCCGATATACGGCCACAAATGTTGGAAAAAGTCATCGAAAATTGGACGTCCAGATTGAACTACATCCGAGCCAGCCGTGGCGGTCATATGCCAGAAATCATATTTAGAATGTAATGCCACTAGATTATCTTTCGAATAAAAAAATTCGTGTCAGTCGAATGATCTATCGTTGTTTTATTGCGATTTGAAGTTCAATACGTCTAAAAAAACACTCTTTATATCAATATGTCAAACGAAAATTTTGTACAGTTATTCAAGTAAATTGATCGAATGAGTATGAAATTTCAAATAATTGAGGTTAGTAAGAAGAAGAAGTGCGTCAACCTAATTTAAGGTGTCAATAAAATGCATTGGATATACATAAAATCATTCACAATAAACAAGTTTTGGAACATCGTTTTTCTTGGTCTTCCGGAAACTTTTCACCCCACCCTCGTACTACACATCGAGAAGGACTCTGAGTAAGAAAATTCCAAGACAAAAAGTGCGACGATATTATTAAAATCGAAAAAATGTCAGTTACATACAGCCAGGACATATTTTAAAAAACAATTCAAATATTAGTCCAGGATAAAAACTAACCGCCTACTGTCTGTCTCTAAATATGCACAGTAAACGGTTCTTCTCAAACGAACCACCCGAGATGGAATGTTAGTAAAAAGTCCACAGATATTCGAGAGAAAGAATAAAAACATTCCAAGAACGTACTTCAATTTAATGCAAATATCAGCTGCCTACAAGAACTCTCTCCACAAATCAGGTATATATTGCACACTTGTCAAAAGATGTTATGAACCATAACAATTCTCCCGCTTATTGATATCTGCACTCACTCAAACGTGTTTATTTTTGTTTTACTTTCACCGCAAATGTTGCGTAAAGTGAATTCGCCTAAATGTAGATATATACCAAGAGTATGTACGTGAATTGTGCAATCATTGATGTTTGTTTATATTTGAAGCAATCCATTTGTGAATAGTTGAGTGGAGCTCATTAAACCTACCAATATATAATAGTCCGGATAGACCAGGGTCGATAATTTTGAAAATGTTAAGAAGTGAAAAAAAAAATAATAGTAGGATGAAACCCGTTAAAAAAATACGAGAATATAACAAAACTGAAAAGAAAAATAAATTACGGGCGATCTGAGGTCGGCAAGTGGAAGGGGGTGAGTTTTTAAGGGTAAAAAATGGTGTACCTCGATTTCCGGCGAAACTACAAGTCCTATGGAAAAAAATTAAATGACAAAGTTGTAGGTAATAAAGAGTCCTACAACTTTTGTGATCACACTTTTTCACATAACCTCAAAATTAATGTGAAAATACAAATAATCAAGTTTTTGGTTTTTTATTTTTATCTTATGCAAAAAAAAATTTTTTTCACGAAATGTGCTGAAAACTTAACTTTTTATGTCCTAAAGACACTGTAATTTTTTTGATTTGAAATATTTATTTTTTCAAAAATAGTGTGAAAATTAGGGTGTTTTTGCGATATTCAGTCAAAATAAGATGAAATTAATTTGAAAATTTCATCTTATTTTGACTTAATATCGCAAAAACACCCTAATTTTCATTCGAAAATTCTCGCGTCAAAATATCAGGTTTTCAAAGAAATTCGGGCAGTTTTTTGTTCGCTGAAATCTATTCTTTCTGATAATGTCAAAAAATATATATATACATTGCTATGGTAAATGTTCTCAGAAAATGCAAAGAAAGAACTCGAATCCAAATTTTTTTTTAATCACCATGTACAGTTTTCAGCTATTTAGTAAAATTTTCACTTAAATTACTTGAAAAACGTAAGATTCTATGTTATGTTGATAAACAAAAAAATCACAAATCCATAAATCATGAAGATTGCAAGAAATATCGGATTTAAAGGGGAGAAGAACATTTCGGATACGAGTTTCTTCTTTTCTTTGCTTTTTCTGAGAACATTCACCATAGTAATGTATATATTGTTTTACATTATCAGAAAGTAGAGATTTCAACGAACAAAAAACTTCCTGACTTTTTATAAAAAGCTGATATTTTGACGTGAGGATTCACGATTGAAAATTAGGGTGTTTTTTCAATATTAAGTCAAAATAATGGGAAACAATAAGTATTTCAAACATAAAAATTAGAGTGTCTTAAGGACATAGAAATGTGAATTTTCACCACATTTCGTGAAAAAAAATTTGTTTTGCATAAGATGAAAATAAAAAACCAAAAACTTGATTATTTGAATTTGTCACATAAATTTTGAAGTTACGTGAAAAAAGTGTGATCACAAAAGTTGTAGGTCTCTTTATTACCTACAACTTTGTCATTTAATTTTTTTCCATGAGACTTGTAGTTTTGCCGGAAATCGAGGTACACCGTTTATTCCCCTCAAAAATTTACCACCTTGCACTTTCCGACCTCAGATCGCCCGTAATTTATTTTTCCTTTCATTATTGTTATATTCTCGTCCTTTTTTAACGGGTTTCATTCTACTACTATTTTTTTTTGGTTTCAAAAATTATCGACCCTGGTCTAGTAGGTAGAGCTGCATTTTTGACAGTGATTTTAAGCCGATTGATTCCCGTTTTTTGACAAATACTTGACATCATACTGAGGGGAAAACAAATCGTCATCTGCATCACGGAGGGAGTAATATGCGTCAGCTGTTAACATGCTTTTGTAGAAATACACGTGAATTAAAGTTATAGTAGGCCAGATGAAATTTAAGTAATCATTGATTGATTTGGATGATGATCGAAGGATGAATTTGGAGAGCAGCTTATCTCTCGAAATGGCCCTGTGAATTGGCCGCCAAGATCATGCGATTTGACGCCTCTGGATTTTTTCTTGTGGGGTTATGTAAAGTCGTTAGTGTATGTGGACAAGGCGAATACGATTGAAGCCTTACAGGACAACATAACACGCGTAATTCGTGGAATACAGGCCGAAATGCTCGAAAAAGTGACGCAAAATTGGACATTCCGAATGGACCATTTGGTACGAAGCCGCGGACAACATTTTACATTAAGTTATCTTTAAAATGTAAATGGCAAAGGCCAAGTTATAAATTTCAATAAAAATTTTGGATATATGATGCAAATTGAGTGTTTTATTCGATTTAGAAAAACTACGCTTAAAAAAGCACCCTATATATAAACGTGATTAATTTTGCTACTGTTCAATTTCTGTGTACTCTATTGTACCACGAATTCATTAAACAATTATAATACATGGAAATAGACATCAAAATGACAATCAACTATGTATCAGCACCGAAATTTGCAAGCCAATAAAAGAACTTAACATTTGATCCACAAATTATGCATTTGGGCGGAACAATTAACGAAGAGAGTCCGTTGAACTCGGCGCCATATGGCATGGTGTTCCGCAAAGTTTTCATTGTGCTCTTTCTACCCCACAGACGCCATATTGCTGGAATTGTTATCATTTGGATACATTGACTTGGTAAGTCAAGGAACTTTTTATTGTCGTAATAATTGAAATATTGCACATACCTAATTTAAATGGCGGTGCAACGTACGACTTTTAATCTTTCGCATCAGTAATGTGCGTAACGTAATTATAAAGAGGGTTAAGAACGATAAAAATTTCAGTTGGAATGATTTCAGTGATATAATAATGGATGCATTTAAGCGAAGTTTAATGCACTTCAATGTTGAATTATAATATTTACGAATTATATGAATGTATAGCCGTTTTATTAATTCAGATTTTCTGATTTCATTCAGAAATAGAATAAAGATCTTTTCAAATACGAGGAATTGATTAAATCAATTGAGCTATCTCAAAAGACTTGGTAACAAATTGTTGAAAAGTGTAACAATTCACTGAAGAATACTGAAAAGTATATAATAATAATAGTAATTACATTTCTGAGATTGAAACCTCGCTTAACTCTTGGTGAAACATAATTAAATATTTAATTAAATTAAACTCTTGGCTCGATGTTTCACGATTATATTTAACAACATAAATTTGTCTTGACAACTTGACAACAGTCTTGAAAATGAACTCAAGCTCGAAACATGTT
The DNA here is from genome assembly GCA_030704895.1 of Henosepilachna vigintioctopunctata. Classification (NCBI taxonomy): domain Eukaryota; kingdom Metazoa; phylum Arthropoda; class Insecta; order Coleoptera; family Coccinellidae; genus Henosepilachna; species Henosepilachna vigintioctopunctata. Next base: position 5,196,229 of record JARQZJ010000121.1, on the reverse strand, counting down.
GACAAATTTATGTTGTTCAATATAATAATAAATAATAATTTTTAATTCAAACATTCAAGGTATTTTACATGAGATTGTAAAATACCATGAGAATGAATGCATGCATTCATAATTTTGATTCAAACCTGTGACCACATATTTCTTATAGGTAACATAATTCTGTATTGAATGGAATCACGTATTGGTATACACTCGGCTGTTTTATTGAAAATCTGTATTTAATATACTATTGTCTAACATCGTTAATTTCGTTCTTTCGTGAATCATTTCGTTCATAACTATATTTTGGTAGTTTTGTAACATCATTAAGGGGGTTTGGAAGATTGAAAGTAATAGAAAACTATCTGGCGCCATTGTTTTTTTTGTATAATATATTTTCACATTCGTTTGAAAACATAAGATCCTACCCCATCTTCACTGAGTTTAGTCGTTTAGTTCACAGTCATAAATGATTTTTCTAGCAGAGATTATGCATATCAAGGAAACTAGCCTCAATATCAATAACAGAACAGCGAATAAACATATAGAGCATTTTTGCACATGACAAACAATATCGTTTATATATAAGAAGAACAACAACGGACCTAAGACAGTTCCTTGAGGTTCTCCATAGCGATTATTACCCCTTATGAGAGCGACTTAACTCGATGCCATGATATTTGTTGGTTTTGGTAAAACTTTACATGTGCGATTTTATAGCGGTACTACCTGCGATCTTCGAGATTTTTATATTGATCTGTTGTAGATCCTTTTGCACCTCTTTTACCCACTCTGCGTCGTTCGTTATATCAATCAGCTTCTTTGCTATACTAAAGTGTTTCATCTTGTGAATATTTGTATAAAACTCTGCTAATCGTTTCTAATTTCTTCTGTTATTGTATTTGTCTTTTGATGAAGTTCGTTTTGAACTCTCCATCCAAATGCTGTTTTTATCGATTGGTCTGTAGATATTTCCGAGAATTTTCGTTCTTGGTTTTCTATTTTTCTCATTTTTGAATGCCATCCAATCTTCATTGCTTTGGCTGCGTAGATTGCTTCTGGAAGAATCGTGTTATAATGCCTTAATTTTGCGTCTGTCGAAATGCACTTCTCATTATAGTGTCTTATTAATTTGTAGGTCCTTTGGAGATTAGCAATCCTTTGCTGTTTAGTTCTGAGTACTGTTCAACGTCTTCGAGTTATTCAAAATGGTTGACTCTTGCAATTTCACCATGTGCGTTCAAAACCGATTTATTTTAGTGATCTTTCCATATATTGGTTTTTTTGCCCCTTTTGTTAATTAATCACTTCTTCTTCTTTTGTCGACCGTTCACTATAATTTTAAGAAACTGATTTCTCTCAAAATCCGCAAATTTCTTTTCTTTTCACCGCACTTTGAAAAATGCCAACAGATACTTTCATTTGACATATTCGTCATTGAATGATACATATCTCGGTCGTTTTCACATGCAGCAACACAAAATGACGAAAAAGTATAATATCAAATCTGAGTAGCAATTTCGTATATTAAATCCATTTGTATAAAGGCGGCGTTCATCATTTCCCAACAAATTCATGTCTCCACAAGCATTCATTCGTAAATTAGACGTAATTCCGCAAAGAAAATTTCGTATGTCAAATTCAATTCTGAATTGCAATCGTGTAAAATTCTATTCAAACACATTCGGCATGAAAATTGGCCGCGGCCTTCATTTGTTCATTAACAAAATTGCCTTTCGAAACGACAGAGTTGATTTCGAAACCTCCGAAAATAAAAGTTCGAACTGTGAGTTCAACGACCCACGAACCGAACCGAATATTCGATAATATGATGTAAAATAAACGATAAAAGTTATCACTGATAATATCACAATAATGAAGTATTTTATCAAGTACACGAAAGTGTAGGTATTTTAATATGTCAAAATCTGTCAAAATGTCAAGGAATATCGTTGTTGTTGTTGTATTAGGTACTATATTGATTTATATACATTATGAGTAGTAATATATGGAACATTGTGAACAGTTCTTCCTCCTTTTTCATGATTAAACTATGGAAATATTCATAGTAATTTACATCAAGTGTATTTATTTAGAGTTGCCAGCAGGTCTTTTTTTCCTTCGACATGTGATATCCTGTGTTGTTTGAACAGTTTTTAGAATCGTCCAGGGTTTAAACGCCAGAAAAAGTATTGGTTTTAAATTTTAGTACTTCGTTTTCAACACTGATAATTTCATTCAAACACTTTCCATTAGAAATATGATTATTATTATAACTTTTACTTAATTTAACCTATTTTCACTACATCTCAATCCAACTATTATGACTCTATTACCGAGTCCTCTTTTCAAACTGGATTTCCCTGGTTTTTCAAACTTCAAATCCTATCTTTTCAAATTTGGGTTCGGCTTATCCCTAGAGGAAGATCAAGCTTGATTGTTTGTGTTACAGTATCTAGAAGGTAGTAAATACATATGTTTTTCTTAAAGTTCTATTTTGGAATACACTCTTATAATACTCAATGAATCTGTTTGATCAATCATCGGTATAAAAACGCTATACAAACTTGAATATCGAATATATCTGAACCAAATTGTTAGTGCTAACTTGTTCTTCCAGGAGAAAAACTTGGGATAGGTCTGATGTAGCTTTGGAAGAGTAGATCCTCTTGAAATTTGTTTTTTGAGAATATAAATTCATCCATATTGGACCGATACACTTTTCATATCGATAGAAGGTGTTCACCCCTGATTTGTTCATGAGTTTTATTATGGTCTGCACATTTGAAAAATAACAAAACTCAATGATTTTTTGAGTATCATGTTTCGATATTTTGCTCTGCAATAAATTTGCATCCCTACGAACAAAATGCTACATTTCAATGAAAAGTAAGAATATCTACAACTTTTTCAAACCTAGATTATACGATACCATGTCCATTGACCTCTGGCACAATACTGGGTGGATAGTTTTGGAAAATATAATATGATTCAAAACATAGTCAAGAGGCACAACTCTTATTTTAATTTCTTAAAATTATCGACAATTGGGTAGGGATAGAAGAAAAAACGAGAACATGAGAAAATTCACGAAGCAAAGATTTTAAGATGAGGAAATTGAAAAGAAGAAATTGTATCTGTATACTGAAACAAAATGAGAATGTATCAACAAAGTATATCTAGAAAAATCACAAATAAAGAAAAACCAGTTGATAAAGAAAGAGATTTGATCCTTTGTGTCTCTTTTTTCTTCTCTTTGATCTTTCAATTGCTAAGATGCATAGTATTCTTGAGTAAAGAAAAGTGAAAGGAAAAAATGGTTGGATGGAGACAAAAATTCTCATATCGTCAACAAGACAGGTATAAGAAGCATGCCAAGAACAAGAAAAAGACAATAGGATTGCAACCCAAAACGTATATTTGGTATATCAAAAATTTTTCATAGAAATATGTATTTTGAGTTATATTTTTATGCTCATTAGATGCAGCATTCAACATACTCTTCATAAACTATTTGGACGAATAGTCTTAGTCAGAATTCTCAAAAATTGACTCCAATCCACCATAGTTATACATTGGAAGGTCAAATTCTAGATAGATGTGTTAGTTTAAGGATCTGGGGGTACTTTTCGACTATAAGCTGTCCTTCTCTGAACATATAACTTGTATTACGGCTTCTTTTTCTCTGATGCTGGGTTATTTGGTCAGAAATTGGGACAGCTTTGTTAATCTTGTCACAATTAAAACGCTGTACTACTCCTTTATTCGCAATAAACTGGAATATGCGTCTATAATTTGGTCACCTGTGTACATTAATTCTATTGTGGACTTGGAGGTAGTTTAGAGCAAATGAAGTATATGTACTCCAGATGTTATGGGCAATATCCTTCGAGAAGCTTCGACCATTCTATCCTAACCAATAGTCTGGGGATTGAATTATTGAAGTTGAGGCGTGAACGGTTCGGCCTAACTTAACTTCAAAATTTTGCACAATTCGATTGACTCACCATTTCTTCTCAGCAAAATAAATATTCGCGTACCAAGGCCTGGTCTGAGGCGGAATAATACATTTTATGTCACTTACAGCAGATTAAATGTTATGACAAGTTCTGCTATCAACTGTATATGTAATCTTTATGATGGGATGTCGTGATATTTTCATGAACTTCTTTTGTCTACATATGACTTAGTTATAAATAATATTTTAATTTTAGTTTATTTCATTTGTTAACTATATAATAATATTACAATCGAATTTAGTTTTATTTTTATTCATCAAATATATTTCGTTACTATATGGTCAACTTCTATTGACCATATGTAACTTTGTTATATACAATATTTTATTTTCAGTTTGTTTGATCTGGTTATTGTTCAATACTATTTCAATTTATTTTAATTTTTTTTTTCGTTGTATATATTCGCTTATACTCTCTTTTTTGTTTTTGTTTCGTTAATTTTTTTTATTTATTATTATTTGTGTACAATTTGTCCTTTTTCTCTGTAATTGGATGTATATCTGTTGGGAATAAATATATTATTATCATTATTATTTTTAAATGTTTGAATGTTGAAATTCATGACTTGATTCCGAATGAATAGGTACATAATAGTCCTTCTATTGAGCACGAACTAGAAAACCCCAGAAATTCCAATTCAACGCACTGGTCAAGAAATTAACATTTCAGTGCATAAAACATTCACTGATATTTCGAAAGGTTTGATAGTTCTGTGTTAACCCAAAGAGTTTAATGACTTCATTAGAATGTATGATACACACTTCCTATTGTTTTTGACCTCCCGAAATAATCGTACGCACTTTGTGTGTTGTCGACCAAAACGTGCGTGCGTGTCCTTTTCCAAACGTTATGAAATGAAACTGTTCATGTAAAGGTAAGGCCGGACAGTCCGAGGTACAGCTTCATCAGTTTGAAAGTTCTTTCAAAATTAACGACGAGCAAAACTTAATTGGATTTTATCTTCAAATTTGCACATATTTGGACGTTTGAGTGACAGTTTCTCAATAACTTCGAACTGAAATATCGTGAAGGAGATATCACGAAATAGAAAAATTGTGTTAACGTAAACTTTGATAATGAGTAAATAAGTAGTTCGATACATTTGTTGGTTTTATCAACAGTTTTTCCGGAATTTCACCAAGAAGTCTTGTTAATAAAACGACACAATACAGGAACATTATGTAACAGTTTTTGAAATACAGGTGAACTTAGTACGTCTTTTTGAATTCATAAAAATTTTCTAGAATTTTTCTCACCCCTGGAAAAATTTTATAGTTTTTTCGTTCGTTCAATATTTCGATAATTTTTACTCCGACTTATGCACATGCCCTATTCAAGTTTACAATGAATTTCAAGCTTTTCTTCCGTAAAAAATACTAGCATATATGAATATTATTTCAAATAACTATTTTTCAACATGTAGATCAAGAAGCTTATTAGGGAGGTCGGGAATCTTCAGTGGGGGAGTTGTAAGAAGTCGGGATGATTAATTCAGTGAAATTAAATAAAAGTGTGAAAATTAGATATAAAATAATTAATGAACAAAAATATTAACTGAAGGAATGTTTGTCACAAAATGAAATATGTCAAAAAAAAGCTGAGGGTATAGGCGGTTCTTTGAAGGGGTGATGTCATGGGAAAGGTTGAAAACCACTGCTCAAAATCATTCCGAACATGACATTTTTGTTTCTAAGTGCTTTTTAATGATTTTTCATTTGTATATTCAAAAAATATTCGTTTTCTCTGCTTATTTAGGTTTTTTAAATAGACTTGTTTGATATTTATGTGATATTCATTGCTACAACATTTTTGTTGATTTTGAACATTACTGTGTAATTGAGTAGGCGATAACAATAAAACAAACAGTCTGTGAATAGTTCGACGAAGTCAAAACAATACGTGTGGATTAAACTTTAGGAACCATAGCACGGTAGGATATACACCCGAAATATACGATTACGAGGTCTTTGAACTCGACTTTAGGTTAGTGGGTTAGAGCTGAATTTGGGACAGCTTGTGCGTAGATATTCCTTATTCACGCACACGCAAATATATATATATATATATATATATATATATATATATATATATATATATATATATATATATATATATATATAAATGAAAGGTGCAAAAAGAAAGTCTGCACGTAGCATTTGAAAAAGGTGAATCTCATCGAAACGTACGTCATGCAGTATTCTTTTTAATATATGTACAAATCAGTTTAACAGTTGTTTTATTCATTTGAAAAATTCAAACTAACCAAGAGAATGTTATAGTAGAGCTAGATATGTGAACGTGTACGATGTGATGTCTCCATTATCCTTATCTTAGAAGATCCTTAGATCTTATCATAGAAACACAAAGCATTGAACACAAACCAGAGATTACACAGATATATCCGTAGGTGACAACTTAAAATTGCAACGTCTTTTCAGACACGTAATATCATATGATTATTGTTCGTGTTCTTACTTTTTGCTTCTAGAACGCTGAATACTCATGTCTTGCTAACGGGCAAAATAAAATAACTGAAATAAGTGTACCTTTATTTCTATATACTGAATGAGAAGTGAGATGTCCTATCTCATAAGATAGTATAACCAGTTGAGTTATGACTTCGATTTGATTGATTTCAATATTTCATGTGAAAACAGTGGGTTTTTCTCTGGAGAAATTTGAGAAAAAGTGACCAATATTTGTGATTCACTTGTGTGATCTTGAACAAAAGGCGTCAATTTTCCCAAATGTTTTCTTTCGATAATATTTCAATAATAATGTCAAATTATCTCCTTTTCTGAAAAATATTGAGAAGCATAGAACATTGCTACTTCGAATACAATCAATTTAGCATAAAATGAATATTACGTCGACAAATGTTTTTATATATGTTAAATAAGAACACTTGGCTTGGTTTCACAAAATTTATAATAAACACTTCACAATTGTTTCAGGGTGTTACCCCATTTTCAACAGTCAAACTGGTTTCAAGTGTTCGTTAAACTTTAAGTGTTTTAAAGTGTTAGAGTGAATGTTTTTATATTGTTTTTAGCAACACAATGTTTGTATTTCATATAGTTCAGTGCAGAAGTTTCAATTTTTCATCATAATTCATTGGAAATCAGTTTATATTAATACAATATTGAAAGTCAATTGGCAGAAAATATTTCATTTCATTTATTCATTTTGTTCATTTGAAATGTTTTAGTATGCGAGTTGAAGAATGTTGTTTTTATGTTGATAGAAAAATTATTGGTCATACACAAAACTTTTCATGTCTTGTAGATAATGTAAAGATTTATATATTTAATAGTGTTGGCGTTTACTTGATGTAAAACACTTGATGTTATGATTTACACTTTATTGACAACATAGCATGACGCGTTTCGTCGTTAAAAACGACTTTTCAGATGCTTACAGAATAATAACGATAATGTTATTATTCTTTTTTTAAATGTTATTACAGTTATTTTCTTTTTTTTTCTTTTGTTTAAATTCTTTTTATCATTATTATTCTGTAAGCATCTGAAGAAGTCGTTTGTAACGACGAAACGCGTCATGCTATGTAGTCAATAAAGTGTAAATCATAAGTTCAAGTGTTTGAATTCAAGTTTATATTCAATTAATGTATAGATTTACTCAAAAATAATCATCTTTTTTGATTTATAAATGATGAGTCATCGTATTTTTTATCAAAGAATTTCATATCATAATTAATATAATCAATTATAGAATTGAGTGTTTTTCGTTACGAAATATCGATGGACGTATGAAAATTGATTGAGTTATATAAAAAAATAGCTCTTAAAGAATTCGAACTCCGTTGATTGTTTATCACCAACCTTGATCTCGCTGAATTATCACGAATAAGCATTCAGAAAAATTCGTCATTCCATTTCTTTGCTTCATTCCGAGCTGTGTTATAGAACGGTAAAATACCCGTTATGAAACACATCCACTTTAATCAATTCCATTTATGAATCTATAATTCACGCATATTATTACGCACTATTTTTGGAGATTGCATATCAAGTTCTTCTGAATTGAGTGCTTTCAACGGTAGCATCATGATTAACAATCTTTCTCGAGAAATTGGATCGTAACGGTTATATTTTGTAACCGAATGATGGTTGGTCATGAGAGATATGAAAGAAGATTGTGTACAAGTTCACATATTCTCATTCAATAAATGGAATAATGCGTAGACTACGCAACTTTGCAATTACTATTAGACAAATGTAATATTGCACAATTTGTTGTATAATGTTGAAAGCCAGTGACAACTCAATCCCAAGAGAAACAATTCATTTAATTCGTTTCGATATTCATGCAAGTATAGAAATCTGAATGATTACTGAAATTTCTTAGTCACTACATACCCATTTTCGATTATTGTGCGGTTCATTTGAGTTTGGGGATCATTGACGACTTCTTCTCTGGTAGATGTAAAGATAACAATCTACGTATACCATTATTATGTGTTTGAATTCGATGACCATCGTCTACAGGTGAATTCTATGTATATCGACTTCAATAAAGAATTTCAATGCCTAACAAAGCCAATTTCAGCTGCATCTGGAGTGCCACAGGGATCTCACCTTGGTCCCTCCCTTTTTCCATCCTGAAATTAAGACATTCGAAAATGTTTTGGTTCGTCTAAATTTCTTCTCCATGCAGATGATCTTTTCATAGAATAGAATCTCTTAGAGATTTCGAGAAAAGAGATTGTGAGATCAGAGTATTGCAACTTCTTCATTTCGGACTGATTTTGATACATGTGTTCAAGCAAATATAAAATAATAATAACATTTATTGTGAAACATCCCTCACATTGTGTATCTTACGTTGCTTTCAGTTAATATGGTAATTACAACTAAGAAGAATGCTCACAAGAGAACCGAATTTACTTCTGAATATGATCTTCCATTCAGTATTGGAACAAAAATATTGTTTCATTTTTACTTGGAATGCACTGCAAAAAAAATGATCTTAAAACTTTTGACTATCACTTCGTGAAGGATAGTAGTAGTGAATAAATAAACAAACATCTGATACAAAAAACTGATTCTTACATTACTGTTCACATTCGAATCATCAAGAACCTACTCTGCAACATTATAGTATGCCTTTTTTAACAGCAAAGTTTCAACTCTCTTATTAGACTTTCTAATTGATAAAGGGTCTTTTTTTAAAAGTATAGAACTTTAAGTTGGCATTACTGTTGAAGATGGCAACCGATTTAACAGCTGAGAAGTGATTCATTCTCAGTTTGGTTTGGCAATTCATCATGAATAGACTCACGATTATCAAGCAAGGTGCAGATTCGTCGAATGGACCCAAAATGAGATTTCCATTGTTCCCGATTTTCATAAGCGAATTTTGTTCAGCGATGAAGCGCACTTCTGGTTGAATGGCTACGTCAACAAACAAAACTGTCGCATTTGGTGAAGATAATCCTCAAGTGTATGTCAAAACACCGTTACATACAGAAAAACTGGCTGTTTGGTGCGCTTTATTGGCTGGTGGAATCATTGGTCCGTACTCCTTCAAAAACGTTGTTGGCCAGAAGTTACAGTCAATGGTGATCGGTATAGAGCCATGATTACTAACTTTTTCATTCCTGAATTGAACAACCATGATGTCAAGGAGCTGTGGTTTCAACAAGACGGCGCAACATGTCACACAGCTCGTGCCACAATCGATTTATTGATAGACACGTTTGGTGACTGCCTAATTTCACGTTTTGGACCTGTGAATTGGCCTCCAAGATCTTGTGATTTAACACCGCTAGACTACTTTCTGTGGGGCTATGTAAAGTTATTGGTCTATTCGGATGAGCCATAAACGCTTGACCATTTGGAAGACAATATTCGCTGTGTTATTGCCGCTATACGGCAACAAATGTTAGGAAAAGTCATCATTGGACTACATCCGAGCCAGCCGTGGCGGTATATGCCAGAAATTATATTTAAAATGTAATGCCACAAGATCATCCTTCGAATAAAACAAAATTCTTCTCAATCGAATGATCCATCGTTGTTTTATTGTTCTATACATCTACAAAAATACCCTCTACCTTCAAAACATCAATGTGAGTTTTTCTCAAGTACAACACTCATTTTCGATGACTTTGAGCACAGTAATTATATTCAACAGTCGAACTACATGTAGAAACGTTTTATTCAAAGAATATATTATTAACTGGACACTCGCATTAATATCTACGCAAGAAGATTGAGAAACAATGAGAGAGTAGATTCCAACTTTCTTGTAAACCTTTTTGGGATTCACAGAACAACTTTCGAAATTATTGATATTACAATTCGTATTTTGAGCGATATTTTATGCGAAATATCTCTCGAGGGCGCTTTGAAGTTCCTTCGTTTTTCATTTAATGTAAATTGATGTCTGGCAAGTTCGAAATACTCAAACTAATTCGGTTTTCTTGCAGTAACATCCCCAGTAGGGTCATTTGTATTCTCATCACGCTAGCTCTTTGGAAATTAGTTTGTTCAAGAGTAAAGCCAGTTGAAAAAAAATAAAAACCAGAGTGCATTACCAGCTCACACACCTATATTCATGTATTCAAAGGCTATTTAAAAATGAGGTGCGAATATACCTCACGTACCTTATTGCTTCACGAATTGCACAACTGGGGTGAAAGACATTTAAAAATTGTCTGTTGCGCAGGGTATCTAATTTGCACGTTTCTCAAATATTCTTTTCTGCATACTGTCGATGAACTTCAAACTTAATTTGTATATGCATCTGTTGGAGTTGTATTAGGGTAGTTGTGAGTAGTAACCACCCCACCGTATCATTTGAATAGTGTATGTACGGGGTGGTATTACATATTCTATCTGAACATAAGGGCGAGGTCAACAACTCGTATTCCCTCTGCGTTGTGTTCTTTTCCGTTTGCAAATCATATGCAATTTTGAATAAGGCCGTGAATTTGAGATTTAATGCATTTTTATGTGAACCATTTTTATGTTTACAGATTTTTGAATTTAAATGTTCAGGTAATGACAATATAGCAAGTAAAAGTTGATTGATACTAAATTAATGAACTATAGCTATAATTAAAGCAATGGTTATTCAAAAATCAGAGAAATGGAAGAACAAGCACAACAGATAAATCCAATAACGGAAGAAATTAGAGAACGTCGAGCAAAGATTTATGCATGTGTGTAAAACATGAATCATTTCAAAATACAGAAGATACTACTCGATATAATAACTAGAATAAATGAGGCACAGAGTGTTTGAAAGATGTCCAAATGGATCAACAACAGATCAATATAAAAAATCTCGAATTATGTTCACGATGTTTGCTATAAATCGCAAATGTGAAGTTTGATTGAAACTCATTGTCCAACCGGAAATAAAATGGACAGATGAACGAAAGAAAGAGCATTCTGAGAGGATGAAGCTTTTTTGAGAGACAAAAAGCTGAAGGAAAAGCCCCTTCAATTGAGAATTATAATTTTGAGCTAACATGTATTCATTTCTTTCGCCTTCAAATGGCTCTCCAATTAATTTGGTGTGTTCGCATCCCAGGTTTGGTAAATTTATATATGTCGAAAGTTTAGTGGTTGGAAACAAACATATATCTATTTGGTAGTATACAGAGATTACCTTGAACTCCTACGACCGTTTTGAATCGGTGTCAAACTGTAAGAAACTTTGTAAGAAAGGAAAAATTGTTAAATATTTCTAAATTGATGAATTCAATCAATAAAGTCTGTATGAACACAATGAATGAAATCTGCAGACAACAGGGATGACTTGAGACTCCTACCCTGATGTTTCTTTCTAATATTTGAATGAAATTCATGAAGGCAACTATAAGTTCCGATTATTCCCAAAATAAAACAGTTAAATTAGTTTTTAGTTCATGAAATTTTACTGTCTTGAGAAGAATATTGTAGTTACGCTACTCGAAATAAATACCACATTCTTTTCGCCATCAAAAATCTTCATTTAGAACTACCATTATAAGAAAAAATTACGAAAAAAATACAAGTTACTATGAAAAGATATTCCATCAATTTTTTATCGATATTTCATTAAGTGAATTGGTATATATAAATTCTCTCAATATTTCATTGTGTTTGGTATTCCTTGCTCTTGTATTTAAGCTTCATAAAAGCTACAAGAAGAGAATATCTGTCACTTTTTAAAAACGTGTGGTAAGTTTTTCGAAATAAAATTGGTCCTGAAATTATCAAACTTTTCTCGAATAGAAATCAACTTAAGAATTCGTATAGTTATGAAATCTTTGATGAAATTATGAAATTTTCATGAATTTTTTCTAGTGTTTGATCCTATTTTATATGACTATCTGGAGTTTGTGAGTTGATTATCTTACAATCTTTTATCATCAAATTTGCACCGTCAACAAAACGAAAAAATTAGGAAATTTGAGGGGTCATTTCCAAGTCTAAACGGACAGAGTATTTGACTGGTAGGTTATTTGAGTTCACGTGTTATTCACCTTGGGATTCATCCCCCAGACTTGTTACGTAGGAGTGATATCAAAACCGCTATACAAAGTGCGCTTTCGTAACCCAAGGTCCCTTGTGAATGCATAACGAACGGTGGATCCATTATGTACACACTTGTATATTTATGTTAAATCCATTTAAAAAACCCCTATGGAAATTTTGAAATGTTTAACGAATGTTTCCTTTCAACCGGAGATTTATATTTGTCCACATTTGGTATCATATTTTATGAAACATTTGTTTTTTTGCATTACGAAATGGTAGCTGGAGATCAATATCTGAAATTTCGTTGCGAGCTTATTTTTGAAGGCAGATGATTCAAAAAATGTTTATAATGAAAAAATTATTATATTCTAAAAACCATAAATTAAAATTAACACAATTGGCTTAAGTTTCTCTGAATATATTAAAAGCTTTACATATGTTTCGGGTGGTTAACCCATTATCATGAGTATACAATATTACTATTGAGAGTATACAATACTATCAAGAGTATAAAATAATAATATAAAATAATATGATATAAAATAGTAATATTGTATACTCTTGAGAATGAGTTAACCACCCGAAACATATGTAGAGTTTTTAATATATTTAGTGAAACTTAGGCCAGGTGTGTGTGTTAAATTTAAATTATTGTTTTTAACATAATGTTTCACCAAAATATAAGGGAAACCTCCGTGTCAATTATATTCTATATCAAAATATTCACTCAAAATAAAAAATTATTATCAATGTTATAAGGGTTCTAAACAATATATACGAGTATTTAATTGCACTCAAGTTCGTATCAAAAGTTCGTTATTCAGAAAAATGAGAAGAAAATGTAATATACAAAAGCATTGTTGAAAAATCAATGAATTCTCTCTACCATTTGTAAACTTGTTTGAAGAAACGTTAACTCTACAAAATATTTGAAGCTTCCCCAAACAAAGCAGTTTTCAGTTGAGTTTGCCTGAACCATACCTTTTGCAAAAAAGAAATCTCGATTTTCAGTTGTATATTTCAGTTTCTAACAGTACATTGCAGAATGAGGTTGTAGATCAAAAGCTGAGTGTTTATGGTTGTTCTTTGCAAGGTGTTTATTATAAGTTTCTTCTAAACAGTACGTAAATTTTGATTCTGTTCGAGATATAAATTGAATAATGCAGAATTTCCTTGTTACTATGTATTTTTCCAAACTCGTACTTCAAACTGGTTCAGAGATTTTTGACATTAGTTTTCACTAAATGCTTTCTGTTCTTCCGTCAACAGATGATGTATTCAACAATATTTTCAGACACAATACTTTCAAATTTTCACTGATTCTTCAACTTGAAGTTTTCAATGAAGCTGTTGGAAAGATTCTGGTTGAATTAATTGAACATGAACATTTTTCTTACAATAAACATTCATTTACATGCATCTTTTACGTTCTTGAATGCAACATTCGAAAGGCATATCTCGTATCATGATCTTGTTACAACTCAGTAGGTCAAAATAATGTTCAATATGACTTAATTATTTCAATTCTGTAATGAAACTGAATGATATAAAATGGCGAATGCGCTAGTTCTTCTCGGCAAGCTATGATTTCAGTAGACTGCCTAAGTGTGGCGTCATACTGACTCCAAACAAATGAGTTTATTAGTGTAAAATCCCTTTAAAATATGTTAATTCATTGTTTCCTCATTTTTAGTGATAAAATAAGCATTTCAATTTGTGTATTTTATTTAACAAGACACCCTTTTGAAAAAATCATCCTTTTTTACCCCATTGAGTTGATTGAATCGAATAATTCGCCTCAAAATTTTTTTCTTTGAATTAAAAGTTCCAAAACAAAATATATGAATCAGAAAAAGTCTTATTGTATCGCCAAAATTGAGAAAACCTTGAATAAAATATTTCTCATGGGAGTTCTCATTCTCCGCCCCTTTCTGGGACGTCAAGACTTTAGACAGTCGATTTCAAGTACTTGTACAGCTGAACTGATTAAATTACTCTCAAAAAACAAGAATTATGTTGAAATAAATAATGTACTTCACTCCAAGAGATATTTAAGCTCTCCCATTAAATTATAATTAGGAGAGTCTTAGGTACATACCCTGGAACGGAAAGAAAACAGATTTAATTAACCTACAGCAAAACCGTTTCAGGAATTTCCTTATCTACTTTAATGTCTTATACATATTAATGATCTTTGGGGATTGCCTTGCTCAAACTTAGCTAACATTTGTGTCTACAAGTAACTTTCTCAAATACAGAGACATCATGGTTGTCTTGGGAACTGCGAATATTGCTTTGAAGTTTTGATGATTTACGGCCTTTGTAAATTTTATTCGAGCGCAAATTTTGATACAGTTCCCCAAACTGTAATTGATAGCTATGAAAATATGATGTTCATAAAGATAATTGGCCAAATTAGGACGAAATATGTAATGAAGGAATACGGTAACTTGATGAGAATTCATCTCAATTGTTCATTTGAATTCACGAATTGGAACTAACCCTTAATCAAAGGAAATTTGGTCGTTGTTGCTTTATCAAATCGGTTAAATTAGTCTACTTTGTATAGACATGGCATCTACTGAATGAAAATGAATTTTCACTTGATGGAAATGAATTTCTATCAAGTTGATCTCTTATGAGAGTTTCTATATATTAGCGCAACGAGTAAGGAATTTTCATGTAGAATTCTAGTGAAATTTAAACAATATACGATATTATATTTCAAGGTTTTTGACGAATGTATAGTAGAAATGTTTCGAGATATAATCTCATCTTTAAGATTGCTTCACTGAAATCACTACTGAACTCTCAGTGAATGAGACACGCCATATTTCCAGACCACGAATCATCAACATATGCCTCAAAAACTGGTTCAACATCCATAATTTGCTTTATATTTCTTATTGAGGATACCAACTCATGCAAAATGTCATCAAATTTAGTTGTTAGTTGCATCATGTATGTTTTGTCCATGACTAAATTCAATAACACTGCAGTATAAATTGATGATAGGCTTCGTTTACATCATATAAATATCAAGGTTCAGTTTAATTCCCATTCAATCGTTCGAATTGAACCACTCTGGAGAGTTTTTATCGATATTTTTCACTTTGTTTTTGCTATACGTTATGCTTTGTGGTACAAGTACTATTATGTCTTCTGCCTAAAAGACGATGTAGCATTTGGTATTTTTTGGCGAATTATGTGAATAAAAAATGAAATATAACGGTCTCAATATAGATACTTGAGATCTTCCACACCTCAATATATACAAATATACAAAATATGAAATATATAGAACTTCAGGCTTATTTTCTACCGTTTCTGAATATAGAATCCTTTTTTACAGGACAAATGACACGACAGTTCACTTCCCATGTCTTATAACGGACCATCGTCCACTACCCGTTCATCTTGCCTTCAGAGGGATCAGCGTCAGCGTAGAAGGAAGACAAATTCTTCACGATGTCGATGGCCTCGTTCGTCCTGGTCAAATACTGGCAGTTATGGGACCATCTGGCTGCGGAAAAACCACCCTTCTCAACACCCTCAGCGGTCGTATGAAATTGGATTCAGGGCAGATTTTCCTCAATAGGGAGCCTTTATGCAAACGGTGGAAGAGGAAGATGTGTTACGTTCTTCAGCAGGACATCTTTTTTCCAGAATTGACCCTTAGACAAACTTTAGAATATACTGCAAGGTTGCGTTTACCGGATAATATGGGCCATTCGCAGAAGATGCAGTATGTTGACCATATTATCAACGTTTTGGAGTTACAACATTGTCAGGATACGATTATTGGCGACTACCTCAAGAGAGGCCTCAGTGGCGGGGAGAAAAAGAGAGCAAATATTGCATGTGAATTGTTGACGAATCCTTCACTGATGCTTCTTGACGTAAGTAGTAGTTTAAAGTTTGGAGAAACTCTTGGAAGTGTCTTGTCGCCCAATGTCAGTCTACTTTTTCATTTCAATGAACAGAATACATATACACACATTTCCAATTGCATTATAGTTAATAAAATGATTATTCTTGATATAAGAATCAGCTACTTCGCTTTGGTCCTCGTTTTTTAGAATGATTACTCGTGTTCTTTCCTTTCTTGTCGTGAATTTTCACCAAACTGTGTTATAATGAATTAAAACCCAATCTGCATATTTCAATTCATAAAGCCCCGATTTTTCGTGAAACGTTTTCTTATTAATACTAACTGAAAAAGTACCAATTAAATTTTTATAATGAATCTTATCGAAACGTTCTCTCGCAAATTCATAGAAAAAAATTCAAAGTTTAATATAAAATTATATAATATTAGATTCTTTACATGAACATCACTAATTGAACTTCAGATAAGAATTTGCAGGCTTTATAGTCACTTTTCTTTTCTTTGTTTTTGTCTTTCGACTGTGAAATGTAATGTTTATGTTCTTTCCGATTAAACGGAAACTACACTCTGCACAAAATGTTAAATAGGTATATACTGAGTGAATAATTTTATCGAGATATTAATTGAATAGTACATTTTGATTTACGGTTATTTTTTTGCAGGAGCCTACCTCAGGTTTAGATTCCTATGCAGCTTATAGTTTAATGCAGACATTGAAGAAATATGCAGTAAACGAAGGAAAAACTGTTGTGATAACCCTACACCAACCCTCTTCTCAGATATTTCATTTATGTGATAAACTTCTACTCCTATGTAATGGCCAAACCGCATACTTCGGGGATACATCTAAAGTGGTAGATTCTTTCGGTAGTATCGGATTACATATAATGCCACATTACAATCCAGCCGACTTTATATGTAAGTAAAATTTTAATAATTTAAGAACCTATTTAAATGAAATTATGTCTACTAAGTGACTAAGTTCTAATTCAATCACACATTTCATGTTGTTTAATTTATATAGAGTATCTTGTACTTTTGAAGTTAACTTATATTGAGGGGTAAGATTTCTTTTATTCTATCACAAAGATCGAAAGTTTCCAGGACTTGAGATAATTCAATCATTGAAGGGAATTCATAGAAGAAAATGACAGTTTTTCTTATTCATTCAAGCAGAGAAACCCTTGGAAAATATTCACAAACTTTTTGAGTATTGTCTTCTAGGTATACGGACATTTATTTAAGAACAGCTACCATATAATGGGATATATAGATAGACTTTTTTAATATTATCTCAAAGAATCAACAGTTCGTGATATTAAGCGACAAAATTGAAACTCAATTGAGGTGACTCTCTGCAAATGGACGTATATTTGTTAGATGAATCGCTGACAGTTCAATTATTTTTAAAATGATATGAACACTTTTATAGACTAAATTTTAGAGGCTTGGGTATTCACATGTCTTCTGTTTTCTAAACTTATATTTTGTGAAATGAATAACAAATATTTCAAACTTCAAAACGAATTTATTCTCGTTTGTACATTGTTGTTGTTTCTAAGAAATATTTCAAGCTTCTTATTTCATTTAAAAATATCATTTTAGTTATCAGTTATCAGTCTTCAAAAGAGTAAGTATGTTAATATTTTTTCTTTGCAGTGGAACAGGTTAAGAGTTCTTCAGACACAAGACAAAGGATCATAACAGCTGCTAAAGAACATAGAAAACATAACGATTACCCTACGGAGCTCCACTGCCATAGCTGTGGTTATCTCAATGACAAATTAAACGATCATACCAATAAATTATTACCAAATGGACCATATCCAGCTTTAGAACGTGAGTTAGGAGATTTTGTACTTCAGTTTTATGTTTTAGGCTATCCTAGAGACCATATAGTAACATTAAAAGTGTCAATATCAACAAATGTTGCACTACATAGAATTAAAAGAATCAATGCGTAGTTATTTAGTATCTTCGTACCTCTATATACTGAAGATGTGTCAGAAACCCTTTTTTAATTCAATGAAAAAGAAAATAAATTATATATGTACCTACATTTGTGCATGAACGTTTTTTGTTAGGATATTTCATTGTGCTCTAGCATTATCTTTCTTATCAGATGATAACCTCAACTCAATGGAACACGATGTAAGAAGATTGTGGCTGGATACACATTCGCATGCTTCTTCTTCAGCAAGTTCCGAAACTAGTGAATCAGATTGTTATTTCACCTGGCCTACCAGTTTTTGGACTCAGTTGAAAGTTTTATCTCAGAGGAATTTTCACGAAGCTAGACCTCGAATGCTGTCTAAATTGAACTGGGTACAAACAATAGGTTTAGGACTTATGGCTGGTTTGCTGTGGTTTCAATTAGACAGGAGGGAAGAGTGCTTGCATGACATACAGGGTTGGATGTTCTTTTCGACCACGTATTGGATGCTTTTTGCACATTTCGGGGCTTTGAGTTCTTGTAAGTATAAATAACCCTTCATATTGGCACAGAATTTTTAGTGATACCACATTAAAACTTCATAAATTATATTATCATTTCTTGTGCAAATTTTGTTTGAATATTAATTCGAAAAAGAATGCTTGATTTGAGCTATTTATTGAAAACATATGTGTCGCCATTGCTCTAGTAAACTAAGGTCATAATTATAGAAGTAAAAACAAAAATATAAACTGAAAATTGCAGAGCGAAAGGTTCGAATGAAAAAGTTCAAATTGGTCAAAAATAAGATGATAGCCTTTATATTTTTCTTATTTTTAAAATAAGAAACAATAGAAAAAGATAGTCGAAAATACAATTCGATAAAAATGTGGAGAATTAATTTTTAAAAAGAAGGTGAATGCAGATTGCTCAACTGAATTCAGATGTGAGATAGAATTGAAATAACTTATGAAATGAAGAAACAGAGTTTGAAATTAGAATTTAATTGAAGTCATTATAAAATGAAAATAATTGTTCGAGATTTCAGTTCATAAAATTAAAGAAAAGAAAGTATTAATTAAGTAATGAAACAAAAATATCTATTAAATGACGTTTACCTGAACAGTAACAGAAATAAGGTGTTAAATAAAATAGGTGAAGAAATTAGGAAAAAAGACGCATTGAAAGAAATTGAAAAAAATTAATGAATGAAAACTTAACAAACATTAACTGAATAAAAGTTATTCAATAAATGAAAAACTTCCAAGTAGAGACTTCAATTAGGTATATATATTTATTATTTTATTCAGTGATGTAAAATTATTTTAATCGATTTTACGAACATGTGTTGTATTTTATAAATACGTACTACTATCGTTTTTTTCTTTTTTTAGTTCCACCAGAAAGAGAAGTAATTAACAAAGAAAGAAGATCTGGAGCTTACCGATTATCAGCGTATTATATATCAAAAATGATTGGAGAGTTACCTTTAACTTTAACGTTACCTGCGATATATCACTGTATATCATATCCCATGTTAGGTAATATATTACTTTTATAACTTTTCCTTTCCGAGAAATTAAAATTTATTGGTGTTAATACCGCAAAATGATTTAGATATATTAGACTATGATATAAAATACTTGTATTTTTAGTATTTTTCTTTTTGATGATAGCCATTTAACAATTTGGACCATTGTTATCCAACGTGGAACCCACACCCCACAGGAGCCAATTTGATTGTTAAGGGGGGCAATTCAAGAAAGGACTCAACTGGGGTTTAACTTCTTCTCACTTCTCAATTTAAAATTTTTCACCTTTTCCATGGGACAAAAGAATCTTAGAAAGGCTAAGGTGGGACATTGCACAAAAAGGGTGGAAAACACTCATCTAGACAAAAAAAGATATACGGGTTGTTGTTTGCTAAGTATCCGATATTTTACAGAAAATTTCCTTAGTTACTTTCGAGAATAACGTTCCTGAAAGAACTCATTTAACATTTGATTATTTAACATTGAAATAAATTTATTGCTGGGCACTATTTTGAAATTGTGCCCAGTACCATTTTTTGAGAAAAAAATTCAAATTTGATGTTAATTTGGCTCCTAGTTGAAAGGGGCAATGTACCTATTAATTTTCTTATCGAAATTGAATGTGGTTGAGACTTTTTGCCTTCTTTTCAGGATTCCATTCTCCATTTGTCTTCATTACTCTACTGGCGTTTCTGCTGTTGAACACAGTTGTCGCTCAAAGTGTGGGCTTCTTCATAGGTGCTTGTTGCATGGATATGCAAGTCAGCATAACATTAAGCGCATTATACACTTTAGCTACACAACTGTTTGGTGGATATTTAGCCACGAATATACCGATTTGGTTGACTTGGATGAGATATTTGTCCATGGTGCATTATGCTTATCAAAATATGCAAATTATCGAATTCAGCGAGGGACAGCCTATCCTGTAAGTAACTGTAATTGTAACTTTCCATAAAATCGTTCAGTTGTCAACTTATCACTAGGGAACAATTTGTAACATAATTTCTGTTGACTTCAATTTTTAGGCTACTTTAGAGGTACATAAATTGACATACTGATTCCAAAACTTCAATCAGTTTTTTCCTATCACGTCAAGTGTTTTTGCTACAGTTGTTGCGCATACTATACTGGACTGTTTGAGAATGTAGAAAAAAGGAATACCTGGTAAACTTCCGTTTGGCGTACCAGTGATCTGGCGAGAACCCAAAGACCACTACAATGAACTAGTGTTGTCCTGGTTCGAGTCTAAGGGCCGTCATCGGTTGGAATTTCATCCTAACGTTTCTCTAGCACGAGTGGCGAGTTTCTTCAGAGGTCGATCCATTTCTGATTCTGGAAGTAGACTACTTCCAGATTTACTTCAGTCTACTCCAGAATCAGAAATGGAACGACCTCTGAAGAAGCTCGCCACTCGTGCTAGCGAAACGTTAGGAAGAAATTCCAACCGACGACGGCCCTTAAACCCGCACCAGGACAACACTAATTCAACGACTGGTCGCGAAAGCCGTCAGCTTTACGCCCTGTGTCGCATCCAGCTGAAATTCCAGTTTTTCAAGAATCAACCTTTTTAAAATACAAGAAGACTAGTCGAGTGACGATCGAAGTGACCAAAGCGACAAAGATTTTAAAGTTGACGATGATTCTGTTCGTGAAGGATTTAAGCAGCATGAGTTAAATGGCTTGGTACGAGATTTGGACTATCCAAAAAAGCTTCAGAACTTTAGCATCAAGACTGTACGAAAAAATTGTTAGAAGAAGGAACCAAAGTCACCTACTTTCGATCAAGAGAAAGTGCACTTCCACAGTTCTTTTGGAGTGATGTTAGATTTGTGTATTGCCATAACATAGCTGATTTAACGAAAGAATTGGGAATTTCAGGATATAAGGCAACTGAATGGCGGTTGTTTGTAGATAGCTCAAAACGTAGCTTGAAGTGTGTTCTCCTACAGAATGGAAATTTATATGGTTCAGTCCCAATAGGTCATTCAGTTCCTGTGAATGAATAAGACGAAACCATAAATAAGGTTATTGACTTGTTGCATTACAACTTACACCAATGGATCATCTGTGTTGACTTTGAAACAGTTTGTTTCCTTCTTGGTCAGCAACGCGGAAATATTAAGTATCCCTGTTTTCTAAGTATGTGGGACAGCAGAGCTCGTGAGAAGCATTGGGTGTAGTGGCCACTAACTGGAAACCTGGTGATCCAAACATTCTAAATTAGCCACTTGTCGACAAAAAAAACATTATATTTCCACCTTTGCATATGGAACTAGGTCTCGTGAAGCAATTTGTTGAATCTTTGTAAGCTGATAGGGACTGTTTTAAGTATATCATTTCGGCATTTCCTAGCTTTTCATCTGAGAAGATAAAGGTTGGTGTTCTTGATGGGCCACACATTCGGCAACTTATTAAAGATCACCGTTTCTTTGAAACAATGACTGAACTTGAAAAGAATGCTTGTTTGGCATTGAAAAGTATTGTCAAGGACTTTCTTGGATACACACGAGCCCAGAATTACGTCGAAATTGTTCAATGACTCTTAGAAAGCTTCAAATAGCTTGGCTGCAACATGAGTACCAAACTGCAGTTCTTACATAGCCATCTTGCTCACTTTCCAGAAAATCTTGGCACTGTTAGTGATGAACAGGGTGAGCGAATCCACCAATTCTTGAAAGTCATAGAGACAAGGCATCAAGATAGATGGGATGTCAGTATGATGGCTGACTACTGTTTGAGCATCAAGCGGGAATGTCCCCAGATTGAATATTCTAGGAAAAGTTATAAGCGAAAATTTTTACCCTAAGGGGCGTCCATAAATTACGTCAGGTGTTTAAGGGCTGGAGTGGGTCGAGTAAAATCTCATCTAATCTTACGTTGGAGAGAAGGGGGGTCTTGGCAAATATCACGCAATTTTTTTTTCTGATTGAAACAAAAAAAAATATACTATTTTTGTCCATTCAATCCAGATTGTACATGCTTATGATTCAATCATAAGCATCATCGTATTACGATTAAGATTGTTCACTAATTCGTTCGAAGGAAAATAATTTCATTCATATATCAGTAGAGAGACATGATTCTTTTGTGACACATCTTGACTCCAGCGGCAGAACATTAGCCGAAAGTCTGGAAAAGGTTTATTTCAAAAAGGCAGGGGATATTTTGGCTGAAACCCACATTTTTAAAAATCTCACGTGAGATTGGGGGATGGGGAAGGGAATTGAATAAAATCTCACGACATATCACCAGGGGGGGTGGTACAAAAAATTTTAAAAAACACCTCACGTAATTAATGACGCTCCCTAATATCCTTTTCTATTTTTTGTATAAAAACAATTTTACTTTCATAAATTCAATGGACGATGAATCAACTCTGTGATAGTTCATATTTAAATGAGAGGTAATAATAAAAACTTGTCTAAAAATCACTGACTGAACAATTCTTCATTCGACTAGTTTCGCCTTTTACGGCATTATCAAGAATGAATACATATTACAAAGACAACCTATAAATATCTTGCAGATCTGTTCGGACCACCTTGAATTTCGTCATAGAGGTGGGGGTTTCCAAATTATCAGAGATTTAACAGCGGGGAGTGGTTTAGGTCTAACTGGTCATTAAGATCTTAATCTTATCTTAATCTGATAAGGCGATCTGATAAGGCAATCTTATCTATATATTTATATATCAAAATATTCATAGATTGTCTTTGTAATATGTATTCATTCTTGATAATGCTGTAAAAGGCGAAACTAGTCGAATAAAGAATTGTTCAGTCAGTGATTTTTAGACAAGTTTTTATTATTACCTCTCATTTAATTTTACTTTCATTATTAGAATAAACTTTTTATGAATAAAATATTCTAATTTGTTTGGTTAGTACACACCTCATTTTCCTCTGTATATCCATTCTGTATGACTTTTAGGGTAAAGGAGGGTATCCTGTAGTTTAAAAACTTGACGCGATGGAGAAAAATTGTAACATTTTTGATCAGTGACCAAAATTTAGTCAAAAACAAGTCGCAGATCTATGACAACAAAATTGCTGTTCCTTGGTGTTATTCATGAAATGATCGTTCTGTTTTTTTCCAGATGTGCCCAACAGTCCAAATTTGTAATTTGTAACGAGTCTGATCATATACCAGTCACTGCCATACTGGAAGCTCAGGGAGCCCACTTACCCTTGTGGGCAAACACACTAGTTCTACTAATGTTTTTAGTTGTTTTTCGTACCTTAGGCTATGTAGTTTTGCGATATTTCAAAAACCCAAAATGATTTTAAAACTACTTTAAAACAATTTATCTAAAGTTTGTGATAATATATAATGTTCAACTGAAATTATCCAGAGAACTTATAAGATTTCTCCTATAAATAGATGTCAGATTTACGAATATTTAAATTTTTAAAATTTATAGTGTTTCCAATTCTAGAGCACATTTAGTTTCGTTTTAAAGCGTAAAAAGCCAACAACCTCCCATTCTTATAACTACAACTAGTGTTGTTTGATTTGAACTTGACAGTTATGACTGCTGTAAATTTATTTTACAAATAGGCTGTGCTTATATAATAATATTACTATAACTCATATTATGTTATTTTTGTTATATTTTAAGGTTATATTATTTAATCATCCATTCCAACTTATAGTTGTTTTTTTCAAAGAATTTTACCACATCCTTCAATAGCATAAGGTGCTCACGTTGTTAATACTTTTTGTAAAATAAGATTTTATATTATACCCCAAAGATGAAGGAGGAACCAAGAAGTTTTAAAACATATATCATGAGTTAAAATTCTTTCAACGAGATTACAGGTTAATGTTTTTCACTTTATTGGAGTGGAGTTGTGTATTTTGAGGATTGTGCCTTGGTTTTTATAAACTATGTGCCAAGAGTCAGCAACCAGCTACGGCTACTGCCCTGAAACCGTTTTGTATTATAGAAAAAGTGTTGTAGAATGACTAATGGAAACGAGAGTGTATCAGAAACTAATAAATTTATCGAATTTTCAAAATTTAAATATTTCGTCTAAGTGTTATTATATATGTAACCTCATAAAGGAACAATAAAGTAGTTAGTCAAAAAATTGAAATTCTAAAAAAATAAATTAACATAGAAACGAATTTCTGATACAATTTGTATGATTTGTTAGAATTATTCCTATATAATGAAATCTTTCGTATTCTAATGTAGGAAATTTATGAAATAAGAATGTCGAACGGTTTGAAAACATTTTCTTCTTAATCTAAACGCCAGTTTAAATTTCATTCTCAAGTGGATTTTCTCTGATAATATCGAGTTTATAAAAGTCTTTTCCACATAACCTATGAGACTGTCAATGTCATCATTATGTCATTATATCATCGTTTCATAAATTTCCAATATTCCTAAAATATCCTTAATTTTTAATGTATATTTTTCATATTGTTATTTTAGTTACATCACTAGATGAGATCACTTTTTCAAGTAAATTATCGTTTATTTTTATGTAACGTGTAACTTAGATTTAATGTTCGTAAGTATATGCCTCTAAAAATTGTTTGATTACCAATCAAGTGTTCATGCACACAGTCAAAGTCGCCCGAGTTACTTCTAAAATGTCACAAATTTAGTTTAAGTTTGTACAAACGTTTATATTTATACTGTTGCATGTTTTCGAAGGACTTGGGGCTGTAATATAACCATATAAATAATCATTCTGCTAAGAAACATTGCCTTCTTATTTATGCATCGCAGTTGTAAATAAATTTACCCCCTGGACCAAATATAAAATTCAATTTTGATTAAATGTTGCTTTTAATTGTCGATCGGTGAAATGTACTGTTTTAACTTTATTTCTCTTTGGAACAGTAGTTTTTGAGGTACTCATTGAGTGTTATGCACGCTTGAATGATATAACAGAGGTTAAATATTTGGTGAAGCAGAATTTTATAATATGGAACTGGGAAATACAAAATTATTAGTATAAAGAGGCTCTAAAAATTCACAGTTATGGAGAATGCATCATAATTCAAACGATTTGAGGGTTTTTGCCAAAGAATTTCGAAAAAAAGATTTTTAGAGCCTCATTAATTTTTTGTTGAGTGAAAAAAAATTTGTGAAATTAATTTTTGTAGTCTTACTTTGTAAGAATACTGTTACCTAAGTTAGATCAATAAGCTCTTTTTGGTTCGTAAATTTTCCATTGTAGTTGTGAATACTGAACTGAGTAAACAGAGCTGCCATTTTTACTAGAAACTTTTATGCCAAAATGTTGAAAGTAACTGATAGAAAATTCTTGAGACTTAATGATATCGAAATGCTTATCATATCATCAGGTAATATGAGTTAATATTGTCCCATTCACATTTTATTACTTCTATTTCTATGTATATTGTTGTACAAAAATTTAAAACTCCCTGTAGATTATCATGTTTTAGATAGTCCTAGATTCTGAGCTAGGAATTATTTATCAATAAATCAAATCTTTAATATTCAATCGTTTTCTTTAAAGAACCTGCCATTAAGATATTGTACTGTACTGAATGAAAATGAACTATAATTGAAAATCTTTGCTTCAGTATGATTTATATGTGACATTGACAATTTCATCAGGCACTTATTTGCTAACTTTCGATATAGGTGGCAAACTTTCGTACTTCGTAAAAAAGTAGAAATTGATCCCAAAGAGAAGAAAGCATTGCATTTCTTCAGATAATAATACATAAATCTTCTAGGTAATATGGTGATTTTCATAGGGTTATAAGGAAATATTACGCATAGCAGGCAACACACAAATCACGTATGTGTATTACTTAATGCCAATCTTAAAAGCCTTTTTGTGTTATTTTCGAATCTGAAAATAATGCGTTGTTCAATACAATTGAGTTGTACAACACTATCAATTGATATTGTTTGTTGCTTCATTTGAAAATTTCTTCTTCAATGCGGTTTATTTTTGAAAGTGACAAGTTTATCAGCCTGTGATCTGAATTTTTGAAAAAGCTAATCGATTTGTACTCAAAGAGCAAATGTAAATATACAAATTTTTTCAACTCCCTGTAACGATGGTAAAGTTGATTTGACTCATTGTCATTCTTTGGTTAATATGGTCATTTTTATAATCCACAATGCAAATTCAACGAGATGTTTGACGTAGCAGGCAACACATAAAACACAAAGGTGTATTACTTAATGTCAACCTCAAATTTAATTTTGTTTCATTTTCGAATATTAAAGCTGATGCCTTCTTCTGATTTATGATAAATGTTTTCCTATTTTGGATCTAATAACTTGATCTACGCCGTTCTGATGATAGCCAATTAGCTTGAAACATATGTAAACGGCTGCCACAAAAACAAACAACATAAATTGTAGGTAAATACCGTAAATTTTAAAAATTTTTAAAATTTATCCTATTGTCGGTACAAAATTTCTAGAAGGTATAAATATCGTATCACAGGTAGGCATTGATCCAGTATTCAAAACAGAGTCGTATAGAACTCCAATCAAATATACTCTATTTAAACCACAAAGATGTCGATTCCTCACGTGGAATTTTGTGTTTTGTTTTGTTCTGTTTTTCTTTCAATCAACATCCAAGTTTGAACATCTAATAACTTGAACTACGCCGTTCTGATGATAGCTAATTAGCTTGAAACATATGTAAACGGCTGTCACACAAACAAACAACATAATTGCAGGTAAATACTGTAAACTTCTTCATTTCTATATAGGTATATATACATATATATATATATATATATATATATATATATATATATATATATATATATATATATATATATATATATATATATATATATATATATATATATATATATATATATATATATATATATATATATATATATATACATATTTTTACGTTTTTAGCAATAACGCTAAAATTAAGGCTTATTTTAATATGAAAAACTTTACTTTAGTTGACTTCTCGTTTAAAAAAAAATTAAAACATTAAAATAAGCCTGTTATTGCTAAAAACATTGAAAATAAAGTATCTTAAACACGCAATGAATCAATTCGAGAAAAAAAATTATATATAGGTATATGACAAAAACACAATTCTCGGTATAGCCCGCAACTCAATTGGAACCAGTCGTTGACACGTGTTTCGAGCTTATTGGCTCTCCTCAAAATTGCGTAGCAAAGTTCAAGGTGTACGAACCTGGAGTTGGAATCAACAATAAAAGAACACACCTGCAAAGGAAGTCTCCACTGTTAGCCATATAATATATATATATTATATATATATATATATATATATATATATATATATATATATATATATATATATATATATATATATGACGCGGGAGAAATTATAAAAACAAAACTAGTAGAGAACAGTGAAGCCGACACTTGGTAGTAACTGTTTCGTGCTTTCTGGCTTTCATCAGGGCAGCACAGTCAAGTTTCAAGTGTACAAACTAGAAGACGAAAGAATAATCTAGATTCACTAATATTCTTATATTTCATCCACATTTTTGTTGATTGCCTAAAGTTTCCAGTGAAAAAAACCTTCTTATAAGAGAGTTTAAGTCACCTGAGCGGCTTAGAGAAAATTTTGAGTTACGAAGAGTTGACCTTGAAGCCATAGAAGGATTATTGTTCTCTCCTGGCTGAGATATTTTCCTTATTCATTAACGAAACATTCAAGTTGAATATGTCTAAATCGCTCTGATGAGAACCAACAGACTCGAAACACAGTTGTCAACGTCAGCTGTGTAATGCAGACTGTACATGGAACCTCAATATGTAGATTTATAGTTTTCATGAAAGAGGTTTCAAAGATGATTCCAAAAGTAGATAGTTATAACTAAAGTATAAATGAACCGTTGAAAACCTAGTAGAAAATATTTTCCGCAAGTATGACTTCAATCCATCTAGTGGTTTGAAAATTATAGTGCACAAACACAAGTGCGAACAAATTAAAACGTCAGCCTGTATAATTTCCATTCCACTGTTATACGTAACATGTTATCTACAACTTTCCACAATGTTTCATCTAGTAGTCTGATGCAAAACAATTAAAAGCTCGTAACCAATTGATCCAGTAAGCTGAGCGAATCTATGTAGCGATGAATTCACAATGAAGAAAGGAAACAACTTTGAGTTCACGGTCACTCAACCGACTACTTACTATACCTCGCTGAAATAACACTAACTGGCTCTTGGCAGTCGCCAGTTCGATTCTGTGCTGTGAGACCATCTGTTTTGAACGAAACATGTGTTGTCAGTTGTCATGTAGATGCGAATATAGCGTATTTGTGTAGAAATATATAAACAGTAGCAGTAAGTACTCATCTATAAGTTTATACGTAGTTGTTTTCATTGATAACTCAATTCATTGATTACTAGACATCAATTGTTGGGTCTGATATTCTCTGTATATCATTTCAGAATTATTGAAGTATGAATTTCTCGAAACATTAGTCTAATATTATTCTATTCGTTGAAATTTCTTTAGAAAGTGACTACCTCTTCACTAAATATTCGTTGATCTTTGCCGATGCTCTCATAGCCTTCATAGTAATTGTAGTATTTTAGTATAGAAGCTCTGTCAAGTTAATTCGTATTGAAAAGAGTTTAATTTCCTAACTTTCTCCACTTCACACAAATGTTATAATTCCTAAAAACAATCATAAGTCATTTTATGCCTTGGATTGCTTGGTTAGCGCATCCACCAAAATTAAATTAAAATTAGTGAATTGGTTTATACGGAATTTTCTGAACTTTTTACCGGTTTTTCTTGAGGACAGTGCATAATAGCAGACGAAAATGTATTTGCTGTTTACTTTTCACAAGTAGTGTTTTTTTTAAAACAATAAACTCGATTTGAAGTTTGTGAAGAGTAGTTATCTTGAAAAATGCAAGAATTAACTGAATCTCGTCATACTCAAGTGGCTCATATTGAATCATATTACCCGCTTGACAAGTGTTTCGGGGTGTTAGCTCTTGTGGAAAGAATCACCTACCCCCCGCAGAAAGCATTTGTTAAGCAATCAATTTATTTCTGTAGAATATAATGTTACATCATGTATTTTCAGTTTTCGTTCGGCGTTTGGTAGACTAGTGTACCGAGAACACCCTGTATATATACTTTTTGTATATATTGTTGATTGTTTCCTTTGTATAAATACAATTTTCTCAGCTTTACAAGATTGAATTTTCAACTTCATTTCGTTTTATGACGTTTCACACGGATTATGTTTTCACAATAATGTTTTTTTCATGAACAAACATATATTTTCATTTCTATCACTTCAGTAGTATCAATCAGTAAAAGTATTTGATTTCAAATATTTCACAGACCTACAATTCGTAGCGAAACGTTAATAAAAAAAAGATTCCCATTTAAACTGTCCGTTTCTGATAAAAAAAAACGATTCAATATCGAAAAATTCACCTCTAGAGATATTTTATATAATATTTCATTGATTAATTGTTGTTAACGAGATGCTGGTCGTTTTTATAATATCATTTTCTGAAGAAAATAAATTAATAAAACGAAAGTAATATGCAAGTCTGTAGAGCTATGAAATGTCATGTGGTATTATAGTACGAGGGTGGGGTGAAAAGTTTCTGGTCTGACCAAGAAAAACGATGTTTCAAAATTTTTGTTTTGTTCAATTTTTCAACATAATCTTCATCAACACTGATACATTTTTCTTAACGGTGTTCATCAAGCACCTCAAAATACTGATTTATAGTTTCGATATTGATTTATACTTTCAGGAAACAGATAATAGTCGCTGGGGGCTAAGTCTGGAGGATAGGAAGGATGCGGCATAAATTCAAACTTCAATTCGTGGATTTTGGACATGGCAACAATCGACGTTATCGTGATGAATCAAAATTTTTTTCTTCGTCAAATGAGGTTATTTAATTTGCACCTCGTCCTCCAAACGTTGCAATAAGTCTGTGTAGTATTGACCAGTGATAGTCTTATCCTTTTCAAGATAATCAATGTATATCATTCCTCTCGCATTCTAAAACATAGTAGCCCCAACCTTGTTTGCCGATAAAATTGTTATTGCCTTCTTTGGAATTGGTTTCCCCTTTACAACCCACTGTTTTGACTGTTCTTTATTTTCAGGAAAGTAGTGGTGAACCCAAGTCCCATCAACAGTTATGAATCGACGCAAAAATTCGTTAAGAATACGCCTATATATCGCCAAATTTTCGCTAGAAATGTTTTTTCGAATCAGTTTTTGATCGAGCGTTAGCAAACACGTTACCCATCGTGCACAAGGCTTTTCCATGGTCAAATGGTTGTGCAAAATATTTCACAAACGTTCAGCTGATATCCTACAGGTCTTAGCTATCTATTAGCTATAGTTGAATATGACGGAGGGAGTCTTCTAGTGTTGAATCCACCTCTTCTTTTATTTGTTTCGGTGTAAAACCTTTCAAATCGAAGTATTTTATGACAGAACGTTTCTCCAATTTTTCAACACAAAGGAAGGGTCTCGTGCAATGTACGCTGAAACGTAAACTAACGCAGCGATTGGGCTGAAACATTGCATAAAAGCTCAGCAAAAATGGTACCGCTCCAAAAGTAGACCTTGTGGCGCAATCTCTTAGTCAGGCCGGAAACTTGTCACCCCACCCTCGTACATAATAAAACAGACTTTTTACGCCTATACATACCTGCTAGATGAGATTTGGATTTCCTGAAGTCGGGAAATCCAGAAACCCGTTTTTTCCGATGTGTCAATCTCATTCGATGATCGCATTCTATAACCAAGTTCATATAAGTAGAGATGTTTTTGGTTTTCAATTTGAATAGAACTACAACACAGGAGACAGGAAAACCTCCGTTTTGTTCAAATTAGAGAATTTGCGATTGATATTTTCTGATTTATTTCTTCGGAATGTTAGGTAGTTTATGTGGGATAGATTATTCAAATACTGATGGTATATTGAACGATAAATAAATAATTTCGATATCTTCTAATGATCGTATCCTGTGATAAATATTTCATTCACAGAATTAATTCATTGCGATCAAAAGCGTTTTAACTACGAATTTACGTACAATCAATATATTCTTGGAAAAATTGCATCATCTGCGGTTTATTCAACTACGTATCACCATAAGAAGTAGAATTTTAATTGATTACAAGAATGAGGAAGTATGATAACCTTAGAGAATGTACATATGCAAGGTTTCAATGAATTTGCTGAATTTGATATCAAAACGAAACAAATGTGTACCTATATCTGAATGATAATACTCACTACTTTCCAATTGAAATGTACTATCTTTTTCAGAATATGTTACCAAGGATGAGAAAAAAATATAGTAGAATACTTTTAACTGTGATTTTAATGATGATGACAATAGTGATTATTTCTAGTATAAGAACGAAAACGAAAATACTTGTGAAAAGAATGGAGGAAATACATCCGAAACATATTTTTAGGTAAGTTATAGTATTTTCAATTAATTGAATTCGTCTTTTATCATATTTCAATATGTATGATACTAGGGTTTTCATATTTTTAGAGTTGGCAACACTGAAAATTACAAGCGATATCTGACCCTTGCACTTTTCATTGTTTTTGTTATAAATCTTTTATCAATTCAAACTTTTCTCGAATTGAATAGTATTTTTATAAGAGATTGAGTTTTTTGTTCCGTTTTCACCTAACACTGTTTAATTGAGTGAAATTTAACACAAATTTAAGAATTTTGAAAATATTTTATATACTGTCCATTACAATATTGTTTTGGTATACAATCGACTACACAATTAACGAAACCACTCTGACCAGGGTCTATGAAATTCTCATAAAAATCAGTTAGTCGTTACAACGAAAATTTCTCTTATATCTAATTTGGAGGGAAAATCACGTTTATCCGGCCAGAGGATATGGCCAAACTGATCTGTTGAACAGGTTTGGAGCTGAATCTCTCGAAATTGGCAGGGACTTGTTGTCTCTGAAGTTTCTGTATAACCTCTTACATGGTTATATAGACTGTCGATATATACTCCGAAAAATAATTCCTCGTAAAATTACCCATTAGATATATGTGCTCGCTATTCGAGGATGTGAATAACAAAAATGCGATATCAACAGTGACTCATTTGCTTCATTAGTTGGGTTTACTTGGAATCTTTTCATGTATTGGGTAATTTTTTGAGCGTAGTTCTTTTTAAACCGAATAAAACACTCAATTTGCATCATATATTCAAAATTTTCATTGAAATTGATAACTTGACCTTTGTCATTTACATTTAAATAATTTCATGTAAATGTTGTCCGAAGCTCCGTATCAAATGGTCTGTTTGAAAGGTCCAATTTTGCGTCACTTTTTCGAGTATTTCGGCCTGTGTGCCACGAATTACTCGTGTTATGTTATCCTGTAAGGCTTCAAGTCGTGTTCGGCTTGTCCACATACACTAACAACTTTACATAACCGCACAAGAAATAATCCAGGGGCGTCAAATCGATTGATCTTGGCGGCCAATTCACAGGGCCATTTCGAGAGATAAGCTGCTCACCAAATTCATCCTTCAGCATGTCCATTGTTTCACGAGCTGTGTGGCATGTGGCACCGTCTTGATGAAACCACATGTCAACCAAGTTCAACTCGGCCAACTGGGGCAAAAAAAAGTTGCGTATGATGGCTCAATATCGTTCGCCGTTGACGGTAACGTTTCTTCCACGGTCGTCTTTGAAGAAAAATGGACCGATGATTGCACCAGCCCATAAACCA
This sequence comes from Henosepilachna vigintioctopunctata, assembly GCA_030704895.1. Classification (NCBI taxonomy): domain Eukaryota; kingdom Metazoa; phylum Arthropoda; class Insecta; order Coleoptera; family Coccinellidae; genus Henosepilachna; species Henosepilachna vigintioctopunctata. Next base: position 5,162,652 of record JARQZJ010000121.1, on the reverse strand, counting down.
CACCAAACTGTCGTTTTTTCGGGATGCATGGGTAATTCTTGTGGCTGTTTATAACTCCATGTGACATGTGGCTGTTTATCACTCCAGATGCGACAGTTTCTGTTTTGTTTAATTACATATCCTTTAAGCCAGAAATGAGCCTCATCGCTGAACACAATTTTTCCATAAAACAGCGGATTTTCATTAAGCCTTTCTAAGGCCCATTCACCAAAAATTAGACGTTGTGGTAAATCATTCGGCTTTAATTCTTGCAGAAGTTGAATTTTATAGGCTTGCCCAATTGCTGAGATCGGCGACGAATTGACATTTCACGTTCCTTATTAACACTACGCTACGGCTGTAATATTCTCTTCAGTACGCACTGTACGCATGCGAGACAATGGTTTAATGTCCAAGAAAGTGAACTTGGTGCGAAAGCTGGTGATAACAGCACGAATTGTTGATTCACCAGGTCGATTATGGCGACCATAATATTGTCGTAACAAACGATACACATTCTTCACACAGCTCGAATTTTGAAAGTATATTTCAAAATTTTCAATCGTTGTTCGTTTGCAAATTTTTCCATGATGAAATGGCAGAGTATACTGAAAGCTTTAAACTCTGACAGATGACCTTTGGATGCCATTATCAACCAGCGCTGCCAACCTGAAAAAATGAACTCTTAAAAAATCACCCGTTATAATAAATTCTGAAGCAAACCACAATCTCATTGTTCATTATTCATTATAATTACTACTATTTATAATTCTTCATTAATAATAATTTTTCAAATTCAATTTTTAAAAATTGATTTTTAATTTTTCAAGTATTGAAATTATGTTGGTTGTCGATACAATGCTTTGCGAACGTAGAATCTGATTTTTTTTTGAAAGCTTCTTAGGTGTTCTCTTATTCTTGCATCAAATGTTCTACCTTACTCTCCAATGTAACATTTTCCACATTCACAGGTTATGTTATATACTCAAACAAGTTCATTCATTGTAATGGACAATAAATGAACTATTTTTGAAATTTCTGAAATCGTGTTTAATTTATTAATAAGTTGATATGGAATTTCAAAAAGTTTACTCCTCCTTAATCAACTAACAGAATGATATTCATTCATCTTGAATTTTGAGTTTCAGTTTTTCAGTTGTATTTCATTTTGATAGTATATAAATCTTAGAGGTTGGCAACACTGAACATTCAAACAAAATTTCACGTTTAAAATTAAATTTTTTACTTTTTTTGTTAACACTCTTCTAATAATTTGAAAAATTTTCAAATTGAATAGTATATTTTTGGAATTGGTCAAGTTTTTTGAAGTTTTCTGCACTCTCACTTTTTCACTCGTTTTTTAGTTGTATTGTATTTTGATAGTATATGAATGTTAATAGAATCATTTCAGCAACTATTCAGCCAGTGCAGTGAATTCACGAGCGAAATAATGTTTTCATTATTAACCATTTTACAGGGAAAATCAGGAAGAATATGTGGATAGGCATGGAATCAAAGTTGTGGTAGGACATTACGTCGGAAATGACTTGAGAAAAGTTCCTAACGCAACTTACGAAATGATCAATACGAATTATTTCAATCCAAATCCAAAAGCGGGTAAAGATGGAAGTCCAGTGATAACACTACCCAAGGATATGATACGAAGTCAACAACTTTACAATATTAATAAATTTAATGTCTTGGTCAGTGATCAGATTCCTCTGAATAGGACCCTACCAGATATGAGAAGGAAGAAGTAAGTTGTTTGTTTCACCTTGAGAATTATTTCGAAACAGATTATATTTCTTCTGATGTAATTTAAAAAGCTATGTGGCCATATATGATTAATTTGTTTCTATCATTTTATGAAACGATCTCCGATTTTTTTGTAATGTTGGTACACTTGTCTTTGAGGCCTGTGAAACGTTTCAAGTGCCAATTTTGTTCGTTTGTGAGAAATAGAGAGTTGCAAATCGAGAAAATTTCGAGTAACTTCGGGAGTGCCGCAGGGAACCAATCTTGGACCCCTACTATTTGTCCTGTTTGTTAACGATCTCTTAGATATGGTGGACTGCATGAAGGTAGCTCATGCCAATATTAAAATTTATAAGAGCGTGTCATCTATGCATGATTGTTTGAGGCTACAAAGTGACCTGAATGATATCAGCCGGTGGTGTAACAATAATTGTTTACATTTGAATGTCATGAAAATGTAATATGGTGAATTTTACTAGGAAGAGAAATGTGATATCTTTCGATTACAACATTGAAGGTGTTAATCTGACTCAACTTCAGGAAGTTAAGGATCTCGGCCTAGTATTTGATAAAAATTTCTCATTAATACCTCAATGAATTAATTTCATCATGTAGCAAAGTTTATGGTTTCGTCGTCTGCAATGGTAGATTGTTTTCGAGTTCGTCAACACTGGTCCATTTATTTAATGTCCTTGTGTGAAGCAAACTTGAGTATGGCTGTCTTGTTTGGCGACCAATATATAATTCTCACATAAACCGCCTGGAGGCACTGCGGAGGAAGTTCTTGAAATGGCTCGCATATCGAGAGGATGGTTTATATCCGCTTAGGGGTTGTGATCACGCTTGTTTGCTATCGAGGTTTGACACTAGAAGCCTCCACACCAGGAGAAATTTGGATGCATTGAAATTTTTATTCAATTTGCTCAATGATTATCTCGACTGTCCTGAGCTTCTGGGTAAACTTAATCTCTTCGTTCCTCCTAGGTGTACTAGAATAAGCCAGACATTTTACCCAAAAACCCACAGAACCAATCTTTTCTCGCAATCGCCGCTTAGCTTTTTATGTTCTACTGCAAACCAGATATCAAGCTGCTGTGATTTGCACTGAGACTCACTTGTTTCTATCGTAAATGTGTACTTAAATCTTAAGAGTGAGGTATCTTGATTTCTTCCCAATGGAGTTCTTCATTGTTATCATCAATAGCTTCACAAGATATTGATGATAAACTGAGCTATTGCATTGTGGACTGCTTGTATTTATCTTAAAGTGTGTGGAAATGACCATAGAACACTGTTCTTCTTTTGTAGGGGAATAACTGTAGAACATTTTTCTTCTCAGTTGTTGGATATGACCATATAATACTTTTCTTCGATTGAAAAAGAGTTGAAATAGGGTATTTTATTTCAGGGTGGTTACTTTATTATAACGATTGTTCCCCATGAAAAGAGCGATTGAACCTGAATTTGCAATTCTTAGGATTTCTGCGTCATCTTTTTCGCCTCCCAAAAACGCTTCATCCTCTCTGAATGCTCTTTCTTCCGTTCATCTGTCCATTTCATTCCAGGTTGGCGATTTGTTTTTTGCTTCAACTTCACATGTGCGATTTTATAGCGACACTCATTGCGATCTTCGAGAATTTTTATATTGAACTGTTGTAGATCTTTTTGGACCTCTTCTAGCCACTCTGTTCCGAATTTACTCTTCATAATTATATCGAGTAGTTTCTTCGGTATTCTGGACTGTTTCATTCTGTAGACACGTGCATAGAACTTTGCTCGTCGTTTTCTGATTTCTTCCGCTACCGTATTTGTCTTTTGATAGAGTTCATTCTGAGGTCTTTTCATCCAATTGCCGGTTCTAGAGATTAGCCAGTAAATATTTCTAAGAATTTTCCGTTCTTGTTTTCTATTTCTCTAATTCTTGAATGACCATCAATAACCATTGTTTCAGCTGCGTAGATTGCTTCTGGAAGAAATGTTGTGTCTTAATGCCTCAATTTTGCGTCTCTCGAAGTACACTTTTTGTTATAATACGCCCTTGTTAGCTTGTACGCCCTTTGGAGCTTGGTAAATTTTGTTCATTCGCGATTTGGTTTAAACCTGAGGACTGTATAACTTCTCCAAAATATTCAAAATGACCGACTCGCAGAATTTCACCATGTTTTGTGATAAGAGAAGATTTATTTTTTGGTTTTCTTTCATATATTTGGTTTTATCATAACAAATTGTTAACCCGGTTTTCTACTCAATTTCATGTAGAATATGTTTGAAGAGGAGAAGAAAGAACTTCCATTGTATAATTTCCATTACAGATGTACTCATTTGTTTAGAGAGTGTAAAGACTGTCCAAAAACCAGTATTATCATAGTATTTCATAATGAAGCCTGGTCTACGTTACTTAGGACCGTATGGAGTGTCATTAATAGATCCCCTATGGAAAATTTGGAAGAAATTATCTTGGTAGATGATGCTAGTCAAAGAGGTATGTTGAAATTTCAAGAATTAAACGTTACTTATTGATCTAAATGTTAGCGATAAATAAGGTGATTAAAAAATTTAACAATTACGGTACTGAAACTTTTGGAAATTAATGGACTTCACGTTAGTTAAAGAAGTGATAAAAGCACATCATTAACACTAAGAGTTACAGTCAACTTCGTCATAACTACAGGAAATCTGTCAACAAAATGCAATGTTGCCTAATTGTTGTAGGAATCCCTGTGTAAAATTATCTTAAGTGTTCACGTTTCAATCAATATTTATTTTTTCTGACGATTTGTATCTTTGCTTAACACACTTTGGTTGAGAGTAGACAAGGCAAGACTGATTGAATTGAAAAGAAAAAGTGGATAATATCATCAATTTTCAATAATTCCCATTATTTGATATAAATTACCATAAAGTTCCAAGTGGAGAAATGAAAAGAATATTCACAAATGAATATTTTCACATAATTGCGTGTTGAATCCTTTGAATAAATGCTTTTTTTGAAGGAATCAAGATTTGATTCTTTTTGTTTTTTCATAGTACGTGGGAGATAAATGAAATCTGACAACATTGAACATGTTTTTGGTTGTTGCATGCGTTTTTGTAACCACATAAAGTTTTCAATAGAAAAACATATAGCTCTACATTTATTGATAATTTTTTCACTCGTTTTACATATTAGACATTTTAATTGAGTTTACAAAACGTAAAACTTAAATTTTATGTTTTCAATAATTCAAACCGTCAATGTTTGTTCCTAGACTTCATTTGTTTTTGTTTCGGATAATACGAAACGACTATTGAACTTCTAATGTAAATTTACTGGTCAATTTAACAAGTCGGAGCGAAAGATTTCTGTGAAGTTACAAAAAATTGAAAACTAGTTGTTGAAATTTTATGCTTACGTGATTCCAATTTACATTAAACTGTGTTTCCGGTATAAGAATTACTCATATAATTCCACTTTTTCTCGCTAATTCGAAAATAATGCCGCAGTGGGTGAAAACCTGCTGATATTTCTATGAAAAATGAACAAAAAACAAAATGTTTTTGGCACTCAAAAAATTCATTTCGCTACGTAAGTTCCTAATTAATTTTTGATATACAGGGCGATTAGAATAAATTGACACAAGGCACTAGACGTAGTAATATATGAAGAAAAAGTACTTGTGCAAGTATACTAGGTCTTGTGCACTATGTGCTACATCAATACCCTCCGAAAGATAATATATAATAGCTTCCAAATTTTTCCATATTTGGTAATAGCTTGAAGCTCAATGTTTTGTTTTTAAAGTTTCTGATCTTTGTATAATTTTTCTCATAAAATGAGTAACTGATTTCAAGCTTCAATAACTCACTAATAATATTTATAATGGATTAGTTGAGTGTTGTATTATAACAGCGCCATCTAAAGGAAGCAATAGAAATGTGTGTCTTACAGATCACTGAATTTATATATATGGTGCTTATCTGACCTTTTTCATCAAAAATAAAGTATCTGTTGGTATTTCTAACGGGTGTTTTTTTTAGAGGTATAGAACTTTAAATTGCAATAAAACAACGATGGATCATTCGATTGACAAGAATTTTTTTTATTCGAAAGATGATCTTGTGGCATTACATTTTAAATATGATTTCTGGCATATGACCGCCACGGCTGGCTCGGATGTAGTCCAATCTGGACGTCCAATTTTCGATGACTTTTTCCAACATTTGTGGCCGTATATCGGCAATGACACGGCGAATATTGTCTTCCAAATGGTCAAGCGTTTGTGGCTGATCCGCATAGACCAATGACTTTACATAGCTCCACAGAAAATAGTCCAGAGGTGTTTAATCACAAGATCTTGGTGGCCAATTCACAGGTCCAAAACGTGAAATTAGGCGGTCACCAAACGTGTCTTTCAATAAATTGATTGTGGCACGAGCTGTGTGACTTGATGCGCCGTCTTGCTGAAACCACAGCTTCTGGATATCATGGTTGTTCAATTCAGGAATGAAAAAGTTAGTAATCATGGCTCTATACCGATCACCATTGACTGTAACGTTCTGGTCACCATCGTTTTTGAAGAAGTACAGACCAATGATTCCACCAGCCCATAAAGCGCACCAAACAGTCAGTTTTTCTGGATGTAACGGTGTTTTGACATACACTTGAGGATTATCTTCACTCCAAATGCGGCAGTTTTGTTTGTTGACGTAGCCATTCAACCAGAACTGCGCTTCATCGCTAAACAAAATTCGCTTATGAAAATCATGAACAACGGCAATCTCGTTTTGGGCCCATTCGACGAATCTACGCCTTGCTTGATGATCGTGAGTCTATTCATGATGAATTGTCAAACTAAACTGAGAATAAATCACTTCTCAGCTGTTAAATCGGTCGCCATCTTCAACAGTAATGCCAACTTAAAGTTCTATACCTCTAAAAAAAACACCTTTATAAATCTGAAGTACATAGCGTGTATATCATTAATCGTATAAAATTATCTGTTCCAGAGTATTTGAAGAAACCTTTAGACGATTATGTTAAGACTCTACCGGTTTCTACGAAGATATTAAGGACGAATAAACGAGTTGGTTTGATACAAGCTCGACTCAGAGGAGCTGCGATAGCTACTGGAGAAGTTCTTACCTTTCTAGATGCCCATTGCGAATGTACTCGTGGATGGTTGGAGCCGTTACTCACTGTCATAAGGGATGATCGAACAGCTGTAGTTTGCCCAATCATAGACATAATCAATGACCAGACGTTTGCTTATATCAAGAGTTTCGAATTGCACTGGGGTGCCTTTAACTGGAATTTACAATTCAGGTGGTATACCCCAGGAGGATCTCAACTAGTTAAAAGACAAATTGATCCAACTTTACCATTCAACACCCCAGCTATGGCGGGTGGTTTGTTCTCCATAGATCGGAAATATTTTTACGAAATGGGTTCATATGATGAAGGGATGACGATTTGGGGTGGGGAAAATTTGGAGATGTCGTTTAGAATCTGGATGTGTGGGGGTAAAGTACAAATAGCTCCCTGTTCACGTGTTGGTCACATATTCAGAAAAGCATCACCGTATACATTTCCTGGTGGTATCAAGAAGACTTTATATGCGAATTTAGCTAGGGTGGCACTAGTTTGGATGGACGAATGGACAGATTTTTATTTTAGATTTAACGAGGCACCAAATGCAATCAAACATGAACAAAACATTTCCTCCCGATTACAGCTCAAGAAAGAATTGAAATGTAAAAGTTTTGAGTGGTATTTGGAAAATGTTTGGCCAGAGCATTTCTTTCCGACAAGAAATAGGTTCTTTGGGCACATTAGAAACGTTGCAGTCGATTGGTGTCTTGTAAAACCAGACACAAAAGGAATTTCGAATCAGCCAGTTGGATTAGCAACCCTGGAGCCTTGTATAAAGAGAAACGTTACTTTGGAGATGTTTGTGATGACCAAAGAAGGATTTGTAATGACTGATGATTCAATTTGTTTAGATGCTCCTGAAACTAAATCGGGTCCTGTAGCAAAAGTACGAATTATGGCATGCAATGGGGCGGAAAGGCAGAGATGGAGCTATAATAATTCAGTAAGTATCAATATATTGACATAAAAGAGATTTGAAGCTAATGTAAAACTCTTTCAAACAAAATAGTTCAAAAAGGATTTTGAAATTTTTTATGAAAGCGCATCCGCCATTTTATTGAGAATCATTATTGAAATTGTTGTCTTAGTCGACATAGAATCAACTTGGAGAAATTGAGGAAACTTATTGCAATCTTAACGTCAGCAGACGAAACTCAGCAATTTTCAGCATTACCATCCCAACAAATACTCATAATAAGGTTAAGAAAAGTCTAGGTGTATTTTGTTCAAAGTTTCAAAATTTTGTATTTATGATGTAATAAAAATATCCCGTTTTTGTCTTGAATTAGTACTAATTAAGTGAATTAAAATTATTTCAGACGAAAGAATTACGTCATGTGACAAATCAGAAATGTTTGGATGTTTCTGATTCCTCCAAATCTTCAGAAGGACTGATAATAGAAGATTGTAATGGGGAAGAATCACAAAAATGGATCCTTGAACCTGTTCCTTGGAATAATTACTAATATTTATTCAAAATCACTCATTTATTCAATAACTTCCTGATATTATTATTCCTATTGTTAAAACTTGTATATAGAAACTCACTTAAAAGTACAAAAAGGCTGTTTTTAAGCATTATGTTACTCAAGTATTTATTGTTTGCTTTATATTCTGTATAGTCTGTTTTTACTCAATTTACAATAATATATGATCACGTTTTGTGACACAAAGATTGAATACTGATATCTGTTATTGAAATCCTTACTTTATTGATGATAGGACGTTTTTGAATAAATTATTATATTCAATCAATACTATTATAATACTGATAAAAGCGCATCCACCATTAAATGCTCCTATCATCAAGTTATCGCTGTTCTAGAGCTATATGCCGCACTGTTTTGTATGCAGAAACAATTTTTGCATGAGAAACAAACCGCGAAATTCTATTCCTACAATTCATAGTTGATTTCGACAATGTAACGGCACATAAGGCTAAATATTTCCCGCCAATGCTTGGTATGCAATATGGCAATTTCTGTGAAAAATTAAATGGATTGGACTACCGCAGTATTATATTGAAATATGTAGGTTTTTTGTGTAGTAAAATAAGAGTATTGAGTTTTGGATGAGGCGTTAGTCATTCCCTATTGAAGGGAGATAATATCTGCGGATATTCACTTTGAGAGGACGGAAATTGAAATGAAAAAACTGAAATGAAAATGAATAAGAGATCCAAAATACATGGCTTCTTTCCTTCTATTTTACATCCATATGGTATATTATCCCACAATTTTAGGAGGATACCTACTAATGACTGAGATTGAATTCTCGCTTAACTCTTGGTGAAACATAATTAAATATTGAATTAAATTGAACTCTTGGCCTAATGTTTCACGATAATATATTACAATATCAATTTCTCAGCATGTTTGTCAAATCAACTGTTTTTGAATCAACTGCCTTCGATATTATTTTAGTTTTGCTCTTTCAAAGGAGTTAAAGATGATATCAATGGACGTATATTTCTTTCGAATTATGTTTTATCTATTTGAGTTTACAATATATTTGGCAAAGAAGATTCACATTATCTTGTCATTTCATTTACACAGATCAAATGCGTTTCTGAATCAAATCTGTGGTAGTGTATCGACTGCCATTTAACAACCACTGATTTAAACCATAGAGTCTACATAAATAGTGATCTGAACCATGTTACAAAAAAAACCATTGATCATAGAAAATCCATTGGTCTAAATCATCAATTACACAACATTATCGTAAAAAACTATGATCCTAACCACTGAGCATACAGAAACACTGATATGAACCATCGAATATAGTAATTAATAAATTCAATGGACGATGAATCAACTCTGTGATAGTTCATATTTAAATAGATAATAATAAGAATTACTTGTCTAAATATCACTGACTGAACAATTCTTTATTCAACTACTTTCGCCTTTTACGGCATTATCAACAATGAATAAATATTACAAATACAACCTTTAAATATTTGCAGATCAGTTCGGGTCACAGAATACACCCTTCTAAATTTGGTATCTTCTGTAGTTCGGTCCCTGGAAGTAGTAGAATATAGAACATCAAATCAACTCCGTTCTATGTTCTACGGATCAACATAGAACGGAGCTGATTTGATGTTCTATATTCTACTACTTCCAGGACCGAACTACAGAAGATACCAAATTTAGGGTGTATTATGTGGCCCGAACTGATCTGCAAATATTTAAAGGTTGTATTTGTAATATTTATTCATTGTTGATAATGCCGTAAAAGGCGAAACTAGTCGAATAAAGAATTGTTCAGTTAGTGATTTTTAGACAAGTATTTCTTATTACCTCTCATAGTAATTAATGATAAAGAACCATTAATAAAAGCTATAAACCATATGTAATCACAGTTCAAAACCTTCTATTATAAAGAACTACTGTTTCAAATCCTCGGGTCCAAAAAACCACTGACGTAAAACAACGAAAATGAAAAAAGCACTATTCCAAACTTTGGAGATGAAAACTTTTAAGCAAAAGAACTACTGATGTAAACTACCGACTATGCAAAACTACTAAATTTTCTAAACTCGAAGGTTTGACGAAATAAATTCACATATACCTTACATTGATTGGTATTGAATTTCACTTAGCATCATGTTCCAATTGGAATAAACCAGTGACCATCAATCAATGGTGACTCATTAGAGTGACATATTTTCATTAACTGTCATCATTAATTGAAAATCGAACTCAGTCCTCTCACCTGTTTTACGTTGAACCAGGTGTAAAAGTTGGAGAATCTATTCGAGGAATAAATCAATCAAATGTTCATGTTGGCAGATAGAGAGAGCATTAATGACGATCGCCTTGAAAACGGCGCATCGGAACGATTTTCTGCGACACTCAAGATGATATGGTTTTGGAAAAACAAGGACGGTGGCTTTTTGTGACTCATTTGGAACTTCGCGATCTGTAATTACTTGATGTGATCTATAGCATCATATTGCATACTGGTTTCTTTCCGAATGGAATTTCCAATAATCTCAGTCGTTTTATTTCGTATTTTTATGCAGGTGGAATTTATGAGAAACAATGAGAATTGATATTTATTGCTTTCGGTGATAATATGAATAAAAGATATGTTTGTAGGGTATTTTTGTAAGCAAATGACGATGAGATGGGGGCAAAAATGTCAACTATTTACACTTTGCAAATAATAATTAATATTAATAAGCACTGGGATCAGCAATTTTGTTGTCTTAAATCTGTGAGCTGTTTTTGACTGAATTTTGGATCTGAAATCGGAAATGTTATCAATTTTTCTCTATCGCGGCAAGTTTTCAAAGTACAGGATACCCTTAAAAGTCATACAAAATGGGCATACTGAGTAAAATAAAGTGGGTACTAACCGAGAATATTAGAATACTTTATTCATACAAAGATTATTATAATATTGAGACTTAAATTGTGTTTGTACCAAAAATTAAAAAAGATATTATCTAGGTTAAAATTTTTCGCTTCTAACTTTTCCTAGAATGTCCAGTCTAGGGACATTCACGCTTAATGCTCCAACTGTAGTCAGCCATCATACTGACATCTCATCTACCTTGATACCTTGCCTCCATGAGCTTCAAATCTTGGTGGAATCGCTCACCCTGTTCATCACTAACAGCACCAAGATTTTCTGGAAAGCTAGCAAGGTGGCTATGTAAGAAATGAAGTTTGATACTCATGTTGCAGCCAAGCTATTTGAAGATTTCTAAGAGTCGTTGAACAATTTCGACGTAATTCTGGGCTCATGTGCTTACAAGAAAGTGCTTGACAATACTTTAGAATGCCAACCAAGAATTTTTTAAAAGTTAGGTCAATGTCCCAAAGAAAAGTTCATCTTTAATAAGTTTCCGAATCTGTGGCCCATCAAAGACACCAGCCTTCATCTTCTCATATGACAAGCTAAGAAACGCCTTTAGTCTTTTCAACATATCTTGAACTGCAGTGTATCTATTACAATTTAATAATATTCTCATTACGTTATTCTGCAGGACTAGTAATTTACATATATCTTACTTATTGCAATAATGCAACACAGACTAAAATATGTGAATTGGGGAAGTATTAATGCATTACTGACCAACCGTATGGTCCACCATGTTAACTTATAAGATAGTCTACTCAAAGACCAATCTTTTTACTCAGTTTTCTAATGAAAACAAACAAACGTATTCTTATGCACAAAAGAAAACTCATCTACGGCTTCTTTTGTATTCTCAACATAATTTGCAATCTAGAATTTGAACAAACACAAACGACTATCATCTCCAATAACCTCATTGATTCACCGTAACCTAGTCGAAATCTAGAATCGGAAACTTGAAGGAATACCAATGGTTACTACCGGCAGATCTGATGGCGACATGCAAGCTCCAAAAAGCTCTCCAATGACTGCTTCATTGTGCCAAATGTCCTTAAGCATTTTCATTATGTTCTTGATCTTTTTTGCAATCCATTGAAGACTTCTCCTTTATAGAACGAAGATGATGTCCCCAAATACTGAGAGTTCCTTCGTGGTGAAACGAAGGTTTCTTCTCTGAATTAATTTAGTTTTAAACGTAGATACGTCAAGCTCCTCAAAATACTGGTTTATGGTTTCGATAACTCCTTCGTTGCTCTAAAATCTTTTACCGCCAAGCCATTTTTTAAGGTTAGGAAACAATGCGTCATCAATTCAAACTTCAATTCGTGGATTTTGGACATGGCAACAATCGACGAATGCGCAGGTGCATTATCGTGATGAAACAAAGTTTTTTCTTCGCCAAATGAGGTCGTTTAATTTGCACCTCGTCTTTCAAACGTTGTAATAAGTTTGCGTAGTATTGACCAGTGATAATCTCACCCTTTTCAAGATAATCAATGTATACAATTCCTCTCGCTTCCCAAAAACAATAGCCATAACCTTGTATGCCGGTAAAATTGCTTTGCTTTCTTTAGAGTTGGTTCCCCCTTTCCAACTGGTCTACTGCAATACTTTGATAAATGCAAGATTAGGTATATAGTTGAATGTATCAAATAATTGTAGAGATTAAGATTGAAATGTACAAAATAATATTTACTGTATAAATAATAATATACAAATCAATATTTACTGTAAAAAAAATCTTTCACCACAGGTGTTATACTTTTGTGAGGGTTGATAAAAATTTTTCTTGTCTTTGTTCATATCTAGTTGATACAACTAGGAGAAGTATGTTGACTTATTCTCTTAAATAAATGCAAAAATCTGTTAAAATTTAGAATTTGTACTATAAAGTGTATATGAATATGAATAAAGATTATTATTATTATTATTACTATTATGCTGAGAAGTTAATGAAGATTTGAAACTCTTGAAATATTAAGTACCCTATTAACATCATAGATATCAACATAGAATCTTTCTTTTTCGCTATACGGAATGGTAGATCATTTTTCTTGACGCGCTCTTCACTCAGCCGCTTTCGTAAGCAATATTTTCCGATCGTGAATCTTTAGATTCGCTTAGATATCGGGTATGTTCTAGAACATAAACTATACTTCTCTACTATCTCTCTACTTGAAAATACCAACGCAAGGAGGATGCGAAAGTCACGACTGTCCGTAAAATTCGCAGCTACTTCAACAATGCCCGCCTAAATCACAGCGGCAGTCATAGAAGATTTACAAATATATGGTTATTTCTATGAACGCGATGCGCGCATGCAACGCGCGGCAAGAAGTCATTTGATTTGTGATCCCACGTCTACTGCTATGTTATATTAAAATAAAAGCTGGAGGTAGATCACAGGATCGTACCGCAGATGAGATACAGAGCGATGCAGTCAAACATTTTCCAGAGCCTATTAAATTGGAATGTATAGACTTTGTTTCACAACCTTTTTGGAGTTTATATCATCTCAAAGAATGATGACTCTCGAAAGTTTAACCTAGCATAATTCAAGAAAACACATATTCTACGATAAACGAATATTTACGATTAATAAACCATTTTCTTCACCTAACTTTCAATATTTTTTTAATCATGATCAGCCTCAAACAAACCTCTTCTTCTTATAGCACTCCAGTTCATTTTCATCCAGAACGGTTACAATAACTTTGTTCCGTATAAGGCATTTGTATACGCAATTCTTTCCCTTTTTTCACAGAAAGCTACTCAATTGTGTTTGGCATAATCTACATAAACAATTATATTATTCAAACTTATAATACTTTTGATTATTTGTGTATAAACCCCACCCAACTAAATTAATTTGAACCTCCTCGAATATTTTCAACGTGCAAAGCTTTGTATGAATATTTTAAATTTATTACCTATTTTCTGTTGCATAAGAAGTGTTACTCTGAAATTCATATGCATTAATTCTTTTTATTTTAAGGATTGCACATGGTTTGACCCTTTAAGGATTAATTTTTACATTCCATATTTCTGTTTTATTTGTTCGTATCGTGTTTATGTATTCTAGAGCTTCAAACGCTTTTTAACACATCAAAAAGAATTATAATATCAATAGTGCAGTCAAAAGTTGTCGCTAAGCATGTGACGAATTTTCTCTTCGAAATATGCTTTTTCCTGAAGGTTTCTTTAAATGCAACGTCATACAAAATGAAAGTTTTTCATTGAATTGAATGAACACATATGGTAGATGCGCTTGAAATACAAAAATAAAATAAATTTTTTCACATTGCTTGATGGTAGTAACTGGAATATAAACGAGAAGTGATGAATATTGGCATAATTGCTCAAACCTGCCAGAAAACGATTCAGGAGAAAGTTATAGGTTGTTGAAGACTGATGTCGCCGATGAATACTTCAAGTTGTTGAAGATCTCCAAATGGCGAACTTGTGGAAGAGGACGTAAGATCAACAGTTCTAAAGAAGGACCTGTTCCACAAACGGATGCTTAGCTATTGAAAGAATAATAATAATAATAATAAAAAGGCCGAATGTCGTCGATAAAACGAAATCGAACGCTTGGCTAAAGATAGGTGATCTGTTTCCAGAAACTGCAGGATTCATGGAAGCTATCCAGGATCAGGTGATTAATACGAACAACTACAAGAAATACATTATAAAAGACTCAACTGTAGTTGACGACAAATGCAGAAAATGCCAGGAAAAGACTGAAAACATTCAACACATCACTGGAGGCTGCACATCTCTAGCTCAAAATGATTACACTCATAGGCACAACCAAGTAGCTTTCATAGTCCATCAAGCGCTAGCTGTGAATACCAGACTGTTGACACAAGATATAACACCTTATATCTTATATAAATACAAACCACAGCCGGTGCTAGAGAAGAGCAATTACAAAATATGTATATAATGATCGAACTGTCATTCCAGACCGCATGATACATAATAATAGACCAGACATAGTTCATTTGGACAAAATCAACAAGAAAGCCCACCTGATAGACATAGTGTTACTTAACACTCACAACTTGATGAACAGCATTCAAGAAACAATCAGCAAATATATGGACCTGAAGTGTGAGATAGTATTTGGGATATAGAAAAGAACAATAACGAAGTGATAAATATGGACATAATGGGCTAGGTCCGGTCCTGTCGCGAGCATAGATTGCGGAAGCCCTTACTGGGCGTGGTACGCGAAGATGCAGAGTTGGCCGCGTTGCACTACTCGGGTCAGGTCACTGCAGTCCTCCGTGTTCGAGTGCCTCGGGTTTATTGGAAAAAAAGGAAACACCTGTTTATTATTAGATGTAATACCGATAATACAGATGAGGAATGCTGTAAGCATATTTTACATTTCGCCCTGACATCTCGGGGTATTCATCATATACCCAGCGGATTTGCTTGCTGTGACTCTGCTGGTTCGCTACTCCCTAACTTGGAGTGGGATGTGGAGAGACCGATCCAAGAAGAACATTAATATATATTATGTCTATGAACGTGTATATTAATGAAGTATGGAATTATCTTTAGAGTTTTTATTTCGTAAATTATCGAATATCGAACAGTTTTGGGTCCGTTAGTATTTTTAATATATATTATACAATTGATAGACTATAATAAAATATACTAGCGAAAATGTGAGTTGAAAAGAAAGGTAATGCTAAAAAAGACGAATACGTTGAAGACTTCGATAACGAAATGAACAAATTATTCCATATGGAGAGCCACTTGGTCTAGAATTGGAAACAAGTTGAAGATTTCTGAGATCATTACTGAAAATCAGTGTATTGGGCTAGAAGAAACGAACATCAAACAATGAAAATTAATTTTCCTCCTTTTGATATTTTAGAACTCATTTATTCTATATTTTTGACCTCGGTATATATTTTAGAAAGATTTTGGCCTACAGGTAGCCACAAAATCTAAAATAACTTCGTTTGCTGATGATACGATGATGTATATAGTGGGGGAAGATTTACATCAAATGGTATCGGATATGAACATTGAAATGAACAAGTTATTCGCGTGGCTGTGTGATAATAAATTAAGTTTGAATGCAGGAAAATCAAAATTTAGTATATTCGCCAAGAAATCACGAATGATAAATGTGCAGGTTGATAATATATGTATTTCTGTGAACGGAGAAGCCATTGTTCACAATGACCATATCAAATACTTGGGTACAATTCTGGATTCGAATTTAAAATTTCGCGCACACGCAGATTTTATAACGAAAAAATTTTCAAAAAAAGTAGGATTCTTAACACGAATCGGCAAATCCTTGTCTATGAGTACAAAGTTGTCACTCTATAAAGCCATTGCACTTCCTCATTTACCATTCTGTTGTTGCTTATTATTTAATCGTCCTCAATATCAAATAAATCGATTTAAAAGAATACAAAATAGGGCTATGAGATCTATATTAAAATGTAATAGATATACACCTGTCAAGTCCATGCTTAATGTGTTAAATGTTACCTGTTAAGCAAAGAGTTGTGTTTAATGTACAAGTGTTCATTTTTAAACTGAAAAGAAATATGTTACCAACCTACATTAGTGATGGAGTTGGATAATTCAAAGATGTACATGATTATAATACGAGATCCAAAACAGACTTTATCCTTGGAAAATGTAACACTACACAAAAGCTAAAATCTATTTTTTATAAAGGTTTAATTGAATTTAATGGACTTATAAAAAACTGTGAAAGTTTAAAAGTATTTAAAAGACTTTTGAGAACGTTCATCTCAACCAAATGCAATACAGTTTGAAGTCACTCTAATTCAATTGAGCTTTGTTTCTGCTAGTACTCTAGTTGATGTTTATCATGTAATATTTGTTAGGTGCTAAGTATAACGTTTTTGTTTTTCTACTATATTATGTCATTTATACATATTGGCACTTTATTTAATTTACAGTGTTTTACTTTTCATTCAGCAGCAGCACCCCCGACGGGTAAACTGGCTAACTTAGATTCCCCTTGCTTGCATCAGTTCGTCAACAGACTGTCTACTGAGTTGGCTCAATACCCTTTTAACCTTTTCGCAACAGATATAATACCAACAGAACTTCGGCTTTTCCCAGTAACAGTAGCAGCTGGTGGAGCTTTTCCGCCTGAAACAGCTGAAGGTTGGCAGCTTTGTTACGTATGTTTAAGTCGTTCGACATGAAACTTGTGTACATTTTATTATAAAAATTGTCACTCAATCAACCAAATAATGTGCAAGCCAAGCCACTGAAGAAACAAATATACAAAACTATAATACAGTTTAAAAGTTACTCTAGGCAGAACTTATACAATGAACCATGATTCCAAACGAAAATTTCTTGAGTTAATGATTGGTTGAAGATTGTATGATAGATGAAACTTTTCAAAATTTCAAGGAATCTAGACAAATGATGAGGATAGTGAAGTGCTTTATTCTTCTTCATAGTATATAAGTGAAAGAGGTTCAAAGAAGACAATTAATTTCTCCAGGCAGATGAAGAGACTGAATCCTAGATGGCAGCACAGAAGAAGTAAAAACCGACCTTCTTTCACTCAGTCTTATAATCTCAGAGAATTTGATGGCACAATATACATGATTCCTCTTCAGGAGGATCTTTAAATGACATCAATACATTTTTACTCCATCTAATTCATTGATAACTTTGAAAATAATGGTAAACTAATGTCTCCATTGCCTAGTGGTCTAGCTGAGTGATACGTGGCCCCTGGAGATCTTCTGTTAAATTCAAGACTTTCTGATCATCAAACTTCATATACTCAGTGATTCCTTGTTCTCGAAGTGGAAGAATACTTGTAGGACGTATCTACGAAACCCTCGAATGGAAGAGGTTATTTATATCCATCAACTATGACTCTGTTAGATTCTTCACTTAATTTGATGACTCTTTCTTCGATTCAGATGTTGATTCTTTCACAATAAGTGGTCTGAGGCTTCCTAGTGAGGAGAGTGGTATCTTAGTTTATGCCTCATTTGGATTAACACTAGAGAAAATGTCTTCATCTACACATAATGTTGAAAATCATTTAAATTGATTAGATTTATATAATATTTCCAAATTATAGAACACACCTAGGAAGGTGTGAATGAAAATAACATATTCCTCACCAGTTATATACATTTTCTGAACATTAACGTGTATTTGCTATCATTTATGTAATTTTACCTACTTTTTCATGTTATTTTAAGAGCATTACTGAAATTTATAACCTATAATTGCTGAGACACGAGCAATTCTTGGAAACTCAACTGAAACATTTCCGCTATCCCATAAATTAAAGATGTGTTAACGCCTTGTGGTCTTCCATTTAAATAAAATATTCAATCACAATAATAGAATGAACGAAATATGTTTATGTGGGATGTTGTCCCTACGGCTTCAATTAATTAATATTTTAATATATGCTTGTAAACGACATTATTTAACCATCACTTACACTCATATTTTATGCATCTTATAACTATATTAAGTTTATTGACTGTATTAAGATGCTAAGTGATTCCTAGCAGTTTATTGAGTTTTCTCTGCCCACTATTTCATTGTTTAATTAAAATTCAATATCTATTTCATTCTTCTGGTGTTAGAAATTACAAATTAGAACCGGAGGCGTCAAAACAATCGTTACTGCTTTCTAGTAGTGAAGTGGGTAATGCTCATCCTAAATTGAATTATCTCAGCATTACCATATAGCTGAATTTATTGGTTTCGTCCCACACACTGTAGCATTCTGTGGATATTTCTCTGATAGTTTTACGGTATTGATTTGCCTAGAAATTATTATTAGTAAGTGTCAAGGAATCACTAGAGGATACGCTTTGCACAAAGTGATTTACAGTGATTATCTCACGTCTTGTCTTGTTTAATGCATCTACAGTCATATTCAATACTAACTGGGATTTGTGGCAATCATTTCCATGAAAACAAAATGGTGACTTACTTTGAGTTGTCTCCTAGAAATTACCATATATGAGAATCACGAATTCACCGAAGGACATCTCTTGGAGAAAAGGATTTACATTGATCTAGTCTTGTTTAATATATCTACAATCTCAGTGAATACTATCTCGCAATTGTCGTAATCATCTATATGAAAAACTGTGTCAGTTAGGTGGAATTGTTTCTAGAAATCACAATTTGGAATCGTCACTAATTCATCTAAGGATATGTTTTGCAGGAAAGGAATCACAGTGATTAAACCTCATGTCTAGTTGTGTTAAATCTATCTAGAGTTTGATGTAGAAAAGCGTGTTGGTGAGGTTCAACTGCTTCTAGAAATTACAATTTGGAAGCGTCAGTAATTCATCAAGGATATATTTTGCAGTATTAACCATGATTTTCCCATGTATAGTCTTGTTAAATATATCTAGAGTCCTATTCAATATTATTTGAAATTGGGACAATCATCTATATGAAGACAGTTGAGTTGAATTGTCTTGTAGAAATTGAAATTTATAAGCGTCACGAATTCATCAGAGGATATGTTTTTGAGGGTTAACCGTGATTATAGTTTGTAAGCGTCACGAATTCTTCAAAGGATATGTTTTGCAGGATTAAATGTGATTACCTCATGTATAGTCTTGTTCAATATATCTACACCCCTATTCAATACAATATTGAAATTGGGACAATCATCTATATGAAGAGAGTGGGACAATTGAATTGAATTGTCTTCTAGAAATTAAAATTTCTAAGCGTCACGAATTCTTCAAAGGATATGTTTTGGAGAATTAACCGTGATTACCTCATGTATAGTCTTGTTTAATATATCTACACTCTTATTCAATACTATCTTGAAGTTGGACTATCATCTATATAGAGAAAGTGGGAGAGTTGAGTTGAATTGCCTTCTAGAAATTAAAATTTGTAAGCGTTACGAATTCATCAAAGGATATCTTTTGTAGGATTAACCGTGATTACCACATGTATAGTCTTGTCAAATATATCTACAGTTTCATTCAATATTATCTCGAAATTGTACAATTATCCATATGAAAAGTATTTCAGCTACGTTGAATTTTCTTCTAGAAATTACCATCTGTAAGTGTTTCAAATACTCCAAGGGATGTTTTTTTCGATAATTTTTATTTAATAGTTGTTTTTACAAAATTTTTCATTGTGGAGGTTAGAAACATACTTCACCAGGAAAGCAATTTGAACAGTCGTTTATGTTTGTTATTACTTGAATAACTCTAGGTACTTCAATTTCAAAACCACTTAAACACAAATGAGGTAAAATAACTACGTTCTTACAGGTCACAAGTTCATTTTTTTAAATAGACGATATAATTCGAAACAATTTAGATGGTCTTAGAGAATTATCTCCATTGAATTCAATACTATTCTGAGAATACCTACAAGAAAATTTGAAATGCTTTGCTTTCAGAAGAGATATTAATTCACCCCAAATTAAAAATTATACGAATCGATTAATACCATCAATAGATATTGAAAACGTTTATATAATGAAATATTCAAAAACAAAAACAATTTGGAATAATGCTTTCTACTATCAGAAATGCAATTTGATATACCAAAACCGGTATTTTTCAGATTTTAAATATATAACGGGTGTTTTTTTCAGAGGTATAGAATCTTTAAGTTGGCATTACTGTTGAAGATGGCGACCGATTTAACAGCTGAGAAGTGATTTATTCTCAGTTTGGTTTGGCAATTCATCATGAATAGACTTACGCCTGAATAACGCTTGCAAATAGTGCAATTTTATTTCGAAAATAATGGTTCTGTGCGGAATACGTATCGTGCACTACGTCCATTTTATCGTCGACAAAATCGTCCATCATATCAGTTAATTCGATTAACCATGGAACGTTTTCGCACCACGTTTACTCTTATTGATAACTCGCATCCCCAGAGACGCCGTATGGTGTGCGTACAGAAGAAGCTATTGCTACTGTAGAGCGTAGCATTGAGGAAAACCCGAATGAGTCCATTCGCCATCGAGCACAGGAATTGGATCTGTGTCCATCCACTTTATAGAAGATTTTGCGGAAGGATCTTAGTTTGCGTGCTTACAAAATCCAACTCGTGCAAGAATTGAAGCCAAACGATCATCAAGCAAGGCGTAAATTCGTCGAATATGCCCAAAACGAGATTGCCGTTGTTCCCGATTTTCATAAGCGAATTTTGTTTAGCGATGAAGCGCACTTCTGGTTGAATGGCTACGTCAACAAACAATACGGCCGCATTTGAGTGAAGATAATCCTCAAGTGTTTGTCAAAACACCGTTACATCTGGCTGGTGGAATCATTGTCCCTACTTCATCAAAAACGATGATGGCCTGAACGTTACAGTCAATGGTGATCGGAATAGAGCCATGATTACTAACTTTTTCATTCCTGAATTGAACAACCATGATGTTCAGGGCTGTGGTTTCAACAAGACGGCGCAACATGTCACACAGCTCGTACCACAATCGATTTATTGAAAGACACGTTTGGTCACCGCCTAATTTCACGTTTTGGACATGTGAATTGGGCTCCAAGATTTTGTGATTTAAAACTGCTAGACTAATTTCTGTGAGGCTATGTAAAGTCATTGGTCTATGCGGATAAGCCACAAACGCTTGATCGTTTGGAAGACAAAACTCGCCGTGTTATTGCCGATATACGGCCACAAATGTTGGAAAAAGTCATCGAAAATTGGACGTCCAGATTGGACTACATCCGAGCCAGCCGTGGCGGTTATATGCCAGAAATCACATTTGAAATGTAATACCACAAGATTATCTTTCGAATAAAAAAAATTCTTGTCAATCGAATGATCCATTGTTGTTTTATTGCAATTTAAAGTTCTATACCTCTAATAAAACACCCTTTATATATATATATATATATATATATATATATATATATATATATATATATATATATATATATATATATATATATATATATATATATATATATATATATATATATATATATATATATATATATATATATTTATATTTATATACAAAGTAACAAAATATACGTCATGCTACAAGACTTTATTCACTACGGACTACATTTCTAAATGTTCCGATTGCTGCCATCTGGCGGAAGTCTTTATCTTTTTGTCTAATATAATGATCAATACCCTACAGAAAAATAAATGAGAAATTAATAAATCAATAAGTTAATTACGATTTTCATTTTAGTAGGAAGTAGTTCAGAATCAACTATCTACAATGTAGTAGAGTAATTATTTCTTAAGTTATATTAGTCTTTTCAACAGATTGAATTTATCAAAATTTTGCGATGATTGTGAACACGATAAATTGAAAACAATAGTTAAATGAGTCACTCATAAGATAAAACATTGACTTTAATGAAAAATGTGTGCAGTTTTAATTTTATATAGTAGTTTTATAGTAAATCAAGATATTTGCAAAATTTATTTGCATTCCCTGAAATTCTATTTAAATTTTGCATCACCATTTGAATTTTTCTTATATACCAAGCGAAAAAAATTGTTGATTATCCTTCCTGAATTTTTTTGAAGTGTCCTTACCAAATCAAATATGTATTGAAGTCGAAATTTTTATCGGTTACACCTGGTATATCCAATAAAAATAACACGAATTCAACATTGACTTTTCGCATTGAATTTTATTCGTTTTTCTTCACCATATTAGTATTAGAACTATCTAGATTTAAGCTAAGTGCTCTTAGCGGCATTGCATAACCTTGATCTTTGGTCATCAGATAAAGGTTATAATATGTAACAGCATTGTAATGTATTCAAATGACCACCGTTCGGTAGCCATATCGGCAATCTAAGATCATTTGGGGTCTTTGGAATACAAGATACTCCACTTTACCATAAGCTACCGTTCAGATAAGGATAACATTTAAGGGAATTCATGCTCAGAAAGCATCCATATAATACTAGATCCACCTGCGCTTCGTATTGCGTTGGTATTATCGGTGTTGAAACCAAATGGTCTCATCAGGTTGATGACCCACCTCACTGATATATATCGAATTGAAATTGGGAACTTTATTCAATGAAAATGGTTTCGGGTTAACAACCCATTGTGAAGAGTTGATACAACAGATTTTCTCAACGTATGTCTAATGAAGTACAACAATTTCCCCTCCATTAAACAAAATTGTTCTCCGATATTAAACGAGTTTATATCAAAATAATGAACAAAATTTATGGTTCATGATATGCTGTTAATTCTTCAATGAAATTTGAATCAGAAAGGCTATTAATATCACATAATATTTCAATTTAATGTCAAAAGGTGTTTGAAGGTTTTGGACAATGTAGATTTCTCTAAATAAAAGAATTTTCTTCGTAGATTCGGATAGAAAACCGTGAGAGATATATTACTAACTTCACCGAAACGTCGTGTGAATTCGATTTTCGGTTCAACCATCCGTCAGTTTGTTGGCGTAAGAGTTTATTCATTCTATTTCATATTAATTTCTTTTATTTTTATTCCAATTGTTCATATCTGTTCATTTCCTGAGGGCTCCTTATCTTTTTTCATTTTAATCCCATTAATTTGATCATTTGATGGTGGACGTTGACAAAACTGTAAGTGTTCATTTTTGTCTGAGGGGCAATGGAATCAGTACCTTGAATGTAAAATATGGAGACAACCCTAATCATCATCCCAATCAACTAAGTTTCTTGGAATATATGTAGACAGAAATTTGAGGTCACACATTGAGGTCTTATGTAAAAAATTGAGTAACTCATTGCGAGAACATCGTACCTACAAACTGTGTTATGGATGTGTATTACAGTCTTGTATATAGTCATCTAAATTATAATATTCTGCTGTGGAGCTGCTCTGCAGAAATAAATAGGGTGTTTATTACACAGAAGCGAATACTTCGATTAATATTCAATAATCATCAGCGAACATCTTGTGAACCTATCTTCATTAATAATTACATACTCACGTTACCGTGTTTATATATTTATAGATGTTTGTTATATGTTGAAGAAAATGAAGATAGGTTTATTGAATTGAATAGTAATCATGAGTATTCAACAAGGAAGAGGGATGTACCACTTATTCCTATGCATAAAACAAAGATCATAAAGATCTATTGTCACAGCATTGAAATTTTCAACCATTTACCATCGTATTTGAAAGTACTTAAAGCTCATTTGTCTAAGAGGAGAGTGAAATCTCTGCTCTTAACAAAGGCATACTATATTGTGGCAGGGTACTTCGATGATTCTGATGTAGGCATAATGTATGAATCAATTTTTTGTATCAAATGTTTGTATATTTTTTTAACACAAATGTTTCTCACCATGTTAAATTGTCTCAAATGCTTAATATCTCTGAGGAAATTTTTTTTCTTTTCTTTTCGATCAAAGTTGTATATTATTGTAAATATGAATTTAACCAAGATTTTTGTTTCAACGAATATTTTTGCTCGAGTGCTGAGTGGAAGATCAGACTCCAAACTAAATTCGGTCCTTTTGAGAGCATTTTTCTTAGTTGTAATTATTGTATCAATTGAATGAATGTAATTTTACAATGTAAGGAAAATTTCTCAATGAATTTTATTATAAATTTCATCAATTTTTCATTTAATCCTAGTTTCTTTCAGAATTTTTAATTAAATACATAGCACAAGAAAGATCGACAAAATAGTAAACTTATACATTGGTGCCAAGTAGAAAAATTCAGATAATTTAACGCATTTTGATCTGTACCTTCGGGCTACAAACACATTGTCAAGAGTTCCTGAAATTTTTAACAATATGTTAAGTATTTTCGTATTTCAGGAATTCTTGTGATCCTCAATAACTCACCAACTGAAAAACTACGATAAAACTAATTCACAATTCTAAATCATTCATCAATAAAACAAATTGTGCCGTGTTTTACCGTGAAATGAGATAATATATTCGCCAGTAGAATCAAATTTAGGTAGTAGCATCACATTAGAAAACATAATATTGAAACAATCCATATATCATCTCGAGTCGTGATAAATGTTGAACAAGATTTGAGTAATTTAACCTGACTAAAGGCAACTCGTGCTATAAATGTGATTCATGTCTTGCAGTCGAGGAGTAGGTGCTTCAGGGGGGTTAGTGTTATTTGCTTTTGCTCATTGACGGCTTCAGGGCTTCTGTGACGAAATTTGTTATGAAATACTAGCGAAAACTAGGTATATATATTTGTATATATACCTATGTATATAGTTTCAAGATTCACAGGTCATTCAATACTAGTGAATACTGAGACTCTCAATCGAAATATCGAATTATTTGAAATAGAACTCTCAGAGAACGAACCCATCACTTTCAAGAGCGAATATTAAGAGCGTTTCGAAAAGTTCATCGATCTTGTTGAATGATAATAGGATACAATTGTTGCATCATTATTATGAATCATCAGTCCATATTTAATCTATCAATCAAGAATCGATGCTTTCAAAACATAGGTCCTATACCAAATTGAGGGGAATTTTACCTAGTGAAATATTCACGTAGGCTCCCTCTGTCGGAGAAAAGACGTATAAACTCTATCTAGCGTTCAAGATTCCTACTCATGACAACAGTAGCGCGAGTGCAAGGCTTTGTAGATATTTCATTCGAACACTACAGAAAATTGTCCGCAATGTGTACGAATAATCCCATGCCTAATCGCTCCAGATCACGCCCAGGCAGTCAAAAGTATAGCTTGATTGATAGATTGAATATGGACTGACGATTCATAATAATGATGAAACAATTGTATCTTTTTATCATTCAACAAGATCGATGAATTTTTGGGTTGGGTGATGGGTTCGTTCTCGTTGACAACATTTGTGTAGACAGCTCCCTGAGAGTTTTATTTGAAATATTTCATATTTCGATTAAGAGTCTCAGTATTCACTATATATATATATATATATATATATATATATATATATATATATATATATATATATATATATATTCATCCTTAGATATTACAACATTATATAGGACCTTTTTTTAGTCATTTTTGAGTTATGGCGTTGTCCTGTGAGGAAATTGTTCCAACGCCTTGTTAGTTTTCAGGTTGCAGAAAAAGGCAATTCGAATAATGGCAGGCGTTGGTTACTTGGATTCATGCGAACCATTATTTATAAAATATGAAATGATGCCCTTACCTACATTGTGGATATATAATGTTCTTTCAGAAATACATAAGGATGCAAATACATTGATAAAACAGTCTGATCTACATAATTATAATACAAGAGGCGCAAATAATATCCGAACAATTAAGTATCGTCTAAATAAGTCAAAAAAAAACTCGATAGATTACAATTTATTCAATATCTTACCTTCCCATTTCAAAGAGCTTTCTTTCAATAAACTCAAAATAGACATCAAGAAATATCTTAGCTTCTATTCTGTCAGCGAGTATAACTCTATGATCTAAACTCCCTGTTTGTTTATAAAGGCTTGTATAGTTGAATTTGTTATTATTAACTAATATCATGTAAGCGTCTGAAGAAGTCGTTATTATTCAATAAAAGTGTATTTAATAGTGTTGGCGTTTACTTGATGTAAATCCATTTTAATTGAATATAAACTTTCACAACACTTGAACTTATGATTTACACTTTATTCACTACAAAGCATGACGCGTTTCGTCGTTACAAAATTTTCATTTTGTAAGTAAGTAGTTACAAGATTTTTCTATTTTCCATAAGCCTTCCCATACGGATACCATAATACACAACTCATGTTACACATATCCACATAAAATGGCAGCGTAGATGTATGTTACACAGATGATACACAGATTAACTAATATACCTTTATCAGAAGAAAATTGCAATAAAGAACTGAACATCATCAAACAGATTGCGGTTAATAATGATTATAATTATAGAAAGAACTAGTGTCAAAAATTCTTCACAAAAAACTCTATCGGAAAGCTCTACGATTAGTATTTCCTTATCAGTCGGATAGAAATCGTAAATATATTAGCTTAACATACTTGGAACCGTCAGTCAAAAAGTCAAAACCTTCTTAAGAAAACATAATTTTAATATTTCATTTAAAACGAACAATAATTGAACGAGAGATTTTTATTGGGAACAATAAAAACAAATATTAAAATAAATTAAACTCTTGGCTTAATGTTTCACGATTTATTTTACAATATGAATAGTCAACATGTTCAATTCTTGAAAATGAGCTAACGCTCGAAACATGTTGACTATTCATATTGTTAAATAAATCGTGAAACATTAAGCCAAAAGTTTAATTTATTTTGATATTCAACCAAGAGTTAAGCGAGAATTCAATCTCAGTCAATAAAAACAAAATTAAAAGAGAAGACAAATCAGGTGTTTACCAATAAAATTGTGGAACATGTTCCGGTATATAGATATAGGTAAAACTAGCAGAAATTTCGGTACTAGAATACAGGAACATAAATATAGCTTCGCCCATAATAAAAGTAATTCGAATTATGCTAACCATTTATTAACAGAAAACCATACTTTTGATACGAATTTAAAAATTTTACACAATATAGAGAGAAGTAGTCAATTAGATTATTGGGAAATAGTGGAAATAAATCGGCCTAAAAATTCTAGAAATTTGCTCAATGAACAGATAGTATTCAACAATTCATCCTTGTTACACCTTTTCAGGTAATAAAAGTTATATGTCAGAATGGAATATGTTAGGTAAAACCCAAAGTCATAGAATCCCAAATTCCCTGATATTCATACCTGTGTTTTTCAAAATGTTGTTATTATTCTGTAAGCATCTGAAGAAGTCGTTTGTAGTCAATAAAGTGTAAATCATAAGTTCAAGTGTTTGAGTTTAAGTTTATATTCAAATAAAAGTGTAAATTGAAAATGCAGAATTTATTTTGTGTTTTGAGAATTTAGTGAAGAAATTCCTCTCATTTACTTCCATCAAAAATAGTGTCCCTAAGAGAAATTCCAACGAGGCAGATCAATGAAACGAATACCGTGAAAACATGTTTCCAAGTGAGGACGATGTCTAATTACATCAATTCTTTTTAAGTACCGTGCATCTTTCATTACAATTTCCTGGAAACATATAAATAAATAAAGTGGACCACCTGCATTCCATCTATTCCGGCAGTTAATTTCATTTAATTCTGATCCAGAACGGTTCGGTTCACCGGATGAATATTTCAGATTCGAAAAACTTGAATGAATGGGTGATTGTCAATTCATTATCCAGTACGTTATTACGGTCTGAACTGTTGAATAATTCAGAATCGAATGACAGTTGCTCCATTCCAGGTATTAAAACAATGGTTCAAAACACCTTAACAATGCTAATTGCAATTCAAACAGCTTTAATTCGAGAACATCTGAACGATTAAATGAATCGTTGTGACAATTCAATGAGGTGTTTTATTATGATCGAAACGGTGAGATCGTTTACCTTTGAGTTATGGTAAATTGGGATTGATTTAGTCTACATCATCTTACGTCTTATATATTGTTATAATAATACATTGATTCCCAGCAAATATACATCCAATTACAGAGAAAAATAACAAATTTTACACAAATAATAATAAATAAGAAAAAATGAACGAGAAAAAAAAACAAAAAGAAAGTATAAGCGAATATATACAACGAAAAAATTAAATTGAAATAAATTGAAATAGTATAACTAAAATTAAATAAAATATTGTCTATTACAAAGTTACGTATGGTCAGCAGAAGTTGACCATCTTCTTCTTCTTGCGGTGCCTTGCCTGAATCAGGCGTGGGCTATCTTCATGACAATCTGGTTGTAGCGCTTTCTATCTTCAGCTGATCTACACCCAGTCCGGTCCAATTTCTGATGTTTCGTAGCCATGATAATTTTTTGCGGCCTATCCATCTTCTGCCCTCAACCTTTCCCTGGATGATCAGGCGAGGAATGTGGTACTTGGGTCCTCGTGTTATATGTCCGAAATAGGCAACCTTTCTTGTTTTTATAGTGTCCAGGAGTTCCCGATCTTGATCTAGCTGCCTGAGAAAAGCAAAGTTGACCATATAGTAACGAAATATATTTGATGAATAAAAATAAAATTAGAATCGATTGCAATAGTAATATATAGTAAACAAATGAAACAACTAAAACTAAAATAATATTTATAACTAAGTCATATGCATACAACAGAAGTTCATGAAAATATCACGACATCTCATTGCGCTGTTCTGAGTGGCATGTCAAAATCACTGATAGCTGATCAAAATAGATATATCATAAATATTGCATACAGTTGATAGGAGAACGTGACATAACATTTGATCTGCTGTAAGTGACATAAAATGTATTATTTCGCCTCAGACTAGGCCTTGGTACACGAATATTTATTTTGCTGAGAAGAAATGGTGAGTCAATCGAATTGTGCAAAGTTTTGAAGAGAAATGTTTGGCCGAACCGTTCACACCTCAACTTCAATAATTCAATTACCAAACTATGGGTTAGGATGGAATGGTCGAAGCCTCTAGAAGAATATTGCCCATAACATCTGAAGTACATATATTTCAAACATTTCCTCTGAACTGCCTCCAAGTCGACAATAGAATTAATGTACACAGGAGACCAAATTATAGACGCATATTCCAGTTTACTGCGTATAAAGGAGTAGTACAGCGTTTTCATTGTGCCAAGATTAACAAAGCTGCTCTCAATTTCCCATCAAATAACCCAGCATCTTAGAAGCAGAAGCCGTAATACATGTTATATGTTCAGAGAAGGACAGCTTATAGTCGAAAAGTACCCCTAGATCCTTAAACTCAACACATCTATCTAGAGTTTGACCTTCCAATATATAACAACGTATAACTATAATTATAAGAATGAAGCACTAATTCTTTTTTAAATATTAAATAATACACATGACGCACGTTTCGAAGCCCAACTTCTTCTTCAGATGCTGAAATAACACTGTAACGATTTTACGAATACAGTTGTTTATCTGTAGATTTCCAGAAAATAAAATAAAAAAGGAACGAAAATATCTAAGATTTGGAATTGAAATCGAACAAAAAACCGGCGAATAAAGACCGGGTATAACAAGGAAAAATCGCACTAGAACATAAAAACAAAATAAAAAAAGGTAGATATAAAAGTTAAGAGAGACACAATCATTGTGACCTGCTTCTTGGAATTCTATTATTGAAAATATTAATTGAAAGGGTTATAATCAACTATTAAGTTGATCTGAATTTTTTGATTTATTGATTCGTAGAGATTCTAGAAAATTTTGTTCAAAACCTTTGTTTTCTCTATTCAATATTTCAAGCTGTTGTTTTTTTTCAATCTATTTTCTTTCCAGTTTTCTCTTCCGTTGTATATTTGCTTATATTAATGGTATTTTACCAGGTACATTGTTCAAATCTTGAAGTATTCTTTTTGTTTCATTTATTGTTCTTATAAAGAAGAACAAATTAAACTGAGAAGAAATATCGCACTCCCTGTTTGAAGAAATTGAGGACTCTGGTAGGCATAGAATTTGAAAATTCGTGCGACCATAGAATTAGAGTTACCTTTATGAATACATAGATTGTCACTTTCAAAAACTAGTTGATCAAACTCTTGATATATTGAATAACAAGCACTTGGATTGGTATCACAAAAACTAGTTGCGGTGTATTACTCCATTTTCAAAAGATAGACAAAGATTTTAGTCTACCTTTTATGGCCAATAATAGAAGGGTGGGGTGGAAAGTTTTCAGCCTTACCAAGAGATAGCGCCACTAGGTCTACTTTTGGAGTGGCGTCTTACAGTTGCATTTCTACTAAGTTTGTAAGTGAAGTTTCAGCCCAATCGCTAACGTGCTGTCATCAAGTACTTCTATTTGGAAGGTTTCACACAAAAACAAATAGAAGAAAAGATGGATTCAACACTAGGAGACTCCTCCACATCATATCCATCTAGTTATTAACTAGTGGGTTTCTGAATTCGAAATGGGTCACATGAGCTTATCTGAGGAGCCTCGCTCAGGACGGTCCATTGCGGTCACAACTTAAGAAATTATTGAAAAAATCCATCAAATATATTGGAAGACTGCGGATTGAAAGAACATGAGATAGCTGAGACCTGTAGGATGTCCGCTGAAGCTATGTGCAAGATAGGTGCCGCCTTTGCTAACGCTCGACCAAAACTGATTCGAAAAAACATTTCTACCGAAAATTTGGCGCTGTATAGGCGTAATCCCAACAGGTTTTTGCGTCGATTCATAACTTTTGATGAGAGTTGCTTCACCACTACACTCCTGCAGATAAAGAACAGTCAAAACAGTGGGATGGAAAAGAGGAACCAACTCCAAAGAAGGCAAAATTAATTTTGTCGGCAAATAAGGTTATGGCCACTGTTTTTTGGGTTGCGAGAGGAATTATATACATTGATTATCTTGAAAAGGACTTGACTGTCACTGGTCAACACTAGGCAGACTAATTGCAACGTTTGAAGGACGAGGTGCAAATTGAACGACCTTATTTGGCGAAAAAAAAATTTTGTTTCATCACGATAACGCACCATCGCATTCGTCGATTGTTGCCATATCCAAAATCCACGAATTGAACTTTGAATTTATGCCCCATCCCCCCTACTCTTCAGACTCAGCCCCCAGCGACTATTACCTGTTTTCTAACCTAAAAAGATGTCTTGGCGGTAAAATATTTGAGAGCAACGAAGACGTTATCGAAACTATGAATCAGTACTTTAGGGAGCTTGACAAATCTACGTTCAAAACTGGTATAACTAAATTAGGACACCGTTATGAGAAATGTATCAGTGTTGATGGAGATTATGTTGAAAAATAAAAAATGAAAAATTTCAAAACATGGTTTTTCTTGGCTAGGCCGGAAACTTTTCACTCCACCCTCGTAGTTCTAGTTTGATATAATTCTTGTGAAACCAAGCCATAATTTTAATTCAATATATTTAATGATGTTCCACCAAGATATTTCAATCATTCAATCAACTTCATTGAACTCTTGATAATCTGTTAGAGGTGTGAAATATCAAATGAATAGAACTATTTTTGTGAAATTTATCCTATTAGTGCTTTGAATTAGAGTCTAGACATTTAACTCTTGCCTAATTAGGCTAGAAATTCATAGAACTCGTTGTTCAGAGTATGTGCAATGACCAAAATTGCTTGCTCAATTTCTTTTTATCTTATCGTAAAAGAGAACGATAACACTGTTTCTTCAGGTAATTACTTCGAATGTTGAGTCCGTTATTGTAGTACCTGACGACTGAGCACGATCTAGCTTGGCTGTGAAACAATCGATTGGCCAGAGATTATTCTGACAGCTTTGATTATCTCATTTCATAAGTAAAAGTCTCATTGATATATTGATAGAGTTTTTTCGTGCAAAATATGACCTTGTCCCACCTAGAATTATTGACACAGTTACTTCTCTGATGATAATTATCATTATTATCAATATTTAAGTTTAGAAAGGATCGGTTTGACGTTTTATACTGCAGAGCTCCGAAATCTTCAGAGGTTTGTTTATTGCTCTTCATATATAATTTGTGTGATTAAATTCGAACGGAATAATTTCGTGAATACTTTTGAATAATGTGAAATGTCATGGAAAGATGATCTATATCGATATTTTTAAGCCTAAAAGAGAATTAGAACAATGAAAAATTTCGATTCAAATGTACTCCACTCATATTTCGTGCTAGTAATTCATTGTTAAGGGTTCATACAACTAGTTTCAAATGGAAAACTCTCATTCAAAGCTTTTTTAAAATTATTTCACTTGGATTTAGATCAGTAATTTTGTAGCAAAGAAATTGACAGATAATATGAGATGAATTTGGGCCTCTATCGATTTATTCTCAAAATAATTCGAAATAAGGGATTTTCATCTGATACATTACAAACACGGTGTCACATCTCCTCGACTGGATAACTCAAAAACAAATTTCACTGTAGTGTGTTGTATATTTTGTAGACTCTATTTGTTGTAATAGTTCAAGAACTCATGAAAGACACATCTGCAGTAGCATATATGTGGATAAACCGGGCTATGAACCAATTTGAGTATTACCAATCAGAAGAAAAATGGATATCCATAGAAAATGAAGCTTTCAGTTTGAAGAAACATGTCTGAACAATCTCATTTACTTGTCCCTCAAAATTGAGTAGAGCAAGTAACACTCCAGGATTTCAGTGTTACTTGCTGCAAGATATATCTGTTATCTTTTACCTGCTTTTCCTCAATTTTAGCAAATGGTTTTTCCAAATTATTGAATCAATATCGTAAGAAATATAAAGAAGTAAGACATTTTCATAAAAATCATAGATGCAGTTTCGGATTACGTAATGTAAAATGAATGGTATATATTGAGATAAGAATGGGACCTATAATATGTCCCTGTGGAACTTCATGCGTGGGCTGGTGTTATGATAGTAATGCCAGTTAATATAGTGAATTTATATCGAAATTATGTTGTTCATATATTAAAAACAAATTGAGTAACGTAGAATGTCGAAAATTATCTTTGATAATAATAATAATGAGTTCTTTATTCTCAACAGGTATAACACTCAATTAGAGAATATGATAAAAATGTTGAATACATAACTGAATAATTAAAATGAATAAGATCAAAGAGCTCAATCTAATCTAAAAAAATAGTAACCTATAACTATATTATAGCATTCAATGAAATATTACAAACTAAATCTAAATCAATCTAAATCAATTCATTTTATTCAATTTTCTTTGTTCACATAACTCCTGATAATAAATTCTATGGAGTCAAAGTGAATGTCAGGGGAACTATTGGCAACTCCAAATCAAATGAGGGATTGTTTTAGGAAGTTGGTCCTTGGAGTCTCTAGGTGGAATGATTCTGTATTTTGCCTAGGAATACAAAAAAAGCAAGCAAGAGAGAAGGACAATCTATGTACACTATTGTTCAGTAATTTGTACAAAAATTTGAGTGATGAAGTTTCTCTCTTTCTCTGCAATTAAATTAAACTAAATCGTCTCAATAATTCGTTATGATTGACTCCTCTTTTTGGATAAACTTTATCTCTTCTCCAAACTGAGAATTTCAAGAACCTTCTCTGAATAGCCTCAAGACGGCCTTGATGGCAAGTGTAATTGAGATGCCAGATCATGCAACGGATTAGGGTATAAAATAGTCCTATGAATGTTGAGGAATCATTGAAATATTTTCAATTACGTATAACGAATTCATATATTTTCGCAGTAGATGATATGAGTTGGGTGATGTGTGGGACAAAGGAAAGCTTCTGGTCGAAAACTACACCAAGATCTCTCACCTTATCAGAACAAGGAAGAACCTGACCACCGACGCTGTAATCACAGTCAATTCGTTATCTTTTTCTTGTGAAAGAAACAACATTACACTTTGACACATTCAAACTCAAACAATTGTCCTCACACCAACTAGCAACATGGTTCAGCTGAAGTTGAACACAGTTTTCCTGTGATCTAACTTCATGATATAGGTTCAAATCGTCTAGGAACATCAAATGTGGTGAGCGAATATTATCCATCAGATCATTTACGAATAAAAAACAGTGGTCCAAGATTAGACCCTTGAAGTATTCCATAGGTAGGTATGAACTCAGACGACTGTATACCGTCCAGCTGTACGAATTGACGTCGGTCAACCAGGTAAGAATGAAAAAGGTTGGTGAGGCCATCAGAGAATCCAAATTTGTTGCGTAATTTCTGTACCAGGAGCGCATGAGCAACTTTATCAAACGATTTATGAAAATCTATGTAAATCACATCAACTTGGCCGGTGAAGTTTAGTACTTCAGAAACGTACTGAGAAAACAGCATTAGATTGCTTTAACAAGATCTCATTGACATGAATACATGTTGCTCAATCTTACTCAATGATTAAAGATTCAATAATCTTTTTGTGTGATGTGGATGTTCCTCCAATTTATTGAATCAATTGAATACTAAGAACGTATAATAAATACGAATACAACCTGTAATTTTCTGAATGAATCAGCAGTTTATCAACTCTTCAATTATAATTATTACAAAATTAATATGAATCCATTATGAAAATGCAGTTGGAACTTTTACACCTATTAAATAACGACTGTAACCTGTTAATACTGTAAACAAAACATTCGGAATGTATTCGAATCTATTGTGAAACGATGAAAATACTACACCTACTGACTCCCAAGAATTGTGACGGTAATAAAAGTTGTACGAGATATATTGAGTAGATATCTTTGTGTGGAGTACTTAGCCACAGAGAAGCATCGATCATGCATGCTATATATACACACAGACGTGCTTTAATAGCATTTATGCATGCATACGTTCAATCGTAATTACTGCAAAAGTTTTTAACTTTTTTTGAAGTGTGCTCCAATTCTTCATCTTCTGTCAACCTTAATAAGTTGGAGTTTTTATGCTCGATGATTTACTGCCGAAGTTAATATTATTTCTTGTCGGAAACGTTGAGAGAGAAAAGTCCAAAGTTTCAATGAATAAGATTAATCTGCACATGTTGAAATTTTCGAAAAACAACGTGGTTGTAATGAAATTTCGAACTCAAAATACTGGATGATTTCTTGAAATTTTTAAAAGATTTCAAGACATTTAAATCTGTGATTCACTCAAAATGTGTAACTTTATCCAAAGTTCAGTAGATGTTTGTTTCGTTACTATATTTGTTAATGTTTTGGGGACCATAATGAAACAAAATTCAGAATTTTCTCATATTTTAATGCAAATACGCATGACAACGTTTCGAGGTAGTAGTTCGTTATCAAATACTGTATAAATACCAAATATCAGTATTAATCCAGCATTTGATAAAGAAGTAGTACTTTGAAACGTCGTCATGCATATTTATATTAAATCATGAGATAATTCTTAATATTGTTTCATTATGGATATTATTTTTCTAGAAGTATCGGCCTCATCAAACATCAATTTTGGGGATCAGTTGGAAAGTGTGGCTGCTTCTTCCGTGATGATAAGAAATTGAGTTGGAAGTTCAGATCACGTCATTTAAAAGGTATATATTTTTTTACTTTCTCATTTCATCAGTATATTTTCTATTTCTTCATCAATTTTTCCTTTAGACTTCTACGCCTACTCCAGAGGTTTCCACAACTAGACAAACCTATTCAGTGTTTAATTCTTAAACCTGAGACTGTTTTCTCAGTCTTTGGTGTTTTCTTATTCTTACATCAAATCCAAATGTTCCACTTGACTCTTCAGTGTAACATTCCTCACATTTACAGGTTAACTTATTCAGATGTCTTTGTAGTTTTTATGAAATGTTCATTCAGCTGATGAATGTATAGTACACCGAAACAATATTGTAGTGGACAATATATAATATATCTCTCACCAGATTTGATGTTCGGGACGATTTGAAACTATATCATGAAATTAGATCATAGGACAACTGTGTTAAACTTCAGTTCGCGCTGGACCATGTTGCCAGTTGGTGGGAGGACAATTATTTGAGTTTAAATGTGACAAAGTGTAATGTTGTTTCTTTCACAAGTAAAAGAAACCGAATTGAATGTGCGAATTGATTATAGCGTCCGTGGTCAGGTTCTTTTTCGTTCAGATAAGGTGAGAAATGTTGGTGTAGTCTTCGACTAGAAGCTTCTGTTTTCCCACACATCACCCAAATTATTTCATCTGCCGCGAAAATATATGGATTCGTTATAAGTAATGGCAAATATTTTAATAATTCCTCGGCATTCATAGGACTATTTAATACCCTAATCCGTAGCAAGTTGGAGTATGGCAACATGATCTGGCATCTCATTTACACTTGCCATCAATACTATCTTGAGGCTATTCAGGAAAGCTTCTTGAAGTTCTTAGTTTGGAGGGAGGATAAAGTTTATCCACAGAGAGGAGTCAATCATAACGAATAATTGAGTCGATTTAGTTTCATCTCATTGCAGAGCAGGTGAGAAGCTTTATCACTCAAATTTTTGTACAAATTACTAGACAACAGTATTGATCGTCCTCTTATCTTGTTCCGCTTGGAAATTTTTTGTTCCTAGACAAAATTCTCGTAGTACAGAATTATTCCACCTAGAGACTCCGAGGGCCAACTCCCTATTACAATCCCCCATTAGGTTTATGGAGACTACATCCAAAAGAGTTGCCAATAATGGTGACATTCACTTTCACTCCATAGAAGTTATTATCAGGAGTTATGTGAACAAATTAAAAGGACTAAAATGAATTGATTTAGATTGAGTTCTTTGTAATATTTCATTGAATGCTTAATGTAGTTATTAGATATTGTCTTTTTTCAGATTAGATTGAGCTCTTTTTTATATCTTTTTCATTTTAATTATAAAGTCAGTATTCAACATTGTTATTATTTTCTGTAATTGGTGATTGTTACGTGAACAAGTGAAATTAACTGAAATAAATTGAATTAGATTTAATTCTTGGTAATATTTCATTTTATTTTATTATTAGTTATTTGTTACTTTTTAGTTTTTTTGGTTCAGATTGAACTCTTTGCTTTGTTTCATAAAATTTTATTTATTTATTTATTTCGTTATTATTCATCATAATGTTGTCATTTTCTGTGTTTGGGAATCATACTTGTTGAGAATAAACAACTTATTACATAAAAAACATTATTGAAATTCTTGAAATGTGTTTAATTTACTATTTGACAAGGTATTTCAGTACGTATCTTCTTCATCAATCAACAGTCTATAGTTCGTTGGGGAAATTCAACAATAGGTTTATATGGATGAAATGGAAGACTCCTGTACCCATTCATATAGAAAGATCTCAACAAGTTGCCCCAATAATCCATAAAACAGCTAGACGGAGAAAACTGCACCTGTGGGTGGCATACGAAGTCAACCACACCCTGACAAATCCTGACAGTAACTAACATCAGGGGCTTCACGTAACATATCCACTTGCAAAAATATCAGCTTATATATATTAGAATGCCCACGATGATGTGCCGGACCTTATAAGGCAGCTGGGACTTATTTAAATTGACACCTCGTGATAAATCTATCGTTGCCAGAAAGGCAATGTAATATGCCCGCGAAGCCATGTTGATGTATGTTATATTTCATAAAGTTGAAATATTTGAAGGTAATTTATGGAAAGGATTTACGCGATGTGTATTTGCTTATTGAGATATAATAGATTTATTGGGTAATGGACCGTCTCACAAGACCGTCGAGAAGTCCTAGTTTCAAAGATTTATTTTATTTAGGGTTTCTATTCATAGTTGTAATGTTTCCTCATATTCAGTAACTAGTAGGTGGAATGTGAGTAATTATTTTTCTGTCGTATATATCACTAAATATATTTCATTTTAGTTGAATTCAGTATTAGATAGAGACACAATTCACTTTTCTCCCAGGTTTCATGTACATTCAATCCTTCCGCGTGAACTACTCAGATTGGGTGAAGTTACTCAAACATGAAGCTTTTTGGGAAGGTTTTATCCCGATTTACAATCTAATTCAAGATTACAAAACAACAATTTGGAGTCAGTTTTTCTCTTCGAAAACCTCTGATAGTTCAGCTGCAAGAAGTACCCTCTATATCTCTGTCCAGCAACACATCCCTCCAGTTTTCGCTCCCCTTTGTTTTCAGGTCCTCAACTATGCAATCAGAGTGTCCAAAAGTTAACGCAAAATTCTAATTGAATCGGCAACACAGTTTTTAGTCTTCATATTGTAATTTTTTTATTGTTTCATGAAGTACATAACATAAGGTTATATATGGAAAAACATATCGGGAAAATGGCACCACGGATTTGCATACACATACGCATTTGTTTGTCGACATTCTCTATGGCATTCTGCAAATCGAGGCTGAATATCGTTGAATCTTCTCCTTCAATGCTCTCGTAGTTGTGAGCTTGTTGATTTAGACCTGTGATTTTAAATGAATCCATAAAAAGAAATCTTCTGATTTCTTTAATTTTTAATAATTCCTCAACATTCATAGGACTATTTGATACCCTAATCCGTAGCAAGTTGGAGTATGGCAACATGATCTGGCATCCCATTTACACTTGCCATCAACGCCATCTAGTTTGGAGGGAAGATAAAGTTTATCCACAGAGAGGCGTCAATCATAACGAATTATAGAGTCCATTTAGTTTAATCTCATTGCAGAGCAGGAGAGAAATATTATCACTCCAATTTTTGTACAAATTACTGCACAATAGTATTGATTGTCCTCCTTTCTTGTCCGTTTTCAAATTTCGTGTTCCTAGCCAAAGTTCTCTTAGTACAGAATTATTCCACCTAGAGACTCCGAGGACCAACTCGTTAATACAAACCCCCATTTGGTTTATGGAGTCTACATTCAATAGAATTGCCAATAATTGTGACATTCATTTTGACTCCATAGAGGTTATTATTAGGAGTTATGTGAACAAAGAAAATTGACTGAAATGAATTGATTCAGATTGAGTTCTTTGTAATATCTCATTGAATGCTATAATGTAGTTATAAGTTACTATTGTTTTAGATTAGAATGAGCTCTTTGTTATATATTTTTAATTTTAATTATTTATTTATGTGTTGAATATTGTTATTATTTTTTGTAATTGGGTGTTATACCTGTTGAGAATGAAGAACTCATTATTATTATTCTTATTATGAAATTTCCGAACTACATCCGCAAAGCTTTCATTATATTTGAGATATTGTTCAATAATGGACACACGTTGTTTTATCGTGTTCCATTTTTACTAACTCTAAACTGTCATCTGTCGATTTGGTTTCTTCAGGGTTGCCAACACTTAACTGCATAATTGGCGGCAAATTAAAATCTTGCGTTAATTTTTGGACACCTTTCAATAATAATTCAAACATTGAAGTTAAATTGTTTTTTTGCCATTAAGTTAGTCGGAATTGGTGATCCGCTTAACAGACACAAATTATATTCTTGGTCGAAAAAATGATACAATTAGAAGTACACGAAATATGTGTGCTTTTCTTTGTTGGGAAGAAATTGTATATTATCAGACCGTACAATCGAAGATATGAGAACCGTTTCCAATAAACCAATTCAGTATATTGTGGTATGCAAATCTGAGTGCCTAATTATGCAACTCTAGTGGCGGTAGAACAGAAAACACAATGGTTAGGTGGATTACAAAGGTCCCAACAATTCATGACGAGTTATGCAGCAATTAGTTCTATATGTTGCAATTGCCTTGCGATTGGTATTTTATGCAATTTATCTCTGCATAAATCCAAATTTGGAACTTTTATTGTTGAATATGGAGAAAATACTATCTCATCATCCGAATCTATAAAGTTTCTTGATATAAATGTGAACAGAGATTTGAGGTGAAAACTCACATTGTTGTGATATGTAAAAAAGTGAGTAATTGCAATTCTACATAAGAACCTTGTAACTAGAAACTGTGTTATGAACGTATTACAGTCTTGTATATAGTCATCAAAATTATGATATTCTGCTGAGGGGTTGCTCTATAGAAATAAATAGGATTTTTATTACACAGAAGCCAATACTTCAATTAATATTCAGTATTCATCAACGAACATCTTGTAGACCAATCTTCATTAATAATAACATACCCACCCTATCTTTTTCATATATTCATAGATGTTTGATATATGTTGAAGAAAATGAAGATATTTTTATTAAATTGAACAACAATTATGAGTATTCAACAAGGAACAGTGATGTACTACTTATTCCCAAGTATAAAACAGCTGAATTTGAGTTCCTACTCACTCT
This sequence comes from Henosepilachna vigintioctopunctata, assembly GCA_030704895.1. Classification (NCBI taxonomy): domain Eukaryota; kingdom Metazoa; phylum Arthropoda; class Insecta; order Coleoptera; family Coccinellidae; genus Henosepilachna; species Henosepilachna vigintioctopunctata. The sequence continues at coordinate 5,121,659 of JARQZJ010000121.1, read as the reverse complement.
ATTATCAGAGTATTAAAATCTCCAACCATTTGCCGTCGAATTTCAAAGTGAAAGGTGTTTTTTTTAGAGGTATAGAACTTTAAATTGCAAGAAAACAACGATGGATCATTTTTTATTCGAAAGATAATATTGTGGCATTACATTTTAAATATGACTTCTGGCATATGACCGCCACGGCTGGCTCGGATGTAGTCCAATCTGGACGTCCAATTTTCGATGACTTTTTCCAACATTTGTGGCCGTATATCGGCAATAATACGGCGAATATTGTCTTCCAAATGGTCAAGCGTTTGTGGCTTATCCGCATAGACCAATGACTTTACATAACCCCACAGAAAGTAGTCTAGCGGTGTTAAATCACAAGATCTTGGAGGCCAATTAACAGGTCCAAAACATGAAATTAGGCGGTCACCAAACGTGTCTTTCAATAAATCGATTGTGGCACGAGCTGTGTGACATGTTGCGCCGTCTTGTTGAAACCACAGCTCCTGGACATCATGGTTCTTCAATTCAGGAATGAAAAAGTTAGTAATCATGGCTCTATACCGATCACCATTGACTGTAACGTTCTGGCCATCATCGTTTTTGAAGAAGTACGGACCAATGATTCCACCAGCCCATAAAGCTCACCAAACAGTCAGTTTTTCTGGATGTAACGGTGTTTTGACATACACTTGAGGATGATCTTCACTCCAAATGCGGCAGTTTTGTTTGTTGACGTAGCCATTCAATCAGAAGTGCGCTTCATCGCTAAACAAAATTCGCGCGATACGTATTCCGGACAGAACCATTATTTTCGAAATAAAATTGCACTATTTGCAAGCGTTGTTCAGGCGTGAGTCTATTCATGATGAATTGCCAAACCAAACTGAGAATAAATCACTTCTCAGCTGTTGAATCGGTCGCCATCTTCAACAGTAATGCCAAGTTGAAATTCTATACCTCTAAAAAAACACCCGTTACTTTAATTCACGTTCTACCTTCCAGCAGCTAGAACCAATGTTCTAAAATTTTCTCCATTGCACGCTATGTGTGAACAATGTAATATTTTGGGAGCTAAGGTGGATCAACTGTTCTGTTACTGATATTAAGACAAGTTTCCTTGATATCCATAATCTCTGCTAGAACAATCATTTATGTTTATTCACGTACATGATTAATATACACGCATATATAACTACTAACTGCTCATTTGTTCAAGAAGAGAGTATAGTATTTGCTATTAACAAAGGCATTCTATAATATGGCAGAGTACTTTGAATATTCGAATGTAGACACTAATATAAGAATCAGTTTTTTGTATCATTTGCTGGTTTATTTTTTTACTACCACTATTCTTGACAAGGTGAAATTGTCTTGAATGATTGATATTTTTAAATCCATTTTCTTCTCTCAAATGTCGTTGATTACCACTGTGAGTTTTCTGTAGAATTGAAACAATATTTTTGTTAGAGGACTAAATGGAAGCTCAGAATTAAACCTTAATTAGTCATTTTTCGTGCATTCTTCTTTGTTGTAATTGCCATATTGATTGAACGAATGTAATATGTACAATGTGAGGGATGTTTCAAAATGAATATTATCATTATATTCTTCGAGATAGTAGCTCAGTGAACATTCGTAGATGCTGAAATCATAATGTCAATCGTTTCTTGTAGGGAAAAAAATAGTGATAATAATTCATTATCCATTTTTTAGTCTATATTCACCAAAACTGTCAATTATTCCAAACTTCTCGTCTTATAGTGTTCTATGAAAGTTTCTCTCAATTTCAGTGATAACTTCGTGAATTTGAAATGGGTTTGTACGCGCAAATAACCGGAATTGTAAATCATTTCTCCCGGAGTTTTAAATAAAATTTACCGGAGTTGTAAATGAAACTTCCTGGCGTTACAAAACTACACGTGAGAATGAAATTGATTTACAAGTAACTGTAACGTCTAAGAAGTCGGAAACTACTGAAAGGAATTTTGGATTTTTTCACTTATGAATTACTGAAGATCTGTATGTTTTACATTATCTGTTGAACATTTGATGATATTGTTTGCACTTTTAAGTACTAACCCATGTTTATTTTCGATCCGACTGTTTTAACAATAGTTTCTTGTTGATTTAAGTGACATTTACATCAACATAAACAAGGCGCGATGAGCAGTATGTTACCATGAGATTCTTGATCGTGAGAAAAAAACAAATAATTCAATTTCTTTCAAGAAAAACCATTCATTAAATAATGTATCTTGTTACTATTAACAAATGAATACCATTTTATGAGAAACGAGCTTCAAAATAACTGCACGTATATGATAAAAAGATAGGAAAAGGACCTAGTTTTCTGCTTAGGTCGAATGCGGACAGCACGTTCCTGTCCTTAATGATTACAAAGTGCCCATAAAGTGGACAGTAGTTTTCTAGAATTCCTTACTAAACATAGAGGCAATTAATTTGGTTACATTCAAAACATACCGAGAATAACTCCTCCCATATATTTTACATTAATCCCGGTTTCAGAGAAAAAACTTCAGCCGAAAAAAACACCTTTGAAATGGAAAATTTAAGAAACTAGTGCAAAATTTTAGATATATACAGTCATATATTTAATTGCAATGAAATTGTAAAAAAGGATTCAATCATAATTTCATGTTTTTATGTATAAAATTCTATAAATTTATTCTATCAAAGTATCTGACCGATAAAATAGTTGTTAGAAATGAATTAAATCCTCGAAACATTTTGACAAATGCTAATAAATATACCAAAACATAAAACCGTAAAGTTTCTGCCATCATTTTCTTTCTTGGACTCTGAATATTTGAACCAACTGAATAACGAATACAAAATGATGAAATATTTCTATTTCAAAACACAAACGAAGAAGTTATAGTAAAAACATAAAAAAGGGAACACACAACATTCTTAGGAATAATGGTTCTAAAAAGTTAATAGTAAGTCTGGGGAAACCGAATATCAACCACCTTTTGAAATACTTTTCCGTCGATTATGTGCTTCTACTTCTGTGTTAATATTTGAGGAAACACTGTAACAAGTTGCCATTGAATGAAGTTGTATTATTATTGACTCCGATTTCAAGCCTTATGACTTTCACATCCTCTCACAGGAAAATTTTTACCTAATACAGATATTATATCAGAGAGATTAAGCTCTCTGGCGGACCTTTTCAAGTTAACAGACCCGTGGCGGCGGTCCCATGGCGGCGTCAACCTTCATGGCCTTGATTTCCGTTATGACCTTGAAACTTTCTGATAGTCCTTGCTGTGACAAGAAGCTCCGATTGTTGTAATTCCTTATGGAGATGTTCACCAAATCATATTTCTGTTATATTTTTCAAGAGATTTCGTGGTATTTTACCAGTGCACTGAGTCTCGATATTACTCGCACTTAAAGTTCTTGAGATTTTGAGATTTTTTTATTTTATCATAATAATTATATACATAGTGTTATTTTGGTACGTGGCTGACCTTGGCAAGATTGATTTTCTTGAGGGAATCTAGAGCGAAAATCTCGAATAGATATGGGAATGGTTTTTGTATTTTTTCAAAACATTACCAAATATCACTTTCACATATTACACTGGGGAACAATTTGTTGCAGTATGTTGAACAATTTTTCCTGTTGACTTCGATTTTTAGGCTGTTTTAGAGGTAAATTGACATGCTGATTCCAAAACTTCAATCCGTTTTTTTCTATCACGTCAGGTTTTTTTCTAAAGTTGTTGCGCATACTATACTGTAGTGTTTGAGAATGTGGAACACTTGGTAAACTTCCGTTTGGTGTACCAATGATTTGATGAGAACCCAGAGACCACTCCAATGATTTTTACTTTTGTATAGTAAAAACTGCAGGATATAACAAATATAAAATAGATTATCTTAGTTTACGCCCTATGCCGTATTCAGCTGAAATTGTATTGCCAGTTTTTCAATAATTAACGTCTTTAGAAATACAAGAAGAGGAGTTGAGAGAGGATCGAAGTAACCCCAACGACGAAGATTTTAAAGTTGACGATGATTCTAGTATATGAGAAGATAAAAGGCTGATGTATTTGATGGACCACAGATTCGGCAACTTATTAAAGATGGGGTTTCATTGAAACAATGACCGAACTTGAAAAAAATGCTTGGTTGGCATTCAAAAGTATGTCAAGGATTCTCTTGGATACACACGATCCTAGAATTACGCCGCTAATTATTCACCAACTCTTAGAAAGCTTTGAAAAGCTTGTCTGTAGCATGACTATTAAACTGCATTTCTATTGTAGCCATCTTGCGTACTCTCCAGAAATTCTTGGCGATGTTAGTGATGAATAGGGTGAAGGTCATGGAGGAAAAGTATCAAGGTAGATGGGATGTCAGTATCATGGCTGACTACTGTTGGAACATCAAGCGAGAATTTCCTAAGATTGAACATTCTAGGAAAAGTTATAAACGAAAAGTTTTACGGTAATATCTTCTTTTATTTTTTGTATAAACACAATTTTAATTTTAATATTATAATAACCTTTGTATGAACAAAATATTCTAATATGTTTGGTTAGTACCCACTTTATTTTCTTCCGTATCCCCGCTTTGTATGTCTTTTAGGGTAAAAAGATAGTATCCTGTAGTTCAAAAACTTGATAACATTGAAAAATTGATAACATTTTTGAATTCAGAGACCAGAATTCAGTCAAAAACAAGTCACAGATCTAAAACAACAAAATTCCTGTTCTCCATTGTTATTTATTATTCAAACTGTTAGTTGGAGAGCCCAAGACATGGAATGAGTGAATAAATATATCTCATAATAGTCTAAAAAGCAAGATTTCAGAAAAATCATGAGCAAAGTATGCAGAGGTTAGTTGATAATAATGTTATTAATTTTTTTGAATTTTTTTTATCAACTTTTCTTTATTCAACTCTAGTGATCTATTGCATTTACATGAAATGACCACTGAGCAGAATGTTAAGACCAGAAACCAACGCATTGATATTCATTGGATTAAATTGCTTATATTAAGTTAAACTCATATTGAAATGATATTCCAAAAATGAGCCTTCAGGCATCTAAATAAACATTAATGGGCTGCTATTTACATATCTGTCACATTAGTGCCAGGTTTAAATTTATTTTATACTCATAAGACTGGAACAATTATTTCCAAAATATTCTCAACAAATTAGTTGGTTCACTTTGATTTTCAAACTTTTCCCATGATTCACAAATAATTTCAAATATTTATCCAACACATAAACAATAGGATAATAAATTCTGTGACTAAATTTTCGATAATAAAAATGTGTGCTACTGTTCATATAAGTCCATATAGTGTAGTTCGATAATATCTTCCGTTTTTTCACACGATGTGTCCTAGAATATTTTTCAAGGGAAAAAATGAGGGTGTTCTCCCCCTCAAGTGTTTTGAGTCGATTTTAACATGAAATTAGTCATAGAAAGTGATAATTGAAACAGTAGAACTAATAGTATGTACAAAAATAGATTTCATTATTAAACACATAAAAAACATTTTGAGAAATAATAAAATAATGCAAATTATAATGGACTGATTGAAAGAAACGAATTCACAAAAATATCAGAAGGAGATAACACAGAAATAAGGAAATGTCAGTCTAATAATTTGTAATTTATATTTATTTGTCCTTTTATTGATAATAATCTGTATTTTTGATGTACTGTAATTGGGCTGCCCAGTTTGGACAATAAATTATTATTAAAATAATGATATTCAAGATAAGGATCAACGATGACGATTTAAAATTCTAATGAATCGAACATTTTTTAATCCTTGAAGAGAAAAAAAAGATGGTCTTACTAGAAGTCTTTGGGGAACTGTTGAAATATTTTTTGTGCTTCTTAACTGTATTATATATTTTTAATAAATTGAATGATGTTTGTATAATTAGTTTACGACAATTATCTCTTCAAAGACAACTTCAGTTGAGAATATTATTTCTCATTTTATAGCAATTTAAACTCGCAATGATCTCATCATGTACATTCTTCATCATAAGAAGCATGAAGTTCATTCAAATGAGCGTTAAATAATCCACAGCAATAAACTGAGACGAAAACATAAAATATAATATTCACTTTGGCATTGTTATAACAGTAAAATGTAAGAAATATTGAATTAAGTTGGTTGATAAGTAACCATTGAAATATGCACATTCAATTATTATTCGAAACATTAAAATCATCTTCGCCAATTGCTGGAAGGTGACCACTAACGATAATTACCTTCATGGAAGTCGCCTGAGGTTGCGAATCATTCATGGAATACTTGGATAAACAATTATTGTTTATTATAATATCGAAGATCAAAGTGGAATGTCATTGTCGAATAAAAATCGTTTCAGCTCGTTCCTTTGTTAACAAGATGAATCAATTGAAAATATGAATGGAGGAATACTTAACATACAGTGTATTTTCATTCCTTCCTTACTCCCTTTATTTACCATTATTTTTCAACTAGCTCCACCGAAAAATGACATAATTTATGTATTAATATTGATAGTCGAATTATTAAGATAGTCGAATAGAATTGATAACATCAATAAACTGAGAAAACAGATACTTCTTGATTTATTGTTACCATCATTCAAAACTTTGAAAATTACCTATTTTATTTTTCACAAAAAAGGCAAATTCATTTAAAAACGTTGTGCACAAAAAACAATTCATCAGCTTTCAAAGCTGAGTTGAATATATTAAGTGCATTCCGAAGAATATCGAATCAGTTGGAAACATACAGCGATGTTCCATTCTATTCTGGGAATCATCAGTGGCGTTTGTTCAAACAATCGAGTTTTGATGCTCTTTCCAAACGCATCACAGCCTTATCGCTTTATAAGACGGAATCGAATGAGTTTCAATACGCACATGGCTCCCTCTGTTGAAGAAACAAGATCAACTCTCTCAAGTGTGGTAGAATGCATTCAGTAATACAATCTTCAGTGATACTTCTTCAATTCAGTGATACTTCTATACAAAGATGACAGAATTTGTAGATATTTTATTTAAGAAAATGTGACTAAAAATTGAAATTTTCATTCGAAATATAGAATTTATCCATATAAAATCTCAGAAAGCTGTATTTGTATGAAAGTAAGCTCTTAAATATTAATAAAGGACACGGAAATTTCGTTTATCTCCTGGTGAAACATCTTAAAAACAAATTGAAATTAAAACACTTCGCTTCAGTTTCACTAAATATATTTACTGTATATATGTTTCTGGTGGTGAGTAACATTGTTTACTCTTGATAATGGGTTAACCACCCGAAACATATGTAGAGTTTTTAATATATTTAGTGAAACTTAGGCAAAGTGTGTTAATTTTAATTTTTTGTTTTCAATTAAAATATTTATCGTCGAATGCATTTTACCAGACTTCGAGCGAGTTCATTTGGTTCCTCCGAGAGAGGGAGTTACATGAGTATCAATACTCAGTTGTTCCATCCTTTTGAAGGAATTAGCATGTGGTGTGTTTGAAAATAGTATCGAAACTCCATAGTTTTAATACATGCAACTGATGATTCCCAAAATAGAATCAAACAACTCTGTATGGTATTGATGAATAATATGTTATTCTCCACATGGTAGGCCCTGTGAGGTATTTCTAATAAATATCACTGAAGAATAATTGTCGGAAGTTTGAATGAGAAGCTCTGAAAAAACTGATGGTAATAGTTTAAATGATTTGATTTCAATGCATTATCAGATGTTTGCTTACGAAGAAGAAAATTTACTTCCGAAGCGAATTCTTAGCCAGTATTTTTTACCAATGAATTGGAATTATCAATCCGGAAGACTTGTGAATGAATAAACGAAATAAATACCTAAATAAACTCCTTTTCCATCTAAATTTTTTTTTTCTAAATCATTGTTTGAAATTTATCTCAACTTGTCGGTTGAGATACTTTATTCACTATATTTCACAAAAAAAACTGACTGATGTATTCCTTACATTCATTAACGAAGTAATATTCATTCACAAATACCACGAATAAATTTAAATACTCATTACTCAAACATACTATGAGTTTAAAGCGTCCAATTTCTATAAAATTGCTTGTAAACTTGTCGTGTGTGGCCAAAACTCGAGATGATATCATGTTGATGATCCTGATCATCTGCTCGTTACAAAATCGGATACCTTGCAAATTGAGTAATTTTATACCCCCGAAATCAGTTAACGACGTGTGTGATCTATGAAAATTAGTTAATTAGTGGAAATTTTGGGAAGCCTTAATATTGACACGTCCTTTGTCACTGAAATTCCTTGGACTTACTTATTAATATTATATTTCTTCTGTTTTCCGATATTATAAGGTGAACTGATGATATGCTTATCGCTCCATGTTTTTCAAGAAAATACAAGGACATAATTTCGAAAAATTCTCTCAATTAATCGAATGAATGGATATCGTAGCTGTATGAACATGCACGATGAGATGTCTCCATCAAACTTCAAAGAATAGTGTTAGAGATGATTTAAATCGGTGGCTATACTTGATGGAAGCATCATGTTTCGTTCTATAAGGAAATCATCAGTATTAACACGATCATCTTCAAGTGATGCAACGAATTCAACGCTAAATCACTCCCCTAGACTCTGAAGTAAATGAATATGTAGAAATGCATTGATTATTTTATGAATTTAATGTATAGGAATCAATAGAAGATCATGGACACATCAAGCATCGAATGTGCACACGTCCGTATCTATTGCAGCTATCAACTGAATTTTCAAGGTCTATTTTGACGAGCATATAAAATTATATAATAATAAAATTTATTGGGAAATATTCCTTACATTTTAAAATGACATTCATTACAATTGATACAATAATTACAACTAAGAAGAATGCTCACAAAAGGACTGAATTCTGTTTTGAGTCTGATCTTCCATTCAGCCCTCGAACAAAAATATTGGTTCAAACAAAACTATTAGTTCAATTTATATTCACTATACGAAGAATATCTGAATATTGATATTTATAAATGTCACGAAGTTGGACTAGAGGTAAATACTCTCGTAATCAAAAAATTTAAATCCAACTCTTGGCTTAATGTTTCACAAATATATTGTATAATAAAATTGTATTACAACGTTGAGTCGACATGTTCAGAGTGGTCAGATTATTATCAAGACTAACTGCAAAAATAGAACATACAAAATGTATCTCTTAAAAATGGAGATGAGAAGGAAGGATAGTTGAAATTCTATTTGTTCATTGAAGTTGTGTTTGGCTAATACAGAAAGCATGGCAATAATATTAAATTGAATTAAATTCTTGGCCTAATGTTTCACGATTATATTCAACAACATCAATTTGTCAACATGTTTCGAGCGTGAGCTCATTTTTAAGACAGTTTGAGTCTTGAAAATGAGCTCACGCTCGAAACATGTTGACAAATTCATGTTGTTAAATATAATCGTGAAACATTAAGCCAAGAATGCAATTTAATTTAATATTTTATCATGTTTCATCAAGAGTTAAGCGAGAATTCAATCACAGTCATGGCAAATTACAAAATATTTTATAAATGCTGTTATTTTCTTCAACATCAGTCTTTTCGTTATTCACTAAAAGTGACTTCATATTTTTTTATTCGTACAAACTGTTTTGAATTTGTTTTTTCTTCAATCCTTCACATATTTGCTCACTTAGGTTTGATATGAAATAAATGAAATAATATTTATGTTCCATTTTGATAGATGGTGTGGGATGATTTCAAAATATTTATTTCTGACCCTTTTTCATTTTTTCTATTAAGATTTTTTCGTAACTGTTATATCATGCAAATATTTTCAATGTATTCACATCTTTCATGAAATTTTCTTGAGAAAGAGGAATGGATAAGAGTCTGTGCACAAAAGACTGAAGAGCCCTGATTTTTATTTCAAACGGTTGACTGCTATTAGTGGGAATTAATATATCTGTTTATGTGTATTGGTGTATTTTAAGCTGTCACTAGGACTACTTATTGAATATTTAAGAATATAAAAGAATGCATATAAAGCCTACGTATAGCTCTCGTGCTTAGCTTGGGATAGACGTGGCGCAACTGATGAGTTCCTTGTAGAATGAAACAGTCTGTCTGCTGCTTCCATCGAGTAGGAACGATTTCAATATTTCCTGAGAATTATCTCTGGAAGGAAAATGGAGGCTTTATATTGTACATATTTGCATGCGATGATATTCTTTCGATTAATTAAAATTTTTTTCGAAAGAATGTACGAGTATTTTCTTAAAAACTCAATATTTGTACCGTGCGTCCAGTACGATAGCTACATGTAGGCATATTATTATTTACTTGATAAATATAGGGTATCAGAAAAGGATCGCATCTTTTGTTTATTACATAGTATCCAGTAACAAAACACTTGCAAAGAGCGATGTTTGTCGTCACAGGGTATCAAGTTATCTATCAGATTTCTTTGAATAGGAACATCCTTGAGAATATGTGTAAAACGGATTCTGTTACTGACGACTTTTTGCAACCGAAAGATAACTAACCTTCATGGAGAATCATATTCTAATTAGGTTTCAAATAGACACGTCTAAAATTTCATGCTCTGTTGATGCTTATATTTGAGAGGTTAATCGGGATTTTTCTCAAGGTATTTGTCGTATGCGTGTTTAATATTTATTGCGTAAATTGCACCTGTTACGTTCACCAATGTCAATAAATTGAGCTCGGACCAATCTTAATCTGTCATAGTTCAATTAGGAACGCAACATATAAACAAACTTTTTCTTATCTTTTTTCTTTTTCTTACTGGAAAACTGTCACACCTACTCAACTAATATAGAATACTCTTCAGATATTAACATTAGGAATATTTATAGATAATTGAAACCAGTGGCGGATATACTATATCTAATAATATAATAATTTTGATATAATAATATAAAATATTTTGATAATATTTTTGGGGGGAGCGAAGACCGCTGAAAACCGAGAAATCCAAGACCAAGAAAACAGCGAAACAAAGTAAATGCAAGTTAAGGAAAAAAAGATCTAAACAGTTATATATTATAAAGACTTTAACAATATTTACACAGAATACAGAACAAAGTCCAAGTTTCTACTGTACTGGGAATTCATCAATAGTTCCTGGTCACCTGCAATAATATTCCTGTGGATGGAAAGTAAAGCTCGTCCTTTAAGCCTATTTTCGAACGCACTGTTGCTTAAGTAGGTCTTCAGTCTTCTCAGGCTGGATAAAGATTTCTTCACGCAAGAGAAACTGGTTGAACTGTATAATGATATAGATGTTAGGGAAGAAATTCCTATCACCATTTGCGGGAGATCTAATAGCACTACGGCCTCTTTCTTCTTGCCACAGGATGAAGCAGACGACATTAAATTTTACTAAGAAACCACTGGTCATTGGTGACCCGATCATCTATTAGGTCTTTTAAGTTGTCCATTTCATCTATTTACATAAGTTCTAAATGAAAAAATAAGAATTCCAGGGTGAAAATACCCAGTTACAGAAATTTTCAAAAAAAAAAAAAATCAAAGTATATATATATATATATATATATATATATATATATACAGTATTAACTTAATGATATAATCTAAACGTTTAAAAAATGGTTATCAATAAGAGAAGTAATTATAATGAATAATAGACAAATGAGAATATAGCTATACTTCAAAATTCACTATACACGAAAAGATTCCAAGTAAACCCGATTTATGAAAGCAAATGAGTCACTGTTGATATCGCATTTGTCAGATACATACTCGAATATCTATATCCATAGACACATCATATATATCTAATAGGTGATTGTACGAGGGAATTAGTTTTCGGAGTACCCAATAAAAAAAAAATTAACTTGAACGTGAACGTTGTCTAGGAATATGAAAATCATAGAGCCAATAAGGTTAGAACAGTCTATATAACCATTCAAGAGGTTATACAGAAAGTTCAGAGACAACAATTCCCTGCCACCTTCGAGTGATTTAGCTCCAAACCTGTTTAACAGATCAGTTTTGCTATATCCTCTGGCCGGACAAACGTGATCTTCCCTCTAAATTAAATTATTAAATAATTGCATAAGTGTTTTTGTATTCGAAAATTGTCAAGCAATACGCACAATAAACACAAAAGATTTGAATGCTGTTGAAATTGTTTTATTTATGTGAGGTACAAAAGTGAATTTTCGAGGAATTATTATACCGAGGTCTCGAATTTCGGAGATCCTGGTCAGAATGGTTTCGTTAATTGTGTAGTCAAATTATATAGACCGTTTCATTTTAGCGAATGTGACCACGTTACATCTAGTTACATTAATATTGTGTTTATTGCGGTAACACCAATCTGAAATAGCGGCGAGGCCACCCTGTAAGCTTATGCAGTCTTCAAATGTTTCAATTTTCCGATATATTTTTGAATCATCAGCAGACATAAGACTATGAACTGCTAGACAGTATATTAAATCATTCACAAAAAGAAGGAACAACAATTTGGCCTGAATTAGTGCCTTGTGGTACACCCGAAATGGCTGTATATACATATGACTTATGACCCTCAAATTGTACAAAATGTGTTCGATTATTTGAATTAAGACTGAATTAGGGTAACCAGATCTTTGAAGAAATCTGACTTGGCTTCCAGTTTGTACAATATAACTTTATGATTCATTAGAAGGAATGCTTTCATTCAATAGGTATATACAACATCAACCTGACTCCTTTCATCAGGATTCTTTGGCCTCTTCTTCAGAAATACTGAAAAATTTAACGTAAATTTTGGTAAACGACCATAACCTAAACATCATCTCCGAGTAAACAGACACAATGGCTTTTGCATAGTGCATTGCAGCAATAATTTCAAAGTGTAGAAATTTCCAACACGACAATAACTGCTGCTACATACAGATTTTATGCAGACGCACAATTAATTACATTATTTAGTTACATTAATATTGAGATTATTGTGGTAACACCAATCATATGAATATATTGGACGTTATCTCGGTCAAAAGTGCGAGAGATACTCGAATTTATTCGCCCATCCAATTCTTCTATCATATGCAACATCATCGCAGTTGGCGGCGGCGACCCAGCCCACTGAAGATTTGCCATATCACTGACGCACAGCCTACTCGAATTGAATTTATTGCGCCAAGGTAGGTGTCGCAACTGGAATCAATAGTTTCATTCAAGGTGATACACTTTTCTCGATATGATATTCATTGCTAGGATTCTTGATTCTCTATTAAACTCTCATTTTTTTTTAAGATTAACTCGCCGATAGAAGGTGGTTTGGCCTTAACATTTAAGAAAATCGTTTGCTTATGTATACAATTAGTTAGATGTTTTATGGCATTTCTTGTTATTTTTTCGAATTCTGCTTCCTTAGAATAATTCAACAAATTATCACACACTTCAGCTAGACCGGCGAGCTGATTAATGACACTTTGGAGATAATTAGGAATATGATGAATATTTGCTGTTGAAAAAATTAATTTTCGAGGAATTCTGTGATGAAGTTATGTTAAAATCACACCGACAATATTTTTGGGTTATTATTCATATGGAAGGTGGTCAAAAATTAACACAATATTTAAATTTGCCACCATACGTGCAGTTAAGTGTTGACACCTAAAAAAAAACAAATCGATAGCTGATAATTTAAGGTTAGTAGCAATGAAGCGTTACATGTTAGAACAACGTGTCTCTATTATTGAACAATATTTGAAAAAAAAATGTGTTAACTCTGAGTTTCCACAACTGAATAGATGAGAATATATTGATCCAGAGTTTCGAAATTCTATAACTGAAAATACAACAACTCCAACCCACCAAAATTATGCATTGGAAGGTCAAATTCTAGATAGATGTGTTGAGTTTGAGGATCTAGGGGTACTTTTCGACTGTAAGCTGTCCTTCTCTGAACATATAACTTGTATTACGGCTTCTGCTTCTAGAATGCTGGGTTATTTGGTTAGAAATTGGGGCAGCTTTGTCAATCTTGGCACAATGAAAACGCTGTACTACTCCTTTATTCGCAGTAAACTGGAATATGCTTCTCTAATTTGGTCTCCTGTGTACATTAATTCTATTGTCGACTTGGAGGCAGTTCAGAGGAAATGTTTGAAGTATATGTACTTCAGATGTTATGGGCATGCCTCCTTCGAGAGGCTTCGAACTTTCCATCCTAACCGATAGTCTGGAAATTGAGTTATTGAAGTTGAGGCGTGAATGATTCGGCTTGACATTTCTCTTGAAAATTCTGCACAATTCGATTGACTCACCATTTCTTCTCAGCAAAATAAATATTCGCGTACAAAGGCCTTGTCTGAGGCGGAATAATACATTTTATGTCACTTACAGCAGATCAAATGTTATGTCACGTTCTCCTATCAACTATATATGTAATCTTTTTGATGGGTGTTGCGGTCGATGTGATATCTCTTTTGATGAAGTATCAGTTATCTTGGCATGCCACTCAGAACAGCGCAATGGGATGTCGTGATATTTTCATGTACTTCTGTTGTCCACATATGACTTAGTTATAAATAATATTTTCATTTTAGTTTGTTTCATTTCTTCATTATATTTTACTATTGCAATCGATTTTAATTCTATTTTTAATCATCAAATATATCTCGTTTCTATATGGTAAACTTCTGCTGACCATATGTAACTTCATAATAGACAATTTTTATTTTTAGTTTGTTCCATCTCCTTATTGTGCCCTTTCAATTTACTTTAATTCAATTTTTTCATTGTGTATTCGCTTATACTCTCTTTTTTTTTTTTTTCATTTCGTTAATTTCGCTAATTTCTTCTTATTTATATATTATATATTTATATATCTGTTGGGAATAAATGAATTATCTTATTATTATTATTATTATATTGTAGCAAAAACAATTCACGTTCAAGTTGTAAAGTTAAACATTGAAAATATGCGAAATTAGCATAATCCCACTGTGAGAGATTTAGGAACTTTATGAGAGTTAATTTTAATTTTTTGTGGAAGATTTATTCGAGTGATGAAAGAGTTCTTAGTTAAAGATATGCTGTTTTTAATTAGAGTCTTATTTGGTTTTCGAATGTTAATTGTTGAACTATTATCAGACCTAGATTTTTAACTATAGCTACAGGTAAAAAGATGTAACGGTCCTTTATAATGACGGGTCTTTTTTTAAGAGCTAAGTTTTTCAGGTTGGCGGCACTGGTTGGTAATGGCATCCAAACGTCATCTGTCAAAGTGAAAAGTTTTCAGTATACTCTGCCATTTCATCGTGGAAAGATTTTTTTTCCATGATGAAAAGGAGTTAGCAAACGAGCAACGATTTCAAATTATTGATATTCACTATCAAATTCGTGCTCTGTGAAAAATGTGTATCGTTTGTTACTACTATATTATGGACGTCATAATCGACATGGTGAATCAACAATTCGTGCTGTTATCACCAAATTTCGCACCTAGTTCACTTTGTTGGTCATTAAACCATTGTCCCTCATGCGTACAGTGCGTACTGAAGAGAACATTGCAGCCGTAGCGTACAGTGTTAATTAGGATCGTGAAATATCAATTTGTCGCCGTTCTCAGTAATTAGGCATGTGTTACTCAACCACATGGAAAATTTTACGTGTTGATTTTGGTTTGAAAGCCTATGAAATTCAACTTCCGCAAGAATTGAAGCCGAATGACCTACCACAACGTCTAATTTTTGGTGAATGGGCCTTAGAACTGCTTAATGTTTTATCGGAAAATTGTGTTCAGCGATTAGGATCATTTCTTAACTTAATGTTAATGGCTTAACGGATATGTGTATAAACAAAACTGTCGCATCTGGAGTGATGAACAGCCACATGCCATACAAGAATTACCGATACATCCCGAAAAAACAACAGTTTGGTGTGGTTTATGGGGTGGTGGCATCATCAGTCCATTTTTTTTCAGAGACGACCGTGGAAGAAATGTTACCGTCAACGGCGGAAGATTTCGAGTCATGATACGCAATTTTTTTTGTACCAGTTGGCCGAGTTGAACTTGGTTGACATGTGGTTTCATCAAGACGGTGCCACATGCCACACAGCTCGTGAAACAATGGACAACTTAAAGGATGAACTTCTCTTTATAATTTCTTGTGGGGTAATGTAAAGTCGTTAGTGTATGTGGACAAGCCGAACATAATTGAAGCCTTACAGTATAACATAACACGCGTAATTCGTGGAATACAGGCCGAAATGCTCGAAAAAGTGACGCAAAATTGGACCTTCCGAAAGCACCATTTGGTACAGAGCCGCGGACAACATTTGAATGAAGTTATCTTCAAAATGTAAATGGCAAACGACAAGTTATCAATTTCAATAAAAATTTTGAATATATGATGCAAATTGAGTGTTTTATTCGATTCAAAACACAACTACGCTTAAAAAATCACCCATTACAAACGATACGTCAACTTCTTGGTTTGTTCCTGAGTAAATATCTCTTAATGACGAGGGGTAACCACAATTATTTATACCCATTTAATGTCAGATCAAACACCTTGTGGGTTATCGTTTCGAAACTGTCGGCATATATTAATGGCAAGTATAATAAATTTTCACATAATATGCATGCATAATTGAACTGAATGAAAGCTTCTGAAGTCGTTCCACTTTTAAGTATTTTTTCGAAAACTGAGTAGCAATTGCTCATTTTGATCCACAGTGTAGGAGTCCAGTTAACGACCGGGACAACTTTTACTTGTTGTGTTCTATAATTTAAAAGTATATGTGTAATTCATACCTACCTGTTTCTTCATATGTCGTTTCACTCTCTACATTCACTATTCGACGATATGTGCTGAAAAACAGAAGTTACTTTTCCTTCTTGTTATGTTGGAAAGAAGTAGTTCGGTGGACAAAAATGTGATAATGAAGTAGACAGATGAAAGTGGTTAAACTGGATTAATGAAATCAATTTGTTCGAAGTGGTATAATTCAACGAGCCTATAATCAATCAAACATAAACAATTTGAAGATTGTTTATAGTTAATTTATATATTTCCAGATTTATAACATTCCTTGTAGTTTAATTGATTTCATCGAAAGTAGCTTCATAAAAGATGGATTGTTACATAGATTTGTTATTAAGTTGACTGTTCGAGGTTCTTCATCCAATAATCAGAGTATCTTGAAATATTAATTTAAAAAACTTGGTTTGGTTTCACAAAATTTATAATGTTGTGTTACCCCATTTTCAAAACTTAAACTGATCAACATTTTTCGACAGACATTCTTATATACGTATACATCGTTACCTGCAATAGACTTAAGATTGATATCGATGTCTCTGAAGTTGAGGGACAGGTCAATATACAGGTATTAAATTAAATCTAAGAATTACCGAATAACAAAGAGGGACTTAAATTAGGAAATTGAAGAAAGTAACAATGGTGATAAACTGAAGGTGAGTTGATCATTTGATATTGGTTTTTTGCTTCGGTGTGAATCAGAAATTTCGACTTGTTCAAGAACATCCAGAGTTTTACTCTTTATCTGTGGTTGCAGCAATTTCTCTGAGTTTGAATCTATGAAATGGTTATTATGAATGCAATGTGTTGAAAGAGTCCCGTAGAATTTTTGTTATTTAATGTTGAGAATTCATGTTCTTTCATTTTGGTTTCGATGCTTCGTCTGTTTGGCCTATGTAAAGGTTGTTTTTTTTTCAAGGTATAGAAGTTTAAATTGCAATAAAACAACGATGGATCATTCGATTGACAAGAATTTTTTTTATTCGAAAGATAATCTTGTGGCATTACATTTTAAATATGATTTCTGGCATATGACTGCCACGGCTGGCTCGGATGTGATCCAATCTGGACGTCCAATTTTCAATGACTTTTTCCAACATTTGTGGCCGGATATCAGCAATAACACAGCGAATATTGTCTTCCGAATAGTCAAGCGTTTGTGGCTTATCTGCATAGACCAATGACTTTACATAGCCCCACAGAAAGTAGTCTGGCGGTGTTAAATCACAAGATCTTGAAGGCCAATTTACAGGTCTAAAACGTGAAATAGGCGGTCACCAAACGTGTCTTTCAATAAATCGATTGTGGCACGAGCTGTGTGACATGTTGCGCCGTCTTGTTGAAACCACAGCTCCTGGACATCATGGTTGTTCAATTCAGGAATGAAAAAGTTAGTAAATCATGGCTCTATACCGATCACCATTGACTGTAACGTTCTGACCATCATCGTTTTTGAAGAAGTACGGACCAATGATTCCACCAGCCCATAAAGCGCACCAAACAGTCAGTTTTTCTGGATATAACGGTATTTTGACATACAATTGAGGATTATCTTCACTCCAGATGCGGCAGTTTTGTTTGTTGACGTAGCCATTCAACCAGAAGGGCGCTTCATCGCTGAACAAAATTCACGCGATACGTATTCCGCACAGAACCATTATTTTCGAAATAAAATTGCACTATTTGCAAGCCTTGTTCAGACGTGAGTCTATTCACGATGAATTGCCAAACCAAACTGAGAATAAATCACTTCTCAGCTGTTAAATCAGTCGCCATCTTCACCAGTAATGCCAATTTAAAGTTCTGTACCTCTGAAAAAACACCAGTTACTATGCGTCACAATCAGCACAATTAAACTGGTATCTCCACTCTTATCTTTTGTAGCCTGTTTCTCTTTTTTATTAACTAAAAATGAACCTAAATTTCTTCTCTTAATAGTTCTAATATTATGCTTTCTCAATCTATATTTGATTACGTGAGGTTTGGTATGTGATTAGTACTGTGGAATTTTTTATTATTATTATCTATTTGTAAATGGAAAAATGGATTTCATTAGTCGTGTATGCGCTTTTTAATTATTAATTTTTTCATTTTTTTCATTTAATATATCAAACAATGTTTCATCAAGAGATCAGCTAACATTTAATCAACTTTAATCACAGTATCTTTCAATTATTAACAATAGGAAAGAGCCTAGAGTTTTTGTCTAGAATTAATGCAAAAAATTTCATATAGGCGTATTTATCAATGTAAATCCAAAATATTCTTTTGAATTATATGTCTTATATTTATTTGAATATATAAGCTTTTATGAAGACTTTGTTTCTGCCCTTTCGATAAATAACAAAATTATTTATATAATGGACAGTTTCTTACCAAATGTTTGCTTAAGAATAGATCTGAAAAATATTGTTGGTTCTGATTTCAAAAGAAATGTCTTATTCAGTTGATTACCTCAAGGTCCTTCTTTGGCAATCGTTATAAGCCTGGATGATTTTGAAAAGAATTCTTGAAGAAATTGTTCATGAAGTTTCATCCAAAATATTTTCTCTTTCTACGAGTTCTGTCTTTTATTATAATTTTGATATTAGACTTTTAACTTTCCACCATATCTTTTCGAAAAACGCCGAACATATCAGATAAAATGCATTTTATTTTGAGCTGTTCATTTTGTTTCATTGAAAAAATGTACTGCTATAATATTTTTTCTTAGGTTCGTTTTGTTTTTTTCCCTGAATAATCACAAAGTTAATTTATTATGAGTACTTAATAGGAGATTTTTCTGTAAACATGGATAGGAATGTGCTATAGAAAAATTGAATATCATTATGCTATTAAGTTCTTTTTTCAATCGTTCGAAGACTTATTCGAAACGAAATATTTTATATGTCTAAATGAAAAATTTTGTATGTTTTGTATTTCAGGAGTTCCTCATATAAGTATAATGAAGCAGTCTAGAAATTTGTTACATAGTCCTTTTGTATCAAACGTCTATGAAACTCCTTTTACCTATGTCTGAAATGTATTTTTTTGGGTCTCTTTGTCTTATATTTACCCTTCTTCTACAGTGTTGTGGAAAGTTTAAGCAAAAACCTACTACTCATAGTAAATGGCAAGAAACGTGTCTACCAAAATTCGAATACTAGCTGAAGTTTGAAAAGTCAAATTAAAAAAGGGCTCATTTGGCTATTTACTGACAATAAATTGACTTAATTTTTTATGTACGTTCGAATATATATAGAAACTATTACTTCATATTCATTCAATGTTTTTTATTGACATTTTTCGAGACAAGAAGCGTCATCATATGTCAGCTGTGCTTTTCATCTTGACTGTTTATAGAGTGGCTTTAATGAAACACAGTATATCTCATTAATGTCAATTTATCTTGCCCACAACACCTAATGGTGTACTTTCAACAAGTTTAATATAATTCAAAACTGCAAGACTAATTTCACAAAAACTTTGCATATAATCAAGGAGTTATTATATGCAAATCAACGTTGATTTATATCGTCTCTTGATAATGTGTTAGTAGCCCGACTCATTCGTCTAATGACACAACTATTCTTGTGGAATTGGGCAAATCTTTATTTACTTTTTTATACGTTTGAATTTCGTTCTTCAATCAAATTTCACTCTCTATCAAAATATGATGAATTTTACATGAATTTTAAAATCGAAACGTATATTCTACGTATCTACGTTATTCTCAGGAATTGTTTTCAATGAAAATTACAGACTTATAACAGAAACATAATTCCATGAACTTGAAAGAACTATTTTTGTTGGAGAACCCTCGTACAAAAAAAATTATCAATGAGAGATATCCAAGTCCATACAAAAATTACATCCACAATCACAGGACTTTCTGTCTTCATTTAATGAGAAGACAGTTGAAATTTTTGCGTCTTATTGTTTAGTACTTTACCTACCAACCATTACGTTGATATCTCTCAGATCACTCTCAAACTATGAGCATATATAATTGTTTTCACATCGAAGTTCGTAGATCTGTAACTTCGCTACGCTGTTCTGATGAGAGCTAACATGCTCGAAACACTTGTGAAAGCTTACGTCCAAGCGTAAGTTGCCTCTCATGATTATTATAGAGTATAAGGAAAGAAACAATTATATCATCAAATTTTATTTTAATTACATAAATCATAAAAATATACAGATTAGATATTGCATTTTTGCTTGTAATAACTAATTTCATTACCAATTTCGTTGCTCCCAATATTTACAAATTTTAATTACATGACTAAATGGGTTGAAAACCCTCTACACAATTTTATGAGAAACATGGTAACCATAGGTGACTAAAAACTGAAAAAATATTCTTTCTTAAGTATGGCTTCAAGTCTTAACACAGATTTATTACACTACAGATTATACAAAATAATTTACAAAACATTTTTAAAATCTCTTCAAAGGAATTATCAAACTTAAGGTAACAAAGATTGCACTTAACACATAAAATTCGAAGAAAACATAGGAACACAATAACAATTTTTTAATTACAACAAATTAACGCTGAACATTTGTTAGAGAAAAGAGTTGTTCTTAAAGTAAGGTTAGGTTGGGTGCAAATATTTTACTTTGTCTGTGTTGTGCTCTTATTTATATTTAAACAAAACATTGGTAATTATCGTTCTAAAAATGGGCAGTGAGCATTAAGTAGAAGCTTTGAGTCTAACTTCACACGATAGAAGAAAAATACTTCTATATTTATGCTAGTCAAATACTATTTTAGTAATTTAGGTCTAAGTTTGCTTCATTTTTGGCAGTATTTTCGAACGATAATTGATAAAGAAACAAAATACTTATAGCATTATTCAGTTTGACTGAAAAGGAACAATCAATATACAAATACTGATATCTGGATATAAGGAATTGAAAAGGTTTAGTAATTTCCTGCATTACCATCTTTAATTGACTATTTGAGAAATTGAGTAAGTGCACTCAATTTTCTGTTGAAAGAATTGAATTGAAACATCTCCATCTCTAATTTATTCATTGGAACATTTATTGGGTTTATATATCTCATATTCCAAGAGATGGCACTAATAGCTATTGAAATAATCGAAGTGTTAATGCATCTCGCGTTCCGAAAGATGGCGATAATTTAAGTATGATAATGTTTAATTCTATTTTTATCTATTATATATCTTCAAATATTCATTTTTTATATTTATTCGAAAGGCAATATTTGAATGGCTCAAATTACAAAGAAATATATGATTTGAGGTGTTATATTTGAAGAAAATTGTATAAAGAACTGTACTTTTGAGTCCATAGAGTTAAAATGCTTTCAATAGGCGTGGGCAAAGAAGTACCGTGGTGAGTTTTGAAGTAAGGTAAGAAATAAACTTTGAGGAGGTGTGTTACCAAATCCAATAAAACGTACATTTGCTGATACATTCATAGGTTTTGCATTTCTATTGTTGTTAGCTATTTTCACGATAGGGTCATAAAAAGAATTTTTTCGTTCTGTTTCGTTTGAAAATGCAAATTGTTACCATAAGGAAATAACCATTACCTATACGCCTACAAGAAATATACTATACATGGAGATATGTTGGTAAGTGGATGCGAGATTTATCTTTACGAGTTCACTTTTTGTTTTGGTCTAGATGTGACAACGATTGCAGCTTTGTGATCTTTGCAACACAGATCCAAAAATGGAAAAAAATCATTTAAAGTTGATGTTGCTCTGAAAACTTCCTTCATCTGAATATTCCAAGTGTTTAATAAGTGATATTTCAAAATCATGAAATCCTGCGTCGAAATATGCGGTTTTAACCCAAATCACTCATGAAAAATTCAGTTCCTATCTGACTTCAACGCGTTCAAGCTAAAAATCGACAAATTTCCCTGAGAAAATCATGTTTTCGTTGATATGGATAAGTTTCATTTGCGAAACTAAATAACTGGAAATATGAATAGAAAATAACTTGAGATATTCGAAGACACTAAGATAAGTATAGTGACTCCAAATATCACAATATTTTTGTGTAAAATTTTGAAGAATTGAAAAATTTCAACCCTACCACTGGCGTATCATTTGGAGAAGATGATCTAGTGACTTGCCCTTGTGGCACGCCTCTGGTGGTTGAAAGAAACTCTCATTTGACATAATTGAGATGTGACAATAAGGCATCAAACAGTTTTGAAGCAATTCGAGCTCAAAGAAAGTTTTAATTTTAAATATGAGACTCAAATAGCTAACATAAGTCATATAGTTGACCTGCCTTGGATCAGCTTTGTAAATATTCCAAATTATTAGTAATACACCCTGTATATTGAAATTTTCAATAGTTGAAACTCTCGCAAATACATATTTTTGCTGGAAATAGAAGTCGCACTGTATTTTGCATGCAGAAGTATTATATTCGCTGTTCAAAATATCTCAAGTTATGTTTTACGATAACCATCATCACATTCCGATAAGGCAGAAGAAATACTCTTTCAACATTGCTTATATTCAAAAGAATATTCCCTCCATTCCTTCTAATATCCAACATTGACCTTCAGTAAATCACCTTCAAGTAGATTAATAGTTAAATGAAGCTCCGCAAACAGCTAACTATGCAGTTTTCACAATCGGACGATCTAAAATTAAAGTTATTCATTCCATTCCGTCTTATCTCTTTAAAGGATCATATACCCGGTAGATTGATCTTGGTATTCCTACGTTTTAACTGACAATTTCACTTTGTGAAGGCATCTTATTGGCTAGAAGGAAGCAACACGGTTCATCAAGTTTAGGTCTATCTCTTTTTATTCGAGCTTTGTTATTGAAATGAATTCTTCTCTATTATTTAATTATAGGAGAACGACTGAAGTGAAAGATCTGTGACAACAGATGCCTTTGTATATTCGGTTGGATGCCAGAAGAAAAGACTCATCTATATACAGGCTGTCCACTTATTAGTTGAAATATTAATTGGACACTAATTCTTGGGGCCTGATATAAAGATTCAAGAAGACAAAAATACACCACCTACAATAATATCCTATATTTAATGGTAATATACGCATGAGAAGCCACTGTACTGATTACATTTAGAGCAACAAAAAACTTGGAACAAATCAACTCTCAAGAGAAACTCATGCTTGGTATCAGTCTTCGTATTGACATTCGCAATGATCAAATAGTCGTCAAACAAAGTTTCAGGATATGACCAAACAAAGAGAAACATTGAAATGTGTTTGAATAGGTCATACTTCCAGACAAAGTAGATGGACATAGCCCATCTGTCCATCTGTCCTGAAAGAAATGGAGGATACCTCCAAAAAATGGATGCAGGACATCAAAGAAGCAAGAGATACAAATTGCTACTTGAAAAAACTGGGACAGATCGAAGAGGTGGATGTCCAGGTGTGGATAACAAGAGACTGCTAAAGAAGAAGAAGAAGAAAGCTAAGTGCAACAACCGATGACAACCATTTATTCCTCAACAGGGCAACTTAACGCAAATTGGGATGAAGGGTATTTGAAGGGTACAAATTCAAATATGTTCTTAGTGCAAGAAGAAGTTTTTCCTCAAAGTAGACAAGTAGAAGAGTGAAATTGATGTTTTTATGGTACCCTGCATAAGCTCAAGTCATTGAAAACATTTATTTTCCTTTTTTTCACGAAAATAGGGTGTTTTTTCAATTACCGGTATTTTTGCGTTTTAATTATCTAGAAGATAGTGTTTTTTAAAGCAGGCTGTGTTGGAAACATGCTGTAAGTAACTGAAACTCAGTACCTGAGTGACATTCAAAAACTGAACTTCCATCACGTGAAAAACTTTGATATCGAATAACGTACAGGGTGGCACAAAAAGTTAGATCTTTTCAAAGCGATTTTTATATATCAGAAATATTGACATGAAAACAGACAACAGATTTCGATTTCCACCCATGAATACGTTTTAATTTTCAATCCCAAAGATTTAAAAAAGAAAGAACATGTTTTCATCGTTTTCTCAAAATCTATCCAGAAAATCGGCGACCAGAATAATAAACTTCCTTAATTTTACATCCGTATATTTTATCGGTGAAAAAATATATTACCCTACTGATTTCACTCATCAAATCTTTACGTAGCATTTATAAACGGTATACAAGTGTATAAAATTTAATGACATGACCATTCGAACAGTCTTGAATAAAACGCTCGACTTGAAGACGGTCTCGTTACTTTTGATGTTTAGGATGCTCTCCTTTATTTCCAAGACCGACATCCGTATCTGTTTCGCTCATCTCGACCAGCTCATTTTAACACTTTCTTGTCGTTTTTGTCGTTACGCCGATCACACAGATACACTATCGTGTTCTGGACTGTTAAATCAGTGTATTCTTAAATTTGGAGGCGTCTATCAGTTAAGAGAGGTTAGTGTGTATTGACCCTGTCCCGATTTTCATCTTTTGTCGGCTTCTTTTATGTATCTATGAAGTTCACGGCGGAAGCAACACGATTTGTTAGATAAGCTGGTTGACAGGTGGGTGAAAATGTGCCGCCAAATGTCATACCATCTTTGGTGCGAAAGAGCAACTGTAATTTAGTCTACTGACAATCATCCAATTGGAAAAAAAATAGATTAATTTAATTTAAATTTTAATATTTATTAAAATATTTTGTTTTAAGTTTGACAGTTTAGTTTGGTTTCTTCACTGTTGTTACTTTTTTATGAAGAACTAGTTGTGTAGTAGAATATAAAATTTTCAAAATTTCTAACTTATTTAAATCTTTGAATCAAAAAAATTGCTCAACATGTTTAATGAATTCACATATACAATGAATTAATTGAAAACAATAAACAAAATATTCAAAACGTGAATAGAACGATGGGAAATGAAAAGATTGATTGAATCTCCTAAATATTACACAGCGCAGTAACAACGGAAGAAAATCACCTAATTCCATTAAAAAATTGCAAGCTGATGGAAGAAAGATGAAGAAAAAATTGCAGAACATAGAAATACTAAGAATCGAAATCTAGTGAAACAAATAGAATAAAGGTTTACCAACTGTGTTGCTTGGATACTATCCAGAAAATCAAGTTGGTCAAACTGATAGATCTGTCAAAACAATAGTCATAGAAAATCGAAAAAGCTTTAACAATAAATGATCATTTTATTTGCATCTCAGAAAACTATAATTCGAATTATAAGATTATAATAAGACATACAGAAGAGAAAGGTAGAAGAATTGAAATCATTTTATGCCTGAAAACATATCATCATAAAGATTGATTTCATTTGAATTTTGAAATAATAAATCAGAGTTACATAATTCAAAGCTCCTATACATTTTTTAATTTATCAGTTCTTTCGATGTTTAGAAGAAGAAGAGTTGACAGTTTTCTGTACTTGTTACAACTGTTAAATTTTTAACCTTTTCGAAACTTCCTTTGATTTAAATCTGAAACTTCGTCCACTCAAAACTGTATTCTTTTTTGTTTAATTATTCACAAAGCTCAACTTTTCGAAAATATTTGAGGAACTATCTTTGAAGCTTAAATGGGAAGATCATTCAGTTTTGAGCGTCATAAAATTCACGTAATATTTCGGAAAATATCGAATAAATATCAATTAGTATCTCAGAATATAAAAAAGATCATATTTTCAAAAACTATTCAAAGTGGTTTATGATTCTTATTGGTCTTCAACCTTCAATTTTACAAAGCAAGCAGTAGTTTTTAATCGTTTCAAGAAGTACGTTTAAACCTAGCGATTCGTAGTTATCTCTAATGCCGCCAATCTGCATATTTCATGTGCAGAAAAACCATCTTCAGGCGAAGATTTCAATATCCCGATATGGATGCATTTGACGAAAGCAAGCTCAGAACACGAACCACCACAGGCGCAGCTTCAAACGGCGCATTTTGTTGTCGAATCAGATGACATAAACAAGGTTTGTAATGCGTGATCATCCCACCATGGCAAACCGTGATTGAGAGGAGATGATGAGGTATTGTTTCGGACCATAGCCGACTAGATGTCAGTGTTGCCATTTTAAAATCAGATCACAAGTTTTTTTTCGAACTCAAGGAATCTATTGTAATGAAATCCATTTAAATATATAATCATCTATAAACATGTGCTTCAGAAATAAAATTCTCTGTATACGGAAAAAATCAAATCATCTCTTAATTGGTTTCTGCGCCGAAAAATTTTAATGTAAACTACTGAAGATTCCCACTGATTGTAAAAAAATGTTGTTTTATATGTAGGTGAAGAATTTAATATATCTTTGAAGATTGTAAATGATATATTTCTTCATAATGTTCTGTACTTGACAATGCTCCTGAAAATCTTTTAGGTTCTATTTTTGAAAAACGATGAAAGAATATGATGGGAAATGATGAGCCAATGAAGTAGCAACGATTTTCACAGTTTCCTATCAAACTCTATGATATATGGATATTACAATTGAAAATAAACTGTGCTTTCGTAATAGATAACAATGTTTTAATATTCTGATATATTCTGATTTATTATGAATTATTCCAATACGTTTCGAATGTGTAGTGATGATAACTTATATTTCTCATGCGATTTCGTCGATAAAAATGACTACATTTGTTCTTCTATTGAAAAACTAAAATAAATGAATTTCTCCGAATCAAAAGAAATTCCTGTGATCCGGCAACAACGCGCTTCGGCATTATCCTGTTAATAATTTCAAGGAGCTACGTCGCGGTTAACGAAGTGCTTCAGGAATCACGCCCACCCTAGCGGCAGCGATATGAACTAATAACGAAGGCGAGTTTCACCGCTGATTGCAAGATTGTCTATTATTTTCTTCGTTCTATAGTTTTCAGTTGTCGCCTCTGGAACTTGAATGAATGATGGAGATTCAATATAGAATTAAAAAAGTGAAAACAACGATTACAGAAAAATTCACATTTCAGATCGGAGACTAACCTTTCAAATAATTGCGCCATTTAAGGTGTTGGAAAAAATATTAATCATCATTGAAGAATGAAGATATTAAATTGAAAATGATCTATTAGTTCCAACATTAAGCTATTTGTGAAGTTAAATGGTTTCTTTTGTATAGGAATATGAGGATAAAGACGGAGGTGCAGCTGGAATTGCGATCTATAAAGTGTTATGTTCTATAGAGACTTCTTCGCAAAGGTTTATCTGTGTTATTCCTGGAGTTATTGCTTTTTATTGCGGCACTTTGGTTGGTTCTTACGATTGGTACTCACTCATTTTACTTGAAGAGTAGTTCTTTATAAGTGGTAGATTGTAGACAGAGAAATAGTGAACGAAAAACTCCATACTGAAGTTTAGGATAATACTTTCTAAACTATAATTAATTGCGATGAAATGGAAGCGGGACTCAAGCAAATTATGGCTTTAAGAATACTTTAAACTTCCATGCAAGTTGGTACCAAAGGCACTCAATGTAGCAGCAGAATTGGTAGTAGGGTATATCAATGATGAGCTGAAATTTCGAGATGCAATGATGAATGAGTTTTTCCAGATGTCTCCTAGAAGAGGTAGTTGCTGCTTTCAGAAAATCGATATAATTTATCCCAAAATACAAGGACCTCTGATGCTTGATTTCCTCCTAAACCACTACATCTTCTCCCACGTTTTTAGAAGAGAGAAAGGTACATTTATTCTTCTGCCTGGAGAAGTGGGTTGGCATGATTCATAGAATCAGTTTCCTTTGCCACATCTTCTTCTGTGGTTCCTTGAACAAAGACCAATATCATCCTGAATAACCAAACATTTCAAACTTGAATTTCGTTGTAGTTATGAATTCGTAAAACTACCCTATGAGTTCTATTGAACAGATGTCAATTACCTCCATTTCTCCAATGAATTTCTTATTCCATTTTGCTCAATTTGAATTGGTTATTTTTTGCTTCAATTTCTATAAATTTAACTCTTTCACTTCGGACTCTCCGTTTCATCTCATTCTCTTCAAAATTTCGGTATGTAATTAAACGGTGGGTCGAAATAGCGAATAATGACATAGCAATTTCTTTCTTCGGAATTGAAAGTATTGGCATTCCAGTCTGTTAATTAAAGAATCAGGGTTTTGAAGAAGATATGAATCTTTCGCGTATTAATAAAACATACACCCAAAATGTTAATGGCTAACCTTGCTACACCAGAAACCAGTAGCGTTCGCGGACATAGCCATATTTATCAGAAAGTGTCAGTTATCCTCAATTCCCATACAATTAATCACGAGAAACTGTCTCAAATAAAAGGATTTTACAAAATTTTATTGAAGTCTGAATTCATGCTAATTGAATAAGATATAATTCTGAGCGCAGATATAAAAGAGATTTACGACGAGAAATTTTTATCCTTCGGCAAGAATTAAAGAGTTGGAGATGTCGCTTTAATGCGTGAGAATGTTTTAAAAGGCTAGATCATCCAAATATTTTGGTTTTATCTGATATAAGCGATCGCGCGACGAGAATTTTGAAGATCTATAAGATTCTGTTACTTTCTAGATTTCGCAATTTTGCCCTATTTTGTAGTATTGGTTACACATATTTTACGCAATTTAAAAATTCGAAAGTTGGTGTTTTTTCACAGTTTAATCTGAATTGGAGGTAATTGGGAAAAGAATTGACTCAATTTCAACGAAATTGAATGAATCTAATATAAAAATAATATTACTCCTCTCAAACAGTCGTCTGCATAACCCATAGGTTGGAGTGAGGACCTGGGTTCTAACCCTAATTGAGGGTTGGAAAAAAGAGTCTTAAAAAGAGTTTTTGAAAATCAGATTCAGATTAAAATCAACAAATCTTCACTGTTCCTAATATTTTACGTAATTTAAAAATTTGAAAGTAGGTGTTTTTTCGCAGTTTAATCTCAATTGGAAGTAAGTGCGAAAAAGTATTGGTCCAATTTCGATGAAATTGAATGAATCTAATATAGAAAAAAAAATTCCTCTCAAATAGTCGTCTACATAGCCTTGAGTCTACATAGGAGTGAGGACGTGGGTTCTAATACCAAGTGAGGAACGGAAAAATGAGTCTTAAAAAAAGTTTACGAAGTTCATATTAAGATTTGAATCAATAAATTCTCACTGTTTCTAATATCTGTATTCAATGCTTTTCAAATACGAACTGTTCGAAATAATTTCTATATTTTTCGAAGAATGAAGTGAGAACCGACTTCACGGTATTGTATCTGGTACCATTTTAAGGTGAGAAAGACTCTTGTTGATAATAAGTTACAACATACGAACTCTGAGACTACAATTGGGTCGAATATTCTCGAAAAACTGTCCTCTGGGTATCCAATTTCCTGTGTTATAGTCCTCAAAATACAATGAGGAAAATTGTATTGTTAGGAACCTCAAATCTTAAGTTGCGTTGCTGATTTTTGGGTTTAGTTTTGAGAACATTCAGTACGATGTATTTATATGATGACAGTTGCATGATTCTAAGCATTTAAAAGAAAATTGATTATGATTTATAAACCTGTAGAAACTGTATATTAATATATGTTAAGCACTTAAGGTACCACTTTTGGTAATTGAGACATATCAATAACTCATTGGGGACTTGAACAAGAATTGACTTATTCGAGATGTTGTTTGCTGGATAACATAGATTTTCTGCCCAAAATCGTATTGGAGCCTATACAAGAGAAATAGCAAATAATTTGCTAATTTTCATTGAAATTTAATCATATATTAATTGAAGGGAATTGAATTCCACTTATTGGTATAGAAGACAGCGTCAGCTTTAGCATATGCAAATGGTTTGACAAGACAGGTCAGAAGCATTTGTCCTTTTTGCAAAGTATGTGAACCCAACGGTAGCTATTTCTAATATTTGCCAAAAGATGCCAAACGTAATGAAGAAGATATTTTATAACTACAGACATTTCTACGGATTTCAAAGTGACTTTTACCAAGTCTAAAACCATTAAAAAAGCATAATGATCTATAGAAAGAAAGGGTGAGGTTGAAAGTCCTAACATCGCAAAGTATGAGTCGATTTTTTCTGTTATATATTTAAATACATAGTTCTTTAAATTTTTTCATATCAATCATTCATATATATATCACATCCTCAAATCCATTCAATTTAATAGCCGTAAATACAACTCAATTGATAGAGATTGAAATAAAGAGGTTTACATGGAAAAATCCTGTTCGGATTTCCCATTTCCACCCCCTGAAGCTGCCATTCATGTAAATTCAGATGTATTCATAATAATGCCGGAATAATCATTGATCTTTGAAATAACGAACGATAATCTCATGAAATCAAAACACAAATAAAGACTGATTGCTTCGAGTGATTCTTAAGAACCTATCTAACACTAGGAATCTGATCTCAATTCAATATTCCATTTCAGGAAGGAAATAGGTATGTTGAACGACAACTACACCATGAAATACAAAGGACAATAACACCTTAGTAATGTTTCTCATTCTTTCATTCACTTTTTTTGTGGCTGTTAATTGAAGAGTGAAAAACATCAGTTGATAAACTCTTAGATTTCACAAATATGATAGCACTGACTTCTTGTGGGAACTACTTATACTAGAAACATGAATCAGCTAAAGAAGAACTACAGTTAACTGCGATGACATTGCATTACCATCCAAATGGTATATAAATTACAACGTACGGTGAGTTATATTGGACAAATTAAATGGATATTTATAAACACGGGAAATAACTATATACATTCATAAATACACACTTGGGAAAGTGTAAAAACAAATTTTGAATTCATTATTTCATTCACATAGCGTTTCCTTCTCACTTATTTCAGGTAATTGGGCGTCCAAAAAGCTAATCATTCGAATGAAAGTTTTTATGGAAAGTCACCATACTTGTCATTCAACTAATTGGGAATTTGTTCACAGAATATTGTGTCGAGTACCTACTCCAATTTGTATTTCTATGTGAACTTAAGCAGAGAAAAACAGAAACTTAATTATCTACCGAGTATTCACATGATAATTTCGACTAATTCACCTGGAATGATAAATACGTGGGAGAATATCAGTATGTATTTCAAATTTTGAACAATGACGTAAGGAATTAATTGAAACGTACTTGCTTTTGAGTTTTTGGGACATTGTTGAAATAAATGATGTACTTAGTATTCATTATCAACTCAAAAAAAAAGAAAAGAAATTTTCCTACCAATAATTTCATTTACAATATCATATCTATACAGAAATATAAAATAGTAACCGAAATGAAACTATGAAAAGAGATCAAATTCAGAAATTGATATTCACAAACAAGACAGGAAAAAAGTGAATGTCATTTATGAAATGAAACGAAATAATGAAAGGAGGTTGTGAAAAATTTCTTTATGAGAATTCAACTTGAAAACTTTAACAAGAATCGTATTTCAAAACTGTTCGTTTATCTCATTATAATCACAAATAAGTATAACATATGTATTCTTCTTTGGGGATGCCCTTCTGAAGCAATAGTATTTTGGACTTCAAAGGAGGTGTATTAGATTATTGAGGAATCAAGACTATATATCCTTCTGCAGAAATGCATTTGCTCACATAGAAATCCTGACTTTACTTTGTCTTTATATTTACGAATGTCTCATTTATTTTAATGAACTAAAAAATGTTAGATCATATGCCTTTTTATCTATTACCTTTCCTGTTTTTTATTTATTCATTTTCCTGTTTTATTTCGACTGTTATTGTATTGTTTTATCTAACTCCTCCGCTTATTATTTATATATGCTTAAAATGTAAGAATTCCACTTGCATCAATAAATATCTATCTATCTGTATTGATGAATAAGTGATATAGGTATGTGAAAATTCATGTGTCACAAAAATAAAAGACTCGTTAAGTATTTGAGTTAATATTTGTATCAAAGGAAAATATATTTTGTTTCATGTAATTACAAAAATCATATCAGAAATTATAAAACTTTTTATTCACAAACTTTTAAACATCGCAGAGAACTAGATGTGGTACAGAGGTTTGAGATACTTCTGTAATGTAAATATTACCGGTTCGAATCTCAGAACGAATTTGGATAATTGTGCATGTCTCAAAGTTTTATGGTTATGAAAAGATAGACGATGGGTAATGTACAAGATTACAACACAAATTATTTGTGTTGTAATCTTGTACAATACTCATAGTAATGTAAACAAATAATTTGTGTAACACAAATAATTTGTGTTGTAATATTGTGTATTACCCATCGTAATGTAAACAAATAATTTGTGTAACACAAATAATTTGTGTTGTAATCTTGTGTATTACCCATCATAATGTCAACAAATAATTTGTGTTGTAATCTGGTACATTACCCTTCGTAATGTGAACAAAAATTTGTGTAGAACAAATAATTTGTGTTGTTATCTTGTCTATTACCCATCGTAACGTAAACAAATAATTTGTGTTGTAATCTTGTACATTACCCATCGTATTTTAAACAAATAATTTGTGTTGTAATCTTGTGTATTACCCATCGTAATGTAAAAAAATAATTTGTGTTGCTATCTTGTTCATTACTCATCGTAATGTAAATAAATAATTTGTGTACCACAAATAATTTGTGTTTTTATATTGTACATTACCCATCGTAATGTAAAAAAATTATTTGTGCAACACAATAATTTATATTGTAATCTTGTACATTCAACATCGTAATAATTATTATTACAAACTATGAGTCCCAATATAATGACTGCAAAATTCGGAAAGAAACACGAAGCTTATAAAGAACAATATTACCAAAAAAACCGATAATATCGAAAAAAAATCGTAGTTAGAGTTTGAAAAATAGTTTACCTATCATATGATTTCGATTTGTAGTAAATAACACCAGAATTATTTTTATCTGGAAGTCAAAAATGACTACAAATCAGAATTGCATAATATCCATATACAGAAATCGAATTCCAACTCATTCAACTTGAAATTCAACATTATTGTCACAGACTGATGGATTTAAAGCTCAGTGGTGAGTAACAATTTCAACAGATTTACGAGATCATAAAAAATCTTCAGCGGATAAAGTTAAAGCATAGCCTTAGGGCTATAATGCAGTTAGATACACCCACTTCCTTCTTGCTCGAGAAACTAGACCAGTTTGACTTTTATAATTCACAAGTGGCAGTCGAAGACTGACCTTATGATCCTTTGGTTTGTCCACAGAGATAGAGTGCGGTCACATTGTTGTGCCTACAGCTAGGTAGAATACGAAAAAGAACCTGAAGGGGTTCTCCAAATTT
Source organism: Henosepilachna vigintioctopunctata (assembly GCA_030704895.1). Classification (NCBI taxonomy): domain Eukaryota; kingdom Metazoa; phylum Arthropoda; class Insecta; order Coleoptera; family Coccinellidae; genus Henosepilachna; species Henosepilachna vigintioctopunctata. Next base: position 5,087,637 of record JARQZJ010000121.1, on the reverse strand, counting down.
TGATATTTTAATATAGATACGTAGCGAATGGACGTGAAATTTTACATGGTAAAATTTATATGCAGAAGTACATAAAGCATTTTTTTATGAAATAATGCATTAAAAACATATAAACTCAATTAAAATGAACATTACAGGCACTTTTGCTTGATTCACACACGAAATATGTGTACATATACGCACCATAGTACTCTATGGTCAGACTGCTGGTTATATTGAATAAAAATAATAATATATTGAGAAAAACAGTAGGCCTGTTTAAGACCAACTGTTTCAAAAAGCCAAAATGAGTTTGATGAGTTTCTTACTGAGTTTTTACAACTTTCAAGCAATTATTATAATTTTTGTGATACCAACACTGTTTTTATTCGATATATTGAACAATGTTAAACCAAGAGATCAGCGAACACTTCATGAACTTTATTAGAAACTATTTGTGAAATTTGCCAATGGGTTTTAATAATTATATTCTCTTTGGTCCTGGTGAATAACAATGAAAAAAATTTGAAATTTAAAAGTGTTTTCGTTTGTACAGTTATTCATAATTTGTAAAAAACAACTGAATCAAAAGCATGAAGTAAATCATACAGGAAGAATGATTAGAGTTACGGTTTTTCTCAAGAAAGCCCAAATGAATTTCAAGCTCAAAAATAAAATGTCGAATTTTGACCACTGCTTACCATTCATTTGATAAATTCGTTATAAAAAGTCTGGGAATACATAATTATTCATCTTTTTGACTGAGACATGCAAAAACAACGTCTGTTTTCGAAATCTTGATATTTTTGTGGTCATTAAAACTTGTAACAAAACATAGATGTAAGAAGAATTGGCATCTAAAAATTTAATTTCACTCAATTCGAAATGAATTTATGACATTATTTCGTTTGAAACAATAAAAATTATCCACGAAAAGTTGTATTTTTTCAAGACTTATTCTTTGACAGTAAAATTTGAGACAATTTATCTACCTCATATCATACAGGGTGTACATTAGCATCTTTTTCAGTATAAAATATGGAAACGTATTAGGTTTCGTCCCTTTCCAATTTAGAGATGGTTGAGATTGACGTTTCTTGTTTTTCATAGAGGCCTCTTCGTGGATATACCAATTTAATATGCAATCTTGAATAAATGATTCAATCAAAAATACCCTGAAATATATCCTTCAATTAAAAACACTCGTTAGGGGCCACAAGATTCTTCAATACACTTACACATTATCATATCAAAAACACTTGACTTAGTTCTATCAAATTATATGTTTCTGAACGATTGTTTCAGGGTTCTACTCGATTTTGAAATTTTAAACAATTGTCTAGAAACAACAATTTTTGTTTCACTAAACCAAGTGTTTTTTATTCAATATATAACAAATTTCAACAAAAGATCAGCGAATATTCAATCATTTCATTAGAGTTATTTTAAACTCTTGATGATGTACAATTAGTCCGAACCTCATGTCGAGTGTACTGAAATATTTTGTGAAATTCAGCTAACTGTTTTCGAAGAAGAGAGGTTTGCAATTGAATGTTGTTTCCGTAGTTTGTCATGAGTATCTACGTATATAACAGTAACATTTGTGGGCCATTTCCAGGGCATCCTGGTCAACTCTTTACAGAATAATTAATAACAAAGCGGAAATTCACTCATCTTTATTACCTACATATGACTCGTTATTTTTGTTACGAATGCAACACTAACCTGAATAACAACGAAATCTGAATGTTAAACTCGTGTAATCGTGCCTTAACAGAGTGGACAATTGGTCTGAGTAATGTCCGCAACATTTAATTATCTACAACATTTATTTCTTTATTATTGCAATTTATCAAATGCAGCTGGGTCGTGAAATCTTTAATGATACTCTCACTCTAGTTCCGTCACTTTTTGTGGATTTCTCGACCACTATTAGAGTTTTTATGTGTATATTTGTGACCACAACAAATTCCGACACGTCGTTTTATATGAAAAATATTGTTTTATGCAAATTCGTAATGATCCAATACGAATAGACGTTGATACTCCATTCTGAATACATTTTTACGGGGTATTATTATTGTGGAGGACATAATTTGATGCAGCTGTCTAGAAATAAAACTGAGAGAGAGAATACCACTATATTAACTCATAAATATATATTCTATTGATTGAAATGAATCAACTTCACTTCAGGGCATTTCAGAGACTCCCCAAATGTCAACGAGAAGATGAACTATCAACTTTTGAGAGTGAATAGTATGTGAATGATCAGTCGCATCGAGTTTTGATCATTTTTCGAAAGCTCTATGTCTTAAAAATCTGATATAGAGGTAGTGACATACTAACGCCATCTCCCTCTATCGAAGGAACACGATAAACTCTCTCATTTATGGTAGAATGCGTTCGTGACAAGTTTTATATATTATACTTATATACAGAGATGGCAGGCGTAGTATATATTTCATATAAGTATATAGAGATACAAATTCTATGAATAGTACAGTATGGCTTATGTGCAAGTGGTGAATATACATGGTTAGAACACGTGTTCTGAAAATTTTTCACTTGAAAAATAAACGTTACATACTTTCAATGAAATGTGAATGGTTTTAACTTGAGGACCCAAAAAATGAAAAAATATTTGTTCAATGAGATGAAAATTCTGTTTTTTTGAGACTTCAATTTCAGAGATCAAGAAAATATGAAGCGTAGTGAAGAAATAAATATATTGGTAAGTAATATTAGTAAAAGTTGAATAAGACTATTCTCAGACTGAAAAGGACTAAATTACTCATTATAGATAATTGAAATGAGTTTAACTATACGAAAAATATTCGAATGGAAAAAGAATGGAAAAAAGAGTCCAAGAGTTCATGCTCTCTAACCAGAACAAAGATTAAAAAACGATTATAAGGAGTGATAATAAAATAATTTGAAATATTGAGGTAGAGAAAGAGGAAGCATGTGTTCATAACACTAGGAAGATTATCACAATTAGTATTAATGTTTGAGAAAGAGGTAGATACTTTGATTCAGAACTGAAGAAAATTATTACAAATAAAATAAAATATAACAATAGATCAAAAGATACACATTGAACTGAATTATAGTTGAAAGTATTATAGAGAGAGATTATGAAAGCATATGGTTAAAGATGAAGACAATATTAAGTACACTTATAAACACAGAACTTAAAAAAAATAAAAAGTCAACAATGAAATAATATACAAAAAAAGCAATAATTCATAAGGAAGAAAGAGAATGCAAGTTTATATGACAATTGATATACAAAGAAGATGACCGAAATAAAGTTGATAAACAGAGTGATTAGATACACAAATGTGCATTTCGAAAATATGATGACAAGCAATGCTTCAAAAATGAGAACTTTGAAAAAATGAACAAATTAAAAAACATAAATAGTTGGAAGAAGAATTTTATATTGTCCATTGAGAAAACATGAAGTGTAGAAGAGGAAGAGAGCACAGTCAATAAAAGAAATTATAAAAGAACATACAATACAAAAGTTTAAACATAAAAAGAGAATGAGAGAAAGAAAATACATGAATCATGTTAAAACATTATGAGTTCATATTGAAATGTAAGAAGTGTTTGTATTCTATATATAAGGAAAGTAAAACAAGCCAACAAGAATGCACAGGAATAATAAATTAGAAATGTATGAAGAAAATGGTTCTAAGTTAAAATAAAAATGCAAATGGTGCAAAAGTTACAATGAAAACGAACTGGCAAGTTGGAATGTATATTTAACTTCCATAAAAAAAGAATGTATTATTATAAGGTGAATTATAGAATTATAATCACAAACATGCATAAATGATTGAACAAAATGTTTGATGAAGAGATAATTAGAGAGGTTAAGAAAGTTCAGTCTATGAACGGAATGAAAACGTAAAATTAAAAGCAAGGAATATGAAATTTTGATGAAATAATACTGTTGTATTATTTAATTCATAAATAATATAAATTTCATATGATCTAATAAAATACTGACACAGAAACAGAATGAGAAGAAACTAAATATGTGAAAGAACTAAATTTCAATCTCTAAATGAAAATTTTAATAAAATAAAATAAAATTGTCTTGAAATACATTTGTGTTGAGTTTCACTATTTATTTAGTGAAAATTAAGCCAAGTGTGTTAATTTTAATTTATTATTTTTAGAACAATGTTTCACCATGTTGTGTTATTCATTGAAAATTTCAATAGTTTCTTCTTGACGATGTTTCTTCAATTTGTATGAGGAAGTGAGTCATCATTGAGATCTCTTTCCTTATATTGGTAATAGAATCCATCAACAACAAAAATAACTGGTTTTTCTTGAACCATATAACATCACATTCAAAACTCTTTAGAGAAAGTAAAATCAATTTGGAGTGAAATTGATAGGACGTCCATAATTTTGATGGATTGTAGAATGATTGCTTCGAGCAATAGTTCGATATTTTGGTACCTGCTATGAGCTATTTGAATTTAATCAGTTCAAAATATATACCTCACACTATGATAGACATGCACCCATTGATTTGGAATTATTTGATGATTTAATCGAAGATATTCGAACGTATTGAACAATACTTCTTTAAAAAAACTTATTATCGAACTGGTGTTTAGCTGAAACTCATCTTTCACTTTCTACATTTTTTTCTGGAGGAAGAGAAGGCGTGTGATCTAGATTTGATTACGACGTATTCGGTTTATTAATTAAAATTCTGGGTGGGGTTTATTGACGAAAAAATCGAATAGTTGATTTGTTTCGACACAATCTTCTATCGTGTATCCTTAATTTGAACAAGTTTTTTCTTCGATTCTGATGATTCGAAACTTCTGCGATTTAATCGTCAAAATTGTGGATTTTGTTGAAATTTTATACCATGATTTATTGTTTATCGATGATTTTCTGCTCCTTCTGCAGCATATTTGCTTCATCGGTAAAAATCGAGTAGATATTCATGTGTATATATGTATTATATATATATATATATATATATATATATATATATATATATATATATATATATATATATATATATATATATATATAATATTATAGCAAAAACAGGCTATTTTCAATGTTGAAAGCATTATTTCTTCTATTTATTTTATTTTTTGTATGTTATTCATTAGTTTTGAAAAAATATATAATAATAGTAATGAGAGGCTGGTTTTTATGTAAAGATTCTAATTTTCGTTGACGTTTCGTTGTTGATTACAACGAAAAGTAGTAAATAAATAACAGAAGGGGCAATATAAAATAAAAAAGTACCTATACAACGAAATTTTCAGCCATAATTTGTCACTTTGATAGAAAGGAAGAACCAAAATGATGAAAAAATGTGTTCTAGATTCACACACTTCTTTATTGAATTATTATACAGAAGTTCTACAAAAGTTTGTTGAGCTAGAAAAAAGGTTTTCTCTACCATTTGAATTTTGAATGGAATTAAAACAGTAGTGGCCGTAAACATTCAAAGAAACCAAAACACCTTCAGATGTTACTTTTAATTAGGTGCAACATAAACGCAGATGTTCTATCCGTAAGTCCAAGTGACAATTCCGCCATAGTTAAATTTGAAAAAACCCGTCCAGGTCCCAGTAAAGCTAAACAGGCACGGGCGACTACATCTTATGTAAAAACTTTATTTTTACGAGAAATTAAAACGATAATTAACGACTGATTCGAAATAATTCCTGCCAGGATAATTTGTAATCCTATGTCAACGGTAATTAGGCACATTACTGTGGACTCGAACGGTCTGAGGACATTTAATTTCCGATGGTAATATTGTTAATTAACAGAGCGGTTTCCTAACACTCTAGATTTATTAAATCTTTATATGGACATGCTTACTCCACTTTTTCACAACGTGTACTTCCTATTTCATTGAATATACTTCATTGAAAGCCGCCATGTCGGGTTTGGTACTTGGAAGATTTCACTTCCACTTTAACAAGCTTTTTTCCTGGAAGAGGCTTACTGTGTAGCGATTAATATTAGTGTTATAGAAGAGTTGATTGAATTTCAAAAGGTATCGCAAGGAAGCGCCAACTAGACTGAAATAAACAATATTGGCACTAAATGGAAATATTTTTTTATATTCCAGTCGAGTGAACGTCAAACGGTACGTAACCGGATACAGAAACGTTTTTCAAATGCACTGATTGAATGGCGTGTTTTTAAACTGAAAACCTTCGTTCTTTGCATTGTACAAATATACTGATGATGTGTTTTGAGCAGGGGTAGCCAACCTTTTTACCAAATGGCCAAACTTCAAAAATAATGCTTCTTCAAGGAAGCAAAGCAAATTTTTCTTTGAATTAAAAAACAGAGGATCTGTGCTATACCCTTGCCCATATTATCAGAACCTCTGACCTTTGCAGGTCAATTCATGATTATTTATTGGTCAAACACTAATTAATAATTGATAAAATACAGGTAAAAAAGGATGGTTCATCAAGGCTAGTCGTAACTTGGTTTTTGAGGTCACATAAGGACCTCTTGCCGCTTGTTGACCCCCCAATCAAAGGGCATAGCTCTGGAGATTTGACATTTGCATTGAATGTAGTTTGAAATTGAAATGAATGATCTGAGCTTGGGGAACTGATGAACTATTGAACTAATCTTCATGATGTGTTCATAACTGGAAATATATAGATAAATAATGTTTGTCAAATACGTTTATTATTTTAATAAAGTGGGTACAAGTACAAGCCAAGTGCTTTTGTTTCAATTTTGGACTGTATGTTCCATGATATTTTAACCAGTAATGTGCGAGTATTGAATCAGTTTTACACATTAGATCTTCAAGAAATTGTTTAAAATTTACAATGAATTCACACATGTTCTGAAAGGACTGTTGTGATTTTTCCAATAATTTAATACTCAAATCGACCCAATTTTTCACCAGAGAAATTCCAGAATTTCGTGGAGAATCCGAAATCAAATACTCTGCGAAGTTATTACTTTTGTTGAACCGTTATCACATTTATATGTGATATAAGGTCTAGAAAGTTAGATAAAAATGAAATAGTAATAGCAGTATTTTTGGATTTACGTAGAGCTTTTGAAACTGTTAATAGGTCGTTATTATTATAAAAAATTGCCAAGTTTGGTTTTTCTGGAACAGTGTTGCAATGGTTCAACTCATATTTACATAATAAAGCACAACATGTTAAATACAGAAACTATGTTTCCAAACCAATAATTTGTGATTATGGAGTTCCACAAGGAACATTTTTAGGGCCGTTAATGTTTAATTTATATATAAACAATATAATTAAGTATGTAAAGAATTGTGAAATTTCTATATTCGCTGACGACATGATGTTGTATACTGCAGGCAACAATTCACAAGAATTAACAAATGAAATTAATAGTGACCCTTATATTTTGCATACATGGCTGTGTGATAATAATCTTTCATTGAATACTGATGTATGATATACAAATCGAAGTTAATAATGTACCATTGGAACAAGTCAGTGAAATAAAGTATTTAGGTGTTATTATCGATGAAAATTTGAGTTTTAAAAATCATTTTAGATATGTTATGAGTAAAATTTCAAGAAAAGTAAATTTTTTAGCAAGGATAAGTAATTATGTTAGTGTCTTTACGAAGTATTCAGTGTATAAGTCGATAATATTACCACATATAACTTTTTGTTCAACTGTGTTATACACTTCGCCTCAAAATGATATTCAAAAGTTGCAATAGCTCCAAAATAGAGCATTTAGAATAATATTGAAATGCTATAGGTACACACCTGTATCACTTATGTTAGAAACACTAAGTTGTTTGAATATTAGGCAGTATATAGTATATAAAACTCTAGACTTTGTTCATATAATAAAATATGGGAAGGTTCCTAGCTATATCTTTGACAGTGTAAAATACGTTGAAGATGTACATGGTTACCAAACAAGGTCTAGGGAACAAAATAATTTCTATAGTGATAAGTGCACTACATCTAAATGCCTAAATAATTTATGTGCGAAAGGAATGATTGTATTTAATAGTCTAGATCCGAACCTAAAATTATGTGAGAACCGTAATGAATTCAAAAAATTATTGTATCATTTTGTAAAAAACAATATCTAGGGTGAAATATCTTGTTTGATGTTGTATATATGACTTGTCTTTTTTTGTGAAGTGTATTAGCTGTGCTAAATAAAGTTACTACTACTACTACTACTTTCGAATCATTGATTTTGACTTATGAAATATTTTACTTTTTCAGGTCTATCTAAATTTAGATTAGGTTTCCACATTTCTTGAGAGAATGGAAGCGTATATGAGAAACTGGTCTTTTTCGGAAAGAAAATGATTTGCATTGAGTATAATTGAAAATTCGGATTTTAAGCGTATCCATTCGTTTATTTCATCATTCAATTGTTTTAAAATTTAGTTGTATAAAATTCTGTTGAGGTTCCACAGATACAAATTCAGCAAAACTTTGACTTCGAATATGATGAAGTTCGATAGGCAAACTGATTATTAGATTGCTATTTAATTCACAATCAGTAAATAAGTGATTAAGTTTTAATCGAAAATATGTAGTGTGAAAATCTTCGACAAATATTCCACCTGAAGTTTTACGTGATGAAAAATTGATCGAAATGTATCAGAAAAAAAAATTTCATTTTCTGAATACACAATGTCATAAATGGCATATTTCATTTAAAATTCACGTCTATATAAAGTCGGCACAATCTATAAATGATGACAGATACTATTTCAATTAATCCATATCTCCACTTCTCCAATCATATGACATCAATCGCTCTTCCTGTCAGTATTCTATCACATAATATCCCTTAATAAAGTTCAAGAACATAAAAATGGCAATGTAAAAATACGTTCCACTTTTTAGTAAAACGAGTTATCTATAGAGAAATGTGCACATTACATTCTGCAAAGAAAGATGCGTATCTTCGTTGGGAACGTTCCTCAAAGTACCTTCACAATATCTACTAGATCGTATGATTTATTATCTTTAAGTTTTTTGCCTTTTAAATTTATATGTGGCAGTTGTAGAAATATATTTTTGCACTTATACGCGTAAATATCTCAAACAATTGGAGATATAATTCTGGAACAAAGAGGTTTCTCTCACAGAAATCTGACAAAAAAGCAATCAAAGGAACTACTGGATGTATTCTATAAAATGAGAAAGGTTGATGTGAACTGATGATCTTTATTCGATAAATCGATGATGTTATTTTCGATGTGACTTGGGTACCAAGACGGCACCTTCTAAAACACCTGTTACCCATTAAAATGCAACGGAAATGACAAACAGGAAGTAGCAACACATCCAGATGTCAACATGAAATATGTGAAAGAATAGAAAGAAATTGAAAAGAAGTAGTGAGGAAAAATACTTTTGAAGAAATTTTTTCTTCAGTGGAGTCTAAAAATCGGAACTTTATAGGTTTAGGTAGGTTGTGTACGTAATTTATGAAAAATACACAGGTTAATTTCGTATCTAACAACCTCCACATCTTCATAAATTTAGCACGAACATTTGAAGATTTTTTGGCAACAATTTTAGTGGTGGATTAATTTTCTCATCATTAATACAGAGTTTAGAATTTTACATATATTTGAATCAATAATTTACACAGGTATGTATCTCAACTTGTCTCAAATCCTTCCAATGGTTAACATCTTGAGACCTATATTTCATGAATCAAACAATTCTTGTACTGCTAAGCGAAGTGTTTCAATTTTACTTTTTTACATGGTAAATTCCTAGTGCTTTATATATTTGAGTGACCTTAATAAATATTGTGTTGAAAACGGTAATAATAATAGATAGACAAGTATATTAGAGCCTTCTCATTTGTCACAGTTGAAATAGCTTATAAAATACTCATCCACTGAAGTCAACTTCCAGCTAATTCGATCAGCTAACGGCATTATGAAGTAATATTGAATACAAAACATATAATTTCGACGGCATTGAATATAACATCATCAGATTATAATTGATGTCCAGATTTGAAAACATTAGATGAATCTGAATTTAGGTTTCGGACCAATGCACTTTATAATTGAATTCTTCAACTCTCGATCTAGAATGCTGGGAATACCTTGAATTTGTTTTTCCAAAGTGTATCAAAGTTTGATGGACCCAAAAAATAGGAGCTCTAATGAACCTTGTGGATGATCGCGGTAGATTTGGCCCGGAATCAGAACAATTCGAACGTATCGATCGAATTATTCGAATCGGTTATGAAAAACTAAATTAAATCTATTTCGGCCTCGGTTTTTCGACAGTTTTGGAAATCAAGGAATTCGACGAAGGACTAGGTCAAATCCGAATCCATGTAATTCATTTGAGTTGTATTAGTGAACACAGAGGAATTGATATCACAATAGAATTGTTGAAATCGGAAAGAATTATATGATTCAAAGTTAGACTGATTTCCTCAAGAGTTTTTGAGAACACTTGCCATATTTTAAGGGTCTCGAATCCACTACTAAGTGTTTATACGAATCTTTTAAAGCTAGGTCTACCAATTCTTGATACTGGATAGGAACCCAGAAAATATGTCAAGCGTATTTAACAATTTTTGTGGAATTTAGATACACTATTCATTTCGATTCAACCACTCTAGAGTTGAATTATTGTATATCAGTTTATTTGGCAACAATTTGCTTTCTTCAAGAATCAATCACTGGAATCAAATACCTATTTCTTCAGTTATAGAATTGAACCAATCGTCAACTGAACAAAAAATTGGAGCCATTCAAACTTTGACCTAACTTGTACCTAATTTTGTATTATTTTCTTACTTTTTCGATTGAATTGAAAGAACGCACACATGTAGAAAAATTAGAGAATTGGATTGAAAAATCGAAACATTAGCACATTTTTCAAAAATGCAAAGTTCCTAAAAGCAGATGATTATGTTTCAACTCTTTTAAAAATTATTTATTCTCATGATAAATGTAGCAAATAATGTGTATTGAAAGATGGTTCTTCTTGAATATGATGGTAATTTTTTAAACGATATGCATTTATATACTTTAGTAGAGACTTCGACATCTCTGCAAGAAATCACCGAAACTTGGTTAAGATATTTGTTCAGAAAAAATGAAAGAAATAGCGGAGGTAAAATATTCCTACCTAACACTTTCATTCGGAGTCCATAGTAAAATAGGAATCCTCTTGTAGATTAGAGTGCTCATCGAAAACTACTGTTCCTAAGCCTCTCAGTAAGAAATAAATAACATAACAGTAATGATGAGCCGATGAATCAATTGCACTTATTCATAAGTATCACATTGATAACCATCATGTATTGTTGTTCTTATCATTACAAATTTCATCTGTTTGATATTTATCTTCACTATTTCTATCTTCACTTTTAACAGTCATTTCTTCTTCTCTGCCTGAAGGTGACTCTGATCCCGTAGAAGACCTCGAAGAAAAGTTATCTTTGTCAGAAAAATACGCTGACTCCCTCTTGATATCATCTGGAGATTTCATATTTTCTTCCATATTCGCTTGCATCAACCTTGGAGGGAGGTTCACTGGGAAATTTGAGAAGTTATTGTTAGGCTGTAGGTGCTGAAGTAATCTTCCATCAGTCACTTTACCCATAAACGATCGAATCTCTTCAAAACATGATTCTTCACTCAAATTCCTCGTCAACTGTCTCCTCTGCATATTCCTTTCATCTAGTATAGTAGGTCCATCAGCCTCATGCTTTTTGAGATGTCTGTCTAAATTTGTCTGTTGTCCAAAGCATCTCTCACATAAGGGACATTTGAAAGGTTTTTCTTTATTGTGAATATTTCTTACATGCCTTTGAAGATTACTCGATATACTGAATGATCTTTCACAATATCTACACTTGTATGGTTGTTCCCCAGTATGGGTTCTAAGATGTCTCGTTAGATTAGCAGAACGAGGAAACACTTTTCCACAGAACTTGCAGGCGTATCTGTCTTTAAGTTTGCCACCAGTTGTGTCGAATACCTTAGGAGCTGGTGGTGCTTGATTGTTTCTCATTAGATCGAAAGGAACTTGATTAACAGGAGGACTCAGCATAGACGGACTAAGGAAAGGATATCTCTGTGGGTAACCTGGGGGAGAATTTGAGTAAGGCAATGGAAGTCTTGCTAACTTGTCACCACCTTGCACTCTATACATAGCTTCCAACATCATAGGATGAATGGGTTGGGGAGGAAATAACATACCTGGATACCCAGGTATTTGAGGTGGGAACGATTTCGGCAAATGGTTTGGAACAGGACTTTTACGTTCTTCTGCAGCAACGTCTTCTTTATCACTATTTACACTAGGACTTGGAGATATCAAATTTCTATTCTCGTCTTCCACTTGTCGCCTCGCGAAAAGTAGGGATTTCTTGTGGTCCATTCGGAGATCTAAGGGTTGATCTTCGTTTTCTTGGGGACCTGCGGGAGGTCTGCCTGCAGGTGACATGTGTGGACCTGGGGATCTGGTATTCCTTGAAAGGTCGAATGGCATATCATCTCCTGGAGGAACCCTGACTGAAAGGGGATATGTTGCAGCCTGCTTTGGTGAACTGTGACCACCTGAGGCCACCATCATTTTACGTGGAGATGAGTCTTTCTCCCTCATAGTAAGTGGTAGTGATATTGGTAAAGGTGGGAGGTACCTGAGCCAGGGAAGGCCCGTTTCCACCAAACTCATGGGCGTTCCAGGAGAATAACCTGAAAAAGAAGTGAACTGTTATTCCATGACTATAAGGAAGCGAATAATAACTTTCAACACATAATATAACGTGTGACAATGATCTTCAATTCTATCAGATATTTTTGGAATACCTTCACTATAAATCATATAAATATTCAATGTTTCGCATTTCTGATTGTATTTTTATGATATAATTCCTGTCATGTTGCATTCATTCATTCATTATTAATTTCATTGTTTCTAGAGTCTTTCTCAATAGCGAATTCATATTCTGACAAATATTTAATAGTGTTGGCGTTTACTTGTTGTAAATCCATTAAAATTGAATATAAACTTAAATTCAAACACTTGAACTTATGATTTACACTTTATTGACTACAAAGCATGACGCGTTTCGTCGTTACAAACGACTTCGTCAGAAAAATAACAACGAGGTTGCTCAATGAACAGATAGAATTAAACAATTCACCTTTGCTAAACCTTTTCAGGTAATAAAAATTATATGTCAGAATGGAATATCTTAGGTAAAACCTAAGGTCATAGAATCCCAAATTCCCTGATATTTATACCTGTTTTTTTCAAAATGTTGTTATTATTCTGTAAGCATCTGAAGAAGTCGTTTGTAACGACGAAACGCTTCACGCTATGTAGTCAATAAAGTGTAAATCATAAGTTCAAGTGTTTGAATTTGAGTTTGTTCAATTATATTCTGTCCTACAACTTTCAGAAACAATGTTACAAAATTTTTTCCCTTGTATACGATTAAACTGTGTAATATTTTGAACATCTTTCAATAATTTACTTCATTATGAAAATTTTTTCAAAAAATCAATTTTTTTATGTGGAAAGTATAGCTCTTTCATTTTATCAACGTAATTTCTTGTTTTCTTTCTTTTATTTTCAGTAAAACTGTAATCCAAATGTGTTTTTTTCGTTCTTATATTATTTTAAAAGTGTAATAATCATCTTTATCGGTTTGTTGTAAGAATAAATGTAGTTGAACAGTGTGAGTAAAAATAAATAAATACATAAATTATGTTCAAAAACAAGACGTCCAATCTGAGCTGCTATCCATGAAGAAAAAGATCTCATCGGCTATTGCGATTATATGGAAGCATAACCCATCAACCTGAAATGGAAAAAATCTGAAAACTAGATAAATGAAACTGATATAGTCCAGTTATTCATCATTTACGTACAAGGAAGTCTTTGATGGGTTTTGACGTTAAAAAGAAACCGAAATGGGAAAATTGATAGTATGGAAGACCGGCAAAAACCCAAACGATCCAACCAGACGTGGAACGGTTTTAGATAGAACATCTTGGAGCACATCAAATTGAACTGCAAATTAACGATTTGAACGTGTTGCAGAATGTTTTCCTACGTAACCGTTTCGAGATAATTAAATTCTGAGCGCCTACTGCCTTTTTGCTGCTAAGCTTATAACATTGATAACAATATCGTAAACTAGATAATAAAAGATCGTTTGTAATCTGCGATCGAACTTGAATCAGGTAGTGGAGTTTTTTAAAGGAAATTGACGAGTCTTCGCATGTGAGACTTGAAGATAAATCTAGAGAAGCTCTGAAAACAGCGGTTCTGAAACAAATTGTATTTTTATTCCATGGGGATTTTTATTAATTACTGCCAAGTTAACAGGATATTTTTTTACGAAATTCCATTAATAGCGATCGAATTATCAGAATCATACGAATATTGATTTCAACTGTTTTTGAAACATAGCATATTTTGGAATATTTCAGCTGGTGTAATAATAATAATATTTCTTTATTATATGAAAAATTCATCCAAAAGGATAATGACCTTAGGTGCCTCTTATATAGCCTATTCAATATGAAGTGTTATTTCAATTTAGATTAATTAGTTGATAACATGCTCAATGTTTCAAGTAGCGTCTCAGTAAGGAACTTTCTTTGTATGGGGTGTTTTTTTAGAAGTATAGAACTTTAAATTGCAATAAAACAACGATGGATCATTCGATTGACAAGAATTTTTTTTTATTCGAAAGATAATCTTGTGGCATTACATTTTAAACATGACCTCTGGCATATGACTGCCACTGCTGGCTCGGATGTAGTCCAATCTGGACGTCCAATTTTCGATGACTTTTTCCAACATTAATGGCCAAAGAATACTGTGAATTTTTGTAGAATTTTGTAGAATACACTAAACTATTTTTACTCATATGTTATTATTATTCTCTAGTTAAACTTCAAGATTAATTTCGATTTGTAGTGATCTAACAAAGATAATCAGAAACTCAGCATTGACAATTTACAAATTTGTTTCATTGGTCTAATGACAGAAGATGAATTGATGATAGATCCTCAACATGGTATTCCCTTATTGGAAATTACTCTATTTATCAGCGAAAATGAGGCGACGTGTCCCACTTGGCAAGATGTTCAATTTTTGTCGTGTCTAGGGATGGAACAGTACCATTGAAGTATCGATACTTTTCCTCGATACTGTATCGATCGTCAAGTATCGATACTTAGTCAGTATCGATAAAAAGTACCCATACTTAGCCGAATCGAATGCTTTTGGAGAATTCGGAATGAAAAACGGTAATACGTATTGGTATTCAGTACGAAATCATAATAATTCATTGAAAAGTATCTTTTTAGCGCTTTCCAAGAATAATCAATTGAATACAAGTATGCAATTGATGCCAGTTAGGCTTTTTTTAGAAGCTGTTTCACCAGCTTTAGAAAACATTTCACTAATTATAGGGATACCTAATATGATCAAACATAAACGTGCTCGCAATATCAAATTAAAATTGTTATTGAATTAAAACTTCATTACTAATTTAATATTATTTGAACTGATATTAAATGAAATTGAATTGAAAGAAATACATACTAACTTTATTGTACTTGAACGAAAAATCATAAATGCATACATATGACAAATATAGGTTCGATTAATATAGGTTAAATTATATATACATTTATTTCTGAAAACATTCAGATTATCACCTAGAGTAACAAAATTCAATGATGATTTTATACATATAAATTGAAATATTGAATTGTGTTGGCGTTTTTTTGATGTAAATACATTATAATTGAATATAAGATAAAATTTGAACACTTGAACTTTTGATATACTCTTTTATTGAAAACATAGTATGACGCGTTTCGTCGTTACAAACGATTTCTCCAGATGCTAATAGAATACTGATCAGTAAAATAAAACTAGTAAAATATAAAAAGAAACCAATAATATTTCGAATTATCGTTACTTTCATTTCATACTGTAACGGTCGTCTGGTATCGATACTAATTCGGTATCAATTTGTTTTTAAACAAATTCATCAGATATAACATGAAGTAACAACATATAATAAATATATTCTTAACATAAAATGAATCTCCATCTTTAAATAAGAATGAAATATATAACTGTGGGTACTATAATATAAAAAACCAATTACATTTTGAGGTATCGTTACCTCATTCGATACTGTAACGGTCGTCTAATATTGATACTAATTCGGTATCAATTTCTTTTCAACAAATTCAGATATAACATGAAGTATCAACATAAAAAAAGATATTATAAACATAAAATGAATCTCCATCTCTAAATAAGAATAAAATAGATAAGTGTAGGTACGAAAATATAAAAGAAAATAATCTCGTTATGAGGTGCCGTTACTCTCATTCGACACTGTAACAGTCGTCAAGTAACGATACTAATTCGGTTTCAATTTTTTTAACACATTAAGATATAACATGAAGTAATAACATAAAATGAGGATATGAAAATAAAATGAATCTCGTTTTCTAAATAAGAATGAAATAATTAACTGTGGGTACAAAAATATAAAAAAACCAATAACATTTTAGGGTATCGTTACTTTTATTCGATACAGTAACGGTCGTCAAGTATCGATACTATTCGGTATCAAGTTTTTCATCGATGTCAAAATGAAACAGTGACATGGGTATACTGATATGATTACTTTTGAGCGATACCTCCTCGATATTTTCCTCGATATATCGATACTAAAAGTACTTGCTATCAGGAAAAAGTATCGAGTGTGTACTTATATTTTCTCGAATTGTTTCACCCCTAGTCGTGTCAGTCCGTTCACTTCACAACATTTCCGAAGTCCTCATCAATTCGCCAGGCCTGGAAGTGCTAGAAATGCACGAAACCTTTCTGTACCGCTGGGACAGCAAAAAATGACAATTAGAAGGCGTAACAACGCTTATTGGTTCTTCTCAAGATTTACAAGATCGATTCGAGAGCTCGAAATGGAGACGATAGGTTGTTGTATGTTCTTTTACGGCTAGCACGTCAATTAGAGGATATAATCTACGATGCGACACGTTTCCATGTGCATACGCGGTGGTATTCGTACCGATGTGAAATTAGAATGAAAATTTTCGATGCGGAAAAAGGAGATGATACCACTACGTCGACGTTTCGATTGCCTTTCCACATTCCAAAGGGGATTCAGATCACTGAAGAATTCCATTCGCTGTGACTGATCTAATTATTGTGTTCTCGAACGAAAGAATGTCCAGAATTGAAAGCATATCTATCGATTTCTTTCACATTTGATTCGATTAAGAAATGGGAATTTTTTTCCTGCACTTTCTGCATATCTTACTGCTATCCCACCAATATATTAGATATTCGTGGGATAGCAGTCAGGTGGTGTCAAATAAGAAGACTCTTTTTTCCTTAACTCGAGCTTTCAAAACTATATTGTTCCTTCATCAGGAGTGCTACAACGTAATATGACAATCAAAATGGTGAATCAAACAACAAAAAGGTTAACTTACGAAATTCAGGTTTATTCAATAAAAAAAAACGAAATTTGTACCAGACCGCATGGTTTAGCTCCAATTGGTTATGTCTGATTTTTACAAAACAATGACATTATTAAAAGTCAGGTTTGACAAAACGACAGCAAACTACAAAGGAACTAAACACATCCGAGCTACGGTATTGAATGAAGCTCCAAAATTCATAAGTTCCTCAAAAATCTACGTTAATAACTAAATGAGTCATAGTCTTAAAATTAAACAACAAATGTATAACCTTGATAATAAAAGAACTGGTAGCTAACGATACACAGCATTATTAATCCATAACCACCTTTCTGTGTACCTGATTTTATTCAAATTTTTATATTGAAAAGAAGGATAATTGAAATAGCCAGCTTACAAAATAATTGACTAGTTAGGGCAATTATTGTTCAGATAAAAGTACAGTCAACCTCGAGAGCAGCCAGCCAAAGCATTACACCATACCATTTATGAGTGAGGTGTTATTAGACCCTCTTCTTTTTTCCAAAGTTAGTGTAGTTTGCTGTCGTTTTGTCAAACCTGACTTTTAATAATGTCATTGTTTTGTAAAAATCAGACATAACCTGCACGATGGGTTACGTCTATCCCACGAATATCTAATGTATGTTTATCTATGTAACCAAAAAATAAATCTTCTCTAATCACAAAATGGTGAAATTCTGTAAGTCGGATATCTTAAATACCTCAGAGAACTCCGAATATACAGTCCGAAGGTTTAAACCGAATCGCTAATGAGCAGACAATTACCAAGCTCCAAGGGCCTACAATCTAACATGGACATACTATAACAAAATGTGCATTTCGAGAGGCACCAAATTGGGGCATTATAACACAACGATTCTACCAGAAGCAATCTACGCAGCTTAAACAATGGTTATTGACGGTTATTGAAGAAGTGTAAAAATAAGAAAACAAGAACAAAAATTCTCAGAAAGATTTATGGGTCAATCAAAAGAAAAGGCATTTGGATGAAAAGACCTCAGAAAGAAGTTTATCGAAAGACGAACAAAATAACGTGAGAAATCAGAAAACGACGAGCACAGCTCTTTGCACATGTCTACAGAATGTAGTAGCCTCTTGATAGCAACCTCTGGAAATATGAAACCGAGCGTTTCTACTATTGCAACCTAGATGGCATTAGTTCATCGAATTAGATGAAATTGTTTATAAACTAGAAGGGTAAAATGTAGTATCTGAATTGATGAAGATGTATGAAACTTTCAATGTTAGATGTATTCATATTATTTTATTGATTCTTAAATGTGAGATGTTCAGTAATCAATGCATTTTACACGCATACGAATTTGCAATATAATTCTGTCTTCTGATTCATAAGAGGATTTCTGAGAATTGAAGTCCAAGCCTTTTGTTTATTGGACAAGACGCAACTGAAGAGGGCCTTGTAGTACGGAACAGTAACTGTCTTTCGTTTCCAATAAATCTAGGACATATTTCAATATTCTCTAAAATTTATCCTTTGAAAGATGATGGCAACATCATTTTGTTCATGTTTCTCATAGCCAGCTCTTCTATAATATTCTTTTCAATAATTCGTGAAAAATAATGCAGAGAGTTATTGTATGTGTATGCATAATGTTATACAACACGATGGAATACAAAACATCAACACTTCACAGCTTAACCAGGCTGGACATTATGAAAACTCATAACCTAGAATGTGTTGAGTAGTATAATTAACTCAAATAAACATTAAAAAGGAAACCAATAAAACATTATTCACAAGGTATTTTTTGTAATGAATACACATGATATAAAAGAGTGAAAAGACTGTTCAAAACATGTTTATCTAGAATACAAACATTGAAAGAGAACTCGAAACCAGCAGATAACAAATGAAAGAAGAGACAAAGTGACAAATGACAACTACGTCGGGAAACATCGACATCCATGTCACCAACACAGAGAAGAGAGATTCATTTCGATTGTAAGTTGTATTATTATCACAGATGTCACCACACAATACGAAAAGGGTGAAAAATTGATTGGGGTGCGAAACAATGAAATCGCAACAGAGAAACCGAAAATGTGAAACGGAAGTGAACCAAAAGAGCGACGAAGAGGCGTTCAAACCACTAATTAGACAGACAAAATGCCTGCTAAATAGACGAAATATCAAACGGAAATTAATAAAGATGTCAGGCGTTCTATCCATAAAACGGAGACATCCGAAGGAAGCACAGAACAGTGGCCAAGATATATTCCTCATGAAACTCGTAGCAAATTTCCAGTTTGATGTAAACTTTGATGAAGTCTCAGTTTGATTCAAGTCGAACGTTAGAAGAAACAAAATGTTTTGCACATTATATTTCACTGAATAAACCCAGGAATAAACAGCAGACAAAAAAGTATTGAGGAGAAATATATACTCTGTCATTTTTTCTGTTATTTTATTGGCTGCAGAATAATTGATGCTATTTTCGAGATCTTCAGAGATTAAATCATACTTTCGTTCATTCTATGTGTTAAAAATGAAGAGCTGAATATTTCGAATTGTCTTTCAGTAATTATCGTAAAATTGCGTAGTGGGTAGCACTCCAAATATTGAAGAAAAAAAAAAAACCTGTTACTTGTTTTCTTTGAATCTTTTTCTCATCATAAAACATCACATCATTCAATTTGGGTTATTACCACAAAGAAAAGAATTAGAAACATTAAAAATACCGTAGAAATACGCGTAAACCTTCTCGCCATTGAGATAATAATTTTTTATCGCTATTGAATATAGAGAAAGACCTTTCCCGTAACATTATTCGCAACTGAACTACCCAAGAACAATAGAATGTTACAACAAAAAAATCTATCGGTTAATTAACTCAAAAATCTCCACAATTACATTTCCACTTGATAGTTGAAGATCGAACCAATAGATATGCCGGTAAACTCCCATTAATTCATATGTAATAAAAACAACATGCAACTGAAAGACATTAAAAACCTCAGTTCAACTGTCTAACCATTTCTTTATCTACCAGCCGCTACACCCACAGCATGTGCACCATGTAAAGGTGTGTCCAGATCAACGAGCTTGTATTGAATGATTATCGTAACCTATTGCAAAGATTATTGAACCACGATCATCTCTGGGTATTCGTTTTCTGATGTAATTCGGTGAAATTTTAAAGAAAATGCTTTACAAATTTGGTTTATTGGATGAAAACCAAAAATACGACTTTGAGGATGAGTCTTCTCATATTCAGTTGAACGTCTGGATACCTGACCTAAAGATAAATTGAACCTATGGTCTTAACTGTCCGTACAGAGCATTTATTCTAACTGGGAGTATGCAAAAATCTGGTAACTAGCAGTTGAAGTTTATCTGCCGCTCTAACTGAATAATAATAAAAATAATAAGTTCTTTATCCTCAACAGGTATAACACCCAATTACAGAAAATAATAACAATGTTGAATACATAACTCAATAACTAAAATGATAAAGATATAACAAGGAGCTAAATCTAATATAAAAAATAGTAACTTATAACTACATTATAGCATTCAATGAAATATTACAAATAATTCAATTCAAATCAATTCATTTAAGTCAATTTTCTTTGTTTACATAACTCCTGATAATAAATTCTATGGAGGTGGAATAATTCTGTATTACGAGAATGTTGCCTAGGAAATTTCGAAGTGGACAAGAGAGGAGGACAATCAATACTATTGTGCAGTAATTTGTACAAAAATTTGAGTGATAAAGTTTCTCTCCTGCTCTGCAATGATATTAAACTAAATCGACTCAAGAATTCGTTATGATTGACTCCTCTCAGTGGATAAACTTTATCCTCCCTCCAAACTAAGACTTTCAAGAACCTTCTCTGAATAGCCTCAAGATGGCGCTGATAGCAAGAGTAAATGGGATGCAAATCATTCTGCCATACTCCAAGGATAACCAAACTTGCTACGGATAAGGGGATTAAAAAGTCTTATGAATGTTGGGGAATTATTAAAATATTTGACATTACGTATAACGAATCCATATATTTGCGCAGCAGATGAAATAAGTTGGGTGATGTGTGGGACAAAAAAAAAACTTCTGGTCGAAGACTACACCAAGATCTCTCACCTTATCAGAATTCGGTATCTTTTCCATGTAAAAGAAACAGCATTACACCTTGACACATTCAGACTCAAATAATTGTCCTCACACCAACTATCAACATGGTCCAACGCGAGCTGAAGTTGAACACAGTTGTTCTGTGGTCTAACTTCATGATATAGTTTCAAATCGTCTACGAACATCAAATGTGGAGAGTGATTATTATTCATCAGATCATTTAAGAACAGAATAAATAACAGTGGTCCAAGATTGCACCCTTGAGGTATTCCAGAGGTAGGTATGAACTCAGACGACTCTATACCCTCCAGCTGTACGAATACAATCTTGATGCTATTTCTGACTGCTGGATATATAGCATTTTAGACCACACTTTCAAAACGTTTGGAAAAGTTTGATAAGATGGATATTGGCCTGTAGTTGTTACAACAGAAGGATCACCTTGTTTGAGGACAGAAAGATGAAAAGACCGAGTTTGAATTATTTAAAAATAAGTCTATGTCATTTCGTATAAAATACAACATTTGGTAGAGTTTCTTACTTTTGAATATTCTTATATTATTGAATATTGAATATAAGTTTTCGTTAAAATATTTTTCATCTCACTGAAGGAGAGGTGGCAATTTCGAATTAACATATTCATTCAATCATTATGCCATAAATACTTTCTCTGAATGAAGGCTCCATCCTAAAGAAAATATTTTTGAACTGATAATTGATAATTGCCTTAAATTTCTAGTAATTTCTCTGAATATCTATAAAGATAAAACCTCGCTTGAGTAGGTCATTATGGGTCTCTACAATAATATTGCTTAAACATGACCCAAAAGATGCTACAATAAGAAATATGGTCGCTAATAACAACCAAAATATTTGCCTAGAGGTATGATAAAAAATACCGAAACAATGCACGACTAATAGGAAGATTCAAACTGAAGATTAAAGAAGGCTCGTTAATAATTAGTAACAAGGTAAATTATTAACGAGATGTACAACGTAGCATTTTTTCTATACCTACACCCACGTTTTATATATATCTAACGAAAATATATTTGAAAGTTTCGGAGAAGCCGCCAAAGGGAATTTGAAAAATTATAACTAATTTATAATTTTGTAGAAAACATCTCGAGGTAATCGTTCTCAATCACATTATGTAACTGAATAATTACAAGGACAATATGAATCGTTTCTGTATCAAAGTATCGACCAGAGATCATCGTGGAACACAGAGATTTCTTTCTATTGGTAACTATGACCGAGAAATGTCATATGTCAAACTAAAACAGACAACAAGAAACAAGCATTGGAATAAATAAAAGTTAATTCAAACACTTGAATTATTGATTCATACTTTTATTGTATAATAAGTGTTTCATCTGGTTAACGAGTTCTTCAGACACCAACCAAATAACCATAAATTTGTCTTTATATGTTTTTAAAAACAACAGGGATTCAAAATCATAGAGTTATTTTCAAAGGATTCCTAAAATGAACTATCAGTTCTTACCTATAGTTCGAGGGCCGACAATGTTCAATTATTTGAATAAATATTTCATTATATAATGTGCTTATTACACCTTTGAGCATTTTGAGTTTATTGATTTCCACAATATTCCATAAATCTTATCGTCTATTCTTTTGATTATTGTATGAAATTTTCAATTTGAATCGAATTTAATGACCTTTTTTAACAAATGATTTCAATGATTTGAATTTGTTTTTAAACAATACTATTGTTTAAAATATTACAAGAATAATTGAAAATATGATCCACATGAGCAAAATACGAGAAGAAAAAGGAAAACATGCACACAAAATTTGAGTACAAAGCATTCCTAAAGTTTTTAAATGAAATGAAGATAAAGTACTCATTGAAAAATCTCAAAAAAAGGAATTGACAGTCAATCGATAAATTGAAATATTGATTGTATATTTGATTTTGAATGGATTATAATTGGATTATATTCGTTTTGATTTGTTTATTTTCATTTGAATTTGGTGGGTTTTATGCAACTTATGACTAATAACTAAGAATTTAGCCTCACTATTTTTGAGTGTTTCAGCTTGTAGCTGAAACTAACTCAATTTGTTGGTTAGTTTAGATTCAGTTACTCTTTTGTTGATTCTTTACAGATTTAGAGTTTGTGTAAATAATGAGTCGTAATAAGCATAATTCAACAATATTTGAAATTTCCTCATAATTTAATATAAAATACGCATGACGACGTTTCGAAGTACTACTTCTTTATCAAATGCTGGATTAATGATAAATGATAAAGAAGTAGTACTCGAAACGCCATCATGCCTATTTTATATTAAATTATGAGAAAATTTTAAATATTGTAGTATTATGGATATTAATTTTCTCCAAGTATCGGCCTTATCAATTATCAAGTCCTAATAAGCATGAGTTTTACTTGAAAATAAGGAGTTAATGGAAAAAGTGAGAAGAGAAGTGATGTTACGAAATAATTTAAGATTCTTCTTAAGATTTATGCAATTCAAAATGATAGAGTAAGGAAGAGAATTACTTAAAATGGACTTTATCTGGAAGAAAACAAGAAAAAAGCAAGAGCTGTATTGAAAATATAATAAAGCTCCTGTTAACAAATCAACACTGATGAAACAGCATTTCTGGCACTATTTCTGCTACGTAGTTTGAAGCAAAATCAAAACACAGAGGTTTTCCAAAAGACATGTTGCATTATGACTAATTTCCATTTTGTATTACATGTACATATGTACTTTTAACCATTTTTTTGTAACTGAATAGCTATTAATAAATAACACTTAATGTATCATTACTCAATAAACCAATAAAAATTTCGAACCATCTGAAGTTTCATATATTTCTCTCGAAAATTTCGAACCATTTCAAGCACTCAATAATTCGAAGTTTCTTACTTTTTCTCTCGAAAACTTCGAATCATTTCAAGAACTCAATAAGTCCAAGTTTCTTATTTTTTCTCTTCAAAATTTCGAACCCGTTGATATTTCAAACTCTCTTTAATTCGAAATATTCTCAAAGTTTCTTAAGTTTCGAATTAATGAGAGCCTTGTGAATATATAATGGAGTTTTGAGGAACAACGAATGCTACTGAACCACATTCGTTAATCAAATGCGCCGATAATGACCAAATCCGTCGACCTGGTCGCGCCTACCTCATCCGTCGGAGAGCGGCCGGCCAAAGAGGCACAGTTGCAACGCGTAAAGCAAAACTAGACGCGGAAGTAGCGGATAAATTGTCCTGTCAAGCACCCACACCCAGTGCTGGTGGCTGGAACGGCCGATAGAGAAGTCGTGACCAAGCCAGACCTACATGGACAAATTGTCTGTGGCCCGTTAGGAGCACGTACTCTCTGTGCTCCGATCCGTAGATAACACGCTAAATAGAACTAACATGCTAATAGCCGTACGATGTTCACTGATAGGGCCATAAGAAACTGTTCGTATAGGAATACGCGTTGATCGATCTCAATTGTTTCGGCGGTTGTAATAGGAAATGCTATTTAGTTGAAAAAATGACGAATGAAATATTGTACGGTGAGATGATGAAGCATCTGTCGTTCAATGTTTGTGAAAATCACAGAATTGTTGTACAGTTCAATGATGAGGAGTCTGTTGTTTAGTGTTTCGAAAAATTATCAAAATATATACGGTGCAATGCTGGAGAATCTGTTGTTTAGTATTTACACCAATTACTGCATTATTGTACGGTCAATGATGAAGAAACTACTGTTCAATCTTTAAGCCTGAATAATAATTATTATTATTGAAATCATGATTAGAGTGAAGGATAAACATCCTATAACTTAATTAGAAAATTTTGAAAAAAGTGTACATCATACATTGAACATATAAAATGAAATAATCTCAAATCAAAAATTACAACTAAACAAATTACATCTAATAAAGGTACTTAATGAAAAACATTCAAAACAAAACTTAAATGTTTTCACAGAAAGCACGATATCTGAGTAGAGATACAGTATGGCTAAAAGACATGAAAATATGACGATGAATTAGTTCTCTGCATTATCCTAAAACCTAAAAATAATCCACAAATATTGACATTTTGCATAGGCTCCGGCCTGTTTTGCCATTGTCAGAAGCTTTGTTGAATGAAATACTAAAAAAATCAGTGAAATATAAGTTTTTGAAAATTGAAGACCATAACTGAATATACCTAAATCCATCTCAATGATAAAATGGCAAAAGAAACAATGTAGCATGCGTTTTTATTGGTTAATTGACTTTGTTAATTTCCTATCGATTTGAAAAATTGAAAATAAATTTTGAAGCCATTTAAATTACAAACCAAGCAACGGTTTGTTAACTTAAATCATAATATTTAGTCTTTTCCTTAACGGATATGAGTTCTTCTCTTTCACATAATATCGAATAATTCCTTGAAAAGTAAGCCCATTGAAATTTATGACCAATTAGATATAATTCCAATATCCTGAGATAATAAAAATATTAATAATAATAATAATAATAATAATAATAATAATAATAATAATAATAATAATAATAATAATAATAATAATAATAATAATAATAATAATGAGATTGGAAGTGAGATGTGAGAAAAATGAGATGAAATAAAATGGTAGTTATTCAAATCAATATTTGAAAAGAATGATCATTTTTTCTTCAATTAGGGGAAGAAGTAATATCAATTCGTTTATGTGCTAAAGAACAGTGCTAACACTATAATAAAATTTTTCAATTCACTGAAGGTATACTTTGAGCTATTATCAAGGTTTGGTACATATAAAACTCAGTACAGATGGTACTTTTAACAAATCTTCACAATGAGTTAGTGGCCCGAATGTAGTATACACTGATTCGAACAATTCTTGTAGAAAGAATTTTCGCGTATTTTATCTTGATAAGTCAGTATGTTGAATCATAATGAATAGTGAATTAAGTGATATAAGAAATTATGCCAGATGATTCAAATAATCAACTAGTTTGTCCTGGTTCAAGTCTAAGGGCCGTTGTCGGTTGAAATTTCTTCCTAACGTTTCGCTAGCACGAATGGCGAGCTTCTTCAGAGGTCGTTCCATTTCTGATTCTGGAAGTAGACCGTCTACTTCCTACTCTTTTTTGGTGTGTTTTTTTTTCATTATATAAGGTTCAATTTGACAATGTTTGTCATATTCATTTTGTTGAATTATTGTTAAATAATGTTTACTTTATATTTTTTTTTCCATATTCTATTATTTTTTTTTTTATTATGATTATTATTTTTTTCCTTTATTTCCTGTTTTAAGAGGTTGAGTAAGAATATCTATGCTAAACTTCTCCTCTCACTGTTGTAACACAATTTGTGTATAAAAGTGAATAAAGTCCTTATTATTATTATTGTTATTATTATTCTACCTATTAAGAGATCTTCTTCTACAAAAGACGTTCTACAGAAGACTGAAGACGTTCTGTACCAAAATACAATTGTACGAAATTCGATTAAAAGTTGTACATAGAATCAAAATAGGGTTCTTTCTCATATAACTATTGGCAACTAATAATTTCATTATCTCCAGCAATGAATTCTTAATACTACGGTTGAATAAATGAATAATAAATCTACATAGAGAAACCCAGCTAGAAAAATTGATAAATATCAACAGATTTGAAGAATTCAACACCTGAAGGCATTTCAATAATTTCTTCAACTTTGATTATCAAGATAACTTAAGTAGATAGTTTCCAAGAATGATATATCGAGAAAAATGCTCAAACCAATCGATATTTCTTTGCTTCCTCGTTACGGTTGACTGCATCCAACTTGCTGACATGTATCCACATAATTTATTCCGTTCCTTCATAATTCAACCTTCGTAATTCATGACTCCTCACTTTGACCCCAGGTGATTGAGGATCTGCAGGGTCCCCGACTAGAACAGTAAGCTTCTTCCTTATCAATGCACCTCCTCCTCACTCACAATCCAGCCCATCCGGGCAGTAATAATGGACCAATGCCTTCTAGCCTCCGTAATTATAGCTTCTACTTAATTGAAGAGTTCTGTGACCGGTCAGAGTCATAGAACAATGTTACCGTGTAATGTTTGTCGATATATTATTAAATGGTTAATATCATACATTGCTTGATTGCTAGATAAGGGATAGTTGTTTGCCTTGTGGTAATGTACGGTCCGAAGTGATATGGTTAACACGAAGCGAAACGAAGTGTGAAAATGGAAATATGAAGAAATATTGAGTCGTGACAAGCGACTAGCTGTGCAGAAATGTAACAGGTCGGTTTTTTCTGTGATTCTCACTGGATATTATCAACTAACTTACTGCTATTGATACCTCAACTAATATGAAGACGTTTCTGACAGAAACTCAAACTCTGCTTTGATTTTTGCGAAGTTTCACCAGTATTTAAACCATACAGCTATGAGCTATTGTTTGAAGCTAAAGAGCAAAATCAATTAATGTCCACTTAACCATCTCAATGATATCTTACTTGATTTTTCTTACCCGTATATTCTATATTTTGAAAATCTACACATCTCATTTATCTTTGGGAACTGTTTCCTCTTTCTGCGATTGCATTGCGACTGACTAACTCAGTAACAAAACGAAACACATTGATAATACCTCAGAGTTGAAGCATGGGGACTCATGTCATTAAAATTTCTCTACACCCTTCTCCCTTTTTACCAGGCAGGACGACTAAGTAGTTGTTAAGGACATGATAAGACACTAAAAGGATAAGATGATCATTTTATCTTTTTACATTATATATAAATCGTTCAATGTAGGGCAATGTCGCATTGCTACTACAGCTCCACCTATTGAGTACCAGTATTTACGGGTACTTGGGGATAATGAAGTTAAGCGTGCTAGTGAAATTAAGAATTCAAAAGTTACTTTCGACCTGAAATTCTCCTTTTTGACACATGTCAACAATGTAATAATTCGGGGCATCAAGAGCATTTGGTTTCATCTTTCGCTGTACAATACAGAACAATGACAATACATAAACTATTTTTCTCTTATATATGGCCCATGTAAGATCTAAATTGGAATACGTTTCAATAATATGAGCTGTTAAATACAGTGAGAACATGAACAACATGGGGAAAGTGAGGCGCAAGTCTTGATATGTCTTAGCTTTATGACAGATGGCTTTTATCCAAACCAGGGTTTTCTACAGGATGTTTTACTTGGGAGACTTCATTTTTATTCACATTATTCAATAGTGAAGCGTTTTATGTACTTTCCCTTGTACTTATTTCTCGAAACTTGTGAATTTCTTATTGATTGTCCGAATTAGCTGAGTAAACGGAATTTTTAAGTACCTCTTGTATACAGTTAAACTGTATACAGGGGCTTTTTTTTCCCTGACACCAAGCGCAAATTTTTTGGAGTTCTCTCTGATATATAACCTGTGTGACATAGAAGGGTAGAATGGTTGTGGATTTCGATCTAATTAACACTTGGATTTCCAGTATCCGTGCCTTATAGGGCACTGTATACCACAGGTTGTGTTGTTGCCTTCAATTTTTCCTTTTTGTTGCTTCTTGTTCAATAATTAACTAATAATAATAATTTTGTTAGATTACAAGGAGGTTTCGCTTATCTCTTGGTGAAACATTAATAAACACACTTGACTTTTTCACTGAATATATTAAAAACTCTACATGTGTTTCGGGTGGTTAACCCATTGTCAAGAGTATACAATATTACTGAATTTCAAAATATACAGCTTTCACTCATATATCTTAAACCACAGAATTCAACACTGGTTTCACGGAAAAATCCACCTGGTCATTGCAAATAGGTATATTTTTTTGGCCATCAAAATTTTCAAGACTTCGAGGGTATCTAATCTTTTGCTCTTACTACTTGCGTGTACTATTTCGGTCTTCCTGGGATCCAAGAAATGATTATGCTTAACGCAGTGTTAGGAAAACACTGCGTTATAGAAAAATCCGTATTAGGTTTATTCAATAATATTGATCTTCCATTTTCATCGATTTTTTTTTGTATAGAGCGTCTAGTTTGAACTATGTACAAACTATTACACACAGCAAAATATTTTATAAACGCCACTTCTCAAAAATAAGTCAAGTTTGTTCTTGTTATTAACCAATAATGAACTCATTTTCTTTTTTTTTGGTGATGCATATTGTATTCACGTTGTTTTTATGTAATCTTCTACAAATTTTATTGCTCAAGTTGAGTATATAATTAAATAAATGGAATATTTTTGTTGTTTTTCTAGGTGAAAAGAAAAATTTTTTTTAATACTATCTTTCTCTGTTTATTTTATTTTTTTTTGATGATTTATAGTGATTATTATTTATAGAGATTTGATGGGTATAAACCCTTCTTTATTGATGACTAATCAATGACTGAGATTGAATTCTCGCTTTTAAACATTTGGCTTAATATTTGACGATGATATTTATCATATATATCAATTCTCAACATGTTTCGAGCGTGAGCTTATTCTTGAAGTGATCTCACTCACGAAACATGTTTTCGAATTGATATTGTTGAAGATAATCGTGAAACATTAAGCCAAATGTTTAATTTAATTTAAAACTAAACAATGTTCAATTCTTCTGTTTCATTTATATAATCATTCATGTCATCGCGTACACAATTTACATATATAATAATATCTATGTATACAATTATACCTTATAATTAGGTTTACGTAACCTGTGAGGCATATATTGTAAATAAATATCCTCTAGCTTTCAATTAGTACATTTCTTTTAGTTGATAATAAAGAGTAATTATGTACTGATTGTAAATTCATAGTTACAATAGTCACTTTATTCATCACCCTTTTAAATCTTGAAGAAACTTGTATATCTTTTCATTTCATTGATTCGAAAATGTTTTTGTGAGAACATATTAGAAGAAGACCATTAGTACTTGTCGTCTTTTCCATTCGCGACAATATCAACACATCAAGAAAAGCGGAACAAAAGACAACGTCTTTTCTCCAACACCGTAAGTTGCAGTACCTCCACTACCTTCTTACGTATGTCACATATGACTGTTGAGACATATAAGAGCGCTGTACCGAAGACACTGTAGTGTTGTTATCTCTCCACATTATGTCTCCCCTGTCACGTATAAAAGATATGTTTGCAGCATGATGCTTTATATTATCCTTATGTAGACTTCCAGGTCTTTTGATAATGTCCGGTTACGAATAACAATCGCAACGATAGTGTTTTATTGTCTTTTTGTGTTCATTTCCACCATCAGGATACCTGTGAAGTTATTTTGAACTGTATTAACATAGAAATTGCTTTATTTTTCGTAAACTGAGATATAAATTAGTTCTTGAGTGGGTAATGAAGGAAACGTGAGGATTTATTTCCTATTCTAGGTACTTAACAAGTGCCGGCAAATAGAAGTGTTTTTGCGCGGTAATGTCAGGTACTTGCTCCCTCATATTTCATGTTAATACGGTTTCTTTCAACGACACAGAGAATACAATTACGCATATCATAAACTCAATCTAGCAAAACTTCTTGTGAGGATTGCCGTGTACTAATCTTTCACTATTCATGAATTTTAATGAAATCAACACTGTCTGAATGATATTATAGTTATATCGTTTTATAGTTACTTCATTTCTTGATATTACATGCTCGAGAATTTTTGGAATGCGTAAACGACCTGGTTTTTAACATTTAACGGATGCTTTTGACACTTTGAGGTGTGTATTGAATATAATTCATTTTTATGATTTCCTCAGCTATTTTCTGATTGATGGTTTCAATTTTTACCAATTTAGACGTGAAATGAATGACATTTATATTTATAACGGGTGATTTTTTGAGAGTTAAGTTTTTCAGGTTGGCGGCACTGGTTGGTAATGGCATCTGAACGTCATCTGTCAAAGTGAAAAGTTTTCAGTGTACTCCGCCATTTCATCACGGAAAGACTTACAAACGAGCAACGACTACAAATTGTTGAATTTTACTATCAAAATTCGTGGTCTGTGAAAAATGTTTATCGTTTGTTACGACCATATATTATAGTCGTCATAATCGACCTGGTAAATCAACAATTCGTGCTGTTATCACCAAATTTCGCACCAAGTTTACTATGTTGGACATCAAACCATTGTCTCGCGAGCGTACAGTGCGTACTGAAGAGAATATTGCAGCAGTAGCGTATGGTGTCAATGAGGATCGGGAAATGTCAATTCGTAGCCGTTCTCAGCAATTGGGCATGTGTTCCTCAACCACACGGAAAATTTTACGTGTTGATTTGGGTTTGAAAGCCTTTCAAATTTAACTTCTACAAGAATGAAGCCGAATGACCTACCACAACGTCTAATGTTGGGTGAATGGGCCTTAGAACAGATAAATGGAAATCCCTGCTTTCATCGAAAATTTGTGTCCAGCGATGAGGCTCATTTCTGGTTTAACGGATATGTAAATAAACAAAATTGTCGCATCTGGAGTGATGAAAAGCCACTCGCCATACAAAAATTACCGATGCATCCCGAAAAAACGAGTTGGTGTGGTTTATGAGCTGGTGGCATCATCGGTCCAATTTTCTTCAAAGATGATCGTGTAAGAAACGATACCGTCACTGGTGAACGATATCGAACCATGATACGTAACTTTTTTGCCCCAGTTGGCCGAGTTGAACTCGGTTGACATGTGGTTTCATCAAGACGGTGCCACATGCCACAAGCTCGTGAAACAATCGACATGTTGAAGGATGAATTTGGTGAGCAGCTTATCTCTCAAAATGGCCCTGTGAATTGGCCGCCAAGATCATGTGACTTGACGCCTCTGGATTATTTCTTGTAGGGTTATGTAAAGTCGTTATTGTATGTGGACAAGCCGAAAACGATTGAAGCCTTACAGGATAACATAACACGCGTAATTCGTGGGATACAGGCCGAAATTCTCGAAAAAGTAACGCAAAATTGACCTTCCGAATGGACCTTTTGATACGGAGCAGCGGACAACATTTACATGAAGTTAACTTTAAATGTAAATGGCAAAGGCGAAGTTATCAATTTCAAATTGAGTGTTTTATTCGATTTAAAAGAATCTGTTCTTAAAAAATCACCCAATATAATATATTTAATATTTTTTTTTGTAGAGTATTCAGTGTAATATTATGGAGAACATCTACAAAGCATGATATTTCGTCTCTCCAAGAGACTTTCATATTGTTTTTCATCGAATATTTAACGTATTACAGAAGAACAATTCCATAAAAATCATTTCTGATGCACTCGTTGCTATATGCGGTAGAGTAAAGTTCAAAGATGAATTGATAAATTAGTTAACTGAATATTTGGACCTAATCTGATTGTTATGCATATTTAAGCATATCCGCTTTGAGATAACCGAAAATCTAATTAATCAAGTTAGCCGCTAAACAAGTCTGAAAAATTAGTTTCTATCACAGAATCGATCTAGAGTAGCCGATCTATAAATTCAATATTCATTTATTCATGTTGTCATTAGAACTGTCACAGACAATTCATTTGCCTTAAATTTTAGTCATATATCTTCGACGAGTAATGGAAATAGTTGATGGAGTTTTTGAGTTTCAGGTTGAAGGTCTTCAGATGATGATGTAATATTATGAGCGAGTTTATATAAAGAATCTTTATATTGAAATGATAATATTGATGTAACATTTCATATAGAATAGTAGGCGTTTTTTCTTCAAATATTTTTCTAGAAAAAATGACATATTTATTTACATATCCCATATCAATTCGTTCATCTTATTAAAAAAGAAATGATTAGCATATTTATGGAGCAAAACTTGATGTAAAATTTTTGACAATGGTTTGGAAAAGTGATTCTAAATTGGTCTTTCAGGACCACAAGGGTCTGTGATAAGGTCTTTCGCAGGGATGAAAGAGCATGTAAGACAAAAGGAATGCATGAAATTGTGAGGAATTTTCTTGGGCATTACAATTACAATTACAAGTGTAGTAGTATAAGTAAATTGGGCTCTCAAACCAAACCATGGTTGTTCAAAACTACCATAGATAATTTGGCGGTAGTTAAAGATAATTAAGCAAAATTTCCACGTATCTCACATCTGATCTTAGACGATAAAGAGAGGAAAAAGTGGGTTAGGAGCAGAAATAGAAAACCAGCCAGAAATTTTTATTTATATCGAAAAACCAGGAGTTTTTCGAGTAAAGAACACAACCAAACACGTTAAGTTTACTGGGATTACAAAACATCAATTATAATCAGGTGGTCATACCCATCCATGTCTATACGTATAAAAAATTACGAACAAAATAATCAGTAGATTTGCATTCAGAGGAAGGAAGATCTAGAACACAAACTTCTCATTCTGTCACCAATGAAACTGCTAAAAACATTTTTCCAGGGTCATCATTTAAATTGTATCAAACGGAGAATTTCAATTCTTTCCAAAGATTCTATAAAAGTTAACTCAGTCCGTTTGATTGTCGCAGAAGTGTCTACAACCATTAGTTGACAACATGAAGGTGAAAAAAATTACTAAAATGAAAACGTAGAGTAAATAGTGAAATGTTAGAATCAGGGGATCGTAAGGTATCGCTCTGAAGGGGAAAATAGTGGAAGAAAACCTACACGGTATATAATAATAAGTTCTTTATTCTCAACAGGTATAACACCCAATTACAGAAAAAAATAACAATGTTGAATACATATCTAAATAATTGAAAAAATATTTAACTGCATTATTAAAAAAAAGATTTAACAAAGAGCTCAATCTAATCTAAAAAAAATAATAACTTATAACTACATTATAGTACTCAATGAAATATTACAAAGAACTCAATCTAAATCAATTCATTTTAGTCAATTTTCGTTGTTCACATAACTCCTGATAATAAATTCTATGGAGTTAAAGTGAATGTCACAATTATTGGCAACTCTCTTGAATGTAGACTCCATAAACCAAATGGGGGATTGTATTAGGGAGTTGGTCCTCGGAGTCTCTAGGTGGAATAATTCTGTATTACGAGAATTTTGCCTTTGAACACGAAATTTCAAAGCGGACAAGAGAGGAGGACAATCAATACTATTGTGCAGTAATTTGTACAAAAATTTGAGTCATACAGTTGCTCTCCTTCTCTGCAATGAGATAAAAGTAAATCGACTCAATAATTCGTTATGATTGATTCCTCTCTGTGGATAAACTGTATCCTCTCTCCAAACTAAGAATTTCAAGTACCTTCTCTGAATAGCCTCAAGATGCTGTTGATGGCAAGTGTAAATGGGATGCCAGATCGTGCTGCCATACTCCAACTTGCTACGGATTAGGGTATTAAATAGTCTTATGAATGTTGAGGAATTATTAAAATATTTGCCATTACGTATAACGAATCCATATATTTTCGCAGCAGATGAAATAAATTGGGTGATGTGTGGGACAAAGGAAAGCTTGTGGTCGAAGACTACACCAAGATCTCTAGCATTATCTGAACGAGAGAGAACCTGACCACCGACGCTATAATCACAATCAATTCGGTCTCTTTTCCTTGTGAAAGAAACAACATTATACTTTGACACATTCAAACTCAAATAATTGTCCTCACACCATATAGGAAAGATGATGAAGAATGTACCATCAGTTTCAGTGATTCCTTCTTAGTTATGAGAAACGTTAAATTGAGAAAAAGTTTGAGTTTATGAACGTGAATATCAAGCGAATGATTGAGATGATTTTTTATTTCAAATCAAGAAGATTCGAAATAGAGATATAACAATGGTGGTGAAATTAACTAACTCACTAGTTCATCAATCTCTCAAGAACATGAGTTGTGGGTAATCTGCGTCACCTTCATTTCGTTACGAATGTAGAGAATGCGTTCTATATTTTTGACAAGCCGCACTTTCGTCAATTTGCCTAAAAATAAATTATTAAAACGCTACGTAGATTTCTAAATTAGAAATTTTCGGTCCGGCCGAAAACGACCTTGTTATTACGAAAACGAGGATCTTGTCAGTCGATCAGCAACGCCTTGCTATAATGAAGACATGCCAAGAGATGAATATTACTAACATTTCTAACCATAATCCAACTGAATATTTTAATTTTTACGTGACCCAACTGGCAATTAAATCGAGAAAGTGATACACTTACGTCAGATACGATCGTCGTTCAAGATTTATACGCTCGTCTTTCTACAGTTCAATATGAGTCCAAATGATGGGTGTGGCCAATCTACAAATCCTTAATTGGTAAATCTGCGCAATAGTCTATCGAATGTTGAGATGATTCTAAGGAATGGAAGTATTGGCATTTACTTGTTGCAAATCCATTACAACTATAGGACAATTCAATCACTTGAATTTGATATACACTCTTCGTATGCAGCTATAGATAAAGGAGGGTAATGATTCTAGTATTTTTGGACTTCAAAAGAGTTTTCTAAACTTTATGTAGATCATTGCTGTTGAAAAAACTGAATAGAATTGGTTTTGAAGGTTTAGTAAATAAATGGTTCAATTCTTATTTACATTCACGATCTCAAGAAGTTAAGTTAAATGTTGTTCTTTCGGGCAGCATTGGAATTGATTTTGGCGTACCTCAGGGTACGGTCTTAGGTCCACTACTATTCTCATTATACATTAATGATATTGTTTTCCATGTAAAAATGCTCTATACGATTTTTTGCAGATGATACAATGATTTATGTTGGTGGTAAAATATCCAGATTATGAATCAATAGAGACTTGGCAGCAATAAATGAATGGCTAAGCGATAACAGTTTATCGCTGAATGTAACAAAGTCTAAATTTATAATTTTCGGTACAAGTAAAATTCTCAAGGTAAATAATAACGAAAATATAAATATTAAAATTGAAAATCAGAACAGTTAAAGGAATTGTTAAGAATTTTTAAATATTTAGGCGTTATGTTAGCTGAGAAATTGAGTTTCAATAATCATGTCGACTTCATATCGTCTAAAATCTCCAAGAAAATCAACTTTCTCAAAAAAATTGGAAAAAATCTGACGGCATATGTGAAGTTATTGCTCTTTCACTCAATAATAATGCCACACTTAGAATATTGTTCCGCTCTGTTATTGGATTGAGTAAAGAAAAAACTGAACAGTTACAAAAGTTACAGAATGAAGCTATGCGAACAATTTTGAAATGTAATAGATATACTCTAATCCAAAGCATGCTAAATTGTTTAGAACTGAGGTCAGTTAAACAGAGAATACTTTTTGCTACATATATATTTATATTCAAAATTAAAAACAAGTTGTTTCCATATAGAATTATGAAAAATGTAAGATGTGTCAGTGATGTGCACGGTTATAATACAAGAAATGCTGATAATTTCTTCATGCAAGTTTGTAAGCTTTCTATATCTAGAAATAGTATATTTTATTGAGGATTCAACGCATTTAATAAATAGCCTAGCTACATAAAAAGGTACATATGATTTTGTGAATAGCTATTGCTAAATAAATTTTAAAAAAATTATTATTATTAAAGTGACACGTTTCGTCGTTATAACCGATTTCTTCTGACGTTAACAGAAAAGGTACGCCCAGTGAAAAATCAAATCCTTTTAACTTGGTCACAATCTCAATATTATCAATAACAATAATAATTAATTACAACCTCATTTATTATTTATAACTTTTTTTCGTTCTCCTGACAAGATATTATCGAATTGGAAACAACATATGAAAACGTGTTCAGTAGTTTTGGATCCGGGTAGTAGTACCAACGAAATGTGAGATCCAGGCATAATTTGATTCGAAAAAATTGAAGGAAAGATAATTTTGTAGCATTATATTCTAGATATGATTTCTGGCATATGACCGCCACGGCTGGCTCGGATGTAGTCCAATCTGGACGTCCAACTTTCGATGACATTTTCCAACATTTGTGACCGTATATCGGCAATAACACGGAGAGTATTGTCTTCCAAATGGTCAAGCGTTTGTGGCTTATCCGCATAGACCAATGACTTTACATAGCTCCACAGAAAGTAGTCTAGCAGTGTTAAATCACAAGATCTTGAAGGCCAATTCACAGGTCAAAAACGTGAAATTAGGCGGTCACCAATTCTCTAAATGACCCTAAAAACCTCTATATTGAGTTTTTTATATTAACTATAATAAACGGGCATGAAATTAACTAAGTATTCACATTGAAACCAATTGAAAATATGTTTCTGAATCCAATGTGAATTTTTTTCCGAGATTTTCCGAACAATTCGTATCAAATCAGGTCGCCTATAAGGTTCAGCGAATTATGCATGAATCCTCGAGTCCAAAGGACAAATTTCTCAATATTCAGGTCTCGAACGGATATATAAACAGCGAATTATAGTTCCACCTATTCGAAATTGGTTTTTTTGGTTCCATTATCAGCAGCAAGTCTTCGACTATCCCAAGGCGTTCCCTCATTGAAGGTAACTAACTCTCCGTCGGTATATCATTCTTACATAAATCTCCGGATGCTCTTAATTCTAACCGACATATCAGCATTCACGTTTCGAAATGACAACAAATAATTCAACGTATCGCCCGAAGAATTCGTGCTTTTCGTAGCTAAAAAACTAGCCGGTTCTAACTCGTGCCCAGGTTGTATCATTGCGGCGTTGCCGTGTCCAAATACATTTGACTGGAGGCAAAGAAAGCCATGCCACTCTAACGATTATGCGATAAAGTATGATTTCGATCACTGTAATAATGACATCTTCTATATAGAGCTCATTCCACGTGCCTCTGACTAGAAATCCGTAGGCGGCCGAACATGCCTTTCACTCTTTCCTTTTTCAGAAATAGCGCTAACGACAAAGATGAAGATAAAGTTTGTTCGCGGTGCTTTTCTGAATTATGATCTGCGCGATCTGGATCGTTTCAGGTAAGGCAGAGAATTGGACTTAGGTAGTTTCTTTTTATTGGTAAAGTCCGAGTGATCGTGAGATTGATGACTTGGATTTAATGCTTCGTTTGGGTATTTCGACGCCGTGCTTGTTACAGAATGATCAGATTCTTGAGCGTTATTGAAAGCATCTATCGGTTCACGCGTTTTCGAAACATTTTGGATTTTAATTTTTTGTTTATTCATTTCAGAGAAAACTGTTAGTGGGTGGTGACCTTTCTGTAATTAGTTTATTATTACGTTGTGTGGAAATCTTTAAAAAAGCTTGACTGCAGTTTGATGACAGTTTTCAAGGATCTACTTTATTTGTGTTTTTTTAGTCAACCGAACAAGAAATATAGAATCTTCATTACAAATATTAGGTATTTTATGTTTATCGAACAAGTAAAAGCAATCATAAGTATACTTCGTCGGTGTTCAAACTCTGGTACGACGTATTATGAAGGCTAGTAATATTGTAGTAGAGTGCCTAACATTCCCTCAAAATTCGAAGTAACAATTCACAGAGTAACAATAATATCAACATAAAAAGATGTAGTAACAATCTCTATTTTCGGATAGTGTGTGTTTTTTAGCACAGAGTCGAAGAAGGTCGCAAGATCTTATGAGCCCCCACCTTTTATATGTAAAATAACAATGAATTATAATGTAAACAAAGAACTAATTAAAATGTCTTTTCATTCATTCCTTCGGGTTCTGTGTTAAAAAATCATTATTTCATTCACTGTTCTGATTATAAATATTCATTTATGATATGTTCTGTCATGTTTTTCACAAAGTTTTATTATTTTGAAATTTACTGATGAATTTTTCTTTCCAAAAATCTAATTATTCAATTACCGATGTCCTTACCTGACAAATAAATTTTCAGTTTTATTATTTAATATTTCATCACATGTAATATGAAATTTGAGTCTTATATAAACCCATTTAAATTTCGTTCAATCGATTATTTCTGAAAATTTATAACATTGTCTTTTTCTTGAACATCTCATTCAACAAGTGTTTCTCAACGCGGCCGTTATACTGTATTAATTAGCTATAAACGCCATCTGTTATCAAGACGCCACACGAATTTTTGTGAGTCGATTTTACATCGTTTTATGCCATTATTTTTTCTCAATAGATGAACGCTTGTTCTTCACAGTTATTGACTTGAAATCGATGTTTTCATTAGTTGAAAGATATTCTAAAATCTATTAACTTATAGACATGGACAAACGTACATGTACAATCTATGATTCGAACCCATCACTTCAACTTTGTGTCTCAAGGACGATGTTTAGACTAAGTTGTCCTTTAAAATTATTATTTCTAAAGCTGGTAATTTTAAATGCTTCAATGCATATATTCAGGCGAATTCGGTGAAGATTAATTCATATAATTAGAAGTCCTTGAAAACCTGAAAACTTGTTTCAACTCTCACTTGAATAATTTTATGATCTCAATCTGTCACAAAGACAAAGAAGATTCGATTGCGTATGAAGTACACGCACTCATTTTTTTCAATAACTCATCAACTTTTTAATTTGAATAATTCGAATGCATTTTATAATCAAATTGTAGTTTCATTATATTCTAGCCTTTTCTAGATTATAAAATCTTTCTACATTGTATCAATCAATCAATTCAAAAACTCAAAAAAAAAGTTTGTAGTGTAGTTGCATGTTTAAATTTTTCCTTGATTTCAATATAATTATAATAATAATAAGATTTATTGTTTTCATAGTCTATCACACATATAATAGTAACATTACATTAAGATACATTTAGATTACATTTCGATTATCCGTAAAAAAAGCACAAGTTTAACCGAAACTTCTTCGCTTTTTTACAATAGTTTAGATATTCCTCCAAGTTAAAAGGTTCAACTTTTACTAGAAAGGAGTGAATTTTCTTCTAAAATTGCCAGTCGTCATCGAGACCAAACTGGAGATTGCTGGGTAAAGCATTGAAAATTTTGATACACATGCATTCTGTGATAATGTTACTCCATATAAGGGTTAATACATCTATTAACCCTTCTTGTTTTATTAAGATTTTGATGATATTCAAAGAGTTCTTTGTGATCTTTTATAAACTTCAGACTGTGATGTATGTACAGACCAGTCAGGGTTAGAAAATTGTTTGAGTCAAAAACTCCTGTGCACAAGATTGTCTATACTTCATTCTAAGCATGGAACTAATTATCATTTCCTGCTTTATAACGGGTGTTTTTTTTTAGAGGTATAGAATTTTAAGTTGGCAATACTGTTGAAGATGGCTACCGATTTAACAGTTGAGAAGTGATTTATTCTCAGTTTGGTTTGGCAGTTCATCGTATCAATTGATTAATTGAAATCAATTGGTGGAATGTGCCCAAAATGAGATTGCCGTTGTTCCGATTCTCATAAGCGAATTTTGTTTAGCGATGAAGTGCACTTTTGGTTGAATGGCTACGCCAACAAATAAAACTGCCGCATTTGTAGTGAAGATAATCCTCAAGTGTATATCAAAACACCGTTACATCCAGAAAAACTGACTGTTTGGTGCGCTTTATGGGCTGGTGGAATCATTGGTCCGTACTTCTTCGAAAACGATGATGGCCAAAACGTTACAGTCAATGGTGATCTGTATGGAGCCATTATTACTAAGTTTTTCATTCCTGAATTGAACAACCATGATATGCAACAGCTGTACTTTCATCAAGACGGCGCAACATGTCACACATCTCGTGCCACAATCGATTTATTGAAAGACACGTTTGGTGACCGCCTAATTTCACGTTTTGAACCTGTGAATCGGATTCCAAGATCTTTTGATTTAAGACCGCTAGACTACTTTCTGTGAGGCTATGTAAAGTCAATGGTCTATGTGGGTAAGCCACAAACGCTTTACCATTTGGAAAACAATATTCGCCGTGTTATTGCCGATATACGGCCACAAATGTTGGAAAAAGTCATCGAAAATTGGACGTCCAGATTGGACTACATCCGAGCCAGCCGTGGAAGTCATATGACAGAA
This sequence comes from Henosepilachna vigintioctopunctata, assembly GCA_030704895.1. NCBI lineage: Eukaryota > Metazoa > Arthropoda > Insecta > Coleoptera > Coccinellidae > Henosepilachna > Henosepilachna vigintioctopunctata. The sequence goes on along the minus strand of JARQZJ010000121.1, from coordinate 5,046,132 downwards.
ATCATATTTAAAATGTAATGCCACAAGATTATGTTTTGAATAAAAAAAAATCTTGTCACTTGAATGATCCATCGTTGTTTTATTGCTATTTAAAGTTCTATACCTCTAAAAAAATACCCTTTGAATATGCGTGTAACAGGTGAGCTATTAACCCAGAATATTATAGCATATGACATAACCGATTGAAAACTTGAGAAGTATATTACTTTCTGTGTATCCAAATTCACAGACTTTGTGGGCACTCTAATTGTGTCTATTGCTGAATTCAATTTTATATAATGTATTTCTTTAGATCCAGTATTCGTCCTGTGTTTATCTAACATAATTATTCTTGTTCATTGAAATTTAAGATCTGCTTGATGCTGATACAGTTACCGGGTATTCCGTTGACATTTTTTCGTAGTATGTATTATGTATCCTACATATCATCAATAATAGCCCAACGGTGATAGTCGTTTACCAGTTTATATGCATATTACATCCCCACAGTAATGAAAGGACTATATTTTCATCGTTAATGGTCAGATCTGAGACTTCCTAGACATCTGGTTAACCTAATTGGTCTTCTAGACTATCTCTGCGACAATAAAGAGAGGATAAAGTAGACTGACAAGTTAAAAACAGGAAATAATTACCTACGCATCATAGCTCTTCATTGGTAAGCGTCTTATTAAGTTCTATATTACTTTATTTGTTTGGATTTCCTACACTGCGCTTATATGGTGCTTGGAATAGTCTAACAAGTTGACAGTTTCCTGTCATTGTGACCTGATTTCGTAATACGGTCATGGATATTTTAATAAGTGTGGTATTTATAGTTTTGTTTCAGTCAGTTGCTTCAACCAGCTTTTTTTCCAAATCATTCATTTTAAAATTCTACAATTTTATTATTGTGAAAATACTAATTTATAATTATGAAGATAAATTTTGAGAGTAGGAAAGAGTTTTTGAATATGAACTATTTCTTTGAAACTATTCAAAATATTGGAATTTTATTCGCTGATCTCTTTGTGAAACATGTTCATTATAAATCTAATTATTTGTTTTGAATTTTCAGAAAAAACTTTGTGAAAAACCTACCTCAATTTCACTCGATTCAAATTAAACTGAACTTTTTAAGACTTGAATTCGAACATTTGAACTCTTGAAAATGAGGTCACTCCCCGAAACAATTTTTCAGCAACAATATAATTCTATGATAAATTCAATGGATGATGAATCTACTCTGTGATAGTTTATATTTAAATGGGAGGTAATAATAAAAACTTGTCTAAAAATCACTGACTGAACAATTCTTTATTCGACTAGTTTCGCCTTTTACGGCATTATCAAGAAGGCATTACGGCATTCTTGATAATGCCGTAAAAGGCAGAACTAGTCGAATAAAGAATTCTTCAGTCAGTGATTTTTAGACAAGTTTTCATTATTACCTCTCATTTTATATTTCCATGAAACTTAGTCAAGTGTTCTTTATATAACTCATAGATGTGCTTAGTTAATTCATTAGATCTGTGACATTTTAAAGAGTTTAAAGAATTTCTGTGTAACCTGACAAATAATGAATTGAAATCATTCTAATAATTTAATCAATGAACAATTTAATTCAGTGAAACAGACAGCCTGAATTGATTCGAGGTGAAAAATTGATTGATTGAGTAAATTCAAGAATTCCAGGATGTATATTATAATATTTCCCTTAATTATATTTAATTATTCAAGCACGTCATCGACTTATTACTCAACAAAAATGCATGAAGAAGTGATATTTTGACATAAAAACTGAGAAATCGTTTTCATTGATTGAGAACTAAATCGAAATATCGAAAAGGAAGAAATATCTAGAATTCTTTTCATATTCAGATATTATTTGAATACTTTATGTCACCTTATTTGTTTAGGTAAAAGACTGTAAAAAATGGAAGAGTGTTCAATAAAATCCCAAAAACAAAAAGTACCTATATTATTATTATCTATTATTATAACGATTGTTCCCCATGAGGATTGAACTCGAATTCGAAATTCTTAGGAATTTCGCCTCATCATTTTTTATAAAGAAATAAAAATTAAAATTAGTACGTAATCCGTCATTGTATACAATTCCTAGAAATGTGTAAAATTCCCCAAATCGCACGGAAATGTGTAAAATAATTTATATTAGACACATTTCCTAAGAAATCTATATATTTCCTAAATAGAAATCGGAAATGTAAAACATTTGAGATATCTATGGGCACGCGGGGTTAGCGGGCGAGGGGAGGATAAAAATAAATTATTGTGTACTTCCAAATGCCATTCCAGCTTACCCTACAAAAATAAATAGCCATATGGACTGACTCGTTTACATTTAACATAGTATAATAATATAAAGACTTACTTTAATATTGTGACATTTATAATTACAATAATAGACTGATTACTTACCAAACAAAAATCCACTTTATAAGAATAATATAAGTCGATTTTGTGATAAAAACATTTTAAAGTTGACAGTTGATTTTCGAATCTTTAATTAGTAAGATAATATGAAGATTATTATATTTTACGATATGATTGTTACCTGAACGTTGTTGTCTCAACGAGTGCTTTAATAAAAATTATTATTTTCATTTTAACGTGTTTTATTACAGAAAACATTATTTTTATAATGCGATCATCATTTCGTAATATGATATTGGAATTATATACAATTCCTAACAATTGTACACATTTCCTAGGACATTTATGTATTTAATAGTTTTTGAAACAATATTTTATACATGTTCTAAATAGCTTCGGAATTTTATAGATTTCCTAGGATTTGTATACAATTCCTAGATTTCATATATTTCCGGTAACATATATATATTTTTTTCTGCAATCTGAAATTCTCTGGTTTCTGAATTTTTTGAGATTTTGAACGTTTGAGCCAATTCAAAGAATCAGTAAAGGTACTGAAGAGTTACACCTAACAAGGAATAAACTTGAGATGATTGCAATCCTTAAAACAGAGGCAATTTGGAATCAAAATTGAGTACAGTTTTCTTGATTCCAACATTTCTTGAGACCAAAGCCCTGAAAACGAACCCGAACAGTGATAAAAGTGCACACTGGCAAAAAAACAGTTTGATCTTATTACCTTGATGATACAAAACAGTATAAAATTGATTACTTTCAAATTGAATACTGACTAAACGAGGTGTAAACATTTTAAACATCTTATAATTTCCTCTTCACCTAAAAACTATTAACGTAAAGTGAAAATTGAAGTGTTAAATTCCTTCAGTTGTGTTAATCATTGCGTGAAATTTAAGACGTTTAGCTTAGATAAAGCGATTAAACCTTTGCCGTCTAACATTTCTCGTGGGAAATCAGATTATCGTCCAAATTCGGTCTAACCGTCTTGTTCCTCAAAATGGCACCGCCAGTTTCCTACCGCTTAATTTTATTAAGCCACCCACTGATTTTATATAGCGAGAAATAGTACCATTGGTCAAATAGTTTTCCGCAAAATAGGATCTACTCGAGTTCTTCGGTGGGATGTGAACAGAATATTAACTGAGTAGAATGAGGAGAGAATTCAGCTTGATTAGAGAAGGAATGTTTTATACCAGTCATATTTGGAAAAGAAGACATTTAACTGCTTCAGACTTTGATTGAATAATGTTGATGTTTCGAAGATCACTGTTATAGACTTTTATATACGTTCCGCAGATGCCCTTTGATGCCAAAGTACCACCAACTATTTGTGACAAGTAATTGGAAATATATTTTTTTGTTGGAACAATAAATAGCAGATTTTATTTGAATTGTTAGATATTCGTTTACAGCAATGACTTCTCTGAAAAAAGGAATATTTAATAAAAGAGTATGTAGATCATTTATGTAGATCATTTGTGTTGAAAAAACTAAATAAAAGTGGTTTTGAAGGTATATTAACAAATGGTTCGATTCTTATTTACATTCGTGATCAGAAAAAGTTAAGTTCAATGGTGTTCTTTCGAACAGCATTGAAGTTGATTTTGGCGTACCTCAGGGTACGGCTTTAAAAAAAAACTGTCAGTATTTCTAATACGTAGCTCTGTACATAATTGCCATAATACTCGCATAATATTCGGAAATATATCTGCAATGTTGACTAACCTGTTATAATTTTGAAGAGGAATTTGCGTCTATTTTCAACCCTTATAAAAGGGAAATTTATATTTCATATAAATTCGAAAGGCTGTCCTAAATTCCAAAAACATTACTCAATTTATTCAAAGTTCGTTCAGGGCAGCAAGCTCATTGTCAAGAGTTATAACATTCTTCAGTTTATTACATCGTGACAATGAGTTAACAGATTGTAAATCTTTTCTACAATGTAGTGATGGAATCCAATTGACACTAGATACTTTTCATGAAAGATATTCCCAAATTAGTTCACAAAATATAGTTTGAATTCTAGCCCATCAAATTGATTTTATCGATATAAAAGAAAAAACCTCACACGCTCGATAGTTTTCGATAAGCATTTTTAATGATTGAAAACTACTCTTCCTGAAATTAAAACTGCAACCAATAACGAATCCAACCAGAAAAAATGAATTTAATCAATATATAAAATTATATGGTTGAAATGAAAATCTAGGTATTTTGTGCTCCTTCTTCTTTATATTCGTGACTAGATGGCAGTCAAAATAGAATAAAAACACTTGAGTTGGCTTCACAAAATTTATAATAAATACTTGACAATTGCATCGGGGTCTTACCCCATTTTCAAAATTTAAAGTCTTCAAAATGTTTAGCTTTTGAAAATGGTGATACACCTCGAAAGAATTGTCAAGTAATTATTATAAATTTTTTGAAACCAAGTCGAGTGTTTTTATTCAATATATTAAACAATATTTCACTAAGAGATCACCGAATATTCAATCAATTTAAGTCAAATTATCTCTTCTTCTTATCGCCGTATTAAGTAAGTACATGGGAAATCCTTGAAGTCTGTAATTTCGTTGGGAACTTGAATACCTTTCTTGAAGTTATGGTGATACTTTTTGTTTGAATTGAAGAAAGTGACTGGAGTTGAGGAAAAGAGTAAACAATAATTATTATCAGAAAGTTAGATTCAATTCTTGGTATTATTCTGTGGTGAAGTTACAAATTTGCTTTAAATGTAAACTAAATGCCAATTCCGCGGTAATATTTTGCGGTATTATTACACGCATAATTGGATACGTTTTTGATATACCATTGTAAAAATGCATGCGCTTAGGAATCCAGATAAATGGAAAGATTTCCATATAAAGCACGAGACAACAATCTGCGATGAAGTTTCCCAAATGTCACCAGATATGTGGGAGGGACAATCGTGGTTTGTGTTTGTTTGTGATCTGAAAATTGTCGGAGCGTGTGTTGAAATTCTTCGTATGTGCAATTGTTTCCTTTATTTGCAGATTATAAATGGCTGACAGAGACTAGAAATCGAGAATAGCTTTTATAGTGTATGAAATATATCCATTTACCTTAACAATGGTATACGCCCAAAGCATAAATACTAAACTTTCATTTCACATCTAACGATTGAATATGGTTTTGATGATACGAATTCACGTAACTCATCAATAGTCTTTACGGAGATGACAATACCACTTTATACAACTTCATAGAATTATATAACAATGATACGTTTGTCAAAATTACGAAAAGTTACGAAATTATGACAAACTGTCAGTTTTCAATCGACAATTGACATTTGAAACGTCAAATCTGACATTTGTTAAGACCAAAAGAAGAGCTATTTCACGAAAAAACGCCCAAGGCCATCTGTTAGTTCACAAGCCTGTTAATACAATGATCAGTTCAGGTTTTGATCCGCTGGAACAATTTAGCATTTTATACATATTCATAAAATTATCCCATAAAATAACGTTCCTGAAAAAATAAAAACAAATTATACCATTTACGAAATTATGACAAATTGTCAATTTCCATTTGACAGATGATGCCTGATACGTCAAATCTGACATTCATTAAAAAAGAAAGAAGAGTTGACTATTTCACGATAAGACACGCAAGGCCATCTGTTAGTTTCCAGGTACTGTTAACACAATGATCAGTCCAGGTTTTGAAACACTGAAACAATTCAGCATTTTATACAACTTTATAAAAGCACCTCAGAAGATTACGTTCGCTAAGAAATAATAACAAATTATACAATACACGAAATTATGACCAACTGTCAATTTCAATTTGATACGTCAAATCTGACATTTGTCAAAAACAAAAGAGTTGCTATTTCACAATAAGACGCCAGACCATCTGTTAGTTTCCAAGAGCTGTTAACACAATGGTCAGTTCACGGTTTTTTACAGTTTTCAACCAATGAAATAATTTAACACTTTAAACAACTCTATAAAATCAATTTGCCAAAAATAATAACAAATCATACAATGTACGAATTAACGACAAACTGTTTTCAAGTTTCCAATTGACAGATGAAGCATGAGACCTCAAATTTGACATTTGAACAAAGGAACAGTTGACAATGAGAAGAAAAGACACGCATCGGTCGGTTTCCGTACAATGTTAAATGTTGATCAGTTTAGGTTTTGGAGCACTTGAAATATTTACCACATTCATGCTGATATTGAATGAAAAATATTGAGTAGTAGAGTGAAATATGGAGTACCTCCATAAAATATCTTAGAACGTCCACGTTGCTTAGTAAAATATGAAATTTTTAAACACATATAGATCGATATTTTGATGATTGTGACATTTTCAAAAATACAACCAGTATATGTACCCGATAGCTAAAGCCACCCCTAAAAGATCAGCATACTTTTTTCCTTAATTAATTGATTTTCTTCCAAGGTTTTGTAAAATATTCATTTATTTCTCCACTCAAAATGAGAAATAATTTTTTCATTCGTATAATGATGTTTTACGAAAACGATTGAGTTAATTTCGTGAAAAAATTGTTGAATGCACCAGCCAAACGTTTCGGAATACTAATGTATCATCAAGAGTTGAGTACATCTCTATTTTACATTTTGACGAAGTTCTGTAAGTATTTCGTGAGAATTCAATTGAAGTTATGTTCAAGTCGTATTATTCGTTAGTGGATACTGTTTTGGGCATAGCCTGCTTGTTATCCTCGATGCGTAGAGAATTCTCAGGAATTCGGACTAATCCAACATTCTCGTCGTAGACAGGACGTAGTGTTTATTAAAATATATATTGGAAGCTACAAATCAGCCTCAGTTTCAGCTAATGGTCAACTGGTACTTGTTATACACAGGGAGAAAGTAGTCCGATTTACATCAAGAAGTGGCATCTCATATGTTGTAGATCCATCTATATTTCAACAATGAGAAAGTGGAACTATTAGAGCAATGCGTATTCGGTTTTGAAGCGCGTAACGATCAATTGGAAAAATTGCCAAAGCGAAGGAGAAAACCAAATCTCTTCCGGGTGTTGAAGATGGAAGACAACATTCTACGAAACTAATCAGCTCCAACGTAATCGTTAAATGAAAATCGCATTTCTCGTAGGTTTATTTTGATTCCGATTAACATATTTTATAAGGAAGGTCCAAGTTGTTAAGATAATCTAAGAAGATAGAAATGTCTATCTATATGGACGAAAATGAATCGCAAATTTATATATATACTTATACAAACTTCAAATTTATTCGAAACATTTACAACATTAAATCAAATTACTTAAGAAAACCTAACACAAACAACCCTTGTAACAAGTAACAAGAGAATCTGATCAAAATTTATATCTTAACCTAACCTAAATCTGGGAATATGTATTTCTTATACATTTTACAACTATTTACTATTACATAATTTGTCACCTAAACCAGAAGTAGGTATGTGCTGCAACTACTGATGACGGAAAGTAACAATAAATATAGATAAATATGAAAAACATTCAACAAAACACACAATCCAGGACAACACAACAATTATCAGCATTGAGTTGAAGCAAAACTCTGATGCAGAAGGGAACAGAGACCAAGGAACCACACAAATAACTACATGTTCTGTTTCTGAGATGTCAATCGAATAAATTCCTTAGGTAATAAATTATACAGTTTTGAAACATAGTAAAATATTTTTTTTGTGTAAAATTCATTGTGTATGAAGGGATTTGGAAGTAGTCTGCTTGCCTACTTTCATAGCCAGAGTTTTTGTTGTTGTATCGTTTCCTTGTCCACAGTATGATTTGATATATGTACAATTTCCTAATAGCAGAAACATTTTCCTCCTCGTATAAATAATAGTTTCTTTGATTTACACTTTTATGAAATACATAGTATGACGCGTTTCGTCGTTATAAACGACTTGTTCAGTCGTTAATAATTTGGAAGACAATATTCGCCGTGTTACTGCCGATATACGACTACAAATGTTGGAGGAAGTCATCGAAAATTGGACGTCCAGATTGGACTACATCCAAGCCATCCGTGGCAGTCATATGGCAAAAATCAATTTAAAAATGTAATGCCACGAGATTATCTTTCGAATAAAAAAACATTCTCATCAATCGAATGATCCATCGTTGTTTTATTGCAATTTGAAGTTCTATACCTCTAAAAAACACCCTTTATAACGACCGTAGAGAAGGTTTTCGAGGTGAAAACATCGCTTTATATCACAAATTACGTCGGCTACAATATCTACTAATTCAATCACAATCTACGTTTGCACGCTACTGCAACAAGTTCCAATAACAGATACAAGATCGGCAATTTTTCCAATCAAATCCTTAATCGAAACTAGTAAAATATGCACGTATAGCACATCTAAGAACATGAAATAACGAAGGTATGTACTTATACCAGACAGAGAAAGAAATACACGCGGAATCGACAGAGACAAAGATGAAGTTGTGGATCACGGTATTCTAGTTAACAAAGCGAGATTCAATTATTATTCATCTCGTAATAACACAGTAAGGACTCTCATTTCATTATTGATTTCATGTCGGTATGCCGCTTTTTATCAAAGCTAAAATCATGAATACACAGGGCACAGGAGCACATCTCGCGAACGGCAGATACGACATCGTCCACATAGTTCTCCGTTCTCTGAAATAATAACATTTAACAGTTGGATTCCCGAATTTTAATTAACTACTTCTCAGAGATCACCGTCGAAGAGAACTCTATAATCGTTCACAGACCTTCGATGCTTCGAATAATCTCGTTTTGTGTGATGCCGCACATGTTTTCGCGGGGTACTGTCAAGCGAAAAAATCGCAAACAAGACATCATACGACGATATAGCTCCGGAGTCGGAATAAATTTATCGTGCTATGGGAGTCCCGAAACAAATAAATGGCCACTTTTGTGGGTTACTTTGATTCACAGTAAGGACGAAACGATTTAGTAAAACGGTCAGGTGGTTTGTTAATGAGCTCTGACGTTTTTGATTGCCAAAAAACGAATCGATCAGAGTAAAGACGAATTCCTAAATTCTTCATGAGATGTGCGAAGGGAATACATTAAAGAAGCCACTGACTTCTCTGTACTTCATCCCGAAAAGTATCGTAGAAAACTGTTTTCTGATTTTACTTCTCTTTTATGAATGCTTTTTTCCTAAATATTTTCATTCTCCTCCTTTTCCATTCTCCTCTTTATTGTGTACTCACCATCATCCCTCTTCTGTTATGTGGTACTCAAACTGGTATTTACCTGAAACAAAAAGAATTCTTATCAAAGGTTTCTCGAAAATAAGAAATTTCGAGGAAGACGCTTTTTGACATTCACCACTAACGAGAAATTTGATAAACCAAAGGTTTGTTTCCATTTGAATTAGAGTACACTTTCCAGTGTCAGTATACCAAGAAAGAATGACGAGATAAACAAGAAATTACAAACAATAAATTAAAATTAACACACTTGACTGAAGTTTCACTGAATATATTAAAAACTCTACATATGTTTCAGGTGGTTAACCCATTAACAAGAGTATAAAATGTTACTGAATTTCAAAATGAACAGCTTTCACTTATATATCCTAAGCCACATAATGGTCATTGTAAATAGGTAAATTTTTCTTTTTGGCTATCGAAATTTCCAAGATTTCAAGGGTATCATCTTTAGCCCTTAACAACCTAAATGTACTATTTCGGTCTTCTTGGGATCCAAGAAATGATTATGTTTAATGCAGTGTTCAGAAAAACACGTATTAGGTTTATTCAATTATATTGATTCTATGTTTATCTATTCTTTTTTGTGTAGAACGGCCAGTTGGACCTATGTAAAAAGTATCAGAATCACTGCAAAATATTTTGTGAACGCCACTTCACTTCATCAAGTTGGTCCTTATTATCAACCAACAATGAGCCCAAATTGTTTTTGTTGGTGCATATTGTATTCACGTAATTTTTATGTAATTTTTCACTAATTTTATTGCTCAAGTTAGGTATATAATTCATTCAATGGAATATTTTTTGTTGTTTCTCTAAATGAATACGAAAAATTCTTTGTAATAGAATCTTTCTTTTTTTATTTTTGATTAGTTTATCATGAAGAAGGGTTTATTACCATTGTTAGTAGCAATGGTATGTATTATGCAAACATCTTTTCTTAAATTATCAGCAGACAACGAAATCGACAGTAACTTATTAACAAATGAATAAGGCACTCATTTTTATTTTTTTCGACTTATATGTAAATCCAAAAAGCTTATAGCTTGGTTGTTTTCTGATTCCAGCTTGAAATTAATTGAAGGATAGATTGAATTGAAAAATTTCAAAAAAATTATTAAGTGAAAGTTAAGCTAAATGAATTAATTTTAATTTATGTGTGTTCTACATAATATTTCATCAAGAGATAAGCGAAACTCGTCATTTATTAAAAAATTACAATAACATATTTCATTGAGCAACTTCTATTTGAAATTGTGTTAAATATATTTGTTCTTTGAACAGTTCTAGTATAAGTTGTGCATTTTGTTCAAGTTTTTTACGACAAAGAACAATCTTTCAACCGATGTTTTTCCTCGTCGATCACTTTTTTGGTGAGGAAGTTTGACGTCTTGTCAGGTACCTGTCAAAATGTAGTCGGTTGACATTAATCAACATAGCTCAAAATTGTAAACCTCATTTTTCAGCTTCAACAGAACCCGTGCACCATTGAAGAGTACAATGCAGAAAACAATAACATCAGAAATAAATAATTGATGAGGCCGATACTTGATGTAAATCGATAAACATAATAAAACAATTGTTAAACTGATTTACACATATATTAAAAAGAATACTGCATGACGTACGTTTCCATGAGATTCGCCTTTTTCTAACGCTTTTTCATTAGTCTGCACGTAGCATTTGAAAAATATGAATCTCATCGAAACGTACGTCATGCAGTATTCTTTTTAATATAAGTGTAAATCAGTTTTACTTACTTTACAATACTTTGTAAAGACATGATATAATTATTTTAAAATGAGCAAGTCTACAACCTTAGATGGAAAAGCTTTCAGTATTTTTAAGGTATTATAAACATGCACTTTACTGACATATGTTGCATTTTCATTACATTAATGAAAGCATCTGATTTCAATTTTAAATATCAATATATACTTATGTAGCAAAAATAATATGAGAAAATCTTCATTCTAATGAAATTTTTATTTAACATCAACCTGAATTCAATCACTGACATCTATCGATTAAACAGTGAGGTAGCGCGAAATATATAATAGTCTAAGTATCAATTACTTCCACATTCCACTTAAGAAGAATCACGAAAATTAATTTAGTGTTTACTGTTGGCAGCAGTGATAGGAAACCCGTTATGTCAGAGAATAATAACCATAATAATCACTCTATGACTACATGTTCTTGTTTATACCACTTTTGGTTCACATTTAATTAAGATTTTATCGTCATTATTATCTATAAAAACCACCATCCAAGTAATTGGTAGTGGGCTGCTTTCAATTTATAAGGTCTTCTATGTTCTGATGTATATGCACATATATTCAGTTGTTTGAAAACATTGGGATAGTGTAGTGTACACAGTGCGGCGAACCGTACATGAAACTATTTATTTTAATTACTATTATTACAGGGTAATTGAGTGCAGTTCATTATATCTGATCACAGAGTGCGCGAGTCGTTTCATTGTTGCTCTTAACGCCTCGCGGTATGTATATCCCAATTATTCTATGATGTACTCTTTCTATACAGAGTTGGTAAGGCAAGGCAAGCGGAAATGAAGAAAGCGATTGACTATTTTTTCAGAATCATAGCAAATAGTTTTTAAATAACATTTAGTTCCATGAGATTTTCATTGAGACATAAATGAGATAATTACTTTTTTAAACTATTTTCAGGTGATTTTTCTCATGATAACTGTGATACTTGCTTCTATGCTACATTTTCATTGAAGAAAGTTTCAGAATTTATGAAAGTACCTACAGAAATTGGGAAATGTACTCGTATATTTCAGTCTTTCTATATCTGAAAATGTAAGTTTTTAGATCGCTTTCAAAAGTTCCATCATTAAAAATTATACTGTAATATTTGTTATTCTATTATTTTTCCGTCTTCTATTATTTTCTATGATTTTTCTTTTCAGAAGCTGTTGCAGTGATTTATCGAAATTATTTATGTTTCAACAAATACTCTTTACATACTGCTCTTTGATGAGAAATTTTTAAAGGACATTTGAAATAACGATAATTGATGAAGTATGTATTTCTATTGACGATGTTCACTTTTAAAACCTGAAGCAGGTTCGAAAATATCCGAAACACCTGGAAAAACGGAACTGGCCTTTAAATATTCATTGCGACTTACCAAACAATCACCTAAAAATCCTAAGATAGTAGTAGGATAAAGCAGAAGGCTCAGGTTATCGATATCAGTTCTTCAATTATATATATATATATATATATATATATATATATATATATATATATATATATATATATATATATATATTCATATAAGAAAATGAATACTAGAACATTCATTCGAAAAATCCAAATTAATCAAAAGAATATTTTAGTGGGGATGGATAAGTGTACGATGTGATGCTTCCATTATGCTTCAAGAGATAAATGTTAGAGAAATATTGAAATCGATGCCACTCCTCATAGAGATGCTAGACAGCTGTTTCGATCCATCTCTAGGACTCAATAGAAAACATTTCTCAGATCATAGACACACCAAGCATCGAACGTTCGCACGTCTTCTATACTGGTACGTATAATTTTTCTTAGGTTCACTGAAGTATTTCAAAGTATCTGATATCTTGTAATGAAGGATATTGTATGTAGAATGAAACTGAATCGGATGTTTGTTGCAGGAAATTGAAGAAGATCATCGTATGATCGAAACGTCGACATGAATCATAATGTTTCTTTTATGATCATTTCGAACGAAAAACTCAGTTTATAATAACAATGTGATAAAACAAGTTTTGGTCCCATCGCCACAGCTGTGAATTAAGTGGTATAGATATATCACAAATTGATGTAATCAGAAACAATTCTAATTATTTTAATACTTAAAACGAATATAAAGATCCCACAAATGTTAGTGAAAGTTTGTGATAACTTGATTTCACATTATCTTTTTCTAATTGCAATAAATTTCAATTCTGTATAAACTTTTGGCTCAATATGTCACAAATATATCAAATAACTGTCAAAATATTTCCGGTAATTATTCCATTATCAATAAAAACGATAATTGTGCGTTTTTGACTATGATTCAATATATTTGTAATATTGAGTGAAGGTTTTGGTTCGATCCAATACTTCAAACATTTTTTATGAAGAATTAAGCGATAATTCGGTGTCGTTTGAAAAAGAATAGATACGAAATCACGATTTCTCGGATTCGCTACATTCAACTGATCGAAAAACGCCGCGTACGGTCCTGTGAATACAATAAACCAATTACCTGCGCTCTTGCACCAGTAGAAGAGATGCACAGACTCTATGCTTCCGAAAAGCAATTATCCTGCCGCTGATCGGTACATAGAGCAGCGAGGAGAACACTGAAAAATGATGACTTATTATTACATCATGAAAAGGTCAACAGAAAGGTGCGGTCAAACACATCGCGTTAATTTTAGCATCGTGCTAAGAATCAGCCAAATGATATTTTTCGGATCGATGCTAGACAGCTGCTAATTAGATGTTTCGGATCGAAGTTTGAGTCGACAGTGACCTTTTCTATGGTTTGAACTGGTTGATCTGTGAAAATATCATCGGAATGTGAAATCGATGGTGAGGTTATGTTCCTCGAACTATTTTTTGGACACCTTTAGATATAAACCTTACCCAAACATTCTGTCATTCAGTTAATTTCAAATTTTCTTTCTTTCTTAACAAATTTGCGTTATTTTATAACCACACGTGGAAATCTTAGCCACGATTATCATTTATCGAAAGAGTTTTTATGATGAATAAGAAACAATTGCCTAAGTGCAATAAAATCAAAGTATTTTCTTCATAAGTGTTTCGGGGTGTTACATCAGTTTTACAACTTAAACTCGACTTAAACTTCTGTGAATTTTATGTTTATGAAGTTGAGTAGTTGTTCTAAGTTTACGTTATATACTATGCTGTTTGAATTTATTGGGACGAAGGATAAAAAACAATGTTTTCGAAATATCTTACCTCTTAATGACGTAAATACATACAAAATAGCTTAAATTCTTCATATTTATATGAAGTATGTCCTCCCTTCGCAGAAATAACTTCTTGAACTCGTCTAGGCATTGATAGACGATCTAGACGTTTTTAAAAAATATTCCATAAATTCTCAATGGGATTGAGATCAGGTGAATTCCTCGGTAAATCGAGTACTTTTATGTCATTCTCACGCCTACATGCCTGGAATTGCCCAATTGTTTGGAATTGTAGCAAGGAGCCAGGTCGTGTTGAAATGTTCCATCAAACGTTTCCTTCAATGGGATAATCCTTGTCATCAACCTCTTTATGTAACTCCGGATAAACTCTTTTCTCATTTTGTCTCTCATTGTAACTCCTCCTGCCCATCGGAACATATGCATTTCTTTAGTATGTAATTTTTGTTCGTAAATTTCCTTTGAAGTCCATGTTTCGCTACCACAGAGCAAAACTGGTCTAACAGCTGATTTTTAGACCTTTAGATATTTTATATTGAGACTTGTGTAAAACCAATTGATCATATTATATTGCAGTAATAAACTTACTAAACTTAATTATAAGTAGTCAGTACTTAGCAGCTGTGCCTCTATCTCTTATTAAAGAAACCATCCTCAAAAAGAACATCAGTGCTCTTCAATTTATTTTCAATAACCCTTCAGGAGTAGAATGTTGAATCCTTTGATTATTTCCTGAAACACTTTCCACATAAACGTTGATCAACCACATCTACCGTGAATTTCAGAGCATTTGTTTCTCAATGTGTTACTCACAGAAACCAATTATTCTCAAGAAAAAAAAATTCAGTTTTCAGATAGTTATATCCGTAGCTAACAATTTCAGGTATGGCCAGTGTTCTCTCGCATTTTATGATGTACTGAAAGTCCTCACGAAGTGATTCACAATTAGCCCATATCGTATGTCAAATTGCAAAAGTATACCGGAAGAAAAAGCACCGGAAATCATCAATGACTGTTAATTTGATCTGGAGTCTTGTTATGTACATAACGATCATTGAGTAATATCCCGTTAATATCTTCAGTTAATGGATGATTTCAGAATGATATCTATAAATCTGTAATGTATCTTCACGACTATTCAGGTGTCTAGACATCTGACATCTCATCAGAGATGACCCATAATATATATATATATATATATATATATATATATATATATATATATATATATATATATATATATATATATATATATATATATATATATATATTCAGTGTTTAATTGGGATTGCAGTCTAGGACAGGAAAATCAGTTACCTCTTTAGTATTCGAAAATGTTTATTTTCTTCTTCAGGGCTGAAATAGTACAAAAATTATGACCAGTGGCTTGTACGCGTTGGGTTAATGCAGAGGAATTCGTCTTGTTGGTATTTCGGCAATCACCTTTATGAGAAATGATCCTTGAATGAAGATTTTGGGATGTTTGACCTATATATACAGAATCGCAATTTTGACAAGGAATTTTGTAGACGGCATTTGATTTGAATTTCAATTCTATCGGATGTTTTGTGCGAGTTAATAATGATTGTATCGTTAATGTGTTTTTTGGGCTATTTTTATTTTATTATGGAATAATTTGATCAGTTTTGGCATTAGATTGTGTATATGCGGTAAAACACCGAATGATAGATTCTCTGGGCTGTTGTTGCTGATAATTTCCTGATTTGTTTAAATTATATTGCTACAGCTCTCAATAATTTATCGATCAGTTTAAGGGGATAACTATTATCAAGCAGAATTCCCATGAATTTTGAAATATTTTTCTGATTCTAGCGTGAAATTAATTCAAGGATAGATTGAATTAAAAAATTTCAAAAAATTATTTGATGATAATTTTTATCAGCAGACAATGGAAGCGATATTTCAGAAAAGACAACGGAAGCTGATAATTTTAGAAAAGATGTTTGTATACTAAAAACAATTGCTATTAACAATGGTTATAAACACTTCTTCGTTGATAAACTAATCAAAAATAAACATAGAACGATACTATTACAAAGAATTTTTCCTATTCACTTAGAAAAACAACAAAAAATATTTCATTCAATTAATTATATACCTAACTTGAGCAATAAAATTTGTAAAGATTACATAAAAATAACGTGAATACAATATGCACCAAAAAAAAAATTTGGGTTCATTGTTAGTAAATAACAAGGACAAACTTGACTTATTTTCGAGAAGTGGCGTTTATAAAATATTTCGCAGTGAATATCATAGTTTTTACATAGGTCAAACTGGACGTTCTATACAAAAAATAATCGATGTACGTAGAAGATTAATATTATTAATATTGATAATAATAATAATATTGATATAATAATAATATAACTAATACGGCTTTTTCTGATCACTGCATTAAACATAATCTTTTTTTGCACCCCAGGAATACCGAAATAGTACACTCAGATGTTAAGGGCAAAAAATTAGATACCCTTGAAGTCTTGGAAATTTTGATAGCCAAAAAGAAAAAAATTGCCCATTTGCAATGACCAGGTGGATTTTTCCGTGAAACCAGTGTTAAATTATGTGGTTTGAGATATATAAGTGAAAGCTGTACATTTATAATTCAGTAATATTCTATACTCTTGATAATGGGTTAACCACCCGAAACATATGTAGAGTTTTAATATATTCAGTGAAACTTGAGTCGAGTGTATTGATTTTTAATTTATTGTTTATCACGTTATATTCGCGAACTATAAATTTCAATGAATATACTTCATAGTTCCAAAGAAAGCATGTTATATTATCGACATCAAAAATACCTAATAACGTTAAAAAGATCTCATAATTTCGAAATTGTCACCATCTGTGCATTAAATATCAACAACGGGACAACACAGCGTTACAGCTGACAGTTTGGGTGCATTAAAAAATCCCCGACAGATGGAAAACGAGTTTTAATTTGTCAAGATTTGGAAAGCATTGAATTACATAATTTTTATAATTTCACTTTCAACTTCAAACTTCATTGAATTGTCGCAGTATTGTTACACATAGCTTCCAAAGTTCGGAAAATGTTACGAATATCGAGGATTTCTAAAGTTGATTTTACTGTGACTCCCTGAAGTTTAGAAGACTCATTCAAGTTTTCCAAAATTTATTCTAACTGTAACGCATCACTGAGTTTGGCATTTTGTTATAACTCTGATCCTTTTTGATTTAAATGTGTGTCTTTGTTGTATATTTGAGAGATACACAATGAGCTTCGTCTCTTTTTGGATATGCTGCTGTTTCTATCAACTGCTTAGTTTTGAGAGTATTGAATAGATTGAAGTTCTCATGTTATCAATTCTCAGAAGTGAATTTTTCGATAATATATCTTATATCATCAAAACTAGTAACACGTGCCTTTTTCATTTCAGTGGCCTCTTGTTCTTGGAATATATAACAACATTCACGCAAAACCATACGTACTCTATACTCAAACTGTAGGTAAATTTTTATCTGTATGCTTGTTGATTATATCTTATTTGATCTGATTGAAAGTCATTTGCAAAAACAGAACATATGAATCGGAGGAATTGTTTTCTACAATATAACCCTAATTTTCGTCAATCTCAAGAGTAAAATGAACTTTGATCGAATTTTGACGACTAATATGAGGTTGTCTTTTGAATAGACCTCGTATATATATTGTAAAAAAATGTAGCTACATAAATTTTACTACCTTACGTTGAAAGTGGTCTAATATATCACAAAAGCTAATTCCTACTGCATTATTGACGGATAGAAGTGTAACAAACCATTATGTAATCTTATAATTAATCTGCTACGATTTTAATTGCAGAACAATCACAATCTGGTTATACTATTTCGTCTAATACTTTCAATTATAGAATTCTCTTATGGGATGCTAGTGAAATTTCAATTTCTATCAATTATCGGCATTAATTGAAAATGATTGGTTTGGGCCTCCAGGCTTATACCAATACTGCTTCGATATCTAGTAATAGTTGCTGGACGTATTAAAATTCTCTCTAGTTGCGAAAATTCCTGAATAGAAAATGTTTTGGGTGTAGCAGAATTAGGTATTAATTAGCGAAATTACTATGAAAAAATACAAAACGTTGGCAATTTGAGTCTAGCAAAAACTTGCTTGAGCTAATAATAGGAGAAAGGTTATTTGGATAAGAACAATTTCAAATGTTTATGAAAGGATTGATATAATTTGGTCATTATATTGGGTATAATTGCAATTGTTTAGGGGAGTTACCCCAATTTCAAGAGCTAACCATGTACTTTTGAAAAAAGCAAACAATTATCAAGTATTATATTGAATTAAACTCTTGGCTTAATTGTCAGTATTCTCTGAAAACAAGTCAAGTGTTTTTGTTGAAAATATTCTAAATTGAACCTAGTTGTTTCATATTTTTTTGTCATTGATACTTTATGATGGTATATAGAGAATCTAACTAGCTAAATTTTGATAATTATCGGTTTTTTTGTCCTTGGTACTGTCACGGTCGCCTTCAAACAGGTTAATAAATGAGTATATAGCACTGTGGCGATGGTGGTCTATGGAATTTTAAAACCCAATTTTTAAAAGTTAGTTCAGCTTGTATACTAATGCAAATAGGACGCTTCTCGAGACTTTTGCAGTTTGAATTAAAAAATTTGAGATTTAAGTATAAATTCCATATTTTCCAATTGTATATATTATAAAACATAGGTTATTGTTGATAATTTATTGAAATATTAACATTAAACGATTAAAAACAAAGTGTTGAGCGTGCTTACCGATTTCAGTGAAACGAAATCAATTTTGTGTTGTTCAAGACTTTCGTAGTTTGAAGTTGAATATTCTACGGTTTCAGTATTAATCCTCAATTCGTCAATTTTGTAATATAGGTGTTAGTCATTATAGTTTGTGGATAATATAACATCAAATTATGAAAAACGGAGTGTTTTTGCGTACCGAAGTTTTATAGAAAAATGAGTATTAATGGCACAGATACATATTGTGCACTTAAAATATATTTTACTAATCGATTTACTAAATCTATTATGTCTACTTTTATCCCAGAGGTTGAATTGATTTCCCAAGGACTTTAATAATGAATATCTTTACATAACATGTTCAGTTGAAGTAAATACACGTCAGTTAGGTGCACTGAATCTCGACAGATGTCGCGGCGTTAGATAAAGTTTGAGGACCGCTGAGTTTGAGGTATTCGCCGCAGCCGTAATATGAAAATGTTGTCGAAGATAAACAAATTGCAGGAGGAAGTGCGAAGCGTGATTTGTTAGTATCTGACCTCGTGGACTTGTCAGAACTTACGACTCTAATAAAGCCGAGCAACAGTTGCACATGACAGGAAGGCGAACGGATTGAACTGGCGAGCGAGGTCCGCCCAGGCTTAATCACGAATCGATTCAAATTCCCCGAGTGCAATCGACCGAGCTCCATCAGACCTTGCACGTATATTTTTTCCAGTAGGTAGGTGCAACGGCGTTTCTAACGTTCACGCATTCGAAGAGGTCTTCCTGCTGGACTAGGCGTATTTTTTACCTTCGGTACTCTCAAAGAAAACATTATGCATCGATATCATTCACAAAAAATCAAGTACATAATAGAAGAATTAATTTTTTGTTAACATTTTCAAAGTTTAGCATCGAACTGAATAATTTTCAATCAATGACAGTACCACGGCCGACTTAAAGCTAGCCATGAAGAGCGTAGTACGGCGGTGTTGCCAAAATCGACCCGGTGGTCTACTCTCTTAGTCGATTGTTCCCAAAGTTTCAGGCATTATTTCAATTCTTTTTGTATATCGATTGTTCCCAAAGTTTCAATGTTTCACGATTTATTTAATTATGTATTTCAATTGTTTTTTCATATTCAGAAAATGGATAACGCTCGAAATATTATTGTATTGTTAAATAATTCGTGAAACATTAAGCCAAGTTAATTTATTTTAATATTCACACCATTAAGCGAGAATTCAATCTGTAACAGAAACATGTATAACATTAGCAAGAAAACAACGATATTTTCGATAAAGCCCCTCTGCGTAAAAATACTTCTATTAGTCACACTTATTTACATAAAAAATAGTATACACTTATTTATCGTTATTCTATGTTTCTTGTGTTCGCTAAAACACTAATTGGCTAAACACTAGTTGGCTAAATCAGTGAATCAGGTTGAGCTACACTACTGGTCGATGAAAAAAGGAACTAATCCCAGGAATAACTTAGCAGAAGTCAAGAAGACAGTACTGTAATGACTGCAGCATTGTGGAACATGCTTCTGATGGAACATTTCCATATGATTGGGACTTGGGCAATTTGAGACAGGCTCACACCAATTTTCTTCCTATGGTGTATTAACTTCTTAAGACTTTGATCATATTGGCTAGTCCTACTTCATCTACAGCAGCTCTGGGTTGTCTCCGCCTCAAAACTACCCCAGACAAGAATTGTATCTTTTAGCAGTTCATCTACCGTTCTTTGCCTTGGTTATAACAAGCTTTCGTCATTTCCACTGATCGTTGATTATCTGTCTGATTTGAAACATCAATATGTAGGGAAAATCAATTGGAAACTGTTAAATACACTATCAGCTCAAGATTTTTCGGAAGATTATGAAAATAACTTACATAAACAAACGTTTTCATATCGTTTGCAGGATCCAAACCGAGACTTGTCAATTAGATGACAACCTACTTGATAAATTCAGGATTATGAAACCTATTTCTCAGCGATTATATCAACATTGACAGAATGACTCATCTTCAGATTGAAATTTTATTGAAATCGATGTAAAATGTTGGGTATGCCAAGATCGAAATTGCACAAGAATGCATCAGGCTAATCTAACTGTTCATACTGGGTCGATTATCCTATAAATTCGCCCAGATGGTGATTACAAATGCATTGAATTGAAAATATCATAGCACCTTCGTGTCGCTAACATAATATCGCATATTCATCTAATGCTCAGTCAGGTATTTAGAAGAGCAGTTAAGTGGATAATCTATTATTTATGACTTCCATTTGATAAAATTATGAGCAGGTCTGGATTAGATGAGGGGTGACCAATCGATGTTATAACTCGACAAAACTCAATTAACGATATTGATTGAAATACGGATGTTATTCTTCCTAATATTATCAATGAAAACGCAAGCAATGTGTTGTATCAAATCATAATTAAGGGTTCAATACCAAAACTCACAACTTTCTAACGAATATAATGGCAGAAATTTATATTTTCTTTCTTTTCTGAGTATTGATATGGAATTTGATGAAATAGTTGACATTTGCAATAGTATTCCATATGTAGCTCCATATTCGAATATGGCAACATTGCAACAGAATTATAGACTAAGAAGCATCATACTATCTATCTTAAAGAAGACAGTGATTCAGTAGAGACTATATTTACCTTGAAGTATTTTTAAATTTCATAATCCAAAAGGATCGAAATACGACTATTCATACATTTCTTGCAACCTTTACGTAGTCTATATAGAGTATATAACTGTGGAGTCTATATATAGAGTATATAACCATAAACATATTAATACTGAAAATGGACCTAAGGAAACTTTTATTATCTATTATTTTCTACATTAGGAAACTAGAATTGATATGAATTTGCTAGAACAACTTTGTATGAATTGCAGAGATTGTGGGAAAAACTTATATCTTATGACGAGCAAAGATGGTAAATTTCGGTTTTATAACTCGTACAATGAAAACTTCAATTGAAGTTCTCTTAGTTTATGAAGAATAAAGTCTTATTTAAGTGTGACAGGTTAAGATACTACATCAGAGCAGAAATTTGACGACTGAATTTAAAGTTTTGATGGTGTATCCACCTTTTCCACCATTTGAAATAAGGGGAAGAAGAAGCTTTGGCATGTACCTTGGGTCAGTTGAATTATGAAAAAATGTCATCAAAAAATATACTACAAAATCTTTTAAAGTATATCAATACAATGAGAATATTTTTGTAAATAACGCTAATGAAAAATGAAATCTCACACTTAAACGATTTCCCCCCACTTGCAAGTTGATATTCGTGTTGAGTTTAAGACTTAAAGAAGAAGAAATAGACAATTCTCTGTACATGTGAAGAGGAGGAATTATGTACTGATGTTATTTACTTCAACTGCTCGGTTTTTTCTTTATACGGGGTCCATTAATTCACAGCTCGTGAAACAATGGACATGTTGAAGGATAAATTTGGTGAGCAGCTTACCTCTCGAAATTGTCCTGCGAATTGGCCGCCAAGATCATGCGATTTGACGCCTCTGGACTATTTCTTGTGGGGTTATGTGAAGTCGTTAGTGTATGTGGACAAGCCGAACACGATTGAAGCCTTACAGGAAAACATAACACGCGTAATTCGTGGGACACAAGCCGAAATAGTCGAAAAAGTGTCGCAAAATTGGACCTTCCGAATGAACCATTTGATACGGAGCCGCGGACAACATTTACTTGAAGTTATATTTTGAATGTAAATGGCAAAAGCAAAGTTATCAATTTCAATAAAAATTTTGAATATATCATGGAAATGGAGTGTTTTATTCGATTTAAAAAAAACTACGCTAAAAAATCACCCAATTCATCAAAAAGCTACAGCTTTAACGTGACACGTTAGGAATAAACTAAGAAAACATGAATGGAAATTGAACGATTTGTCTTTATTCTGACTTCAGGAATAATTGAGTACACCTCTGGTAAATAAATAATTCAGAACTTCGACAAAATATCTCATTCTAATAAAAAAATGGAAAGCATAGTTCCCTCCTGAAATATGGCAACCTCTTATTCACATGAATGAACGTTGCTTCTATCGAGTACGTATTAGTAATATACGAGTGGCTTTATTAAATATGGGATTCAAAAATTATAATTAGCTCCACCGTAAAAGGTCACAACTTCCATTTGCCGCCACGTCTAGTAGTCGGGCGTTCAGGACAACCCCGTATTTAGAATTAAATCGCTTTTATGTACAGGATGTAATTAATTTGGGATTTTTACTGGGATGTAATGGGTATTTCAGAACTGTATCCAATCATGGAAATTCTTGCAGAAATAGCTGCACAGGACGTGAGTGACCGCGGCGTGGCTAACTTCCTTCTTTGATTAATATTAAACACTTGTAGAGTCTAGGGAAGTCACCATTTCAGATCTTTATCGAGATTTTTGGTCATAGGGACAGTAACAATCTGCGACATGAGTTACTTAGACTGAATGCGATGTTGCAAATATTTATTTTATTTCCTCATTTTGTAGTAATTGACGTAAGTTGTAGAAGCAATATTTTTTCGTTGTATTGACAACGCCTAAATTCCAATTAAGGCTTATTCATCTTCAATTCACCTGGGTCTTAAACTAATTTGAAATATTTTGAAATATAATTTGAAAAACATAATTTTTACATTAAATGATTCGTGTCGCTTTTTCCTCAATATATCACAGATTTCAAGTGGAAAACAATCACCATGAGAACTATGACTGAGATTGAATTCTTACTTAACTCTTGATGAAAAATAATTGAATATTAAATTAAACTCTTGGCTCAATGTTTCACGATTATATTTAACAATAAGAATTTGTCAACATGTTTCGAGCTTAAACTCATTTTCAAGACTAAAATATAGTAAGGAATGAACAACAAATTTGTATCTGTACAATTGATGTAAGGAGGGGGGATAATTGAAAATCTGAGTGTTCATTTACGATGTCTTCTTTTTTCTTCCAAGAACTGCATATTTCAATTGCCTCTAAAAGGTCTAAACGTTTCCCTTTATTACGTTCAGACCTTTTAGAGGCAATTGAAATATGCAGTTCTTGGAAGAAAAAAGAAGACATCGTAAATGAACACTTAGATCAGTTTAATTTAATTTAATATGAGAACTATTATTATAATTAGAGATGTAATACTACTATGTAAGTTCTAAAAGATACGCTTACTAGACTGGAGGGCTGGATTCTAATCCCGAAAGAGATTTAGATATTTTCATGAGTTGAAGAAATAAATAGTTGAAGAAATCTGTCAATGATAGTGATGTCAGAAATGAAAATTTAAACTTTACAGCCACCTTAAAAAATGCAGAATCTCAACATGTCAAATTGAATCTAAGCTCTTTATATTTCCATGAACAATGATCAAATATATTGACAGGCAATATTTTTATGTTGTAAAATGAAGAAGAATACATAATTCTACACGACATGAACATTCAGATAGAAATTCAACTTGTTTGACAAAGAGTGAGAACAAGCACGATTTTGCAGCACAAATATCACTTAGCCACTGACTTTTATATACTCCTTCCACTTATTGTGTTCCTTATATCGAAAAATACGAAAATTTGAGTTTTAGATTGACCAGACTGTAAGAGCGTGACGAAAGTAGCGTGATGTAACATCTGTTACAAACGTTACAAACGAATTCGATTATTTTATGCTATGAGGCATAACTGAGGATGTTTTCACTTGAGAAATATGTATGAGTATATAACGGGTGTTTTTTTAGAGGTATAGAACTTTAAGTTGGCATTACTGTTGAAGATGGCGACCGATTTAACAGCTGAGAAGTGATTTATTCTCAGTTTGGTTTGGCAAATTCATCATGAATAGACTCACGCCTGAACAATGCTTGCAAATAGTGTCGAATGGGCCCAAAACGAGATTGCCTTTCTTCCTGTTTTCATAAGCGAATTTTGTTTAGCGATGAAGCGCACTTCTGGTTGAATGGCTACGTCAACAAACAAAACTGCCGCATTTGGAGTGAAGATAATCCTCAAGTGTATGTCAAAACACCGTTACATCCAGAAAAACTGACTGTTTGGTGCGCTTTATGGGCTGGTGGAATCATTGGTCCGTATTTCTTCAAAAACGATGATGGCCAGAAAGTTACAGTCGATGGCGATCGGTAAAGAGCCATGAATACTAACTTTTTCATTCCTGAATTGAACAACCATGATGCCCAGAACCTGTGGTTTCAACAAGACGGCGCAACATGTCACACAACTCGTGCCAAAATCGATTTATTGAAAGACACGTTTGGTGACCGCCTAATTTCACGTTCTGGACGTGTGAATTGGCCTCCAAGATCTTGTGATTTAACACCGCTAGACTACTTTCTGTGGGGATATGTCAAGTCATTGGTCTATGCGGATAAGCCACAAACGCTTGACCATTTGGAAGACAATATTCGCCGTGTTATTGCCGATATATGGCCACAAATGTTGAAAAAAGTCATCGAAAATTGGACGTCCAGATTGGACTACATCCGAGCCAGCCCTGGTGGTCATATGCCACATATCATATTTAAAATGTAATGCCACAAGATTATATTTCGAATAAAAAAAATTCTTGTCAATCGATTGATCCATCGTTGTTTTATTGCAATTTAAAGTTCTATACCTCTAAAAAAACACCCTTTATATGTAATATATTTCAATATCTTTGAATATATTTAGTGTATTATTTTCATCTCGGAAACGTTTCTACCTTCTTATGACATAAGTTTCCTTTTTCATCGAACTGCAAGTGTAATGAATACAAACAGCGCATTATTTCAAAGGAATTCGAGTCTTATTGAAAAAGAAATTGAATATTACGCAACGAGAAATATAAACCGCCCGTTGCGTATAGAAGGAACTAAACTGCTCCACTTTCAATAGCATTTTTAAGGTATCCGAATAGACCCACCGGTCGATAGGATTTCTAACGAAAGAGAAAACTCGCGGATGGTCTGTTCAAGTGCTCGCTTGTCCACCGCAACCAGATACTAAATCTATGATCTAGTTCACTATCGATTATATTTATTACGCGGCGATCGTCTTTTGTTTCTGTCTAACGTTCTGCGTCGCGCAGAAACCGACAGAAACAGAAACCAGATCGTTAGTCTAGGCGGAAGATACGGCGGTTAACTGTACCAAGACCAGATGAGAAAAAATAGAGGAGAAGATTGAATATTTCTTAGAGAGATAAGATGCGGAGACACCAGCCCAGGTAGATAACTCCGGATTAACTCCCGAAGATAATTTTGTTTATTCTTGTTTAATTCTTGCGTATTGGTTCGAGTTACCTTGGTTATCTTATAGGCTAAGTTAACTAGTAGTACGTAGTACTTTTAATAATTCATATAATATTTTTTTATACTGTAGAATTATAGAAAAAAAAAGAATTTGTTTCAAGTGAACTGTCAGGAAGAAAGAAACTCGTCAGGAATTTATGAATTGATTTTAGTCTATTGTATTCTGTTATATAACTGCTTCGTTTCATAATGGCCTTGATCTGAAGCGGTGACCTTGAGTTCATTCTCATCATTCTCAATTTTAATTTGAATAAATTCAATAGTTTTTTTCATTTTTAAATAAATAAAGCATGAGGCGCTTGTCAAATGAGAGCAGAGATGTGTTATTTTGTGTACCACAAACATTTGTTTAATGTAATGTAGGAACTTTATTGTTTATAGTTTTGAGTTTCACGGTGAACAGATTTTTTGAACACTTTTTTGAAATGTAATAGATGTACTTTAATTAAAAGCATGTTGAATTGCTTAGAACTAATGTCAGTTGAACAAAAATACTTTTCTCCACATATATATTTATATTTAAAGTTAAAAACAAATTGCTTACATTTAGAGTAATAAAAACATGTAACATGTGTCAGTCATGTACACGCTTATAGTACAAGAAATGCTGGCAATTCCTACATGCAAGTTTGTAAGCTTTCTAAATCTAGAAATAGTGTATTTTAAGAAGGATTCACCGAATTTAATGAATTCCTAGCTCCACAAAAACTATAAGTGACCTTAAGGAATTTATACGTAAATTAGCTAGGTTTGTTTGCAAACAAACAATTGTTAATAGTGAATTTCGAACGTAAATGTATATATGAATTTTGTAATAGCCATTGCTAAATAAATATTATTATTCGTAGTTCATCTTCAAGGTCTTAAACATTGTGTTTCGATCGATTTATTTTACACCATAAGAACCAATAATTATATCTTCGAATAGTGAAATTATAGTGAATATAACATTTGACGTTCTCAATGAATGTTTTGACGAGTTAATATATAATTTAGAGATGACTTACTTCGGAACAATCTTCTATATCGAGTCGATGTCGCTGTTACCCAACGAACTATTTCGATTTAGCGAAGATGCTTTGATCTATTAGCTGAAATTATAGAGTTCGTACAGCTCGAGTAGCGGCTATGCAAAAGTTTGAAATAAATAATAACGCCTATCACTAGTTGGTAGAGAATTGCGGTAATTCTGTTGCGTGAAATTAGATGAACCGTGGGGCATCCTTTGCACGTAATATATCAAAATGAAAAAAACGTGATAAGCACGAGTTTGTTTGGTTAGGATTAGGAAATTAAGACGGTTGATGTAACGATCTGACAACTAGATTGACGAATGCAATTTATTACGTTGCCTGTTATTTACTCTTTCATTCCATTTATTTTATAAAGAAATCTGCAGTCGAACTCCATTCAAAAAAGGTTTTTTGAACAGGGGTGGCTAATGAAGGGTGTACACTCTTTATGACAATACTGTTTCGCCAGCACAGTGGCTTTATCAGATGTTTATGATAAACTGAGCTGTTACATTGTGGACTGCTTGCATTTATCCTGAAGTGTATGAAAATGACCGTAGAACATTGTTCTTTGAAGTGAGGGAATGACTATAGAATATATTTCTTCTGAAGAATGCGGGATGACCATAGAATACTTTTCTTCAATTGCCTTTTTACTGAATAAATTTAATAACGGAGAATTATTGATTGAAACTTGATCATTTAATAAACTATTTGATTTCTTCCTCTTATTAATTTCCATGGTTTTTAACAGGGTTAGTTTATAACCTTTTTGTTCCGTATGCAATATTTTGAACTTGTTGTTGAAGGCATGGTTCCCTTTTATAAGATGAGTTGCATACGTAGAATCAGTTTTATTTTCATCTTTCGCATTTCTGATACCCACGATATTCGGTGTTTTGAAAGCTATCGTGAAATTTCCATCAGATGAAAATTTGAGATTTTATATACAGGGTTGCCTAATTACGTTAATGTTCTGAAATTTTTATGACTATCTGCTACTTTAGGATATACTTGATGAATCTCCTTATTATATAATTTTTTCTTTAAAATGTTATCGACGAAACACTGGTGATATCCATTTTTCTGTGCGATTTGTTCAATGATATTCAAAATTTGAATAAATGAATATTTGAAGAAATCAAATAGTTTATTAAATGATCAAGTTTCAATAACTAATTCTCCTTTATTAAATTTATTCCAGTAAAAGGCAATTTAAGAAAAGTATTCTAAGTCATTCCCCCAATTCAAAAGAACAATGTTTTATGGTTATTTTCATACATTTCAGGATCAATGCAAGCAGTCCACAATGTAATAGCTCTGTTTATCATCAACATCTGATGAAGCCTCTGTGTTGGCGAAACAATATTGTCATGTTTGAAATTATTTATAGTGAAAATCGCCAAACCACTTAGTTTTATTTAAATTTTGTTTTTAGATTTTCATCAAGTATCTGCCCAATCGATTAATGATAGGATTATCTATATATTGGTGATCTTGGTGTAGTCTTCGATCAGAAGCTTCATGTACTCATAGCAGGCATATTCAAATCACAGTTAAATGTACCGAAAATTTGATTTTGTTTCACAATTTTTCTATTTTTTGAACTTTTATTCTGTATTTGAGAGCACTGAAGAAGGAGGTAATAGACATTCGAAAGATAGACCATCAAGTTGACAAATTGGTTCACTTAGTGATTTTGCTCCTTTTTAATTCTTGTATATATAATATAATAATATTAATTATAATAATATTCATTTAATAATGCCTATTACAACATTTATATATACATTCACTTTACGAATTTCAAGTTTAAAAATTAGTTGTTTAAAACGAACAGAGTTTAGAAAGCTTACAAACTTGCATGTAGAAATTGTCGGCTTTTTTGTATTATAAGCATGCGTATCTATGACACTTTGCCGCATTTTTCATTACTTTATATCGAAACAATTTTTTCTGTATTTGGAATATGAATATATACGTAGCATGTAGTATTTTCTGTTAAACTGACATTAGTTCTAAGCAATTAAACATGCTCTCGATTGGATTATATCTATAACATTTCAAAATTGTTCGCATAGCTCTATTCGGCACTTTTTTTGTAGCTGAGTTTTTTCTTTGCTCAATCCGAATGACAGAATGGAACAATATTCAAATTATGGCATTATTATTGACTCAAAGAGTAATTACTTCACATATGTCGTCAGATTTTTTGCAATACTTTTCAGAAAGTTGATTTTCTTAGAGATTTTAGTCGATATGAAGTCGACGTGGTCATTGAAACTCAATGTCTCATTTAACATAATACCTTTGAATGGTTTTCAATTTCAATAGTTAACTTTTCGTCACTTTTCAACAGAATTTTACTTCTAAATTCCTAAAACTAAAACTATGAATTTTGACTCTTTTACATTCAACGATAAACTTCATTCATTCATTGCTGTTAAGTCTCTATTGATCCATTCGAGTTCAATTAAAGTATTAAAGTTCAAAAACAGTCAAGAGAAACTGAAAAACTGAACGTGGAGACAGTTGGCAAGTGTTTTGAGCTTATTGGGTCTCATCGGAACACCAGGCTGAGTGTGTGCGAATTAGAAATTGTGACTTTGCCTCAATAAAAAGTGTCTTGAACTTGAAACTCTGAACTCTAGCAACTGAAAATTAACCGTGTACTTCTTCATTTGATTCAAATTCGAAGCAGCAGACATTTATGAAGTATAGGCTTCATGATTGTGAAAAAATTTCAAGTCCATCACATCGTGAATAAACCATATATTCAAGTTCCACACCAATCCTATCTTTTAATATTAAATCTAACAATATAATTCGATCTACACAAAGATATTTTCAGAATGGCTTGTTACTCCCTTCTAGAATGTATATCGTTATTAAAATGATAATAAAAGTGTTTTCAAACATGGAAATCTCTGTTATTTACATACACAATGGTAGATAGTAGGCCGCATCAATTTGAATTTTACATAGCATCCTTATTATATTTGACACACGATGAATTATGTATATTGAGTTAGATTTAGGAATGGCTGTTATATCCCGAGGGTATTTTGTCATAAATAGGAGAGAGAAGTGATGACTGCCGCTTAAGTACTTGTTGAATTATGGCTTTATTCCGCTTCTGGAGGCATTTCTTGCTTCTGTTATGTGGTCGAGCAAAGTTTCGAAAGGAGGGAATACCTGAATTGTTTTATTTTTACATAAGGCGATGAATTGTTTCTAATACAGTTAGTTTAACACTGTTAATTAACTTTACGCCCAACAATATTACGATAAAAATAAAATCGTTTTGATATTCATAGGAAACATAGAGTCATTGAAATGAAAACAAATGAAAATAATTAAAATTATAAAACATCTTTTCCCAATATTTCAACATCCAGTTGAAGAAAACAATAAAAATTGGTTCAATGAAAAAAAAATAGGGAAAAAGTACATTTGTTAATAATATACATATCAAAAAAAGAAAAAAAAAACTTTTGAACAATGAAATAAAATAAAATAAATAGAATAAATAAAAGTAACGTATGTTCGAATAAAATAAGTCTTAAAAAATTCTTCTGGTCAATTTTATTCTTGAATTCAATCACCAGATTTCGCAATAGATTGAAAAAACACAATTTTATTAATATTACTACAATTGAAAAAAGTCACAGAATGAAAAATGTAATGAAGTTCATATAGACAACTGAAAGAAATATCGGCAAAAAAATGAAGAAACACGACCAGTTTGATGACCTGGAAGAATAGAATATTTAATTCCTGCTACAGAGCAATAAGGATGAACCTTCTGAAAGCGAGTTGAATTTATTCGGAAAAAAGATGAGAACTTTGAAAAATGGGTTCTTTGTTTATCCATATAAGTAAATCAATAAGCTATATATATTCTAATTTTTTAACTCTTGATAATAGTTTATCAGCACGAAACAAGTTGAGCGAATGGAATAGTTCTTGTGGAATTCAGTGATGAGTTTAATTTCTGTTATTAGTTGGAGATATAAATATGGAAATGTGATTTATTATGACTTGTTCTATTTGTTCAAGTACTAAAAATAAATACGATATATATTTTGGCATTTTTTCATCATATTATTCATTTTATAAGTTCAAGTTTAGGATACGATATTCATGAGTAAAGTAAGCACATTTTCCACTATTTTTATAAAATTAGAAAAGGAGATTCAACTAAATTTGTAGTTCCATTGTATTCTGATGAAGATGAGATATTCTCAATTTTAATGGGTACACAAATGCCAAAAATATTACAGATTATTTACTTATACAATCTCTATACCTCTATATAATTCACAATAAATCAATATATTGGAATATATCAATACATTCAACATTAGTTTGTTCTGAGAAAGACTCCTATCTCTTATTGTTTGTTACAAATTTCATTTTATTTATTATATTCATACTTTTACTTTTTAATAAATGACACGGAGGTTTCGCTTATCTCTTGGTGAACCATTATGTTAACAACTATAAAATTAAAAATAACCACACTTGACTTAAGTTTCACTGAATATATTAAAAGTTCTACATATGTTTCGGGTGGTTAATCCATTATCAAGAGTATACAATATTACTATAATAAGAGAAACATACGAAGAGTTTTTAATATATTCAGTAAACCTTAAGACAAGTGCGTTAATTTTTAATTTGATAATCCTTTACTTCTTTATCAGTTCGTTTAAACTATTCGATTGCTTGTTTTCTTAAAAATGCGTAATAACTAGTATTTAAGAATAGATATTCAAAAAAGGGCTTTCCTAGAAATAGCAGAGTATATTAGAACATGAAGCAAATAGTCTTCAAAAGTTAAAACTATTGATGTAGCTTTAAATTTTTCAATTTTCTAATAGAGGTACTAAATATTATTTCCAGATTATGCAAAGGAACAATATCACTAGTGAAACTAATTGGTCAAGTCTTTCACTTCAGTAAGTCAAAATAGATCGCTTATATTCGTCTAGTCTAGATCGTACGATAATAGACTAAACATTTTCATGGATAACACTGTCAAAAAGAATAATAATATAAATTAAACTTCTGGATTTAATATAACAGAAATAGTTTGATTAATATATATTTAAAGCTTCAAACATCGTTAAATGTTGATATAGGACATACTTTTTCAAGTCTTGGGTTCATGGACTCTTGATAATACGTCAGTGGCCCGAATCATATGTCGAGAGAATTTAATGAAATTTTGGAAATTATGCACGACTCGTGGATGAAATTATACGTTTTGATAATGTTCTGGATAGGAAAAAAACCTCCCAAAAAAAAAGTTCTCAATGTCTTTTTCCGATGAAAAGCACAACTATAGCCTCAGTCCTCCGATATTCAGCCAGCAATGAAGTTCGATATCTAGATCATGGCCTGAAGAAGATCGCAGCCTTCTTCTCGCGTTCTAACTGATCAACTACAGCTGTAATCCGATCGTAAAAACGTTACCAAGTGGGTAAAATTATGCCGTAAAACGCAGTAATGTCAGCTAGGACATTCTATATGTTTCCTGAAAGTCAGAGAGTATGTTTCATCGCCGTATCAGTCAGTTCGTCATTTCTCAACACGGTTTTCGAACACCAAACATGGCAAGAAGTATCCAGCAAGGTGCGAAAAATATCATAAACATAAACGTTTGATCATTAATTGTTGAAAGGTTCTACAATTAAAATCTTTCGCTCGGTTGAAATTTATTTGCACATTTAATGAAACGAAGCAAACGATGTTTCACTCTTGGAGTATTTGTGTCGTTTTAAATCAGGAATATTGAAGTTTGATGTGGAAATTGAATGGAATTAAATGCCGGTTTAGTTTTATTTTGTATAAAGGAAAGTCCCCCTTAAATGAAGGGGAATTTGGAAGTAAAATTACTCGATTTGAAACGAAGTATCGTATGTTTCAATTTCTCGAAAGTATTCATAGGTAGAAAAAAAAATAAAAAAAAAAGAAAAACATTTTTTTTTAATCGAGAAGATTGTTTTGTCTTGATTGCAATACTGAATGATGAATATCGTAATGATTTACCACCAAATTTAGTACAGTTATAATAAGAAAAGAATGATTTTTATATGGCTTTGAGAACAAATTGTTTTTTCTTAATTGCAATATTCAAAAATTGATATTGCAATGATTTACTACAAAATTCAGCACAGTTATAATGAGAAAAGATGAGGATAAATGTTTTCAGTTATCTAAACATCCTCGAAACTTCAGAAAGTGCGTGACCACCCTGTATATTTTCCAGAGAAAAAATGATTGAAATTAATACATTAAGCAAAAAATAATGAAAAATTTGATTCGTTTGGTACAGGTACATAAAATCAAATCTAGGTTTCCTTCATTTTGTCAATAACAAATACAAAGGGGAAATAGAATTGGTTTTCTACTTTTCAATAGATACATAGAATTGAAGATAGTTTTTTTTACTCTTCTCCATAATATCATGCAATTCTCACAAATAAATGCAAAAACTTCATTCTAATTTTGAATAGTTATTCTCATTATTTTTTCAAGCTTTGGTTATATGAAATTCAATCTCTTCCGATCTATTTTGGAACATTGAAATGAATGGAGTTTTCTATCATTTTTTTTGAGTGACATTCCGAAATTGATTTTCAAATTAACGTTTTCGACAATTGTAGTTGTTTAAAAAGTCTCATTCATTTTCATTTTGGTTTGATTTTAAGGATCATTCATAATACAGGATACAAATATTTCCTTAATAACTGATCAGTTCTTATGAAGCTTCTTCTTTGTTGCCAGTCAATTGAGATTTTCGAACACCTTGTAGATAACGTGAAACAAATGGATACATACCTCAAGATGTTAGACCCATTTCTTCATAAGCCATAAGAACAGAGATAACTAAATAGCTCGCACTTGAAAGCAGATGTTGACACGTGTTTCGAGCTTGTTGGACCTCATAGACATAGTTGGTCGGCATGAACAAGTTTCAAATGTACGAACTTGAGGACGAAAAACCAAACAGAGATTTACGAAAGGGAAGCAACCATTTGTGGTTTCAGAGTGGTTTTCATCATTATATATCTTGGTTTATTATATCAGAAGCTATCCAATTAAGGCAGTATTGTAATCAATTTTTTTCGTAAATGACACAGTGTCTTTTTTCACCCTACTTCTAGTAGTATATACTTCTATAATAGTACTTATGTACTAGAAAGTATATAGACTATATAGTATATATAGTTCGTATATTACGAATACAAAATGATGAAATTATTGAATTTCAAAACGTAAATCTTATTGTTAGATAAAAAGTTATTGTTACATGAACAGAAAAACAGGAAAGTAAAACAATCACCGTATTCACCAGATTCGGGTCCTTTGAATTTCTACAAATCCCAAAACTCCGGAAAGACCAATGAAAGGAAATCGTTTTGCCACAATTGATGAAATAAAGCCAGAATCGAAGAACGAGCTGATGACCATACCCGAAAGCGCATTTCAGAATGGGACAAAATGACATTCGAACAAACCTCGTATGCCTCGAACTGAACTAATTTAATGACATTCATGTATTTATTGTGTTAATTATCGGCATACCACGCACAAAAAGCGTGTTATAAAATTAGCGACACATTTCACAACTGGATGAGAAAAAATCCACATTGTTCTTGCAAATAGAACAAAGAACGCATCGAAGAAAAATACGATGTGCAAATTACACCTCGCTCGAGAAATGTCACCGTAGTGTTAATGCAAGATTCCCTCGTCCGATGAGTAGGCCATGACTTGGTTAGGGCTGTATCACACCTCGGCATTGTTATTAAATAAGAATAACAACATATTATATGGTAATATAATTCATACTGAGTTTGAAATGTGACATCCTAGACTGTTTAAATTAACATTTGATTTAGGCGTCGACTCGATTATGGGCTGAACGAAAATCATTGTTCATATGATAATACAGTGCATTATGTAATTTTAGTTTTTTTTATCAGAGGAACGTTACTAGGAAATTAGATGGGAAACGGTGTCGTCAAGGTGGATGCGGTATTGAAAGTTAATGGCTAATAGCGGTTATTTGCAGGAGGATTGTACCATTGAACTCGATTTAGAAAAATAAATATAGATCGAGATGACGGATGCTGGCAGTTTATTGTTCAGTGTGCAATTTATTATCTTCTTTTAACTTCCTTTGATCGTATATACGCCCTGCGAATTGTTTGTATGTCAAGGTAAGTAAGATATAGTTATAAACAATCTCTGATATGTTACCTATTAGTATTAAAAGGTGCGTTCTTCTTAGCCGAAAGAAAGAAGTCGAAATAACATTTTCTACATTGATGTTTGAAATAAATGTTCTCGACACAATTTGGATTCGTTTAATATCGAAGGAGTTCCACAAGGTTCTGTTTTGAGACCATTAATAAACTTCCTATATATAATGTGATATGGAAGGATGCTTATGATACAAACCTCAACTCAAATCAGAAAAGAATATGTGATGTAAAGGTTCATCTAAATAATGGTGAACTTGAAATGAAAGAAGCACAATGAGTACTCAGCATAACTGACAATTTGGAATTGGTATGCGTTGAATATGAGAGCTGAGATTTCACCTATGACGGGAGCAGTTGGTTTATTGTTGTAAACCAAGGCTATTTCATGTCCTAATCCGTAGCAAGTTGGAGTATGGAACCATGATGTGGCATCCAATTTATACTTGCCATCAATATCATCAGGTATTCAGGTTCTTGAAATTCTTAGTTTGGAGGAAGGATAAAGTTTATCCACAGAGACGAGTCATTCATAACGAATTTTGAGTCGGTTTAGTTCAATTTCATTTCAGCGTAGGAGAGAAACTTCATCTCTCAAATTCTTGTACAAATACTGCACAATAGAATTGATTGTCCTCCTCTCTTGTCCGCTTTGAGATTTCGTGTTCCTAGGCAAAATTCTCGTACCACAGAATTATTCCACTTAGAGACTAATGGACCAACTCTCTAATACAATCCTCCATTTGGTCCATGGATTTGAAGTTCATGGTATTCATGAACTTCAGGAAATATATGGAGTTATGTGAACAAAGGAAATTGACCAAAATGAATAGATTCCGATTGAGTTCCTTGTAATATTTCATTTCATTTTATCATTTAGTTGTTAGTTACCTTTTAAGTATCTTTAGAATAGATTATGTTATAATTCATTTCATTTATTCAGGTATTCAGTTATTATTCAGCATAATGTTATTGTTTTCTGTGATTGGGTATTTTACCTGTTGCAAATAGAGAACTCATTATTATTATGAACCAATTGAAAGAATACAATACAAAATATTCGAGAAAATATTGAACTTATTGTTCTCAATTTTTAAGAATTCATGTGGAATTGTTTTGCAATATTTTATTCGATATTTTTCTGGCTTTTATAATTATTACATATTTCATATAATGTTTTATCCAATATTTTTTGGCCATAATATTTAAAATATATTAAGGGCTCAGAGCAGATATTTAGGTAAGGCAAAAACCGTAATTTTTAGGCTTGAATGGAAAAAAAAAGATTTTTTTAATTTCAAGAAGTTTAACATCGAAATCTTGAATATATGGACTTTCACCTGATTCAAATAATTTTCGGGAACTCTCGATAATGAATCAGCAGCCCAAAAGAGGTGTTGCTTTAATATCATAATTTTGGTAGGATCCGTCAGGAGTTTTTCGATAGATTTTCGATATGACACTTGTTTGATAATTCAAACGAGTTCTCAAAGTGGAAAGATTATAAAGATGTCAATAATAAAATGAGGTGTTGTAAAGTAATTCTTTCCGAATTGACGATATTGGCGAAACTAAACACGAAATGCCAATAAAATCCACTTTCTAGGATTCGTGGTTCTTCCCATTGCTTAACCCATCGACTTGCAACTAAAGCCCCGTGATTTAAATACTACAATCGC
The DNA here is from genome assembly GCA_030704895.1 of Henosepilachna vigintioctopunctata. Lineage (NCBI taxonomy): Eukaryota > Metazoa > Arthropoda > Insecta > Coleoptera > Coccinellidae > Henosepilachna > Henosepilachna vigintioctopunctata. Next base: position 5,008,459 of record JARQZJ010000121.1, on the reverse strand, counting down.
CATCGCCTTAGTTGGTACATTAGAACAAGCGTATCATTCTTTGAAAACATACAGGGAAAGTTCTAAACATCTAGTTGGCTGCGATCGTTCATCAAGAGTGGTCCGAGGTGCCAATCACCGTCGTAAATATATCGAACCGCTAAACGGATTTACCGCCGCAGCTACCTATATTATCGGCCTGGCTGCTTTAACGACTTTTATAGGCCATTAGCTTAATAAGCAAACTCCAAGATAGAAAAGCTGCGCTGCGTGTCTTGAATGAGATTAATTCCGATACGATTTTTATGATTTCAGTCGCAATCTGATATCTGTCTTTGCCTGCTTTATGACGTCGTGATATTCTCAATGGAATATCTCAATTACATTTGCCGAGTATATGTGTGTTTCTATGAGATGAATGCAGATTTAACTCGTTCTGCATTCGCGGTCTCTAGCAATGCGGAATTATATTTATGTCAAACCTTTATTATTGGCTATCTGCGAAATGCGACAAGATACATGATATCTTTCTTGCTGGTTCGTTTTCTGCATTAACATACAAGTATGCTAATAAACTTCCTTGGCGTTATAAGCTGACTCTTCTTTCGACGTTGTATCTATGATATATTGGACTTTGGATAATGGAGAATGTTATCACTCGAACTTTTTAATAAACGTCTGCAATTTATGTTAATATAACTCCATATTGAAGAAGCTTTTGCATTCTATGTTTCAGATTCGAAATATTAAACTACTGTGGTGATCTTGAAACGTACAGCTACCACAAGATAATGAGAAAAAGCTTTGAAAAGATGTTAGAATTGAATGAACTAGAAGGGGAAGAAAGCGGAATTGAACATGCAGCCAAAGAGTAAAGGACGGGAGATTTAGTACATACAAGATGACATGATAACTATAACTCCGTCATACCAGAACCTATGATAAAAGAGTAAATGAAGGGTAGCACTGGTAAGGTCAAAAAAACATTATTTGAACTATTTAAAACGGTAGTGTAGCTACAAGATACACTGATGTAAATGCTACCGTGTTGATAAGCTGACGCAGAATTGAAAGAAGATCACGTACATTATCAGAAACAGTGAAAAACGAAGGCATCATACTGATTTTCAAATTGTGTTAGCTTTGTGTTGATCAAATGTCAAGAAGGCTGTTTGGTTGGTTCATGAACCTTTCTCTGAGAGACTGTTACTACGATTTTTAATAATAAGTGACAGCTGTAGCAGAAGGGTAAGATCTTAGCAGAAAATCTACAGAATTCAGCAAATATGATAAAACAAGCGTCAAATTATGCAGAATGGGAGCTATCAGTGGGTTCCCACAAACCTAGAAGACAATGGTAAAGATATCATTTCCATTAAACAAAGTAATCAAAATGTAGAAATACTTTAAGTAACCTCCAGCTTCACTTAACCAAACAGACAAGAAAGTAACGTTTGAAGACTCGAATAAAGTTTTACAATCCTAATTAAATATTTGTTTTGGTATTCTTCAGGAGAATTGAATCAATTTGGATCCTTGAAGATTTATGCAATGACTAGAGTCAATATTTTGTAAAATTGAAGAATTGGTTTTGAAGAAAGTTTTTCAATACATAATATTTTTGCCATAAAATCTTAACATACCTCCGTAATTTTATTTGATCGAAAAGCGTAGTCAAAAAACTCCACAGATATTTACTATGATATAATGCCGCATTCACGAGAGTTTATGAGTTAAACCGGCTCTTATAGCATGAAGTTGAATGGGAGTTAATAGCATAGAAGATGAAACTATTTATCAATTACTGAATAAAGCGGTTTGGTGTATAAACATTATTTACACCTTTCAGTCTTTATTGTAGAACAAAGAATCGATGCTCTTCAGTATTTATGGTATTTTCTCACTTTCTCTTCTTTGTCAACGATAATTGATCCATGTCTATATTTGTTTACACGGAAATTAGTGGTTGTCGTTGTTTGTTGCTTGATATTTAGTATTGTTTCAACATTTTTTCAATTAAAATACGGATTATTAAAGAAGGCATTGTGTTTATTTGAACCTCGCTCCAATCAATGAGAATTTCTAATGGAAAAGATTACTCGAAATAAAGTTCATTCCATAAATTCAAAAATTAAGTTTGGCGCATTTGTAGCACGGCAGTCATTGACTGTTAGGTGGTATGAAGTTCTCCAGGCCATCTACTATGAAATAAAAGAAGTAATACATATAATTAGTAAATAGTTAAATTCTATTTTAAAAGATGGTGACGGTACATCAGTGTATGATGTGACACTTGGTTAGATTTGGAAATTCATGAATTTAGTTGCTTTAATTTAAGAATAACTGATCAATAAAGGATAAAATAAAAAAGTTAATGGTAACATGTTGAGGATGAGACGTCTTCTATGCAGTCACAGATTATATCGCTAATTGAAATTAGAGAAAATCAGATACTAAGAATTTTCTGTTCTTTTGTGTAATGTTGAAGCATTGACATTGAGGGAAACCAAAATAAACCCAACGGCCTTTTAATTTTAAAACTATTAACAACTAACTTTCGTTCTTCATCAATTTCGTACGAATATCTTCAGAATGTTTTGTAATATCAAAATCTGCAATGAAAGGTGTTCAGAATGAACACGAATTCGATTTTAAGTGTACATTGAATTTGAAAAAAAGTTTCACTTCGAATTCCAATCCATTACAGAAGAATAAGCATGAAAACTGTGCTTCCTGCATTTTGAAACTGTAACAAATGATGAATCTCTTCGTTAATAAACCAATGATCATTAATCATACTTTTGTTGATTTATGACTTGATTATGTAACGCAAAAATCGACTGCAACTGGCTACAGATCGTGAAATTTGAAGATTGTAAGATTAACGTTTATGTTTCACATGCAACAATAGATGCAGTTATTAAAAAAATCACATTCACGTTAAATAACAGTTAATGAACAAAACAGTGAAGAAACTCGAAAAAAAGTGGTCAATCTATTTTTCACGTTTCTTTGCTTATTTCAAATAATCTCAGTATTATGTTTTCCCAAGCATTTTCTTCTCAACTGAAATCATGTCTTTTTTCACCATACTTCAAGTAGTATATACTTCTGTAGTAAGTATTTATGTAGTGCTAACTATATACAATATATAGTCTATATAGTTTGTATATTACTATTACAAAATTATGAAATAATAGAAATTCAAAACGTAAATATTATGGTTAGATAAGAAGTTATTGTTAGATGATCAGAAAAACAGGAAAGTGAAACAATCTTAGGAATAGAACACTGGTTAAATGGAGTTAATAGTAAGACTGGCGAAAGGCAATATTTACCCCTTTCGAAATGGTTTTTGGTTGCTTATGAGCTTCTACTTCAAAGGACCACTGTTCAAAAACCACATACGAGTTACCATTGAATGAAGTTGAATTATTATTACCATTATTATTAGATATAACTTCTGTTTTATGCTATTATTATTAAATGTTACACGATGACATAATAATTACAACTGAAGATGATTCACTTTAATCACAGTTGTAAAGAGGTTTATAATTTTTGTTTTCTCACGTCTGGAGCAGAGAAAGCAGAGGGAAATCATTCCCTCCCTCCACCCCACATGTACTTACAGATATCTCTCAAGGTGTCAACACGAACTCATTGAATGCTCTAGCACTGTTTCATTACAGTTTAATTACATTTACATATACCACCCAAGTAGTCTAGGATCTTATTTGGAGTTAATTTACTATCAATCTCATCGAAATCATTAGCCGTGCTCAGTAACGAGACGTTATAGGCCACGATACAAATCCAATTGACAATTATCTGGAAACGGTAGCAGATGGTGCTTCTGCTCTTCTTTATCTCATTAATTAAAGGTATCTGCATTTTCCTTTTATTGAATAAGGAAATGGAATTCTTATCTCAATATATTTCACTAAGGAGATGTTGACAGCAGTTTATTCTTGTTAAGTGATTATAACCATTATGGAAAAATAATTCTAGGAAAATATTAGACGTCCAAGCTAATTATTTATCTATGGTTGTTCACTGGATTTATATTTATGAAATGTTTTTTCATACAATTCGAACGCAATTCGTTCTCATTACACGTATCTATATAGAATTCTTCATAGTATTTAAGATTATTCTAGTGGTACTTGGTAGATACTTTCATTAAAGTGGTTAAAAATTGTTTTCATCAACAATTCTGCTTTCATCATTTTATATTCAACGTATTGACTCAATAACGTAATTTATTAGAGAAATGTTACACGTATCTACATAGTTACCTCAAGTTTATAGCCATTGTTACTTTCCTCATTCTCTTAAATTGAGAACCACTTTGTTATTCGATAATTCTTAGTTGCAATACCTTTACCTGTATATTGAACTGTCTCTTTATTCGATATAGACATCGATACCAGCCTTAAGTCTATTGCAGCTAACGATGTATAGGTATATTTATTTAATTAATATACACTGTTTTACAGGACAGCTTCTAACTACAAAACAAGAAAGACAACAGATATTAAGAACAAAATTGGTAGTACAAAAGTTCAATTTTAAAAGAAAAAGTTTGTGATATGAAATCACAACTGATAAAATGAAATACAATTAAAGGCATAGAAAAACTCAAATTTCGACCAAACTTATGTACCTACATAGATATAAAGATGAACGCTCTCTTACATATACGTTCACATATTAACACATATACTGACACACAAGTATATGCGTGAATATGAATCCTATACGTGAATACACATAAATGATTGTTCTAGCAGAGATTATGCATATCAAGGAAACTTGCCTTAATATCAGTAGCAGAACCGTTGAAAATATACATTTTGGCTCCCAAAATATTACATTGTTAACACATCGTGTGCAATGGAGAAAATTTTAGAACATTCGTTCCAGCTGCTGAAAGGTAGAACGTGAATTCTCTTCTGAAAGAAACTCTTGGAACCATCAAATTGAACTTTTGCAATAATTCCTGACATTTCACTTTATTGTTCATTATTTTATGCAAGAAGATTATTGCATGGCATTTCCTTCGCGCACAGAGTATGTCCACATTATGTCGATTTGTAAGTGTTTCATGTTGTATGCTTATAAGTGGATATATTCCATCAATTCTGAAGCTCAAAAGTTTCAGGAACGTTCGTTAAATAGACTACAGTTGATCAATATGTAACTGATAACTAGCATGCCTGACTGTTGATTCGTATTCAAGTTTAGATCTCACGAAAGCACAATACAATGTTTTCAGAGTTGATATATTGCTAAATTCTTCAACAATGTGAATAATGAAACCATATATTCTACAGGCAGCGGTTACTGTAGCATTGGTATGTTGCACAAAAGTTATTTGGGAATCGAAGTTTACGCCAAAGTCAATAAATATTTTAGTTCTTCCCAAAATATTATTACCAATTTCATAGTTGAAATTTATAGTTATATTCTGTGGAGACCGACATGACATGTATAAGAATGTTGGTAGAAAAATATGTTCAATTTATCTTTTGAAAATGAGGTAACAGCCTGAAACGATTGCCAAGCATTTACTATCAAGTTTGTGAAACCAAGTCATGTGTTTTTGTTTAATTTTATATATCAGTGGTACTTAGTAGTTACTTTATGTTTTCTTCACCACATCTGCTCTTATCACTTTCTATTCAACATTTGACTCTACTTTTTATTCAACTTGTTGAAGAAATCAGACATCAAAAAGGAGATAAAATCAATGAAGAATAAAAGTATTTCAGAAAGATAGCTTAAAGTGACTGTACAATATTCAAATACATCTTCCTTTCATCTTGAATGTGAAGGTGTTTCTTCCTTTGAGTATGATTACTATTGAAAGCCATTCAACATGTCACATATTCATGAAGATAATAATACAATATTATATTTGTTTGTTCAAGGAGTGCACGCATTGTAATTATTTCATTCAAAATTATTCAAATTATATAGTGGGCGATGGAAGAACGAAAGTTATAGTGGAACAAATTGATTCATTTTTTGAATAATTGATGTCACATTAATTTCTTTCGCAATTTTTTTCAATTTGGATAGATTACTTTTGAACTTCAAATAATCGGTGAATTTGGTGTTGATAGATGGTAATGTTTATTCAGGTGGAGGTATACGAAAAACTCACATATTTGGAAATGTCAATTTGGAATTACATGCCCTTATCATTATTTGAAATATACTTTCATTGTTCACGCTTGAATATCTTAATGAATACTTGGTAAATTATTGAAAGCATTGAATCCGTCGAAGTATATGCTATTTTTAGATTTAGAAAGCGTACAACTTTGGATGTAAAAACTAGTAAGTACTTCTAGTATTATACCCATTCACATCACTGACATATGTTACAGCTTTAATTACATTGAAATAATTAATTAATTAGGAATTAATTAATAAATTAATTATATAATTTAAGAAATTCTAAATGGTTCTCTCAATCTGAATCAACTATACTCCTATACAATACCTTAAGACGTTCAAAACTAGAATAGCTAGTGTCGTTTGGAATCCAGGATACGTGTGTAATATAAGGAATCTTGAATCCGTGCAAAGACGATTTTTGAAATATTCATTGTTTTGCTCCGAAGGTGTGTATCCAGAACGAGGTATAAATCATAAGTTACTTACTACAAGATTTAATGTTCTATCACTTGAAACACGGAAATATTTGGGAATAATGTTCCTATACAAAATGATAACGTTTTGTGTTGATTGTTGTTTTCCTCTTTTCCTCATAAATTTCCGTGTTCCCAGAATAACTCATAGAAATGAGAACATTTTTCATCCACCTCTGGCTCGTACTAATATTCTGGCCTTTTCACCACTTCAAAAAATGTGTGGTGACTTTGGGCCTTTTCTGACGTCTTCGACATATTTGCATGCGTGGCTGGTGATTTTTCTGGTATCTGGTGTCATTTTTTTGAAAGTTGTAAACTATATAGATATAAAACTGGAGCCGGCTTCAGGCAAAGTTGTATATTATCTTCGCTTTTGTTCATATACACTGAATACATCATGCAGATAGTTCTCGAAGACTGGGATAAGGGAATACCTATAGGATGCCGTAAGTTGTCAAATCTACGATATCCTGATGAAACCACTCTCTTAGCTTCCACCAAAGATGACATAGAAACTCTGCTTTGTCGTCTGGAGGCCACAGCTACGGAGTTTGGACTCGCTATTAACCGCGATAAGACCAAAATTATGATCGTGGACCGCCCTAATAACAACCAGGTGAAGGTTCAAACCATTGCGGGATGTGAAGTGGTCATCAGCTACGTATATATGGACTCTAAGGTCTCAAACGCTGGCAGCTGCGAGGACGAAATCCGGAGGCGTTGCGCCATAGCAAGATCTTCAGTGGAAAAGCTCACAAAGATTTGGAGGGACCGCAGAATAACCAAAAACACAAAGTTCGACTAATGAAATGCCCAGTCTTTCTAATCTTCTTGTACAGAGCTGAAACATGGACATTGAGAATGCAAGATCGTCGCAAAATTGATGCGTTGGAGATGTGGTGCTGGAGACGCTTGCTCAGAATCCCGTGGACTGCACATCGAACCAACGTCTCGATTCTGAAAGAGCTAAACATCAAAGACTGTGAAGCTGCGAATCCTTAAATTCTTTGAACATATAACCCGAAACGAAGACTCTATCGAACGATTGGTGGTCCAAGGGAAAGTCGAGGGCAAAGATCGCGTGGGCGCTCTCGAGCAAGGTGGACAGATCTGATAAAATCTGTGACGCATTCCAGCATCAATGAAAACTCTAAATCCGCTAAGCATAGAGTAGTGTGGCGCCGTATTGCGTGGGACGCAGTGGCACAAGACCGAGACATGACCACGACCACTCTGTCAAGAGTGAACGACTGAGAAGAGGAAAACTATATTGTATTTTCCCACTCAGTAATTGGCCCAAGCTGTTGAGTGGTGTATTTGTAAATAATAAAGAAATAAATAAATGATGTCTTCAAGAAGAAAAAAAATTCAATGAGTGTCAAAAAAATATTGCTAATGAAATTATTAAATTGAAATAGATTATTGAATTTCAAATGTACATATGAACCTATATATCAATTCTGATATAAAAATCAGTAAATGAAATGATATTGTTAATTATGTAGGACAATCCACTTCAATCACCTCATCATTCAATTAAAAGCGAATAATAAATTGAATCGGATGTTAAGATTATACTGATTTACATATCATTCCTAATGATCGCTTCCAGACAGTCAATACAACCAACTTTCAACATATAAATTACCGGATTAGTATTATATATTTTATATTGATAATGAGACCGGAAAGAAAATCAACTCTCCATAAATAAGACTACTGCAAATTTGAATAGCTTCTGTTAAGAATCAGGTTTTCTTTTCAGGAGAATATGATATATTTTTATGGAAAACTATTAGATATTTCAGAAATAATATGTAATTCACTCAAAATTCTATTCGTTTATACAAGACTTCGATTTATGGGTTCATTTAAAATTCAAAAAGCTTCCAAGATTTAAGACGAATGAAAAAAAGAAGAGATTGAAAAAATTGAACTCTCATCAATATTGTGTATACAAAAATCGAAATGAATGGAGAATAATCTATATCAAAAAACTGATTCCATCGATGGATATGACACAACTGATGAGGTCCTTGTAGGACGGAACAGTTGTTCGAAAAATCATGTGTACAAAGACTTGTGCTTCCATCTAGAGTTACATCAATTTCAGTGTACTCAAACATAACCTTTCGAAACACAGTGGAAGAGTCACATCGTACATACTGGTATAGACAGCTTTGATGTGATGTAATATCATTTATTTCAAGAATTATTGTTGTCGTAATTTCAATTCGCAACGAAACGTCAATTGGAATAAAGATTCTTCAACTAAAAAAGCTTGTTATTTCCAAATATATTTGAAAAAATCTGAATGTTCGTATTTGTGAATGATGATTCAAAAATATATCGCAAATTGAATATATTTCGCAAAAAACATATATTTCAAAAAAAAGTACGAGCTTACAGGATGGCCACACTGCTGTTTCTGATTAGTGTTACCGCCATGAACTCAAACTTAGTACTTATGTAACTAAATGTAACGTTGTCACATTCACTAAAAAGAAACGGACTATACAATTTGACTACACAATTAACGAAACCATTCTGAGTCTCCGAAATTCCAGACCTCGGTATAATATTTGATCGGAAATTCTACGAAAAATATTTTAAAAATTTTATTACAATTCTCATAGAAATCGAGTTGATACAACGAAAATTTCTCAAATATCTAATTTGGAGGAAAAATCAGGTTGATCCGACCAGAGATATAGCCAAACTGATTTTTCAAACAGGTTTGAAGCTAAATCACTCGAAGTTGGCAGGGATTTGTTGTCCATGAAGTTTCTGTATAACCTCTTACATGGTTATACAGAATGTACTACTCTTATTGGCTCTATTGATTTTCATGTTCCTAGACAATATTCTGGTTCAAATCAATTTTTTTCATTGGGTACTCCGAAAACCAATTCCCTCGTACAATCACCCATCAGATATATTTGTTCGCTATTTGAAGATGTGTCTGACAAATGCGATATCAATTGTGACTTATTTGCTTTCATAAGTTGGGTTTACTTGGAATCTTTTCATGTATAGTGAATTTTGCACTATAGCTATATTCTTATTGTCTTTTATTTATTATAATTACTTCTTTTATTGATAATCAATTTTTTTAACATTTGCATTATATCATTAGATGTTAATAGTATATATATTTTCTTACATATTTTCTGTAACTGGGTATTTTTACCTGTTGGAAAACAAAAGTTTAATATTGTTATTGTTATTGTTTGTATATTCAGATTTAATTCACTCAAAGAACAGAATGTCCAAATTTTGCATTATTTTTCGAAGATTGAACTGTAGTAATGTTTAATTCGTAATTGCAATTTTCTAGGATTGAATATTTGTCTTCATGTAGATCGCTTTATAAACTTACTTTCTATAAGTGAAAATGCATATTCTTGAAATTTTTTCTACAGATCAGTGGACAAGGAAATAGTTATCACTTTTAATTCTATCAAAATTGAATAGCCTTATCAATGAAACGAGGCCAGATCGTCCATCCGCAAAAAATTTTCGTAGCAATATATTCAGATATTTATGGAGATGAGGGAAATAATATATCAATTAATTGGTAGTTATATTAACATATTAATAGCTATATCACAGGCGATCATCAATAATGAATGACTAGGCTCATTTCGATAGGAATCGATTTCAATGGGAAAGGAATTGAAATTAAATTCACACAAAACTGATTGAGAAAATTTCGTACATTTTGTTTCTACATATTCTTCTCCCAACTTCGTCCTAATTTCATTTTTTTGATTTATTGAACCAATGTATTCAATTTTAAACAAATTAATGATGTATATTGACCTCTTGACGACATTGGTGGAGTACTTTGAATTTAAAATAATTGAGTTCAAAACACTTACTCCAAAATCTCACAAAAAATTCTAAAATAACTCAAAATACGTTTGAGGCTGTCATAACATTCTCATATAAAACTCTTGACAATGAGTAAATGACTCGAAACCTATAATATATGAAGACGAATGAATAATTTTCGGGAGATTTGACTGAGTTTTTTGATATACTTATGTTTATTTATTATTTTAAAAACTTTCAATATATCTGTGTCTTCACCTAAAGAAATACCTACTGTGTGTTACTTTCAGCGATAACATACAGAAAAGTGGGAAGTTTCTCCACTAATTACAGCTCTGTCAAAACTTTGGAAATCGTATTTCTCACGGACTGATACCACTGAATTTAAAAACAAAATAATAATTGAAAATTGATTCTCTAGCTTGATATATCAGTGGAAAATAGAGACTTATCATTCGATTCGGAAGTATATCATTCTTTTAGTGATAAAACAATTTCTAAAACACTTTTAGTAAACAGATAATGACGTTTTTCCATGTTTGTGTTTTAATGTAAAAATCCAGAAAATATATATAATAAATTCTCGATTTCATGAATTCCTTGATTTTATAAATGTAATATGATACATTCATAAGATGATTCTAAATAGAACTCAAATATTTCATATATTCTGCATACTTTTCCTCATTTCTTCCAACACATAAAAAAGTAGAGAAGCTCACCTTCAATTAATATTTTGATTCTGTCACTCTAGTACCTACAATCAATCAGAGGAAATTATTGATTGAAAACATCCAATAAAACAATTTTTACTTTCACTATCTACATATTATTGCTTCCAATGAAGATTTTCAAATACTATAATTGAGAGAAAAGATATATTGAGTCTTCTCTGAACATTTCCATGAGAAAAAGTGGAATAACTGGGATAGAACCCACAAGGAGTCGTCCACACAAATGTCAACAAAAACTAAAACCATCAACTTTCGAGAGTGAATATTCAGTGCATTCCGATGAACATCGAATTTCTTGGAAACACCATACAGCGATGTTTCATCCTATTACGGAAATAGTCAGTGGCATGCATACAAATCATCCAGTTTCGATGTTTTGTCCAAACGCACCAAGACCCTATTTCTTCAGAAGGTGGCATTAATTCAGTGACGTATTAACGTGAACTCCCTCTATCGATGAAACAAGAGAATTTGTCTCGAGTATGTTAGAATGCGCATTGTAGACATTGTATTATATCTTTTGTATTGAATGTCAATCATTAAATTATAAAACATGTATTATATTTTCACTAGGATTCACACCTGGAAATCAAATAAATCTCTGAAAATTCGACAAGACACATAGGTACCTGTGAAAACGTACCATCAAAGTGATCTTATTTTCTCAACATTATACTATTAAATGCTTCAATACTTATATAATTGATTATTTTCTACAAATTATCAAATTAGTTCATCTATAAATAAATCTCAAGCATTTTGACAACTTTCTACCAGACGCAATCTCAGAGATAAGATGGAGATGAGCTGACTTAACGGATCGAAAAACCTACCTCATGAATTCTAATATATTTGGACTTAATTGATATTTTAATTAACTGGTAATTTGATTTCCGTCCGTTATATACATCGCTTAGGTGTGAATCCCACCGAGACAGTAAAATAGTTTGTGAAGGAGCCTGGCTGGGCGTTTCGTATTCATTAATTGCCTATCTATCTTGTTCGATCAAGGTTGGCGTCACTTGCTTCGCTACGTACTTCTTCGTATAGGTCATCTCTCTGAAAACGCTCGATATGAATCCATAATTAAATATCAAGAGCTGATTTCAGTCGATGGTTTTGTAAGTGGATATATTGCAATGAGTGCTACAATTTGAAGGGGATTATTCATTATCTATTATATTCAGTTGAATGATGTATCATTTCGAAAACACTTCAACAATGCTTATTTATGAGGAATCACTTTCTGTTTTTTTTTCGAGGAGTGGATAAACATGTCATCATCAATACTTGGTGGTTCGAAAAAATCGGAATTAAGACCGTGGGTCCTTTGAATACGATATTTCAGTGAAATTACACCAATTGGAGAGTGTAGATTCTGTTGGACAAAAAAGCTGAGAAATCTCATGCCAATTTCAAGGTTAAGTGGTATATAGAATAAAAAAGGTAGCTGTATAGTTAAAGGTAGCATATAGAGTGACTCTAAGAAGTACAACAAGAAATCTGGCTGAAATTCACATTATAAAAACGAAGTGACAGGCAACAGAAACAGATAACATAAACCACAGATACCTCCAAATGTACAGAAGAAACTTAGACGGAAGAAGATGACAAAAACTCGAATCAATACTGAGGATTTGCTACTGGTGTGATCAATAATAACTGTTGGTACTATCGCAGGCTTGAACTCAAAACATTGTTGAATTACTCAACATAGAAGTTCGAACATAAATCCTGTCAGTAGCAGTTTCTTCTCAAGGTTATTTTGAACACGACAGATAATCCCCTGGCTTTTGGTTTAGGAGAAAGTAATGTCGGAGTGAAAATACGCTGTACCTGAAAGGATTGAACCGGGTTTATTAGGTTAGCGCAGTTGTTCAGTCATTTAATCTCTTGAACTCACGAAATAAATAAAATCAGAAGAGAAATGATTTCAATATACCGTCATATAAACCTGAAGGTAGTGGTCAAAAAGTCGAAATAATTCTTCAATATTTCATTCGAAGTTGAATGACCATATGTAGAAACTTTAGGCCTTATTTAGGTTGAAATAACTGACGACTCAAGAAAATCTTGATAAAAGAAGTAAAAAATTTGAAAAAAGGATACATATAATTTGACGAAAACGACTGTCCAATAACATCATTGTGTATTTTAAGACATTCAAACTGTTAACTAACTTTGTGGTTTCGGGAACTGGTGAATTGAAAATAATCCGCTCATATCAGATCGAAATGCGATGAATATCAGAAGATTCACATTTGACGTCCCATTTTGTACTCCGTTAACCATGGAGATCAAGATTATTGCTCATTAAAATTAACGAAGTGTTAAGTTCAGCACTATCATCTTGATTTTTGCATCTCATTCCATACACCGGTAGTTTGATCTGAATAAATTTATTCGAGTATTCATCGTGCTATTGGTAAAATATCAAGTGATGCCAATATAAATACACAAGACCACCAGAATTATATAACTGGATTTGTTCGTTTGACCAGTAGTTCGAAAAACAACAGTTTTGCATCAATCGAAAAATAACTAATACTCGAGAGAATAAATTTAAGAAACACTTACCTCGATATATCTCAAAAATGTTTTCGATAATGAAATGCTATCAAAATTTAAAATTTTCATCTGTTTCGATGATAATATATGTATATTGATAAGGGTATCAATAATATTAATGGTGAGTGATGATTAAACAGTGAGGGTATTACAATATTATTGTAACAGATATAAGGGTATATAGCTGTATAGGATGGTGAATATAAAGGGTGTTTTTTTAGAGGTATAGAACTTTCTTTTCATTCTAAAGATGATCTTGCGCCGTTTTGTTGAAGCCACAGCTCCTGGACATCTTAGTTGTTCAATTCAGGAATGAAAAAGTTAGTAATCATGGCTCTATGCCGATCACCATTGACTGTAACGTTCTGACCATCATCGTTTTTGAAGAAGTTCGAACCAATGATTCCACCAGCCCATAAAGCGCAACAAACAGTCAGTTTTTCTGAATGTAACGGTGTTTTGACATACACTTGAGGATTATCTTCACTCCAAATGCGGCAGTTCTGTTCATTGACGTAGTCATTCAACCGAAAGTGCGCTTCTGGTAAAATAGACGTAATGCGCGATACGTACTCCGCACAGAACCATTATTTTCGAAATGAAATTGCACTATTTGCAAGCGTTGTTCAGGCGTGAGTTCATTCATGATGAATTGCTAAACCAAATTGAGAATAAATGACTTCTCAGCTGTTACATCGGTCGCCATCTTCAACAGTAATGCCACTTTAAAGTTCTATATCTCTAGAAAAAACACCCTTTATAATGACCTGTCCCTCTACTTCGGAGACATCGATATTAGCTTTAAGTCCTTTACCATGTAACGATGTATAAGTATATAAAAATTTTGGTCAAAAAATGTTGTACCGTCTATGAATAGGGTCAAACCCCGAGTTAATGTCAAGAATTTGTTCATTATAAATTTCGTGAAACCTAGCCAAGATATTTATTCAATATATTAAAAATCGAATTGTTTTTTTCATCGTGAAAAATTATCAACGACGTCAAGAAATAATGGAATCCATCAGTTCTTTGAATGTTGTTTCTACTATTGTCATAATTTAAAACAAACTGACTCTTCATCTGATTAGATAAGATTCAGATTTTCATGAAAACATAACCTGAAAGTAACATAACTACAAGATGAATGAGTAGGTTTAGTTTTGTTCTGATAAGACCACTCGGAAGAGGTACCATAAATTACGGTCATCTCAACGTCCCACATGGATCGAACGATAAGACTCATCATTTCATCAAAAAAATCATCCGCACAAGAGACCCAAACAAGATCGACCGGAATTTACATAATTTGGATGGTCCTGCACCAAATCCAACGTTTAGCTTCCTTTATACTACAATTAGGGGCATATAATCGAGGAGTCGTGAACGACGTAGGTGGTTTCATTTAATTTTGAAAACGGCTTTACGACCATCTCGTATTACTTTAGTCCGGTCAGATTATGACATAAGATTACGACAAACAAGCATCTTAAATCATGATATAATTTATTTAGAAGTATACAGCTCGTGAATATGTACCTTCTGGTATGTATAAGAAACATGAAGAGTAGTACTTGAATGCAGTACCTTCTGGTGGTCATTAGGAGACATTTTTCTTTGAAATTCGTATCACTCGTCTTCTCGTAATATACAGGTTGTTTTCAGTTCTTTTCAAAATAAAGTTACTGATCTCTGACTCAAATTACTGACCCCACCTTCAACATCGGGTCACTTAAGCAGGTCAATTGTCTTTCCATATCTCGCACGAAATATGCTGGCCAAAATTATGAATTACCCAAAATAATTGACGCCGAAAATGATCCAACGATCTGAAGCTACAAAATAAAACTCAACAACAAAAGATCCAATTGATTGTTCATGCATAAAATACTTTAATTAAGTGTAGACAGGAATAAAAGACTTCGTTATTCGGCTATTGAACAACTTATTTATCATTTCGAGTACACTATTTCGTAAGAAACTGACGGACTTTTTGTATGATATATTTCAAAAGGATGACACAACAAGATGTTGATGAGTACTATGATCTATTGAAATGAAAGCAATACTAAAGAATCGATGTTGAAATCACTTTATTAATTTAATGAACTCAACAGTTACAAAATATTTTTATTGGAGTATAACGAAAGATGAGTTTAATGTCATTTTCTTTCCGTTATCTCAATCTCTTTGACGAAGATTTGAGTCCATGCCAAAGTCAATATTGACGGAAATCATTAAGGAAAAGTAATAAATTCTAAGGTTATGGTGAATTTTCACGGTATATTATTTCATAAATAGCGAACATAATCTTGATGAGTTGCAGTGATGAATCTTATTGTCGTTAATTAATTTTAATCATCAATTATTATCTGGTTGAGATACCTGGATGGAATCTTCTTTCATGGTTAAGTGAATGTTAAATGTTGGCTGTTAAATCGAGTTATGTCGTATAGGAACTACGATATTTCATTTGGTCATCTAAAAAAATTAGGTAAGAAATGAAAAATTATTATTGTTCTATAAATATTACATTGCTAGTGTGCTGTGAATTTTTGAAAATTTTTTATATATAATTAAAATTTCGCTATATTCTTGAAATTTTTGTAAGAGGAATAAATACATTTGTTTTTGGAAAAACAATCGGCAATAACCATCTCTTGCTTCTATCCATGCCCCTAACTTGCTGGCGTTCCATGTCAAAGACAGAGGAGCTCCTTTTCGTGACCAACATGCTAGTGAGAGCTTTACAGATACTGCAATTTCTGGGAGATATTTTGCAAGTTTTTATGATCACACACGATCAAGGATGGTGTGTTTTCCTGGCATAGAGTTGATCAAAGACCAAGAGGGTATGGAAAATGAGCAGTCGACCATCCTAACAAGCATCTTCGTGCTACTTGAGAGTTTATGAGGAACTATCGAGAAGTTTTATACTCATAAATTACCAGAATGAAATTTTGGAGATTTTAAGAACTTATCATGATTGAGTTTTGTCTGAAAATCAGAAAATTAGATGTTTGGTGACGTCTCAGTGTTTCCTTAGTCAAATCATCATCGTCCACTGAGTAACTAGACCATTAATTATATTCTTGAATCCGAATTGAACAGGAAGAATTGAGGCAGCTCCAGTGGAAGCCAAAATTCAACAGTGAGCGAGCAAGATCTCTGAGAAATTTTTTTCCAATAGGCAGGATACTTTGCTCAGCATCAACGAAAACTGAGTTGCTCACCACTACAGGACCTGTTGAGTATAGCGAAAAATTGATAATATTGCAACATAGGACATGAACGGATTCCAGATTTCATTGTGATGTACAGAAATGCATGGTCACATACGGTATCTCTCAATATTCCCAAATTTTGACCACAGCCACCTTTCTATTTCATATTGAAGACCAGAGGTCTTCTTGGAAAGAAATTTCTTGGGGGCTTACTGTAGACTCAAGGAAGGTAGTGAAGATGTATCACATTCTCCATGTAATCAAACTCAACGATTCTTCTTGGAAATTTAGAAAAGATAGTACAAAATGCCAAAAGTGAAAACCAAGATACGACTATCTGCTGGTGAGGTCCCAGAAGGGCCAAAACCAAGAGCTCTACGATAATTCCTCCTATAGTTTCCCAATTTCAGGAGAAGCTTGTTGTCCAATGTTATCACCGTTCACAGCTTTGCAACATAGCTCTGTGATTTCATCTGTTCAAAGCGTTTGAAGAAGTTCTAGAAAAATATTGAGTTGTGTAAGATTCATGTACTATTATGCCTCCTTTTCTATGAAAATGGGAAAGCAAACCTCACAACTCGATGAAAAATATACTTCCATTGTTGAAGATTGTGCAGAGGAGTAATTTACAACTGTCTTTCGTTTTTCAACTGACGAATTCGAAACAAATAAATTCCTTGCTACATTTAATTCATCATGGTATTATTTCCTCAATGTGTTATTGGTTCATCAGATGTACTAACCGAATAATGACATTGGTGATCAATCAAAACACTATCTTTGATATAATCGACTTCAACTAACAATTCTGTGAAAGAGTTAGAATACGAGACGGTGTTTATTTCATAACTAAGTACAGAGGTATGTCTAATGGAATAGAATTTTGACATTGATAGACGCCTACTGCCTTTATTTTCGTCGGAAAGAGATGACAGCTATTAAGATAGCATTATTACGTTATTCTGTTTGCTAATTTTTCACGTCGGTTTTATCTTAATACATTCTAATTGTATGCATAGTTTTATTTGTGTACAGATTTGCTCAAATCCGTTATTACAGACAGGTCTGGGAATATGAAAAGTGAATTACTTAACTTATGGGAATTGGACTAGCATCCTCCATTGTCAAAGAGTTGATGGCATATTTCAGTGCAATTTTATTCATTGTGGAATATCTAGGTCAGGATTAAGATCTGTTTTGTGTTCGCGTCCTTTGGTAACTTTGCGTGCGTGTGTCACATCGAATGATTAATGTGGCCACTTATTCTACCATTTATTGTGATTAGGAATTACAATAATTCAATTTGAAACAGGTTTAATCCCCGAATTTGTTCACTTTCAGCTTCATTCAAAATTGCGTTGAACATCTGTATATTCTATTGTTTAATTATCGCGATTTTTCAATTGATTTCGAGAATAAATGTTCTCGAGTTTATACGAGTGAACTCGATAAATTCACTCGAGTTTATACGAGTGAAACGAATTTTTTCAACTTATTTCTTACCAATGGAAAATTTCAAATATCATTCAACCTTAAGGAAAGTTTATTATACAGAGTGGCCCAGAAGAGATTTTAGATAATGCAGAGGCGAAGAGGTTGAAAATCATAAGTTGTTAGAAATTATATGTTCTGGTTAATGTCTTTTAGGTAGGAAATTCTTCCCTCAACGAGCTAGAATTTAATTCAATTTAGAGGCTTTATTTGTATTCCAAATTTCCAAGGATCTATCCGTCTTTTTGTCTTCAAAGCTTTTCAACTAATGCTCATCTTGATCTTTGATCAAATTATGATGATTACAAATTAATTTTTTGTTAAAATTGAAACATTTAAATATAAAAAAGGAGAGCGTGTCTTGAAGCTCTCTCCTATCCTTTCATGAATTGGAAAATATGTCATAAAATCGAAATCAATACACAAAAACTGAAAAAATTATATTTAGCCGTACGAAGCGATGGTAAAGTAGGAACACTGCCGATTATGTCATTAGTATTATTGATTTCTGATGGAATGACAATCTTACAATGAAAATATTCAGAACTGTTTTATTAAAACAACTCATGAAGGTACATTACAAGAAAAATAATCATTTTATGTTGAAGAATAGTAAAAATATCGCATTCATTATATTTCTCTGAGCTCTATGATTTTGTAGTATTATTATTAACTAAATAATAAATATAGTATTCATTACTAATTATATAGTATTTAGTATTTTATACTATGAATAATAAATTATAGTATTTATTAGCATTAGACCCTTAATATTTTCAAGTGAGCATCAAAAATATAACAAATATTGGCATTAAGCTAAGGGTGGCTTGTTACTAAACCTCAGGATTATAACAGTGGACAGTCATATTTTAAGAAAACCGCTTGATATAATAATCAATGTTTTAATGTATTATTCATGCTAATTATATGTTAGAGCAAGCATGAAATAAATGATGTGCTGATATATCTCATCAAAGCATTTGTATTTGATAAATCTTGAGATAAAGCTCATCTTTTAACACGTATACAAATATTTGGAGAGTAATTTTTTTTCGCATTCGATCTGCGAATAGACGTATCTATCTTATTAAACCAGAACAATAGATGATATTCACGTATCAAATCTATGATGCATAAATAACAATCATGTTCTCTACATCGTGATAGACACATCCGCTTCAAAGACCTGATATAATTCTAAGAAAAAATTGAGATAATACAATATACTTTCGCTAATTCCATGGTTCATATTAAACAACGACTATTTTGTATAGAAGAAATGATATGTCAACACATAATTATCTAGAAAGTGTAACAACCGCGACTTTTCTTCTTATAATTTTAAAGATGACAATCCGGCAGAATTTGAAGCGTATAATTCAATTATCTGCATAATTCGATGCTGAAGAATTACTTTTACCTATTGAATATTCAACTAAAGCGTTAATCGACCAACATCTTATCATGCTTGACTGATTAGTCGCTTTTTCTTTTGTAGAACGAAGGTATGTGAATGGGTCTAAATAAGATATAAAATAGTTTCTATATTTTTCATTGGAATGATCTGATCGAATTCCTCAGTTGGATCTACCAATTTCAAAGAATTCTCACAAAAAAATCCCTACGCTTTATCAAAATATGATATTCTATCGTAAAAAATATAACCGTAACATTCCACATGAATAACCATACCAATAACATTTCTAGATGAAAAAAGACCAGATTATTCTGCTCAACATATAAGTAGACATCTCTGTATGAAAGTAGGCACTAAATGTTGCCACATGCGCACTCTACCATACAGGGGGAGTAATTGTCTTGTTTTTTCGATAGAGGGAGCTGACGTAAGTATGTCACTGGTTTTAACCGCCTCTTGAAGACATAGTCTTCACAGCACACATTTCTAGGTATACAAACGCAGTAGAAAAAAGGAAAAACGAGAAGAAGAGGCGTATGAAAGAAATTCCGGACCTCATCAAAATGAAAAGATGATCACGTAATTTCTAGCTATCATATCATCGGCAAGATCTGCCGGACGCTGTGTGAACGTGATCAGCCAAGCAGAACTTGCCGACGCCTTGCCCTCAACAATTATCCCTAGAAGGGTAATCGGGGAAAAATTGTAAAAAGTAGAACGAAGTGTAAATCGACGACGAAGAGGCATATGGAAGATAATTCCGGACCTTATTAAAATTCAGTGGATCTCAGTTATTTCTAGGTATATATTTTATATGTTAATTATTGTCAGTTTTTCATCATTGAATTTCTGGAATTTTATTTATGATCACTTTATAGAAACAATTTTTCAACAACTTTACTACCAGTTGACATCATATGGTAGCTATTTCTCTTCTAGACACTTAGGGATCATTAATTCAAATTTAAGATACTGAGGGTAGATTTATTTCCATTTTACATTTACTTCTATGTCAAATTGTATAAATTTCAGACTACAATCGTTTTTAACGAATCAACTGTAACTCAACTCCCGTCGAGGGTTCGATTTTTTACGTAATAACTTTCACTGAACGGTTACCATAATTCTTTAGTACAAACAGTCCCAGAGGACCTAAATAATCGCTCAGTGATCTTCAAGTATCAATTCAATTACGACAATATTATACAATAACCAGCCACGTCAAACTGGTCCGTCTTCGTTCATCAAGTTCATCATTATTCATCCATTCAAAGTATAACTGGATCAAGAGCATTTCTGTGAATTAACAATAAATAATGTGCTCCCACCTAAGGCCATCTCGACAGAAGACAATGATTTATTTTGTAACAATAAGCCAAAGCGTTTCGAACACATACGCACGACAAGAAGTTTGTTATTGCGACCCTGAAATCGACACTGTTGCTAACACGCAGTGTGTTAATTAGCCTTGCTCTAAAACAGTGCAGAAAAAGTAGGGCCTTAAGATACTCACCCATTTTAAGACTTATATGGCAACTTCTCTGTCTAGAGCTGTCTGTTTACCAGATAAATGCGAGTTTACTGCGAAATTACTAACTCATGATAAAACGTCCTCTTGAGAAGACAAAGCAGTGTTGAAAATTTCTTTATTGAAGATCCTCTAGTCACAAAGGACCTAGCTAAGTCATTGTGTTCCGGTATGGTGAAAAATCAAAACCTACTATTCAGTTTTGGCTGAAACCCAGTTGATTAAAAGTATACACAAAAAATCACTTAGAAGAACATTTACGAAGAACTAGACTATTTTGGACACTAGAGACTATTCAACTAATCAACTCTTTTTTCAATGAAGATAAAGCAAGAAACGTTCTTTCGATTCCGTACTTGTTTATTGAAAGTTGTACATTTAATGCAATGAAAATGAAACTTTTTTTTCATTCTACCTCTTCTGCAAGGACAATCAACACCAACTATTTGTAATAGCAGAAAATACAACATTGACTCTAGAAGCATCTGGAAACGAATTTATTTAAGGTAATTTATCTGCAAATGCTTTGAGTCTCATATTTACGCTGAACCTACCATTGGACGTTATTGTCTTTCCGACATCAATATCTTCATTGATTGGCTCATTACTAGCAGGCTTCAACAACCTTAATATAGTTTATATCTCGTTCTTAATAACTAACGAAATCTATTTGACAAAATCTCACGACTAATGAAATCCATTTTTCCATTTATGCAATCCAGTTTTTCATTTACAAGTGCAGCAGATGATAATAATAGAAAATTTCACCTTTACCACATAACAAATCTCACGGATAAAATCGAGAATAGATTGAGAAAGCATAATATCAAAACTATAAGCAGAACAGAAGAAATTTGGGTTCATTTTTAATTAATAATAAAGAGAAACAGGTAACAAAATATAAGAGTGGCGTATACCAGATTAATTGTGCAGATTGTGACGCATACTACATAGGCCAATCTGCACGAGGCATCGAAACCAGGATGAAAGAACATAAATTTCTCATATTGAATAATAAAAATTTGACGAGACTTTCAACACATTGCATTCACAATAACCATTTCATAGATTCAAATTCTGGATCTTCTTGAACAAGTGGAAGTTTCTGATACACCGAAAGAAAAAACCAATATTAATTGATCAACTTACCTTCAATTTATCACCATTGTTACTTTCTTCGATTTCTTAATTTAAGACATTCTTTGTTATTCCATAATTCTTAGATTTAATTTAATATTTCTACCTGTATATTGACCTGTCCCTCTACTTCGAAGACATCGATATCAGCCTAAAGTCTATTGAAGGTAACGATGTATTGGTATATGAGAATGTTGGTCGAAAAATGTTCAGTTTATCTTTTGAAATTGGAGTAACACCGAAACATTTGTCAAGTATTCATTATAAATTTTGTGAAACCAAGACAAGTGTTTTCATTTAATATAATGAACAATGTTTCACCAAGAAATCAGCGAACATTCTGAAGTGTTTTTTATTCAATATGGTTATATTTCGTCATGGATTCGTATTGAATTAATGAGAAGTATAAACTATAGTAAAGTAAACCTATAGTATAGTAAATTGGAGTATAGTGAAAATAGTGTCATAACTATTTATATTTCAGTGGAAACATTGAAATATTGTATTAAGATGTAATGTTTGTAACGGTAGTCTGTAAGAGTTCATTCTTCTACCTGATTCACTCAAGAAACAGATTTCCTTTGGCAAGTAATCTGCGTTACACTGCTCTGAACAGGACATTGAATAATTATCATTCATTTCATTGTTTCAAATTAAAAATTGAAAACATTTTCGCACATGAAACATCAAAATGAACCGTTCAACAATCATTATAGTGAGGTTCAATTTTTAAAACAATAAGTTCTTTGTTCTCTATTAGTTGTGACAGTTGAAATCGTTTATTTTGTGGAGAAATATTGCAGTCAGTGCCTACCTTTAGTCTCACACTGTTGTTAAAGACTCAACAAATTAGTTATCGGCATCAGCTGCTATCATTACGTTATAAAGACTTGAATTCAACAATTGCCGGAATGTGGGTGAATTGTGTACACAGATGATAAAGCACCTATGAAGTAAGATACCGAAGCGCCATCTGATTTAATTGAGCCATCAAGTTTCTGTATTGTGGTAGGTTGGAACTTATTCTACTCGAAAAATCTACGTGAAATGAGATTATGACTATCTACAGGATGGTTCAAGCTAATTATACCTACGTTAAATGATTTTGAATGTTGGGATGTCTACGAGCTTTCCACCAGTGCAATTATATTGCTTGTAAATAAAAACTATCGTTCAATTTTGTTCATGTAAAAAATTCATTCAAAATGTTTAGAGATCGATTTGAATTTATTTTTTAAAATAATTGTTTTAATTGCGAATAGAGATGTTAATATCATTGGCGAGTTAAAATAAATATTTGATAATTAAATTATTAATTAAAAAATTCATTGACTATTTGTTAAGAGAAGTATATGGAATGGTATATCATGATGTGCAAAATTTCTTTCATTAAACTGTTCATCTATTTTGTCTATCTTCTGTAGTGTTAAACTGTAATTAACAACTACTATAGACTTCACTTGGAGACATTTCGAAACTCTAAAAGGGAAGACCATAAAGTCAATGTTTGGAATTATTCAATGCTTATCGAGTATTTTTTAAGGAATGTAGCGTTTAATTCAAAATATTTGGCTACATTCTACGAAAATCTACATACATTTAAGGTTTCATCAAGAGGGTACCACAACTGCTTTAAGTGTTTCGAACTCTCAATTTCCGAATTGTCACATATCATACGAGGGTGCGGCTAAAAAGTTTCTGGCCTGACCAAGAGATGGCGCCACTATATCTACTTCTGGAGCGTCCTCCTACAGTACTATTTCTACTGAGTTAATATGTAAGTTTAAGCCAATCGCTACGTTGATTTGCGTTTGAGAGCATATTGCGCGAGACGCTTCCGTTGTTTTTGTGAAAACGGAAAATTGGAGAAACGTGCTGTCATCAAATACTTCTATATGAAAGGTTTTACACTACACCAAATAAAAGAAGAAATGGATTCAACACTGAGAGACTCCTCATCATATTCATCTTTCAAGCAGTAGGTTTCTGAATTCAAAATAGGTCGTGTGAGTACCTCTGACGAGCCTAACTGAGGATGGCACGTTGAGGTCACAACTTCAGAAATGATTGAGAAAATCCATCAAATACTATTGAAAGACCGCATATTGAAAAAGCAGGAGATAGCTGAGACCTGTAGGATGTCAGTTGAACGTGTGCGAAATATTTTGCACAACCATTTGAGCATGGAAAAGCTGTGTGCAAGATGGGTGCCGCGTTTGCTAACGCTCGAACAAAAACCTATTCGAAAAAATATTTCTACCAAAAATTTGGCGCTGTAGGCATAATCCAAACAAACATTTGCGTCGATTCATAACTGTTGATGAGACTTGGGTTCACCACTACACTCCTGAAAATAAAGAACAGTCAATACATTGTGTTGGAAAGGGGGGAACCAACTCCAAAAAATGCAAAAACAATTTTATCGGTAAACATGGTTATGGCTGCTGTTTTTTAGGATGCGAGAGGAATTATATGTATATTGATCATCTTGAAAAGAGTAGTATTATCACTGGTCAATACTAGGCAGACTTATAGTATTTTTTGAAGGACGAGATGCAAATCAATCGACCTCATTTGTTCCACCTTCAATTTGACATTGACCAGCGCATTCGTCGATTGTTGCCATGTCCAAAATCCACGAACTGAAGTTTGATTTGATGCCGCATCTTCCCTACTCTCTAGACTCAGCCCCCAGCGACTATTACCTGTTTCCTAACCTCAAAAATGGCTTGACGGTAAAAGATTTGAGAGCAACCAAGAAATTATCGAAACTATAAATCAGTATTTTGCGGAGCTTGAAGAATCTACGTTTAAAAATGGTATAACCAAATTAGAACACCCTCATTAGAAATGTATCAGTGTTGATGGAGATTATGTTGAAAAATAAGGCGAAAAAAATTTTGAAACATCGTTTTTCTTGGTCAGGCCGGAAACTTTTCAACCCACCCTCGTATATTGAAGTAAAATTCACTTATCTTCTGTAAGAATGATATCATTGATTTCTGAAAATTGCACTCCTTCAACTACTAGTACCGAATTGTTCGAATGTGATGTCTTCTCAAATCTTAACTGAGAATTACTTCTCCGGTTAAACATTTTATCGCATTTCACCGGAGATATCAAGTACCGGAGCTACCTGGAGTAGGTACCACACTATTTAACGCTCGGAAAACTATCAGCACTACTATAATTTCAACGTAAACACTAATTGATTATGAAATGTTGCGCACTACCATATCGAATATTCTTATTGAGGTTTATGTCGCAAAAACGGAACTATTTTTTCTCAAGATTGAACCGATTACTCCATTTTCGTCATGGGAAAGATGACTTGCAGTGAAATTCTTGAAGTTACAGAAATAATGCAGCATGTCTTTCCTGATTGAGAAGATGTTTATCTCAGCCTCGCAAGTAATTGAAGAATTAGTTTCTCCACATGATCAGATAGGAAGATGATTGACTTCAACGTCATGTGAAGGTAATTAAAGGATTGTTGGATATTACTAACGTATTGGATGAAAATATGCACCAGTTGGTTGCTTTAAGAGGTTGTCAAGTTATCAATCACATAATGGACTCCATGTAATACGGCAGAATTATAACAAGTGATATAATATGTGTAATTTTATTAGCTGTTTATTCAATCGCTAATTAATTCCGATGTTACTCACATATTTTGGTTCACTCACTTTTACGTATTTTATTTTATTAAACTCTTGATTAATAGGGAGAAACAGGCCACAAAAGATAAGAGTGGAGTATACCAGATTAGTTGTGCTGATTGTGCCATACAAGAAACCGGAAGTATCGAAACTAGAATTAAAAAACACAAATTCTCCATATTAAGGCCAGCTTACTCCAAACAATTTTGAAAGAATCTAAATTTTTTTCCATAAATTGCTACTAATTACTCGTAGAAATAGTATAGAATTAGTCCCGAAGGTCAGTAAGACCGAGAAGCAGGTATAAAAGATTAGCGGCGCTGCAGAAACTGCTGCATACCTTCGGGTCGTCTTATTGTTTTGTTCTTTGTTTGATTGTTATTGTCTTGTTATTTTGTTGAACTGCTTTGAGAAATGAAAAATTCTTCAGAACTTAAGACCAGGAAGGAAATGTGTATGAAACTGGAATGGATATGTGAGTAAATTTTTTTTTTACGATTTTCACGAATAAAAATTTTGAACTGATTTTTCTCCGAACCACGTTTTTTCGCATGAATTACACTCGCATTTCACAACTATTGCACTTATCGATATGCACTTTGACACAGAAGATGAAACCGTTTTGTTTTTTGCTTTCAGATAATTCTTTTCTAAGAAATGATGTCATTTATCTCCGATTCAGATGAGTTTCAGCAGCTATTTTCAAGACCGCCATTTCGAAAAAACATTTTTTTTCAAGTAATTTCTTATATATGTTTTTTATGTAATTTTGATATAATTTTCATATATATGTTTTTTATGTGAATAAATTGATTGCTCAACATGTTTTGTACTCTAAATGAAATATATAGAAAAAAATTACGTTTTTTGGAGTAAGCTGGCCTTAAATGTTTCAATTGTAATTGCTGAAATATCAGGCAATTGATTTGAAATTAACGTTTCAATTGGATGAAACCAGGTAAAATAATTGGCTGTAATACCAGGTAACTAATGTGAATTGCACCTAATGTATGAACCACCTCATTGAAAACATTCCATTCCAATTGACACAACAGCAGGTAAATCAACTGGCTGTGAACGAGGTAACATAACTGAATTGAGCAATCTGACTGGTTCAAAACATTTCGAAAAAATTCGATAGTTATTGGTGGAATACCAGTTAATTCAACTGAAATAGATGTTTCAGTTACAATAAAACTCGAGTATGTATAACACCAGGTATACCAACTGGATGTTAACCAAGTAACTTCAAAATGAATTGAACTATCTGATTGACTTAAAACATTCTGAAAATTTTCGATAGTCATTGGTGGAATAATACGTTTTTAATTGGTTGAAACCAGGTAATAGAATAGGCTGTAATACCAGGTAACTTAGCTAAATTTTCAACTCTGAATGACTGAAAACAACTCGATAGAAATCGAAAAAACCAGGTAATTCAATCGGCTGTAACACCAGGTAATTTATTCGAATTTGAAGTTCTGAAAACACCTCGAAATATCGAAAATTAACCCTGTCATTTCAGTTAACTGAATTGAACGTCTTATAAACTGAACACACCTCAAAAAACGCATTTTCATAAAATCCCGATTAATTTTAATTCACGTAGGGCTTTCCGAGCAATTAAACAAATCCTTTCATTGCCTATACTTTTTCCAAAGCTCTCAACCGCGTCATTCCCAATCCTCGCAGGGATAACGACACGTATTGTACATCGATCTTCGATTCTCAAACAATGGTCGAACGAATTGTCTAGATTCGAACCGTGATCTGTTCGACAAAGGTCAGAGGTGGCACGTGACGGTCCTAATGAACCGACACGCGTTCGGTTCATAGTTGGCTGTACTTCGAGCGCGGTGTTCGCGCGCCAAGGCGGACTCCACTTGCGCCATCTTCATTACAATATTGCCAACCTCACGATTCGGAACGGTTTCTCTCTTGGGTGGATGCGATTTTATTTACTGTTCGCTGGGTTTTTATTTCGCACATTCTGTTGCAGGATGTATGGTTTGGTTTGGGTTCAAGAAGTTCTTGGTGCCAATTGAAATAGATAAATAATTAACGTGTATAATTATTCCAATTGAAATTTTCATTCGAAATTCGAAGTGAACGAATGAAAAACTAGAACGGACTGATAAAAAAGGGAAAAATAATAATAGCAATGAATTCAATGGACGATGAATCAACTCTGGGATAGTTCATATTTAAATGAGAGGTAATAAAGATATACTCGTCTGAAAATCACTAACTAAACAATTCTTTAGACTCCAAACTCAAGATTTTAAACTCCAACAATCTGATAATTACAATCTTGTCATTGACCAGTCCCCACTGTTAAATCTCTGAAAGTTTGGAAATCCCTACCTTTACCAGATCAGGGGATGATTTACATCAAATTGTATCGGATATGAACATTGAAATGAACAAGTTTTTTGCGTGGCTGTGTGATAATAGATTAAGTTGAATGCAGGAAAATCAGAATTTAGCATAGTCGCCAAGAAATCACGAATGATAAATGTGCAGGTTGATAATATATGTATTTCTGTAAACGGAGAAGCCATTGTTCACGATGAACATATCAAATACTTGGGTACAATTTTGGATTCGAACTTAAACTTTTACGCACACCCAGATTATATAACGAGAAAATTTTCGAAAAAAGTAGGATTCTTATCACGAATCGGCAAATCTTTGTCTATGAGTACAAACTTGTCACTCTATAAAGCCATTGCACTTCCTCATTTACAATTCTGTTGTTTCTTATTGTTTAATTGTCCTCAATATCAAATAAGTCGTTTAGAAAAAATACAAAATAGGGCTATGAGATCTATATTGAAATGTACTAGATATACACCTGTCAAATCCATGCATAATGTGTTAAATATATTATCTGTTAGCCAAAGAGTTGTGTTTAATGTACAAGTGTTCATTTTTAAACTGAAAAGAAATATGTTACCAACCTACATTAGTGATAGAGTTCGATTATTTAAAGATGTACATAATTATCACACGAGATTCAAAACAGACTTTATCTTTGGAAAATGTAACACTTCATAAAAGCTAAATTCTATTTTGTGTAAAGGTTTAATTGAATTTAATGGACTTCCTGCACATTTAAGAAACTGTGAAAGTTTAAAAGTATTTAAAAGACTTTTGAGAACGTTCATCTCAACCGAATGCAATACAGTTTGAAGTCACTCTAATTCAATTGGGCTTTGTTTCTGCTAGACCCAACCACAGAAGATACGAAATTTAGGGTATATTTAAAGGATGTCTTTGTAATATGTATTCATTTTTGATGATGCCGTAAAAGGTGAAACTAGTCCAATAAAGAATTGTTCAGTTAGTGATTTTTAGAGAAGTATATCTTATTACCTCTCATTTTAATCATAATAGCCCAAGAGCCCACGACGGCCTCTCAACTTTCGTTATTCGATAAAAGCTGAAAATTTCCTTGTGCATGTCCTCAACGCAGGTAAGAAAAACCTACCTATAGAGCCTGGGTTGTGGGGACTTGCGCAGATAACAGATGTTGAAGGTGTAAAATATTATCTTGAATTCGTTAAAGTATAACGCTTGATTTCTTCGATAAAAAACAATAGTTTCCAATTTGTTAAAATTCAGTGAGATATAACTTGAACACGTCTTCTGAAGATACAGTTATCGAGATTGAGATCCCAAAACTATATTTCTATCGAATCAATGGACGTACTTCAATTTTTGAGGTTAATGTGACAATGTGTTCGGAGTTACAGCAATTTTACTATTATAATTTCGTACAAACATTAATTTCTCCGAGTGTCTCACTACCATACTTAGAATTTCATCACATTTTCTCATTATTCATTTAAAAGCGGACTCAAGGCCCGCTCTTTCTCAGTATTGTATTCGAATAAACTTATGTGTAACAGGTTGTTAGTCGTTTTAATAAAACCTTTTATTTCAAGAATTTTTAAGCAATTCGCGAATTAGTTGACAACTATTAAATGAGCCAGACATTATATAAAAATAGTAAAAAAGAAAACATATTTTTGGTTTTAGGTTAGTAATTGTTGAAATCATACGACAATTCAAGAAACAGTTTTAATTTTATTGAAACTGTACAAATTACTGGGAATTTTCAACATATTTATACATATTATGACAAATTTCGTCTGATTCCGATAAAACATTCTTGTATATTCGAAGAAAATTAAAGTTTCGAGATATTAAAATATCAATTCAACTGAATAAAATTTTTAGTCATTATTGATTTAATTTTGAAGATGAATGATTCACTGAATATAACATCCTACTGATTTGTAGAGATGTTATTTTTTTCGATATATTTTCATCATGAATACTGAAAAATCAAGGGAGAACCGAATTAAATATAATTATCTATAATCAACAGAAAATCTTTGTTTTTATCAGAATTCCAAGACATTAAGTGGTCTTCGATAAGCATGTTTATTCTTGTTTTCATGTAGGAACTTCGCATAGAAAAAACTGTTTTTATTGTATATCACAGCGAAAAGCCTTTTTGACCTCGCTATTATGGCCTATACTTTTTCGAGAGCTGAATTGAAGTTCTCATGAACACACCTCGAAAAATAATTTTCCAACTTCTATTATTAAAAACTCAAGGGAAAACTATAGAAATCTCAACCATTTTCTAATGAATTATACTTATCTATAATCAACTGAAAATCTTTGTTTTGATCGATATGTTCTACCCGAATTTCATGAAATTAAGTGTTCTTAAATAAGCATGTATAGTATGTCAAACTTGAAAATGTTTTCATTGTACATCACAGCGAAAAGACTTTTTGACCTTTTAAAGTACACTGTAGATTATCCGTCTCTAAAGCGAATATTGTGGGTTCAAATCCTCGATATGTTATGTATTTTTTTATTCGTCTTTTACTCTATTTGTAATATTCATTGTTCATAGACTATTTTTGGAATACTGTTTCATTGAATGAGCATTAATTTATGATGAATACCATCAATTGAACTATTGTTTGTTGCAAATAGATATATTTAGCACGAATAAAATTAATTATCAAACAAATAACAATTTTGGAGATCTACCCATTTTCATAGTGAATGATTTAGAGCAGCCATACTTGAAGTGTTGATCTAGAAAGCTCTAGGATTTCACAAAGTCTCTGTATTCTGAAAGAGTACTGATTATAATGAGAAATGAGAAAATACTATCATCTGCTCTCAAAATGACAATGAAAATTCACATAACCTAGAGTCTGTTTGTTTGAAGCCTCAAACGGAAGACCAATAAACTCTTGGTCTGCCGTGGTCGAATAGTTTGAGAACCACTGACTTAGAGGATGTACTTTCTGTACATTACCAAAAGCTACAAGCCAAATCTGAATAATTACACATTTTTATCATTTGTACAACATCATCGAGTTCATTCCCTTTCAGTATGCAAATTTTGTTTCAGAATTATACTCGAACCCTTCGGCAATATGAGTGGAACATGCCACTTTGTTTCCTCTGGTACGTTCCAATACCAAATAACTTCATTTTGTTGCCCAATGCTACATTTGAATAATTGGAAACATGATCAAACTGACCACTTATAATTAATAAGAAGGACAGCAGGATGTATGAAAATTTAATGTTAATATAAGTGAATTACAATCAGTTTCTTTGAACTATTTATATCTGAGTTAGCGATGTTGATAGTGACATGTAATGTCTCCAACAGGATATTCAATGAATTTATCGTATGTGATATCATTGTTTTTTCCGAGAAGATGATTATAAAATAACTGCTCTAGAAAAATTGAGTATCAACTTATCTTAGAATGAATAACTTTATTAAGATACGATCTGATTACCTCATTTTATAATGAATGTTAAATATTTATAATATTTACTACAAAACAACAATATTTAGCATAATAAACTCAACAAAAAGAGTTCCATACTTGAATAAATGTATAATTCTTGTGATTAACAGAAATGTTTTTCAGTATATGGATTTGAATAGTTATAAATATCTACTCAAATATCGAAAGAACTCATTATTGTATACTACAAGCTGTACTTTCGAACTTTGTACCCCCTTATGTGCCATTCGCGAATATTTTTGAAAATTCATGGAGTAATTTGAGTATTTATTCAGTGAAAATTTACAGGTACATTCTTATATTTTTTCATCAACTATATAATAAATATTGAAGTCTGTAATTTCGTTGAATATCTGAATACCTTCCTCTGATCAAAACTATTAATTTCGTGGTCATAATATCATGCTTGACACTTACAATATTTTGACGCATCATTGGTGAGATTTTCTTAGCAATAACATCGAATAACATGTCGTTAAATCTCTGAATACACAAACACACAGTAAATAACGTTTTGCTGTTGTTAAAAATAGTGATTGAATATAAAATAACGTCAATCTATCCAAACTGTCGATATTCCTCAATTTATTATCTGCTTCTTGAAAAACTGACTTGAATTTCCTAGTTTTTTGTCGATATATTGATACTCAACTCACCCATTACACAATCTTTGAGATTTTCATATATTTTCTGTCTAATTCTCGGGCATTTTGTTCCATACGAACTTTTTCCTGATAATGAATATAAAAAGATATGAAAATTTTCATGGTACCAATTTGGTTAAGCCGTATGTTTATACATTACAGTGATTCATTTCTAATATATAAACAATAAATGATATCTACTACAGGAAAGGACATACATACTTTATCCCAATCATAAACCATTTGAAATACAACTCTGTATATTTTTTAAATGAGGTACCTATTACATTTTACAAATGATGAAACAATTGAAGAAATGAAACATCTAAACAAATTTTAATATAATTTCCGGACATTTTAATTGGTTATTTTTTCATCAATGAATGCGATAATATCTCTATGTCAAGTTTGTTAAGCCCATTGTACATTTATAGCGATGGTTGATAATTTATCATGATAATTATCCCTTAAATGTAGACATAATTGAACGGACGAAAAAATAGGAATACAGATCATATAATTAATCTTATATTAAACATATAACAACTTAAATAAAAACATTTGGTTTGGTTTCACATAATTTATGATGAATATTCGACAAATGTTTTGGAATGTTTTCCCATTTTCGAAAGTTAAACTGAACAACATTTTTTGGCCAACATTCTTTTATACCTAAACATTGTTACCTGCAATAGACTTGAGACTGATCGATGTCTCCGAAGTAGCGGTACAGGACAATATACAAGTAAAAGTATTAAATTGAATCAAAGAATTATCAAATAACAAACAAGGTCTTCAATTATGAAAATGAAGAAATTAAAAGTGGTATTAAACTGAAAGTATGTCATTTAATATGGTTGTTTCCTTCGGTGTGGATGAGAAATTTCCACTTGTTCAAGAATATCCAGAGTTTTATGTGGGTGCAGGAACTTAACTGAGTTTAGATGTATGAAATTTTTATTGTGAATGAAATGTTTTGAAAGTCCCGTAGAATTTTTGTTATTAAATATAAAGAACAGTTTCAATATTATGTTCTTTCAATCTATTTTCGATTTCATCCGTGAGATTTGGTATGGGAATAATACTGTGGAAGTTTTTATTATCATCTTAATTTTTATTATCATTCTTTTTTTGAATATCATCTTCTGCATTTGTAAATGAAGTGTGTTTCATTCAATATATAAACAATGTTTTACCAAGTGATCAGCAAACATTCAATCAAATTTATAAACATATAACGGTAAAATCGAAACCTTTTACAAATTTATCGAAAATTGTCTATTTCCAATACCTTCCCATTTTTTTTGCTTATTTTGGGGTACTTTATTATTTACAACTCAGTTGTAGAAGTTAGCCTCTAGTTTTTATTCATAAGATACTGTCAATTATCAACCATAAAATGCGTGAAAAATCAAATACACAAAGGAATTTCCAATAATACAAAGTTCAATGCTGATAATTGACTTATCTATAACACCTCGTATAATTCCACTCGATTTGTTCTTAACAGTTGTATCGAACTCTTGATAATTGGTAAGTAGCCCGAAGGATTAGGTAAGTGTAATTTTAGAAGTTTTTTTATCAGAGTGTGTTTTTATATAAAATAAGTTGAACTACGGTTATTCGATGATTTCGTAAATACTTTTGTATTTCCTTTCATTCGATGATGGTTTGAGGTTTTTTCAAAAGCACCGATTCATTATCTACTTCAAATTCGTTTTTCCTTATCGATTTCTTCACTATCGAAATTATATTCATTTCGAATATAAACACAATGAATTCGTTCAAGTATGTCAGCCTGAATAACAATGATGATCTGTTAAATTGAACACTATTGTAGGCCAACAAATTATTTTTATTTCTGACACAGAAATACAAAACTGGGGCTTTGAATCGAGATCCGTTTCTGTTGATACCACAAAATAACATCATCAATAGCGTCTTCAAAATCAAGTGAAGCGTAAAATAAGTACTTTAGACAGACAAAGCGTTATTTTTTTTTCCAATCGACGAAATGAAAGTGAGGATATCGAAAGTGCTAGGATTGATTTTTTCGTTTTGTATCGAGTTGCAATTTATACCATTTTCTATTATCTGATAGTCGTATTGAAAGCGCGAGATTTTAATCTGAGGTTTTCGATGATTTGAAAATTACTGCAGATCTCGTTCCTATTTATTGGTTTTTGTGGTTACATTTCATCCTCTATTGGTTCTTTTGAGTGAATGTGAGAGATTACTTTCAGATGTTCATATACAGCTATATTGAGCTGGATTTCCTATACTGAAATCGAATCGGAAAGAAATACAGGTCAATGAGTTTTGGTAGTATATCACGATTGTAATTGACTTTTTATTGTAGGTACGTTTTGAATTCATATCCTTTGAAAATATATATTTTCAATATTGACCCCAAGCAATAGTTCTGAGAAATGGTTTCTCATCAAGCAAATATTTTTGAAATTCTAATTTTATAACGGATGATTTTTTGAGAATTGAGTTTTTCAGGTTGGCGGCACTGCTTGGTAATGGCATTCAAGCGTCATCTGTCAAAGTGAAAAGTTTTCGGTATACTCTGCCATTTCATCATAAAAAGACTTACAAACGAGCAATGATTGCAAATTGTTGAAATTCACTATCAAAATTCATACTCTGTGAAAAATATGTATCGTTTGTTAGGACCATATTATGGTCGCCATAATCGACCTGATGAATTAACAATTCGTGCTATTATCACAAAATTTCGCACCAAGTTTACTTTGTTGGACATTAAATTATTATCTCACATGCGTACTGAAGAGAATATTGCAGCCGTAGCGTACAGTGTTAATGAGGATCGTGAAATGTCAATTCGTCGTCGTCCTCAACAATTGGGCATGTGTTACTCAACCACATGGAAAATTTTACGTGTTGATTTGGGTTTGAAAGCCTATAAAATTCAACTTCTGCAAGAATTGAAGCCGAATGACCTACCACAACGTATAATTTTTGGTGAATAGGCCTAGAACAGCTTAATGAAAATCCGCTGTTTTATCGAAAAATTGTGTTCAGCGATGAGGCTCATTTCTGGCTTAACGGATATGTAAATAAACGAAACTGTCGCATCTGGAGTGATGAACAACCACATGCCTTACAATTATTACCGATGCATCCCGAAAAAGCTACAGTTTGGTGTGGTTTATGGGCTTGAGGCATCATCGGTCCATTTTTCTTCAAAGACGACGTGGAAGAAACGTTACCGTGAACGGCGAACGATATCGAGCCATGATACGCAACTTTTTTTGCCATAGTTGGCCGAGTTGAACTTGGTTGACATGTGGTTTCATCAAGACGGTACCATATGCCACACAGCTCGTGAAACAATAGACATGTTGAAGGATGAATTTGGTGAGCAGCTTATCTCTCGAAATGGCCCTGTGAATTGACCGCCAAGATCATGCGATATGACGCCTCTGGATTATTTCTTATGGGGTTATGTGAAGTCGTTAGTGTATGTGGACAAGCCGAACACGATTGAAGCCTTACAGGATAACATAACACGCGTAATTCGTAGGATATAGGCCGAAATTCTCGAAGAAGTGACGCAAAATTGGACCTTGCGAATGAGCCGCGGATAACATTTACATGAAGTTATCTTTAAAATCTTTAAGTTATCAATTTCAATAAAAATTTTGAATATATAATGCAAATTGAGTGTTTTGTTCGATTTAAAAAAAACTACGTTTATAAAATTACCCATTATCTCCCTTTTCCTTGAAGTTCACAATTTCGATTAGTAAATTCAATAATTATAACTACATAGTTAACTGAAAACATGATAACAGTTCAAGCAAGGTAAGTTCTGATGAGAGAAAATTAGGTTTATATATTCATAATGTTTTGTCATATTATATTCATAATGTTTTGGTTTTTTTGAAAAAGTGAAAAGTAATAAAAGAAAAAAATTATATTTTCCAATAGTTCATGAATTACGTCGACATTTTTTCAATACATATAAAATCAAATTTATTATTATTGTTTTTTTATTGAAGATTTTGATTTTATGTCGTTTGTTACCACATATTTTCAACATAGGACCTTATCAATTGTTCTAAGAAATATTTGCTACTTTTTGAAATTTTCCTGAAGTTTTAAATTAATTCATTTTATTTCTCATTTATATTCATTGTCATTGAAAAAAACAATTTATTTTATGATTATTCAATTCGTTTTGAAGCTCATAAAAGATTGATTCTTCTCAAATTTTGTAAAAAAGTATGCCAGAGTTGGTGCTTCAAACAAATTATTCAGGACACGATAGTTATTTGAATACAAAATTTGAACACTTCACTATGTGAAAAAAAGTAGATTAGTATAAGAAAAGCATAATATTGTGACAAGTTTTTTTCTCAAAGAAAATATATATAATTGAAGAAAATAATGTTATAAGAAAATAGTTATTAATTTTTTCGAAATTTCAATAACAGAATCAATCAAAAATTTTTGGAGTAATCTTCAGTTATGAAATTGAATCATGTTCATTTTTATTCGGATAATAATTGTTGCAAAACCTGAAGAACATAAGTACACACACATTACTTACTGTAAGTCGAGAATAAAATGAAAAAGTGCATCTACTGTATATAAATATAAAAAGTATATAAAAATCAACATTCAAACGAAAATACATTCATTTGTGTTGATTATCTACAATAAATGCACTTTTTCATTCAATTCTGAACCTACCGCAAATAATTAGCTACATAATAAAGAAAAATATATTATAATACTGTCATATATTGTCTATTAAACTTATAAAACTACGGATATTTTTTGTTTCATTTGCAACTTAAATCAACCTTTTACTCGATTTATTTTCATAATTAATCATTCTTTGCATTATAAACAAAGTTCAATAATTTACCATTCACTCAATTTAGGGAACGGATTTCGTACCTTTAAATGAGGAGTCAATTCTGATGATATGGGTTTCTATGATCGCTACTATCATATAATCTGATTAATGAACCGCATGTTATAAATTACCGAAACTACCGAATAATTGAAATTTCAATTTTGCATTCACGAAAATTGATGAATATAATAAATCGGAAATTTTCAAGGCAAAATGTACATTCCTGGAAGTGTAGAACTTGAAATATTCTATACTTTATATATTTAAGAACTTCTGATCAGACGTTTTGACTTCCAATGCAATTTTCGTCAATATATATTTTTTGATGCCTTGTATTTTATTTGAACAGTTTGTTTCTGTTTATATGTTTTTAAAGACAATATAAATGTTATTCAGTTTAGTACCATGCAGAAATTTCTTTCTAAAAGTCAGAAGATATGCTTGATTTAAAATTTTCACGACCAATAAATTTGTCACCAAATAGTCTTTCTGTTGGAACAAAATAACAAGAAATTTCATTACCTTAAGAAACAAAGACCCGTAGTGAAATTTGTAAGATAGTTTCAATTTTTTTATGTCACCAAGTCGAAAATTTACGCTTTTTGCAAAAGTAAGTTTCGAATGTCACTGAATAAGAATGAAGTTGGTATCGAAACATTTGATGGGTATTTAATATATAAAGTATTAACCATTTTTCCTAGGAAACTTCAACCCGGATTATTCCGGTCAATTGGTTTGAAATTTACCCGAAATTATTAATATGAGTTTCTTACCTTTAATCTATTTTCCAGTGAAAAACTAAACAAGAAACTGTTGAAATTTCATCGAACTAGATTATTATCCTCCAACACAATATGAATCACAAAAATCTCTATGAACAGTTTCAAACCACATAAATCCTTGTTTTGTACGCGTTCAGACACCTTTTAATTGAAGCACTTATTTCAAAATGAGTCTTCTTCAACCAGTCTCTTGGTAAACCACACTAAAAGAGTTCGTTTATGTGAAGTTTATCCGCTAACGAGTTCACAAGTTGAATATTACCACGCCTTTAGGAAGATATTTCATCACATGTAATACTGTATTCCTTTTTGTTTTTAAGCAACTTTTACGTACAGGTCTTTTTCGTTCAGTGCGGCATTTCGAAGGTCCAACAACAAGTGAACTTTAAGAGGCACCCGGTTTCGCACTAACCAATTTAATCTGTCAGAGACGAAGTTTTATGGTAAGAAATTACAACGAAATCACTTTCGTCCTCACTCTCAATTCGAAAAAATTTTCCAACTTGATTTTGTGAGTGATCGTGTAAAATTCACGGAGACTTCAACGCGAAACCAGGCGAGAAAATTGAGTGATGTTCTGTGATATTCTCGGAGATCAATATGCGGGGTGAAGCGACAAACGCGAAATGTCTTTTGGTGCAAGAACACCTCAGGTAAACAAATGATATTAGTCGGTGTTACGTAAAGAACGCACGTGAATGGGACGGGAATAACTAGAGAGCGTGCGTTCGCTACAACGGTCGAAAAGCGACTGATGAACACCGCCTAAGAGTATACAAGATACTGCTCCAGATCTGACGTTTTAGAGAACGAAAGTGTTTTGCGGATGGACCTGAGTTGATACCGTTTAGGTTTTGTTTCGCCGTGTAGCGGTGATCGAGTTGGCGGGGTTGTGGTCAGTTCCTGGTTGATTTGAGACCCGTGTACGTCGTCTTCTTCGTAGTACTGACCAGCAGGATATAGAAGTTGTTGGAAACTGATTATATCGAGTACACGTGAATGTGTGTTATTATTCATGTCTTTTGGAGTTAGGCGTTGATGGTATCAATGAAATGCTCACTTCAACAATAAGCATAATTTGACAGGTATTCATGATAAAGAAAAGAATCAAATTTTCATATCTAATTTAGAGTATTTTGGCGAAACAAAGAAAATTTTGAACTCCGAAACGTATAACAAAGCTCAGGTAAGCTTTGTGTTGAATAAATTACATGGAAGTTCATTTGTTTTGGAACAAATCTCGAATCGTTTTCAACAAACTCATTTCTCATCATGACTAGCTATTCTAATGCAAAATGTTTAACACTATTCCTTAGTTACTCAGTTATTAGCAAATAGGTATTACGAATAAGTATCTCATATTACAACTGAGATTGAATTCTCGCTTCTTCGTGAAATATGGTTGAATAAAAATTTTAATCCAACTCTCGGCTTAATGTTTTACAAACATATTGAATA
Source organism: Henosepilachna vigintioctopunctata (assembly GCA_030704895.1). Lineage (NCBI taxonomy): Eukaryota > Metazoa > Arthropoda > Insecta > Coleoptera > Coccinellidae > Henosepilachna > Henosepilachna vigintioctopunctata. The sequence goes on along the minus strand of JARQZJ010000121.1, from coordinate 4,968,596 downwards.
ATAAAATAAAATAGCAACATTAAGTCGATATGTTTCGAGCGCTCAGCTCATTATTAAGACTGATCATTTAATTTTTCAATATATTTGTGAAATATAAAGCCAAGAGTTTGATTGAAATTTGTATCTTATTTTATGTATGAACATAAAATTTGAAATATTTTCATTAGGATCTTTATTGGTATATTAACGAAGTAATTGTCTTGGAGCCAAAAGATACATTTTTGAAATGAACATTTCTCTGATTTTTTATAATACTCAAGGTTCTTTCGTTCAGAATTATTCACTTTTATGAATGAGTGATAGTTGAACGGAAAGAAATCGTCATTTTTCCATCGAAAATCTTCACCTATATTTGTAATTTTTTATAATTCATTGCAAATTGTGAATATTCATATAACTTTTTGTTCACTTTGAATAGAATCTTGGACTTCTTATTGTTATCGAAAAATTTATTCTTCATCGTTGTTGTAATTATGTTTTGTTTCTTGTTTCATTAGTTTGCATGGATTAATTCAATACATATATTTGCAATTTGTTTTTACAATTAATTGTAAATTGTGAAATTCCTCGAAATTTTTGTTCGTTTTCAAAGAAATGCAGAATTCCTCATTATTATCCACAAATTAATTCTTCATCATGATTGTAACTTGATGGTTGACATTATGGTACCTACAAGGTTGAAATATATTAAGTTAGCATAATTGCTCATTTCTACAAATAGTTTTATTTCAGTCTTCCTATATATTCGTATTTTTTTATATAATTCTTCAGAAATTGTAGATTTTCTCAGAATTTTTGTTCATTTCGAGAGAAATCTTGGACTTCTTATTGTTATACACAAATTTTTTCCCCATCATCTTTGTAAATAGTTTTTGTTGCTTGTTTTTTTCGTTCACATGGATATCTCAAGTACTTAGAAGGTTGAAACCTCAAAATATTGAGCTACCTCAAAATATTGTAGCGTACTTCTCCATTTCTCATTTCTTCAAATAATTTCACAGGAATTTTCACATATAATGAATTTTTTCCACAATTCTTCAAAATTTTCAACTCAATCCCTACAGTTTCATGTCGGAGTATCAGTTGTCAATAAATATATCAAATATTTCAATTTCAAGAGCAAATAATTGAAAGAAGCAGACATTTTCGAGGATATCACAATAGGCAAATACTTTTTCAAGAAAATCAAACAAGAATTTGGTAAAATAGCAATAAAATATTTCGAAATTATTTGTTTTTTAAACTCAAATTCAGAAATCCAAATCAAGAACTTTTATGATTCGGCAAAAGAGATAAGCCTAAGTAATTTCTCAAATCATGACTTATTTTATTCAATCCAAAAAAAACTTTCGTTATATTTGAATTGTTAAATGTTAAATTTCTTGGACAAAATGAAAAATATCTATAAATGTCCAAAAAATATTCCACAAATCGATAAGACGTCTTACCGAATCGTTAAGCGTTGAAATGCATTTTGAAAAACTTCTAAAGTTAGTTTTGTGGAAAATAGAAAACTATGTCATTTCATCAAAGTTGTTCGGTAATTTCACCAATGAATATCATCGGAAAACTTCATATATTTTCAAGAAATTTATGAATCTAAAATTTACAAAAACAATTGTGATTTCTAGAGGATTAAACAATGAATCCTTTAATGCTTTCATCTAGAATTGAATAAAGTGACGCAATATTCTCACAATTGGACTCATTTAACGTAATTATTTGTCTCAACAACGAGAAAGACTTGTTAGCTCAAATAATCAGTAAGGAACAAGATTGTTACTTTTTAGTTCGAATGATTTTGATCAAATTTCCCCAAAAATTAGAAATTCTCCTCTAAACAAAAAAAAAGTTTCTCAGTGGTTTAAAGCTACGAATTTCAAGATGTGAGCATGCATGGAGTAGTTTCAAATGTACGTAAACCATAAAAAATCGGCTTATGATCGAAATTTCAAGAGATAACTGTTGAATCGATAAAATTCTCGAAATTATGTCCTAAGTTTCGAGAAATTTTATAATTTTTTGGGGTTATCAGAATGCTCAACAAAGCTATGAAATGTAGGCATTAACTGTCCACATGTCTCAGATATTGTACTCTCTTACAAAGAAGGATTCTGTGTAGCTACCGGATACACTGATCTCAATTAAATCATCCACATGCGTCTTTTCAAGGATGTAGAACAAGGTTTTAAAAGAACGCCTAGATAAATTATCTCCTGGTCAATGATTGGAATTCCTAATCAACAAGAACAATAAAATTAGAATAATCATATTCAAATTCATCGTGATGTGTTGTTAGTCGTAGGTACTGCCTCGAAATGCCCTTCCCATCGCTGAGCTTTCAATCCCAGTACACTACTGAGATAAATTAGCACATAGTACGAGACACGAGAGAAAATAATAACATGAAATAAGAATGATCATAAAAAAATTTAAGTAAATCGAAATAATTTACTTTCGTTCACTATTTTCTAAGTTTATCGATAAGGAGTTTGTTTAACAACTTAATCTGATTGTTATGATTGTGATTATTCGCAATATAACATGAGAAAACAAGTTTTGTTGTTGAATTAAAGCTGCTAGAAAGTAGGGAAAAGTTCACTTTTGATCTGATAATCTTCCCGTTAGAACAAAATGTGTCATATGGATTTAAGTGCGTATGGGTTTGTAAGTGAAATAACTAATTATCGCCGAATATCCATTTTGAGCGTGTTTTCGAAGGTAATTGCGTCGCCAGAATAATGAGTTATCTCAATAGATTCAAAATAATTGACTCCGTGCAACATGGATTCAAAAGCGGCCACTCAACCCAATCACCTACAGTCAAGTTTTTTGAATCCGTCTACGAGTGTTTGGCTAAACACTTGTTTGTGGCGAGGTTATTTTTTGATTCATCTTCGACATTTGATTGACTATCTCTTGAATTTATACTTGATAAATGCTGCAATTTAGGTTTTAGATGGGTTTTCTGGATTGGTTACGTAGTTACCTTGAAGAAAGAATGATGGTAGTGAGAAAAGGCGAGAGTTATTCTCAGAGACATGACATTGCTCTTGGGGTGCCGCAAGGCTCTGTACACGAATCTCTTTTATTCATATAATTTTATTCATTTGAAAACATTTGAAGAAAGTGGTTCATCGTCTCCAAAAAGAAAACGAAACTGTGGCCGCAAACGCGAAATTACTTCAAGAACAGACAAATTGTTGATAAGGGATAGCAAAATTAATCCGAGAAAAACAAGCACTGATCTTTGAAGGGATTCAATGGTTTTGGTGTGGAGGTGAACACCTCAACTGCGCGAAAAGGACTGCTGGAGGTTTGTCGTAAGACAAGAAGAAAGCAACTGCTTACCCAGAAAATGATGAAGAAACGTTTGGTATGGGCCAACAAGTACCGTGCGTGGACTGTGAGCGACTGGAAGAAGATGGTTTTTAGTGATGAGACACATTTGTTTGTTCAAGAGTCAAATCAAGTGTTCTTAGACGAAGTGATGTGGAAACTTTGCGGCCTGATCACATTCAGCAAACAGTAAAACATCCTTCGAAACAAATGTTTTGGGGTTTTTTCACAACCAATGGCACTGGACGATTAGCTCCTATAACAGGGATGATGAATTCAGTGAAATTATTGGAAATATTGCGCACCAGGATTGTCGCATTCATGAAAACGTTTGATGGAACATTTCACCACGTCCTGTCTCCCTGCCACAATTCCAAACAAGTGCAGGCCTTTATGCATGAGAATGAAATAAAAGTACTCGATTGGCCGGAGAATTCACCTTATCTCAATCTTATTGAGAATTTATGGAATATTTTGAAGAAACGACTGGCAAAAATGGATTGCACTACATGAAGAAAAAATGATTATAAGTGCAATTCAGGTGAGGTTTCATGATGACGAATTGAAGAAAATCTGCGCTACGCTAGTGGAATCAATGCCTAGACAAGTTCAAGAAGTTATTTCTGCGAAAGGAGGACATACTTCATATTAATATGAAGAATTTACGTCATTTCGTATGTAATTACTTCATTAAAAGGTAAGATTTTACAAAAAAATGTTTTTTATCCTTTGTCCCAATTAATTCGAACAGCATAGTATGTGCCTTTAAGTGTTTTCTCTCAACCCTTAACCCTATTTTATTATTTGTAGAATTACCACAGCTGCTTCTGAATCAATAAGGAACAGAATAATATTTGAAAAAATGAATTCGCCCTTGTTAACGTAGATTTGGTGGCAATAAGTCTTTTCCATTCCCCTAAGGAAGGGGTGGGAGGGTTACTTATTGTTCTAAATCTGCTTAAGTAATACTCCAACGTCCCTTTATGACTGTTGATGATCTTCAGGCATTCAAGAAGAACAATAGTCTTGAAGTATTACATTGTCATGATATCGAAATGAATTAATTTTAATGCAGTTATCTCCCTTTGTGCATTTACATCCATCTAACTGGCTGCATCTTTGAAATATTTCTTCTCGAAATAGATTGCTAATATAAAGTACCTACAACAAGAATACTCAGTTTTAATGAGCAAACCATCATTCAATACTAAATTGTATACACTTAACATCAACTAACTCATCTAGTTTTAAATTCATTCATTGATAGATTGATGTCTAGTAAAATAGATACTTGGTTTTCCTAGTACATAGACTATTGTGTCGATGATGACTTCATCACTAATTACCATATTATTTTATCTCGATATCTATTGGCAGTTGAGATGGATCGATTACAATTTGTCACGCACAACATCCTTGATCCTTTAGAAATCGTTATTGAAGTTTAATAATAAAATCGTTCTGGAAATTCGATCAAAAAATATCCGGTAGCTAGGAAAAAACGACAGTCATCTGTCGATTTAATATTTTACACGCGATTGGACCTAGCGGATGTCGAGAGTATCCCTATCCTTGTTCTTGAGAATGACCAAGAAAATTACTACGAATAAAACTCAATGTCATTCTTCAAATGACGCTTAAGTTGACCTGGAAGTTTTTGTATGATATTGATAACGAAGATGAATGAAAAATGCTTGCACTTATTCGAAATTTCACGTATTTTTCGACAACAGAATAAATTCAGAAGGTAACCTCTAGTTTATGAGATTCAGATTTGTATATTTCAGCATACAAAAGGTATGTAGAAGAATATAAGAATAAATTGGCTTCTTGGAAGTCAGTGCACTGAATAAAATTCCATTCTTGATTGATAGCTTCCTCAGGAGAATAACTAGAAAATATAATATCACATATGTATAATGTTTTTATACGTAATTGTCTTCCTCAGCTTCAATATTCGTAAATCCTCCTTATTATCTTATTAGCCTTTTCTTTGATTTCGAACGGTTCGATGTTATTCGGAATGCACAAAATATTCACACAAGTAACTTGATAGTTTGTGTTCTCGTTGACAAAATTTATGCAGACTGCTAGTTTCATGCCAATATTTCAATATTTCCATTGAAAAACCTACAGTGAAAAATATCTACATATAAGTTTTGCTTATTACAACACAATTGATTATTTGTACTTTCCAGAAGAAATTTGTTCAAATAAAAACGTGGAAGAGAGAAAATATGAGCAAAAAAAGAAGAAGGGCCATGGAACAAACTTCTTTTTCTTTCTTTTTACAGTCCTGGTATGAGCATGTAAATGTAAAGGTTGATATTTGCCTTCTTTATCTGAACTATATCTTTGTTTTGTTCTTAATCTTACAACGACGTAATAGGCAAAAAAATCATATAATATGAATTTTCTGTGACTTTAAGAAAAAATGAATCTACAGCAAACGACAAGCTGTTATTTTCACATTTCGAACGAACTCTCTGGATTGGTATATTTTAATTTCGCATTGCTGTATACGGAGGTGACTTCAATCGGAATTTAGAACCGAGAAATTGGAACAATGCAGAGGCTATCAAGAGGAAAAACTTGAGGGATTCGTGAATAAAACTTCAATAAATTAGGCTAGACTGTAAGAAAGAAGAAGTTACGAAAATATAAGGAAATTGACGAAAAAAACATCCATAATTAAGTCAGGAAGAAGATGAAGAAGTATAAGAAGATTTCCTAGTAGACTTCTCCTATGAAATGTATTAAGAGTGGGTAAAATTGGAATAAATGTCAAACTTTCGAGCATACACTTGTTAAATGAAACTGAATCTCTCATTAGCAAACTGAACGTAAGTATTTGTGGAAAAATGTTGAGAGGAATAAATTACTATTAAAAAGCAGTAAATTTAATGTTTTGTCTAACTAAAAAGGCTAAAATAGACACATTTTTAGTGGTGAAATATAAATCGATATCTTACAACATCTGACAATATTCCGATATTGAACCATTCTATTACAAGTTGCCTAAAAACTATATTACATAACCTCAATTCGTTTGTTATTGAAATATCTCCAAAGTATTCACTTCTCAATTATTTCTACTGTATTGTAGTCGTCTCAACAAATCGAAAATGAAATGGGAATTTCTTTCACAGCCCACATTATTGTTTACTTATTTCACACTGTATATAAATATCAGTTATGCGATGTACGATCCTCTTTATTCGAATGAATAATAAAATATCGAAACGTCCAACCTACTTACAATATTCTTTATGGTAGTCATCTACGCAATACACTTTCAACTTTGATGAGATTTTTTGGTGGGATATCAACAATCTTATTCTGACTAGTCACGTGGTTTATATCACGTGTTTGTTCAAGCGACTCCTGATGGTCCATTTAAATTTTGATAGTTCAACTACCGACTTAGACAGATATAATATAAAACACATTGTATTCAGATAAAGACACATGTCTGATATCTGAATACTTAATTTTTTCTGAGAATATAAAGTTGGAACACAGAACTTATGTTGAAATTGAATCAGAAACTAGCTAGAATACTCTTTCCTCATCTGTTACTTAAGTATAGTAAAGAGTGTTTTTTTAGAGGTATAGAATTTTAAATTGGCATCACTGTTGAAGATGGCGACCGATTAAACAGCTGAGACGTGATTTATTCTCAGTTTGGTTTGGCAATTCACCATGAATAGACTCACGCCTGAACAACGCTTGCAAATAGTGCAATTTCATTTCGAAAATAATGGTTCTGTGCGGAATACGTATCGCGCACTACGTCTATTTTATCGTCCATCAGAGCAGTTAATTCGATTAACCATGCAACGTTTTCGCACCACGTTTACTCTTATTTATAACTCGCATCCCAGAGACGGCGTACGGTGCGTACAGAAGAAGCTATTGCTATTGTAGAGCGTAGCATTGAGGAAGACCCGAATAAGTCCATCCGCCATCGAGCACAGGAATTGGATCTGTGTCCATCCACTTTATGGAAGATTTTGCGAAGGATCTTGGTTTGTGTGCTTACAAAATCCAACTCCTGCAAGAACCGAAGCCAAACGATCATCAAGCAAGGCGTAGATTCGTCAAATGAACCCAAAACGAGATTGCCGTTGTTCCCGATTTTCATAAGCGAATTTTGTTAAGCGATGAAGCGCACTTCTGGTTGAATGACTACGTCAACAAACAAAACTGCCGCATTTGGAGTGAAGATAATCCTCAAGTGTATGTCAAAACACCGTTACATCCAGAAAGACTGACTGTTTGGTGCGCTTTACGCGCTGGTGGAATCATTGGTCCGTACTTCTTCAAAAACGATGATGGCCAGAACGTTACACTCAATGGTGATCGGTATAGAGCCATGATTACCAACTTTTTCATTCCTGAATTGAACAACCATTATGTCCAGGAGCTGTGGTTTCAACAAGACGGAGCAACGTGTCTCACAGCTCGTGCCACAATCGATATAATGAAAGACACGTTTGGTGACCACCTAATCTCACGTTTTGGACCTGTGAATTGGCCTCCAAGATCTTGTGATTTAACACCGCTAGACTACTTTCTGTGGGGCTATGTGAAGTCATTGGTCTATGCGGATAAGCCACAAACGCTTGGTCATTTGGAAGACAATATTCGCCGTGTTATTGCCGATATACGGCCACAAATGTTGGAAAAAGTCATCAACAATTGGCCGTCCAGATTGGACTACATCCGAGCCAGCCGTGGCAGTCATATGCCAGAAATCATATTTAAAATGTAATGCCACAAGATTATCTTTCGAATAAAAAAATTCTTGTCAATCGAATGATCCATCGTTGTTTTATTGCAATTTAAAGATTTATACCTCTAAAAAAAATACCCTTTACTTTTTCGAGGGTAGATCTGGTATCTCTCGTATAGATACCTTATGTCGAACACCTAAAACACTTCTCCGTGTTCATATCTTTGTCAATTGCTTTTCCGCACCCGCTAGTTTCTTTTCTTCTAGTGAGATTTTCAAGGAATTCGCGTGCTTCTGTCTATTAAGTCCAAACTGTCGTAATTTCTGAGATAACGTATCTAAGCAACGCGCCGATGTTTTGTTGGTTGACTGAGCACATATAACGCGGGAAAAAACAATAGAGATAGTAAAAGAGTGGAACACGCCCGTTTCAGGTTATGTTAACAGCCGCAATTTGAATTAAATGGAATCTTGAGCACTGTCTACACGTGAATAACAATTCATTAAACAATATAGTCATAGAATACTTCATATGAAATTCACCTTCATCTACATATTTCATGAATAGAGATAACGTGTTTTTATGTGAAAAAATTCCCGAATTTCGATATTCTATACGACATATGTCAATAATAGAGCTATTCAAATGTTTCTTTCTTCACTCTGAAAAGAAGAACGTTTAATTGTACCATCATTTTGAAAAAAGAAGAATATTTCGAAATTATTTATTCTATTCATTAATGTATTAAAACAAAAGATATTTGTGTTTCTTTGGTGTAAAAATCGTCCACGTATTTTAAAGAATCGACAGTATAAAAGTGAAATCCAACAAAGCCTAAGCGCAAACTAGTCAGTTAATTTTTATGTAGTGACACTAGAGAACAGCAAACGATTAAAAGATAGATTATCAACCATGTTAACTGCTAATTGATATAATTATGATTTATTTTTAATTTAATAGCTGTGTAACTGTTAATAACAGGTAAAAACTGATCGGTTGTTCGAGTAGGTAGCGGTGCGCTTCTGGTACAGATAATTACTTCTCTGTTTGGTTGCTGCTATTTAAAAGCGACGCAGAGTCTCTTTTTAGCTGGAGAATGAGTCATGAATCCAGATTTTTCAATTTGAAATAATCCCATTCGAATAATCAACTAACGATAGATGATAATCATTATTATATTTATTAATTTCATGGCTTCCAAGTTGTGTAATATTTTATCTAAGACAAACTGACCAATTTTTTATCTCCTAAAATTCATATGTAAACTTTCACAACAATCGAACCGCACCTGGGATTCGAACTCAAGATTTTTCGCTCGGCAATTTTATCCACTATACAATGCCCTACCAAGACGATTCATTATTGAACTACAATGTGTTAATTGTTTGAAAAAGACATTATTATATTGTGAAAGCTTGATATGAGATTGAAGAATAATTAAAAGCTTGTATTGCTACTACATTCTTTGAAATTTTTCCAAAACGGGACCAAAAATTTGAAAATATAGCGAATATTGCCGAATAGAATCCGATTTTCATTCATTGCATTGAATGAACTTCAAATATTTCTATCCGAAGTTCATCTGATAGTTTTTATTTCCATCGATTTTTAATATGAATCTGGCAAGCCAGAAACAGATATAATCTGGAAAGTATTGAGTAATAAAATATTCCTTCAAATGGTCGGTATAGCAACTACTAATTTTAATGTCATTTCATCCAATAGAAATCGAATATTCTCAGACATGAACGAATATTACCGAAGATTAGTCGATCATGTTCCAGTAGCCCTTGTTCGTTTCCTACGATTTGAAATGATATATAATGCAATAAAAACTGAAATAATAAGAAAGCGAGGAGCACATCATATGGTTGTCATAGCAACTACAAATTTTAATGTAAGTTCATCCAATAGAAATCGAATAATCTCAGACATGAACGAATATTACCGAAGAGGAGCCGATCATATTGTCCCAGACTGTATCAAACGATTCCTTCCCCTGTGCTAAATGAATTTAAAATCTTTACAATATCGTTCCAGTAGCGTTTGCTTGTTTCTTACGATTTCAAATGATAATCTAATGCAATAAAAACTGAAATAAGGAGAAAAGTGAAGAGCACATCATATGGTTGTCATAGCAACTACAAAATTTAATGTCAGTTCAACCAATCGCAATCGAACAATTTCAGACTGTAACGAACATTGTCGGACCGTAACCGATCATATTCTTCCAAATGCCGCCAAGTGAGCTTTGAATATTTTCAATCTTACATCAAGTAACTTCTGTTAATTTCGAAATATGTTCGTTGTGAATTCATCCAATTCGAAAAATGTTTTATCTCATATGAAATGAAGAAAACAGGCGATTAGTTTCAATGAATCCGCTAAGGATTAAATAATTTCCAGTAACTATAATGAAGAAGAATCAGTTCAAACATTGAACATATTAGCTGATAAATGCAAAAGTAGAAACCTGATGAATGTGAAAATATGTTCTTTGGAATCATTTTCAAGGTGATATTGTTTTTGGGATATTTCGAGGATAGTGCATCGAAATATTTATAATTATGTGGTGAATCTACAATATGCGCAACACAAAGGTAAGTTTGTTTCACCTTTTTCACTTTGTTAAATAATTCCTATCTATCGTTGGTTGCTATAGACCTCAAAATGGTAGATATATGAAAAAAGTATGTTGTTGTATTTCAGTAATTATTTCAGGTTACCGATTTTAATTTCTGATTTTAGACAATTTCACTCCTTGATATGATGTGAATACATATTTATGTTTCTCAGAGCTTAATAATTGAATCTTAATTAATAATGGCATATTCCGAGTAATATGTCAATATACATAGGCTTCCATTTTTTGTGTATCATTTTTTCTCTAGCAAGAAAACGAAAAAAATTATGTTGATTTTTTATCGTCGAATAAGTATAACCTCAAATAAAAATTTAATTCAATAATTTTTAATGAACTTTTCGCATGTAAAATTGAGAAAACATTGAGAAAAAAGATGTACTTTCCCATCTATGAATATTAATATAAACTAAGGCGTGTTATTAAATTAATAATTTAGAATGGAGTACTTATTTTAATTGATAACAGGTATTATTGAAACTGCTCTAAATAATATCCTGGAAAAAATATATAGGTAAGTGTATATGTGTTCAGAGAAAAAGTAATAATATAAATCAACTTATAAAACAACGCAGAAAGATAGTGAAATGGAATATTCGTAATAAAATTCAGATAATCCAAAAGTCCATTTTAAAATCTGAAAATATTGATATCGTAAATATGAAAAGAAAGTTGTAGTTGAAGCGTGATATGATACCAATAAAGTCACTTATCAGGTTATTTAGTATTTCAATTCCAACTGAATTTTCATGGAACATCGCCGAATTGAAAATGTTACAGAGCAAATTAATTGATGTAGGTCAGATGGACAGGTTCATTAAAATGAACGCGGTATAACTCCGACCCGTTTTGTATATTGTTTATAATATAGACATTCATGATGTGTTGTTAACTGCTATTTCCTTCATATGCGTTTTCGTTATTGTCGTTATAAATTGGATAAATTGGCGGTATGGGGTAATTCTCTCTGGTAGCTCACTTTTTGATTCGAATGTTTCAAGAATTATGTAATACCATCATATCAGACATGAGATAAGTGTTTGTTTCTTTTTAGTTATATTTAACCTGGATCTTTGTGATCAAATGATGAGATAACGATGAGTTTGACGATAGAACTGCTGAAATTAAGGTAGGTATTAATAAGTATGTATAATTTTATTGCATCCTTTTTTATGTACGTAGCTAATATTTTATTGTTCATAAATTTTATTTAGGTGTCCATCATTGAATTTTTTCCGCTGGAGGGATTTACTGAATGATTTCTGGAGAACTTTTCTAGCTGATTCCAAAACTGTGGTATCGAAATGATTTTACGTTGCAAAAGGAATCCAGGAAATGCAGCAATGTGGAATTTGATTGTAAGTTTTTTGATATTTTTCAAAAATGAAATTCAAGATTCCCACCAATATAACCTTGATATGGAAGTTCCATTTCTAATTGTCGTTTTGCTTCAAATCAACGCTTTATCAGAACTTTGAATTGAATAGATATCTTCAAGATTTATTTATTTCGAAGAAACTGTATTTTTTCAATGATCCAAATATCTACAAATTGTTCTTTTCAATTTATTATGTTCGTTCATACTTTTCAGCGATTTATTTTCATTTATATTATCATTTATCTTCATTCAGCAATTGTTGTGAACATCTTCATACATATTATATATAAACATACACATTTTTGAATGGTGTGTACCAATTACGACTTAAAATATATCGCGTATCCATATTCTGAACCCTGTGGAACACTTTCAGGCTATTTTGGTCAAGATTGAATAAAAATCTGAATCAGAATCCTGAATGTGGCACAATAATTGCATGATAAATAGTAGTTTGACCTGCATGTTCAAAGAATTTCGAAATTGTGTGTTTGTCATTGTTTTTGAAACTCGAAGTTTCATCCGACATTGCTCCTGAATATTTCATAAGGTGTACACGCTTCTGAAACTTTGATTTGTATATAAATAATAAAATACCTCTATTAAATTTCTGGGTTTTCAATGAAAGTATTTCATTGAAAACTTTTTGACTTTACAAGATGTGAAAATGGTATGAAACGAGTTCGTTTCATATGAAGAAAAAGTGAAATTTTCACCGTTTATCACAATATGTGGCGATTATTTATGGGAAGAAATTTTCCCAGGAAAACCAGTTGGGTATTCATTTTCACGTACCGTCATTTATTGTATTCAAATTCGAATTGAATTCTTTGAAAATTGGAAAATGTACATGTCAGTTCCCAGGTAAATACGGATGTCTAAAGAAATAATCTCATTCCCATGCACTGTAAGACCAACGACTTTAACGAATCGAAACAAAAACGTCGTCAAACTGCCAATTTCGTGCTCATTAACCATTAAGTTAGCCACATAATGAACACTTCCAATCGCCAACAATAAACATGATAAACATAATGAAGATTAAACTTTCTATTTTCCTAGCTCGCACCTCTTAGAACCACGATTGGTCTATTCGGAGTTAGGTTACGAGTAAAGCACAGTGGGGGATATATCGTAGGTGCCTGTATTCGCTAAATGCGAACCGTGTGTGGGAGGCATCAAGTCGAATTGAAGATGGTAGGGAATTCCAGTTACATACAATAGAAATATTTTTATCGTAGGTAAACGCGTCTGATTTTCGAGGGGATACGTTAGAATTCATCGATTCACTCGTAGATTTAACTGATTACGCTTCTCGAGATGTTTAAGGGTAATTAGAACGTTTAATTAGGTTAAGTAACTTGGTTTGGTGATTTTCTTGGCGATACTTTTCGATTACATCTCGAGTAACTGTTCCAATAGCGACTGTTACAGATATTTTGTTTTCAATAGTACCTATCCAAGTGTGTTGTGCATTGATTAAACGGAAGGCGACGTCAAAATTTGACGTTTCCTGAAATATAACCTCAATAAATAATAAATCTACTAGGTTCACACTCAGTGTCGTTATACAACTCAAATTATCTACACCAGTTGAAATCTTGTCGGTTTTTTGATATTTATTGTCGTCAATTTATTGAAGAACATGGATTATTTTGTAGTTCTCAAGTATAATATTACTACCGAATACTTTTTGATGTATTTTCAGTCACTCAGAACTTTTAATTCGAATGATTTCATTGGAATTGTAGCTGTATTTTTCAATAATAGTGACAAACCTCACATGTACAACATAACTATTCAAAACTTGTGTCAATTTGACGGTTTGATTGTCAAACTGATAATCTTTCAACGAGTCATCGACATAACTTGTGTGACCACAGTTTGACATTTGAACTGTCAGATTGACAATATAATTCGCGTCGATTAAATAGTGAATAAAATAGGTAATTTTGAGGTTCTTACGGTACTACCACTGTATATATTATCATATTCAAGGTCATTCACTCGGAATATTATTTCAGTATAATTAGTTGGAATTCCAAATATTGTTTTCGATAAAAAATATCGAACGTTTGACTTGAAATCCTGTCAGTCTGACAATTCAAGTGTAAAACTGACAATTTTCCAACCAGTTATCGAAACAACTCATGTTCAATATAACTTTGACATTTGAATGGTCAAATTGACATTATTTATAATTCGCGATGATTTATCGGTCAATATTAGATAATTTTGAAGTTATCATAGTATTTTTACTGATCATTCTTCAAGAGGTATTTTCTGTTGGTCAGAACGTTCAATTCGGTTTAGTTAATTGAATTACATCGATTATTTTCGATATGGTTTGAAACTCCGAACGTTCGGCGTAACTATAAATCGTATCAATTCGACAGTTCTATTGTCAGAGTGCAATATTTGTAGTAATTCCGTTATCCGTGTAACTTCAGTTTGACATTTGAACTGTCGAATTAACACTGTTCGTAATCATGCAACAAGTTATCGGAGTAGGTATAACTAATAAATTTGAAGTACTCATTGTTTCCATACTGTGCTTCTGTTTTGCTATTATTCTTTTCGTGGTGTTTCCAGCCACTTAGAATGTTCAATTCAGTTCAGATAAATGAAATAACGAAGTTCAAAATGGCAGACGTTCCTCATAACTATAAATCGTGAAAATTTGACAGTTTATGTGTCAAACTGAGACTTGAACTGTCAAACTGACACTCGAACTGTCAAATTGACACTTAAACTGTCAAACACGGCGGCAAAAAGTTGACGCGTAACTGTCAAATTGACACTTTTTGTGATAATGCAGCAAGATATCGTTGATCAACCAATTACTCTGAAGTTTTAATGGTGAATAATACTATCTACCAATTACTCTTCTTGATATGTTTCTAATACCCAATTAGAACATTTGGTGTAGTTAAGTTAGGTGGTATTTTAGCTGTAATATTTGATAACACATCGAGTAATTCCAACAATGATGATTTTTAGAAACATTGAATTTATATAGAGATTTTAGGAATATTCTAAATAGGTGTATACTATATGGAGGTAACACAAAAATATTTTGGTTATACGAGTACGTACACATGAATGAAACTCATTTTCACTTTTCATATGTCAAACTCGTAATAATGTGTCATTCGATAATTTCAAAGAACTGTTCAATGAAATAATATTACTAAAAAAAAATTTTGGTTATTGGAACTTGTTTGTTCAAACAGTTGAATTTTTAGTTTTCGAATTAGTTATTTTGAAGTCTTGATAATGCCCTAATAACTCGTGACAAATGGTCAGTGTATCGAATGATTCTGTGAAACTTATCCAGGGTTTTCAATTTATCAATGAATCCTTTTATATAACTCATTTTCCAACTCAAGTCCATAAAGAACAATTGATATTTCAGCACAGTGTTTAGGGAATTTTATATGTTTTATACTGAAGTCATTTCAAAAAGTTCATATTTTTGAGTGTTGCTTAGAAAAAGCGTCGGAATCAACTCTTACTTCGAAGTTCATTGAAGAAACATTATGCACAACTTGCATATTCAATTTATCACGAAGAAAACCTTGAATTTTTCAAAATTAAACTTTTGCAGCCAATTAAACAAGGTGGATTCCAATATGATAAATTATATAGACTCTTATAACATGCTCGAGTTTCTTTTGAATTGATTTCAGATAAGAAAATTTGGTAGAACAGGATGCTTGAAGATACATATTTTACATAGGCGTAACTTTCGCCCACATTCGTTACGAATTTTATCGGAAATTGACGCAATATTTTAATTGTATAAGTCGTGGTCAAGTACGAAATGTATAAGCAGGCATTGAGATCAATTCATCAATGAACAAGAACGTGATTTATTTGCCTGATATAAAAATGACAAATTATATCGACTCGAAGATAAATTTCATAAAAATCGTTCTTAAAAGGAGGTTTGACAAAAGAGACGGAACTTATAGAGAGATTTACTATAAATTTATGTCATCGATGTTTAATATATTGAATAAACAACACTTGGTACAGTTTCATAGAATCACATTCTTGCTTTACTGTTTTTCGGAATGTTATCTCATTTTTACTGGTTCAACTTTTGAAAATGGAGTAACACCAAGAAACGATGAGGGTTTTGACGGAAATTGACGCCACCAGATGGCGCAACCTACTCATGAGGTCTACCATCGCATTATGACACGTCCTGTCACAATAAACGGTTTCCGAACAGTTCCGTCCACAGAACATACCTCAAATAATTTGTTCTGTGATTACTCCTTACATTTTATAGTGTTCTGACAGTTTTGACAGTTGTCTGTATGTCACACCAACGTGCTGCCATCTGGTGAACGCTACTGCGCGGGAAGTTTCAAAAATTGATCAATTCAAATTATGCGGTGTCTTTGAATTTTAATATCCTCATTTTGGTTGAAAAATAATGTTAAAAGAGTCATCTTTTGGATAGGACGATCGTGTGCTTTCTATTTATTGGAATTCTTGAGGAATCTACAGTATTTTCAGTTTGATATAATAAGATATAAAATTTAAAGAATAATCTACACTTTGACCACAAAATATGTTAGTATTTGTCGTTTTCTGTTTTTGATTAGCTGTATTTTCATAACATTTTATGGAAAAAAATTGCTCAATTCACTTTTTGGTCATATAAACCTCAATTGTGCCATATTTTAGATTAATCCGTTGTTGCAATTTTGTCAAAAAAAGTACAAAGTTTTAGCTCTACGTTATGAAATTTTTGAAATAGGTAAAAGATTTTTGATATACAATACTCCAAAATTACTGAGATTATTCCTTTTTCTTTTAACTTTAATTTATTTGCTAAATTTCGAAGACTGTTAATTGCTTTTATTTTAACGTGTATCTAGTAAAATTATGCTTCACAACGGTTCGTATTTTTTTGATGTTTGAAGGTGAAACATCGAAAACGGTTGCAATTATATATCTAAAGTAATATATAATGCCTTCGAGAACTCAAAAACATCGAAACTTACTCAGTGAAATTACACAAAATTTCACTAGATTTCATAATTTTTCATGATTAGAGCTTCCAACATCCGAAATTAACAATGATAATGGTAAAAACAAGAACGTTACAACCATGCAAATTTCGAAACGTTACCTACACTATTGAGATTCCGTCAAATCTAGAAGTGATTATCATTGGAGAAAGTAATTATGTACCAAGCCAATTAATTGATAATGAGTTAGTTCGAAGGAAGCGGTAATGCAATTTCGCAATAAGGTACACCTGGGTAATTAAGAGAACCTTCACATTAACTTTAACCCATAATTTTTATGGTTATCAATGGGAAAATTACGCCATTGAATATTTTTGAGTGGTTTCATATCAATTAGTTTTATTCGCTCGAATAATTGAAGACTGAATATGAGAATTTCATTTTTGAAATACCGTGGGAAATTATTCAATATCGTTTCTGTATATATAAAGATAAAATGAATTGAAGGGAAATACAACCTCATTTTTTGAGAATGAATCTTCATTGAATTTCGAAGAAAATCGATCTTATTGGAAATACCATACAGCTCTTTTTCATCCTACCATTGGAATCATCAGTGCCATTCATCCTACCATTGGAATCATCATCGTCGATTTACATTGTTCTGCTTTTTACATACAAATAATTGTTAAGGGCAATCGAATTTCACACAGATGTATGCTGTGATGTCGATGTATGCTTTAAAGGCTCGAAGTCCTTATCTCGTCAAACTACGGGGAACATCTAGTAAGTTATTAAAGTGTTATCCATCTATCGAGAAAACAAGATATTACTCTAAAGTATGGTAGAGTGCCTTCGTGGCAAGATTTTGGACCTCTATAACTTTCATTACAATTATTACTTGGAATATTATGAATAATATGAGTTCTTCTTTGATCCAATTATTTAACTGTTGAATTTTTAGAATTAAAAATATTCAATTCGGTGAAATTTTTGTGGAAATGTGTTCAACTCGGTTTTATACGATGTGTTCTATTACGAGATAGAATCTTTTCATATTTTTGCAATATTTGTGTTTGGAGATGAAAATAAAGGGGGAAGAAGCAACTAATTTTCGTCGAATTCATTCTGTGCTAATTTTGAACCAATATAACTGTTGTAAATTGAAATTTCATATTTTTTTGTGATGAATTAAGGGAAATTTATTCTTCATTTGAAATGAAGCATGAAAGGCAATAAATACACCAATAGAAACTGCAGTAGATTCACAAAAAAAAACCGAAAAACATTTATTTAAATATAACAAAACCAATCTTTCAACTATTGAAAAAGGTAAAAAATGTAAGGGCTTTATATACTTGAAAATTTGGGAAGTATAACAGAAAGGATATGAAACAACAAAGTTCAATTTATAATGCTTTAATGAATTCATACAATTAACACACCACAATAAACAAACAAAAACATTATTATATGTATAGTATACTTATGTATAGAAATCTTCATAAACTTCATCATTCATACGTATATACACACACATACACAAACAGCCATTTCGGTGTACTCCAAGGCTCTAATTTAGGTACACTGTTATTTCTTTCTTTTGAAGAATAACTTAAGTCTTTTTGATGAAAATGATTTAATAAGATTTCGGATGTATGATTTGGCATTCCATTTAAAAATCATAAAAATCAATTTGAGTCGATACAACGAAAATTTCTCAAATATCTAATTTGAAGGGAAGATCACGTTTATTCGGCCAAAGGATTTGGCCAAACTGATCTGTTGAACAGGTTTGGAGCTAAATCACTCGAAGTTGGCAGGGACTTGTTGTCTCTGAAGTTTCTGTATAACCTCTCACATGGTTATATAGACTGTCCTACCCTTATTTACTCTATTTCCATGTTCCTAGACAAGATTCTCATTTTAGTCAATTTTTTTCATCGGCTACTGCGAAAACTAATTCCCTCGTACAATCATCCATTAAATATATGTCTTCGTTATTGGAGGATGTGTCCGACAAAGACGATATCAACAGTGACTCATTTGCTTTCTCATAAGTCGGGTTTACTTGGAATCTTTTCAGGCATAGTGAATTTTAAGTGTAGCTTTATTCACATATTCTATTATTCATTGTAATTACTTCTTCTATTGATTATCCTTTTTTAAACGTTTGCATGATATCGTTAGGTGTTAATACTGTATTTTTTTATTATTTTTTGTAACTGGGTGTTTTTACTTGTGAGAAAACAAAATAAAGACTCATTATTATTATTATTCGATTTATCATGAGGTACTTTCTCAATTTTCAGACTTTTCCTCAAGTCGAAAAATATAATATATCTACTTTCGAAATGATTGCCTATATTTTTCTCTGATATAATAAATATCAATATCTAGTTTCCTGCGTTGCTATAATTCCATTTATTTCCATTATTTAATAGAATGATGAATGAAATGAATGAAAAATAGCAGAAATTTTTTTTTTGCATATTTTATTATATTTTTATTTTTCACTTTATTTCATCTTCATTTTAAAGCGATTGAAAATAATAAATGAAAATTAACACACTGTTGTTAATTTTAACTGAATAAGTGAAACTATTTAGTAAAACTTAAACCAAGTGTGTTAATTTCAATTTATTGTTCTTAACATAATTTTTCACCAAGAGATAAGCGAAACCTTCGTGTCATTTATTCGTAGTAATTTCGGCCTTTTTGGCCACTGTGACCGAGGTCATCATAATTAATTAGGTAATACTTTTCGAAGCTTCAGTCGTTTCTATTTCAATTCGCTCAATCTATTATTCTCAATCTTCAAAACTACAATCACCTTCACACAATGAAACGGCGAACTTATCAATTGAAAAATCAGGCACGTATTACCTTATATAGCGTATAATATTTATTTTGTTTTTACGTCTACTTATTGGAAATAATTTGCATAATGGACAATATTTAATTCGATCAACTCGACTGAATAACAATCCTTTAATCGATTAGTGTCATATTGGAAGTATTTATGCGCTAGATAATTCATAATACAACGGAAACGAAAATAAATAAATATAGCAGGCTTTATGTACGTTAAATCTAATAAACAAATTGAACAAGATCAATTAAAGGAGAAAATCTTGACGTTCACTTCCGATTTCATTAGTTTTCTTCGTAACCTACAATTGTCGATATGTTAGAAATTACAGCAGCGATTCTTTCTTGAAGGATAATTATGCTGAAGAATTGTTTACCGTGTTTTTATCGCTTCGGAAATGTAACAATCGTTGTTGCGATTATTGAATCTCTTTTTAAAAATATAAATAATTTTCATTTAGTTGAAACTATACAGAAAATCTACATATTTTGAACTGTCAATTTTGAATTAAATATGTATCTTGATGATTGATGAGGCCGATACTTGGAGAAAATTAATATCCTTAATGAAACAGTATTTCGTATTTTCTCATAATTTTAATACAAATACGAATGACGACGTTTCGAAGTACTACTTCTTTATCAAATGCTGGATTAAAAGTGGGTGTAATTTTACAAACTCAATACTTATTATTTTCACAGAACATACCAGATATGACTAACTTGGAATGAGGACCATAGAATACAACTGATATATAACAAAAAGGATCGTATACCTGGAAATGAACATAGAAAATCAATTTCTTGAGTCAGATATACCAACTAAATGTAGGAAAAGATACAAATAATATACAAATTAAATTAAATTAAACTCTTACATAGACTTACATAAACTCTTGCATAGTATTATCAGCGAATAAACGCATTGAACATTTTTTCACATGAGAGACAATATCGTTTATATATAAGGAGAACAACAACGGACCTAAGACAGTTCCTTGAGGTACGCCACATCCACTTTTGCGTAGTCCGACAGCATGCCATTAAACTGAAATTTTTATGTTCGCGAATCCAAGTAAGATCCGAACTAATCAAATCAAATCAAAACATTCGTTAAAAATTGACCAAAATTAGTCAATTCATTCAAATTATATTTCGGGCACCGAAATCATCGATAAGAGTTGATACAATTGGATGTAACGGTGTAATGGAGACTTGGATAGTGAGGAAAATCTGTCCAAATAGATCTGTAATATCTCAATTTGAGTATGCTTCAGTGTTATGGGCTTCTCAATAAAGTATACATATCAACAACATGAAAAAATTTAGCCAAGTTCTTTATATGTCTTAGCTTTAGATGACTGATAGCCTCTATGCAAAGCAGGGTTTTCTCAGGATATTTACTTGGTAGTTTTCATTTTATTCGATAGTGCAGAGGCATTTTTACTTTTGTCTAGTTATAATTTTCAAACTTTCTGAAATTTCTGATTGTTTGCTCCAATTTGTCAAACAGACTCAACTCTTATGTACCTGGTGTTTAAAGCAGCAAAATCACTATTTTATCTCCCGACACCACGCTCCTAAAAATTCTGAAATTATCTCCGATACATAACCTCTAATATGTGTAACGAAAATTGCATCTTGATTTGTTCAACACTTCAATTTCCAGTATCCAAGAATACTGCCTTAGGTACCTTTGAACAGAGGGTTGCGTTTTTCTTATATTTCTTTTCGGTTTCTTGGTTTTACGTATTTATACGAGGGTGGGGTTGAACGTTCCAGGCCAGACGAAGAAAAACGATATTTTAAAATTTTTTTTACTTTATTTTTCAACATTATCTCCATCAACACTTATACATTCCCCATAAAGGTGTTCCAATTTTGTTATGTCAGTTTTAAACGTTGATTCGTCAAGCTTCCCAAAAAACTGATTTATAGTTTCGGTAACTTCTTCTTTGCTCTCGAATCTTTAACCACCAAGTCATTTTTTGAGATTAGGAAACAGGTAATAGTCGCTGGGGGCTAAGTCTGGAGAGTAGCGGGGATGCGGTATCAATTCAAACTTCAATTCGTGGATTTTGGACATGGTAACAATCGACGAATAGGCTGGTGCGTTATCGTGATGAAACAAAATTTTTTCTTCGCCAAATGAGGTCGTTTAATTTGCACCTTGTCCTTCAAAAGTTGCAATAGGTCTGCGTTTATAACTCCTCTCGCATTTTAAAAACAGTAAAATAACTTTGTTTGACAATAAAATTGTTTTTTTTCTTTGGAGTTGGTTCCCCCTTTCCAACCCACTGTTTTGACTGTTCTTTATTTTCACGAGTGTAGTGGTGAATCCAAGTCTCATCAACAGTTAGCGACGCAAAAATTCGTTTGGATCATGCCTTTACAGAGCCAAATTTTCGGTAGAAATGTTTCTTTCGAATTAGTTTTTCGTTGAGCGTTAGCAAACGTTTCACCCATCTCACACACAGCTTTTCCATTCAAAATTACACTTAGTTTGCAAATTTTACAATTTGACACATTCAAACTCAAATAATTGAAGATTAAAACCAGAAGTATTCTGCAGAACATCAGCATTCGTTGAGTGGAAAATAAGTACATATTATCAAAATGTGCAACATCTCACCAAACTCGCAGGGTATAGCGATTAAGCAACCCTCACTCCATCTGTTAAAATTTGCATGCACTATCGTCCAAACCCACCTTAAGCAGTAATAACAAGCATCACATGAAATGCTTCTAGTGACCCGTACGCCTATAATTCCCCAGTTTCAGGAAATCCAACCGCAATGACAAGACTATAGGCTCGCTCCAATCGTATATCATTTCGAGAATGATCCACATTTATCTGCGCGCAGAAATGCAAATAAGGTCATAATTATGGCGTGTACAGTCACGATATCCACAAAGATATGTGCTCGAATCTTTATTAGAGACAGTTTAGAGCAAGTGTGGTGGTCTCAACTTAGGAACAATGACTGATACTTCGAGTTCAACCCTGTTAGACGAGATTTGCTTTCTATAACAACCGGGCGAGGCCTTGCTGCCTACGCCACAACTACTTGTTACTTATCCTGTGAAGCACTAGCCGATCCGCTACCATTGTAACTTACTGGCTACCACTTAATACAATAGCCTTCGAACTGATTACCTTTCTTTCATATTTTTTTTTCGACCGATGCGGTATATTGTGTTGAATAATAGCAAGGAAAAAAACGGTTTTAAATCTTTGTCCGATAGCCCGCAGGCCTATTTCGATCACGATATAGACGGTTGCTCTGGTCGCTGATAATATTATGATTGGCTTTAATTAAAACGCTGAAATAGGTGAAGATTTTTTGGTACGGACTGATGGGCGGCGCTCAAGGTTGAGAGAAATAATAATCGATTTAATAACGATCATCGTGTTTTAATTATTCGTTGTGTGTGTGTAATGTAACGGTCTTCTTGCAGAATCAGAAGTGATTGGTTATTTTATTTTGCGTGTGTAATTCGACTTTCGATTTTTAGAGAGTACTAGCTGACCTGGCGAACTTTGTACGCCCAGTTATTTTTCTCTGAATATTTTTCAAAAGGCCGGAAGGACATGTTCTAGTATTTGTGCTACACTATCTTGTTTATAATATTTATCCCGTGTGGAACTAGGGACTTACTCACTTACGAAGGGACTGCAATACCTGTCATTTCAAAATAGTCGAATTATCAAAAAATTCCTATTAACACGTTTGATATATTGAAAGTGATTAACTTGTCGTTTTATAGTTGAACGGCATGTTCCTTTTTTCGTAGCAAGTACTTGCCCCATAAAAATCATCGTTAATTATATGAGATATTTGCTGGGTATAAGTCAACAAATTTCATAATTTAGTCCATTCCCGGAAACCAATAAATATAGTGGCTCTGGTGGCTGTACCAATAGCGTCTATTTGAATTGACTCTTCGCGCAATATTTTGTCGCATCATTGGTAGTATTTTGTTATCGATAACAATGAAACTTTGCCTTGCAATATTGACACACAACGTTCATTGGTCCAATAGCAACGTTTTGTTGTGAACTTTTTGTTAATTTCGATTCCGTTCAACTGACTTCATTTCGAGCTTGACGTTGCCCGTCAGTTTGACTTGCTTTTTTATATCTTTGACTTGCTGCATTGCGAGTTCTGCGACTTGAGTTTGTAGATCTTATAGCTATCATTTTTAAAAACGAAATAACAATTGTAAATTAAAAAAACTGTATTCTTCTTTATAATCAAATATACCACGTACGATGTTAGTAACATGTATGTTAGTCTTTTCAAACCTACCAAAATTTTATGTTGAATTGAAGTTTCAATATTAGTCGTGATAGGTCTGAACTAACCGTGTGATAAGATAATCATGAAAATTAATAATTATGTCTTATTAATAATTGATGAGGCCGATACTTGATGTTAATCGATAAACATAATAAAACAATTGTTAAACTGATTTATACATACATTAAAAAGAATACTGCATGACGTACGTTTCGATGAGATTCACCTTTTTCAAATGCTACGTGCAGACTAATAACATTTCTCGAATACATACAATATATAAACTCAAATTATGAATACAGAGAAAACAGGTAGATAAGAGGTAGAAGGGACCAATTCATACTGAACTACTATATAGTAGACTAAGTAATTTTGAAAAGATTGAGAAGGGGGCTTGAGGTATGATCGATTTGGCTGTTCAAAAGGTTGCCAGAATATTTGTATTTACTAATTTGAAGTGATTCTAACAAATTAAGTTGAGTTTAATTATATTTTTTACTCAACTGCTCTATATCACATCTTCATCTATTGGCGTAGAAATGTGTTCTTCTTCATTATAATTTCATTCATCTACGAAAAATTATCATTCTTGATTTTTCAGAAGAAAATGAGCGTATTTGCGGTCATAAATTAATATTTTTTCGTTCAATATCGATATAAATTCATTAAAAAAGTTCATATCCAATATCGACTGGTGTCACAATTCGTGTTCCCGACTACGAAGGCTCTCTCTTGGCATATTGTTTACGTATATCTTGCAATTTTCTTTGATTATTAGGCTTATATGCCACATTTCTATTAGGTGCTCGTTCAATAGGCGCATGTTTGTTGTAATATCTTGATATATTTCCTTTTTCGTCAAGTTCCACATATTCTAGATTCGACAGATGTCTGTTAAACTCCAAAAAAATCCGGTACATCCACCTCCACTGGTCTGAGATTGATTCAGTCTCTTTTTTTTTCTTATGACATGACACCGTTATGAAGATATGTTGCTCTTTCAGAAAACACTACAGAACTTGAGGTAGCATTTTCTCTTGTTAAATCCCCAAATGCTTTGAATGGTCCTAGTCCTTCGTTATTCTCGATGTTTTAATTCTTTATTTCGAATATTGAGAAAGTTTTGATCCTAGAATTATTTAAACAAGACGAAATCAAATGCTAGATACCCAAGATCACAGAAATATATACAGAGAACTTCTCTAGTACACTGAAAATTTTTCGAATTGACTTAAATAATTTTAAAGCTATATGAAGTTGGAGATGGTAAGTTTTATGAAATCCAAGAAGCTGGAAATACTCGTCAATGACTGGTTTTGATCTAAAAGTCTAAGAATCGGACAGTATTATTTCTTATCGGTCAATGATACACCTATGTAGGTTATTGAGTACATATATAAACATCTAGAGGTTTGGTTCACGTAACAACTGTCTATATTCACATAAAATTGTTTGTAGTGGTAAACATTACCTTTATTACACATATAAGTAAGTTATAACACTAACATTTGCCTAGTTATGACAATAACAATTCCTATTTTATTCCTTCTATTTTAATCTCAAATCACTGGGTGTATATAGAATTACATGACACTTTAAAATGTTAAAAAAGGCGTTACTAGCTGGTTCGGCTGAATGGTATTTCCCAACACCCGGAAAAACGTTTCCTAAAAGTTTATAACCTATAGTCAAACCAATAACCGTGAATAATTGATATTCAATCGTAAAGCAATAAAAAACGTTGTTCCTACGAATAGACAATTCATTATATGCTAAAGAGTACATGAATTAAACGGATGCCATTCGGGATTTTTATACGCGGATATTATACCGAAATATGATCATGATTGGTCATTTCTACTGAAAACGATATCATGTTTCATTTCGATGTTGAAACGACACTACACTAAAAATTTCGGAAATTCGAATATTCTACAGGATATTCATGTATATAACGTTTAGGCTTTTCACTACCATAAAATATAATGTATTTATATAATGGGTGATTTTTTAGCGTATTTTTTTAAATCGAATAAAACACTAAATTCGCAGCATTTATTCAAAACTTTTATTGAAATTGTTAACTTGGCCTTTGCCATTTACATTTTAAAGATAACTTCATGTTAGTGTTGTCCGCGGCTCCGTATCAAATGATCCATTCGGAAGGTCCAATTTTGCATCACTTTTTCGAGAATTTCGGCCTGTATCCCACGAATTACGCGTGTTATGTTATCCTGTAAGGCTTCAAAAGTGTTCGGCTTGTCCACATACAATAACGACTTCACATAACCCCACAATAAATAATCCAGAGGCGTCAAATCGCATGATCTTGGCGGCCAATTCACAGAGCCATTTCGAGAGATAAGCTGCTCACCAAATGTCTCTGAAGTAGAGCGACAGGTCATTATACAGGTAGAATTATTGAATTAAATCTTAGAAATATCGAATAACGAAGGAGGTCTTAAATTAAGAAATTGAGGAAAGTAACACTGGTGATAAACTGACTGTAACGTGTGACGAATGAGAAATTTCCACTTGTTCAAGAAGGCCCAGAGTTTCACCTTTCATTACACAGATGAAACGTAAAACAACATGAAAAAATTGCCAAGTATTAATTATAAATTTTATGAAACCAAGTCAAGTGTTTTTATTTGATATATTGAACAATGTTTCACCAAGAGATCAGCGAACGTCCAATCAACTTTTTATTATTATTTTTATAATTTTTTGGGTGATGGAATGATACAACAAAGTAGAAAATTAACTTCATTATGTAATCCCACCGTCAAACCAACTTAAATATTTTTTATTGGTGATTCTGATTTTTTTTTGAACACTTCTTTCTCAAGAAGGGGTATAAAGTTGTCGTTTCACTTATATAGATATTTCAATGAACACTATTACTGGTTAAAGTTATTTTGATATTCTTGGTCAATCTTGGGCGTATGACATTCTTCGAATCGTTCAAGGAAACGTCATTCTAACGTCAATTAAACGTCAATCGACGTTATTTTCAAAGTTGCTCCAAATTTCTTATTCTACGCGAAACAACTGATGAAGACATATCCGCTAAATTTCGAACCGCCTGTTTACCGAACACACACCGAACCTATATTTACAGATACTATTTCGTCATGCTTACATTCCAAGTGGATCCTAATCGGCAATTTGTTATAATTCGAAGCCTCAGGCGGATTTGACTTGCAACAGAAACAGTTGAAATTTCGCAAACGAACATCCTGTTGAGGAATAAGAAGTCAAGGCGTCCTAAATGATCCTGCATAGATGCACTACGACAGGGTGTTTTCTCTCTTCGCTCTTATTTATAATAACAACGTGCAGTTGTTTGCCTCGAGCGTTCATCAATAGGTTATAAATGCTATTGAAGAACGAAGGAATAAGTAATAATTCTAACAACCTTTGGATTGCGATATTAATCACTCTGTATAATACTTGGTCAGATTAGCGGAAGAGTCATTATATCGTAATTGGACAAATTGTTGTTATTTCACTCTAGTATACTCTTTGAGAAATGTGTACCAGATGGAGTGAGAAATTCTCTCGATTGTGGCAATATACGAGGTCTGTTTGAAAGAAAAGGTGAATTTGAATTTTGAATTTTGTGCACCGTCGATTATCGAATTTTTTTTTCTTATGTTGGTACGCTTAGGTTTTTCATACGTTGTCCTAATTAGCCCATTTGGATCAGTGGTTCGTTTCTGACCACTGAAAAGGTTAGCCACCTTTTTGTGTGTTCTTCGATTTTTACTTTCGAAAAAATTGGATATAAGAATCTCTATTAAATTTTGCGTTAGGATTGGAATTAAGTGCTCCAACGCATTTAAAGTGTTGACTGTGGCATCCAGAGAGTCTAGAATGTCTAAAAAAAGTGTTTACGAGTGGTACAAGCGTTTTACAGAAGGCGGAGAACATGTTGTTGATGATGAGCGTCCTGGAGTTGCAACAACGTTACAAACGCAGAAAACATCGAAACAGTGAATAAAATAGTTACAGAAAATCGTCTAATCACTATTAGGGAAGTTGTAGAGAATGTTGGCATGTAACTTACATTTCGTCCGATTTTGTTAGAAAAAGATTTTTTGTAGACTAACGATGGTTTGAATTTTATATATAGTGGTTCCCTATTATTAATGGAATTCTTTCGTGTTATGTCTCATTTGTTTTGATTTCTTCAAGATATTAATAGAATTCTTTCGTGTTATTATCCCATTTGTTTCGATTCCTTCAAGGTTTCGTTCTGATGA
Organism: Henosepilachna vigintioctopunctata; assembly: GCA_030704895.1. NCBI lineage: Eukaryota > Metazoa > Arthropoda > Insecta > Coleoptera > Coccinellidae > Henosepilachna > Henosepilachna vigintioctopunctata. Next base: position 4,940,080 of record JARQZJ010000121.1, on the reverse strand, counting down.
AATTCAATGTGATCACTTATGGAATGTTTCTACTTTGTTTTATTATTTTCATTATCTCATTACTTCGATTTATGTCATATTTGTGACTCTCATTTTCGAATCTTTTTTAATTTGCCTATCATGTATTTTTCGTCTTGAGGATGTCAATGAATTACGTCGAAACATTGGCAAATTATATATATTCGTTATGATTTTCGAAATGCGAAAATATTTCGTGCTCCGCTCATTTTTAGCACGAGTAGATATTTGAGATATTGACGAAAATACATAAAAATCGTAGTCATTATAAATGGCTCGTTAACGAAGTTACCTCACATAACAACCCACACGTGCATTTTTAAGTCTCGTTAATAATGGGTGGTCCTTGTTAAAAAGTTTTGATCGATTCAAAAATTGATATAATGGGTGTAAAACACTCATTGCTGAGATAAGGTAGTTGCATGAGTGAAAGGAGTATCACATCGAGTGTGTTTCGTATTTATTTTCCTTATACAGCATTGAAACTTAATTGTATTGTATTTTGTCATCTCTGAATTTGTCATAATCATTTGAATTCAGTGTCGATTGTTTGCCTATGTTTCTAATTTTTAGTATCTTTAACCGTTTTTATAGCTATAACAGAGTGCCGACACTCTGATGAGGGCTGTAAAATCTGGAACGATTCTGAAGGGCCACTTCTAAATGCTACTTATATTGCTGAGCTTTGTTAATAAATAATATTACGATTTTTTCTGGAGATGAACTTACTCAAATATTTACTTATATAGTTATATACTTATATACTTATATACTTATATACTTATATACTTATATACTTATATACTTATATACTTATATACTTATATACTTATATATCTTATATACTTATATACTTATATACTTATATACTTATATACTTATATACTTATATACTTATATACTTATATACTTATATACTTATATACTTATATACTTATATACTTATATACTTATATACTTATATACTTATAAATATCGACTTATATACTTATATACTTATATACTTATATACTTATATACTTATATACTTATATACTCATATTCTTATATACGTATACACTTATATTCACTTATATAGTTATATATTTATATATTCATATACATATATACTTATATACTCATGTACATATGTACTTATATACTTGAATACTTGAGATTTTTATCAAAACTGCAGCATAATAAAGAATCAAATTTTTCTTGTAAAGTGCAGAATAATGTATTCAAACATACAAGAATTTCAGAGCAGATATTTTTTCATCAGAAGAATATCTAGTTCTGAGAACATCAGGAGAATTTGAAAATTTGGAAAAACTTCATTTCGAAAATACTAAATGATTCAAATTTGTTTTATTCGTCAAATTCATTCTACCATTTCAGATATTCTTCAATTGATTAACCAAATATTTAGTTTTTAGGGAACGAACTATCTGAAAATGAATGATTGATAATAGTTTTCTGTTATTGAATATTCATTATATTTCTTCATTATCGTTAGAATATGGTTTCAAAAACTCTAGTAAAAACATTTTTATTAAATCTATAAAAAATTATATTAACATCTAGTATAAAACATTTCTAGTATTACATACAGGAGATATTTTGTTCACAGTATATACCACTGGAAATACAATTACATACATACATAATTATATACGTATATACTCGTATATTTTGATATCCATACTGATCGCTGAAATATATTCACAAATATCAAGAAAATCAAATGAAGCCATGCTCTATCTCAAGATCTAATTAATGAATATATAAGTATTTTTGTATAAACATAAAGGTACACCCAGACTAGTTTTTTCTCAAGCATAGAACCTCGAGTGACAAACGATATGTCATTGTTAATGAAACATTTATATATCGATCGGAATGTCTGACACCAAAATGTGTGTAAAACCGCACTAAACATATATATTACCGTATTTTTCCGTCTTGGAGTTACAACCCATATCCTTGCATTCTGTCGATAAATCAAACGACTAGGCGACTACTATTTTACTACCAATGTTACACTTTGAAATTTTGAACCACAATAGTATTTACAACTTATCCTGGTTAATAGTGAGAATAGTGGAAGGTGGCGATATCTTTTGACATTTAGTGTTTGCACTGAATACGTTACGATTTGATTAATATCAATTTTGATTAAAGTAGGGTTTTTCAGTTGGTAGAAATGAAAATCACCAGAGGCGTTTGGTTTATGTTAATATAATGATGGGGTTCAGTAATGCCATGTCTGAAGTAGCTGCTTTTAATAAATGATGATTGGCGGATACGTTGCCTGCTACTTTGAATTGAGAAATGTTTTTCTACTTAAAAATAGTTCAAATGTATTAATTACGAAGTAGGTTCCATTTTCCATTTCTTCAGATGAAAACCTATTTGCGTATCTAGGTATGTAGAAATATTCGAAAGAAAGAAATTTTGAATGCATAAAAAAGAAGAGTAGGAAAAGAACTTCAGAATTAACTTTGATTCATCACAAAATCTAGAATATAAAAAATTGTTCTGATCCATATGAAGAGAGACCATTCAAAACACTCGATATACGATAAGGGCTGGTAACGCATGACATAATGTAGTTATATGGAATACCTCGTCATTTCGTTGGATATCTGAATACTTTCGTTTTGATTAGTTCAGTTCAATAGATTCCGTCAAGTCCATCTAACGTCCTCTGTTCTAGGAATATGATGTTTCTTGTTTGTTCATATCTATTGAATGTTTATTTTTAGTACAAGAATCTGACAGTCCACTGAGGCTTTAAAACAAAAACATGTGTTGATTTATTTTTGCGTTATTGTTGTGTTCTGCCGGCTATTCCTCCAGTTCTTCTATATAATATCAACTCGTCATCTAATAGTTTGGAGATAGTTGCTAAGTTAGCAAAGGTCTTTGCCTTATACCCTCTGATGAAGATTTATAATTCAGAATTTATAATAAAGCATTATTATTTTCGATTCCTTAACTGCTTCTCTACTGCCTGACATCACAGAAAGGGGCGGAACCATTACTGGCTCTTATCAAAAAAGTTAATGAAGCCCTGTAAGAAATATTTTTTTCAGTGTTTTCTCATTTTTGGCAGTGAGATTAGATTTCTTCTTTTTATATTCTGTTTTGGAACTCGTGTTTCGAAAGAAAAATTTCACAGCCGTATTATTTGACTGAATCAATTCACTTTGGTAAAAATGATGGAAATAAAAATATTTATTTAGCGAAAGCTATGCTAAATGAAGACTTACATATTTTGAAACGTCAATTTTGATTCACATACCTATCTCATTATTTAATATACTTTTTTAGTTCATGCTTAAATATTTTAATACTAGTACTAGTTTTCAAGATACTTGGTGACATATTGCACTTTCAATGTGCAATAGATATACTTCCTTTTTCTTTTCCGTAACTTTTGTTATTGTTGAATTTTTGCTTACTCAAACCGAATAACGAAGTGGAGCAATATGAAAAATGTGGCATTAAAATCCATTTGAACAACAATGAATTCAAATATGGCCACAGATTTTTCCTATTCCTTTGAAAAAATTGATTTTGGATGATCTAAACGAGTTTGATTTACTCAAAAGGCAGGTTCTTCAAACAGAATACACAAATTGAGATTCTTATTCTATCAGTAAAAAGAAAAAAAACGCCAAATGAAGTATTCTAAGGGATTTCACAAGAATAAACTTATTTGTTTTGACTCAGATAGATAGTTATAGACCCAGGTAGACCCCTATTGTTATGTAACTATTTCGAGCATATTTTCAGTACAATTCTTCAGCTATTTCTGGAAATTCCTGTCAAATACAGCCACTAAAGAAACAATGGACAAATACGTGAACTTCTGTTTAAGAGCGACATGTTCACATATTCTCGCTACTCTCTTCCCTGCCCAGTTCCCTAATCACTGCCCAGATAGATAGTTAAACTTGTCTAACTGAAGCATTTTTTCGAAACAATTTTCCAGGTATTTCTTGAGAATTTTTTCAAATACAGCCACTGAAGGAACAATGGACAAATAGGAAAATTTCTGTATAAGAGCCACATATTCACAAATTCGCGCTGCCCTCGTCGCTACCTATTTCCCTACTCGCTGCCGATAAAGTGAGTTGAATAGATCGTTATATTCATTTGGATTTACTCTAAATTTTTTCGGCAGTATTGTCATTCCATTTATGGAAGTTCAAATTTATAAACAATTAAAATAGTCACCTGAAATGGATATCGAAACATTTCCATAAACCAATTCATTAACAAATCGACAATTGGAACAGTATTTCACATGAGCCTAAGAAAGCTTCATTTATCATTTTACGTAGCTTGTTATTTCTATCAGCTAGAACAACAAATCATAATCAATAATCGATATTTACGATACAATAAATCGCATGATCTTATGTAACCTAACGTTCGATGTTATAATTTTTATTATGCGTCTTAGATCCAACACGGTATAATGAAATATATACACTCGTATATTGGAATAACTTCAAAGTTGATAAGGGCCCCACCCTTATTATGTGCGCTCAATGAAAGAGGCCTGTTCGGAATTTACGAAAGGTCAAGTATTTTCTACTATTTTATTGTATTTCACTGAAGTACGATGTGTTATAAATTAAATGGACAACTTAATTGAAAAATTCTTCCTCCGTGAATTTAATACTTGACGTAATGTACACGTGTGCCAACAGATGTGATTCGTTTTTGTTTTTGTAAAGCACACTCTTCTAGTTTTTTTGAGGGTACTCTTTATAACCTAGTTTTTCATTTCGTCACTTTTGAATGTTTGAAATAAGTGATTTTTTATGTCACTTCGGGATGACATACAAAATTATAAAAAAATCTATAAAAAATGATAATTTTGATAATTTCCAACATTCGAATACCACATCAAATATCGAAAGGCAATTATTTTAATCGAATATAAACTTAAATTCAAACATTTGAATTTATGATTTACACTTTATTGACTACATAGCATGACGCGTTTCGTCGCTACAAAATACTTCTTCAGATGCTTACAGAATAATAACAACATATTGAAAAACACAGGTATAAATATCAGGGAATTTTGGGATGCTAAGGTTTTGGTTTTACCTGAGATAATCCATTCTGAAAAATAATTTCTATTACCTGAAAAAGTTTAACAAGGGTGAATTGTTTAATTCCATCTGTTCATTGAGCAAATTTCCAGAATTTTTAAGCCGATTTATTTCCACTATTTCCCAATAATCTAATTGACTACTTCTCTCTATATTGTGTAAAATTTTGAAATTTGTATTAAAAGTATGGTTTTCTGTTAATAAATGGTTAGCATAATTCGAATTACTTTTATTATGGGCGAAGCTATATTTATGTTCCTGTATTCTAGTACCGAAATTTCTACTAGTTTTACCTATATATATATATCGAAACATGTTCCACAATTCAATTGGTAAACACCTGATTTGTCTTCTCTTTTAATTTTGTTTTTATTGATCTTAACGTTTCTCGATAAATTATTGTTCGTTTTAAATGAAATATTTAAATTATGTTTCCTTAAAAGCTTTAGACTTTTTGACTGACGGTTCCAAAGTATGTTAAACTATTATATTTACGATTTCTATCCGACTGATAAGGAAATACTAATCGTAGAGCTTTCCGATAGAGTTTTTTGTCAAGAATTTTTGACACTAGTTCGCTTTCATAATTATTATTAACCGCAATCTGTTTAATGATATTCAGTTCTTTATTGAAATTTTCTTCTGATAAAGGTATGTTGGCTAATCTGTGTATCATACTTTGAAACGCTGCCATTTTATGTGGATATGGGTGGCATGAGGAGTTATGGAGCAATTATTTTAGAAAATTTATCGTATATGACAAAATAATAAATTACGAAATATTGTAGTAATAATTATAATAATATCAATATTTATTTAGCAATGGCTTTTACAGAATTAGTTATTGTGCATTGCTGCAATTAATTTATTGCTGCAAAGTCTCTATTGATTCATTATGTCATAGTCTGGATATTTTTAACACCAACATAAATCGTTGTATCATCTGCGAATAATCGTATAGAGCATTTTTTCACATGACAAAAAATATCATTAATGTATAAGGAGAATATTGAAAGAAAACTTTCATATTTTTTTTGGAAGACCCCAAATATATTAAAGCATTTGTTGAATTTTGTTGGGCAAACTCTTAATTTCATTTGCGAGTCAAGAATATCACGTAATTCAAAGACATTGATGTAAATAGTATGTCAGAATTTCAACACAATATTTTTATCGATCACGAAAATATTTCTCAAAGGGTAACATATTCTATGCTATACCTATCTTCGAACAAAAATTGTCATACCAAACCGTCACCCTCAACTATACTTATTATTTTCAATTTATGAAGTAACAGCCAGTATTAGGATACGTAAGAGTCAAGGGAAAACCAGTATGTTGATAAAATTGCTTATTTTATCCATCTTTGGAGTCACCTTTATCGAGGCTATCGTTGAATCGCAGATGATAGCGCTTGATATGAAGATATCATCGTGGTTTTCAAGTTGATGGGCCTATACCTAAGCCACAGTACAAACGGGTAGTTACTGCATTATTCTAAATCATTTATTCTCAACAGGCATAGTGCCCAAATACAGAAAATAATAACATAATGTTGAATAATAACTAAATAACTGAATGAATAAAACGAAAAGAAATATAGCAAAAGGCTCAATGAAAACTGAGAAAGTAACTGATAACGAAATAATGAAATTATATGAAATATTACGGAGAACATCTTTGCACAACTAAACCGCTGTACTACTCCTTTATTCGTACTAAACTGGATCATGTATCTTTAATTTAGTGTCCTTTGTGCAATAATTTGATTGTCTACTTGGAGGCAGTTCAGAGGAAATGTCTGAAGTATATGTACAGTAGATGTAACAGGAAATATCCTTCGAGAGGCTTCGACCACTCCATTTTAACCGATACTCTGGGAACTTTATTATTGTAGTTGATATTTGAACGGTTTGGTCTAACGTTTCTCTACAAAATTTTGCACAACTCGACTCGCTATTTCTTCTCAGCGAAATGAATATTCGCGTACCAAGGTCCGGTCTGAGGCGAAATAATACATTTTATGTCAATTACAGCAGATCAAATGTTAAGTCACGTTATCTTATCAACTGTATCAGTTTATGATGGGTGTTGTGGTCGATGTGATATCTATTTTGATCGGTTATCAGTGATTTTGACATGCCCCTCAGAACACCGCTCTTATATAACAGTCGTGATATCTTCATGATCTTCTGATGTCTACATACGACTTTGTAATATATATTATTTAAATTTTAGAAGCGTTTCATTTTTTCTTTATATTACTATTTCAATTGATTCTAATTTTATTTTAGTTGACTTCTACAACAACATTTCAGCAACTTCTGTTTACTACGGGTGACTTTGTGATAGATGATATTTTATTTTTAGTTTTCACTATTACGTTATTGTTTATTACTATTTCAGTTCATTTTGATGTTATTTTCGTTGTATATATTCGCTTATACTCTCTTTTTTATTTTTTTCTCTCAATTTTCTTTTACTTATTATTATTGATTTGAAATTTGTTAATTTTCTTCTGTAATTCGATGTGTTTCTGTTGGAAGTAAATGTATTACCACTTTTATAAGGATATAATATAATTGTTATGAGCTTTGAAGATTATGACGCCGCGCCGCTTGCATGAATATTTGATGTATTGTCATGAATTTTCACTTTTCTTTATAATTTTCGATTCTTTTATATTTTTTCTCTCTTTAGCACATATTTATTATTACTCTAATGGTATGTGAGATATTTATATACATGTTATTTTGTTTTAGTGAACTGTAGGAATTATCTTTCAAGTAAATGTTTTATCATACTTCTCCCAAATATTTTGTATGTTTGTATTAATTTTTTTTTCTCGTTTATATCCGTTTACTTTCAGGAGGATAGATGGAAGAATAGCTTATGCTAAATCCCGTCTCTTCTCATGTAGCACAATATGTGTGGTAATAAAACGTTTATCATTATTATAATTATCATCATTATTATTATAGTTTTATGCCATTAAGATTTATTAAGGATCTCAAAAGTTATCGGCACTACTCAATCGAACTCAAGAAAACACTTTCCAAACAAAATGTCGCAGTGTTTTTGCTAGTGACTATCAAACTTCAAATAATCGCTACAGGGGTTAAAAAAAGCAAGGTGACTGTATGTATTATATTTGCATTGTCAGGGAGTTTGTAAGTTGGTGTCGTATGAACAATCTGATGGTGAACGTTGACAAAACTGTATGTGTTCATTTTTGTCTGAAGGGCAATGGAATTAGTTACCTTGGATATTAAATATGGGGACAACACTATATCATTATCCCAATCAACAAAGTTTCTTAGAATATATGTACACAGAAATTTGAGGTGGACATCACACATTGAGGTCTTATGTAAAAATTGAGTAACTCTTTTTTTGCAATCTCTTGAATTAAGAACATCGTACCTAGAAAATGTGTTATGAATGTGTATTATAGTCTTCTGAATTATAATATTCTGCTGTGGGGCTGCTCTACAGAAATAAATAGGTTGGTTATAACACAGAAGCGAATACTTGGATTAATATTCAATATTCATCAACTAACATCTTGTAAACCTATCTTCATTAATAATTACTTACTCACCTTACCGTGTTTATATATTAATAGATGTTTGTTATATGTTAAAGAAAATGAATATAGGTTTATTAAATTGAATAGTAATCATGAGTATTCAACAAGGAACTGTGATGTGCTACTTATTCCTATACATAAAACAGCTGAATTTGAGCACTCTCTCTATTATCAGAGTATCAAAATTTTCAACAATTTACCATCAAATTTGAAAGTACTGAAAGCTCATTTGTTTAAGAGGAGAGTTAAATCTCTGCTCTCAACAAAGGCATACTCTAGTGTGGCAGAGTACTTCGATGTAGGCAATAATGAATGAATCATTTTTTTGTATCATATGTTTTTATAATTTTTAACACAAATGTTCTTCACCATGTGAAATTGTTTCGAATGTTTAATATTTATATAGGCGTTTTTTTCATTTTTTTTTCAAATGAAATTGAATATTATTGTAAATACAAATTTATTTTTATACAAAATATTTTTGTTTGAACCAATATTTTTGCTCGATGGCTGAATGGAAGATCAGACTCAAAACTGAATGGAGTTCTTTTGAGAGCATTCTTCTTAGTTGTAATTATCGTATGAATTGAAATGAATGTAATTTTACAATGTAAGGAATCTTTCTCAATGAATTTATTTCATTATTATATTCAAGAAGTCTTCAGTAAAATAAGTGTTTTACTTGTGTTGTTAGATGTATCTCTGTTCTTTCATCCGAAACGGAGGTTCATATATAATCCATAACAATGAAATATTGTGTGTATCTCTCAATCATCATTCATTACAACTGACGAAAAAATTGACAGTCGGACACGTGCTGATGAAACCGCGAAAAAGCAACTTTCTAAACTACCTACCGATTCAGAAGTTTTTTTTCACGGTGATGAAATTCAAACTGAACGCCGTAGGATAAAATGTCGAAGATACGGTTTCCTCATCTTTACCACACGCAAAAACGGCGATTAGAATAAATTGATCCCGAATTGCGACAAGTCGAGCCGAACAAACGCCCGAAATTTCTTCAGATGCGGTCTGATAATCTGTTTAACTTTCGTACCTTGTTTGCTGGCTGGCGATCGTGATGTTGAGATTTGCACCGATATCGTACTTGGGTAGTGATTGGCCGAAAATTCAATCGGAATGAATTGTTTTTTCTATTTCTAATCGACATATTACTGTCTATTTTTGCTCGGAGCTATATCAATTCGATCATTTAGTTCAGCTCAATAATGCGTTATTAATGTTGAACTTTCCTTATCAATTTCTCAAGCCTTTGATTTATTATTTTTTCATGAAATAATAACTTTAATGGGAATTTTTGGCTCCTAATTTTCTATATACGTAATAGGTGTTGAGTTTTTCATCAGAAAATAACTCTATTTTAGTGGCCATCTCGTTGAAAATTCCAAAGAATTCGAAGTACCTCTTTCAATTCAAGTAAACAGTGAACTGTCTTGTTTTTTCGATTATTATGCCTGTTTTTCAAAGACACACCTAATTCCAAGGGCGTTTCTAGTTTCAAAATAGGAAATAGCGCATATTCAATGAACCAGACTCAAAGAAGTCCAAAAAATTCAAGTATCTCCTCCAATTTAGGTAATGTATCTGTTTTTGCGATTATTATCGCGCTTCATCTTCATCTTCATCTTCATCTTCATCTTCATCTTCATCTTCATCTTCATCTTCATCTTCATCTTCATCTTCATCTTCATCTTCATCTTCATCTTCATCTTCATCTTCATCTTCATCTTCATCTTCATCTTCATCTTCATCTTCATCTTCATCTTCATCTTCATCTTCATCTTCATCTTCATCTTCATCTTCATCTTCATCTTCATCTTCATCTTCATCTTCATCTTCATCTTCATCTTCATCTTCATCTTCATCTTCATCTTCATCTTCATCTTCATCTTCATCTTCATCTTCATCTTCATCTTCATCTTCATCTTCATCTTCATCTTCATCTTCATCTTCATCTTCATCTTCATCTTCTTCATCTTCATCTTCATCTTCATCTTTCTCTCATCTTCATCTTCATCTTCATCTTCATCTTCATCTCATCTTCATCTTCATCTTCATCTTCATCTTCATCTTCATCTTCATCTTCATCTTCATCTTCATCTTCATCTTCATCTTCATCTTCATCTTCATCTTCATCTTCATCTTCATCTTCATCTTCATCTTCATCTTCATCTTCATCTTCATCTTCATCTTCATCTTCATCTTCATCTTCATCTTCATCTTCATCTTCATCTTCATCTTCATCTTCATCTTCATCTTCATCTTCATCTTCATCTTCATCTTCATCTTCATCTTCATCTTCATCTTCATCTTCATCTTCATCTTCATCTTCATCTTCATCTTCATCTTCATCTTCATCTTCATCTTCATCTTCATCTTCATCTTCATCTTCATCTTCATCTTCATCTTCATCTTCATCTTCATCTTCATCTTCATCTTCATCTTCATCTTCATCTTCATCTTCATTCATCTTCATCTTCATCTTCATCTTCATCTTCATCTTCATCTTCATCTTCATCTTCATCTTCATCTTCATCTTCATCTTCATCTTCATCTTCATCTTCATCTTCATCTTCATCTTCATCTTCATCTTCATCTTCATCTTCATCTTCATCTTCATCTTCATCTTCATCTTCATCTTCATCTTCATCTTCATCTTCATCTTCATCTTCATCTTCATCTTCATCTTCATCTTCATCTTCATCTTCATCTTCATCTTCATCTTCATCTTCATCTTCATCTTCATCTTCATCTTCATCTTCATCTTCATCTTCATCTTCATCTTCATCTTCATCTTCATCTTCATCTTCATCTTCATCTTCATCTTCATCTTCATCTTCATCTTCATCTTCATCTTCATCTTCATCTTCATCTTCATCTTCATCTTCATCTTCATCTTCATCTTCATCTTCATCTTCATCTTCATCTTCATCTTCATCTTCATCTTCATCTTCATCTTCATCTTCATCTTCATCTTCATCTTCATCTTCATCTTCATCTTCATCTTCATCTTCATCTTCATCTTCATCTTCATCTTCATCTTCATCTTCATCTTCATCTTCATCTTCATCTTCATCTTCATCTTCATCTTCATCTTCATCTTCATCTTCATCTTCATCTTCATCTTCATCTTCATCTTCATCTTCATCTTCATCTTCATCTTCATCTTCATCTTCATCTTCATCTTCATCTTCATCTTCATCTTCATCTTCATCTTCATCTTCATCTTCATCTTCATCTTCATCTTCATCTTCATCTTCATCTTCATCTTCATCTTCATCTTCATCTTCATCTTCATCTTCATCTTCATCTTCATCTTCATCTTCATCTTCATCTTCATCTTCATCTTCATCTTCATCTTCATCTTCATCTTCATCTTCATCTTCATCTTCATCTTCATCTTCATCTTCATCTTCATCTTCATCTTCATCTTCATCTTCATCTTCATCTTCATCTTCATCTTCATCTTCATCTTCATCTTCATCTTCATCTTCATCTTCATCTTCATCTTCATCTTCATCTTCATCTTCATCTTCATCTTCATCTTCATCTTCATCTTCATCTTCATCTTCATCTTCATCTTCATCTTCATCTTCATCTTCATCTTCATCTTCATCTTCATCTTCATCTTCATCTTCATCTTCATCTTCATCTTCATCTTCATCTTCATCTTCATCTTCATCTTCATCTTCATCTTCATCTTCATCTTCATCTTCATCTTCATCTTCATCTTCATCTTCATCTTCATCTTCATCTTCATCTTCATCTTCATCTTCATCTTCATCTTCATCTTCATCTTCATCTTCATCTTCATCTTCATCTTCATCTTCATCTTCATCTTCATCTTCATCTTCATCTTCATCTTCATCTTCATCTTCATCTTCATCTTCATCTTCATCTTCATCTTCATCTTCATCTTCATCTTCATCTTCATCTTCATCTTCATCTTCATCTTCATCTTCATCTTCATCTTCATCTTCATCTTCATCTTCATCTTCATCTTCATCTTCATCTTCATCTTCATCTTCATCTTCATCTTCATCTTCATCTTCATCTTCATCTTCATCTCTTCATCTTCATCTTCATCTTCATCTTCATCTTCATCTTCATCTTCATCTTCATCTTCATCTTCATCTTCATCTTCATCTTCATCTTCATCTTCATCTTCATCTTCATCTTCATCTTCATCTTCATCTTCATCTTCATCTTCATCTTCATCTTCATCTTCATCTTCATCTTCATCTTCATCTTCATCTTCATCTTCATCTTCATCTTCATCTTCATCTTCATCTTCATCTTCATCTTCATCTTCATCTTCATCTTCATCTTCATCTTCATCTTCATCTTCATCTTCATCTTCATCTTCATCTTCATCTTCATCTTCATCTTCATCTTCATCTTCATCTTCATCTTCATCTTCATCTTCATCTTCATCTTCATCTTCATCTTCATCTTCATCTTCATCTTCATCTTCATCTTCATCTTCATCTTCATCTTCATCTTCATCTTCATCTTCATCTTCATCTTCATCTTCATCATCTTCATCTTCATCTTCATCTTCATCTTCATCTTCATCTTCATCTTCATCTTCATCTTCATCTTCATCTTCATCTTCATCTTCATCTTCATCTTCATCTTCATCTTCATCTTCATCTTCATCTTCATCTTCATCTTCATCTTCATCTTCATCTTCATCTTCATCTTCATCTTCATCTTCATCTTCATCTTCATCTTCATCTTCATCTTCATCTTCATCTTCATCTTCATCTTCATCTTCATCTTCATCTTCATCTTCATCTTCATCTTCATCTTCATCTTCATCTTCATCTTCATCTTCATCTTCATCTTCATCTTCATCTTCATCTTCATCTTCATCTTCATCTTCATCTTCATCTTCATCTTCATCTTCATCTTCATCTTCATCTTCATCTTCATCTTCATCTTCATCTTCATCTTCATCTTCATCTTCATCTTCATCTTCATCTTCATCTTCATCTTCATCTTCATCTTCATCTTCATCTTCATCTTTCATCTTCATCTTCATCTTCATCTTCATCTCTTCATCTTCATCTTCATCTTCATCTTCATCTTCATCTTCATCTTCATCTTCATCTTCATCTTCATCTTCATCTTCATCTTCATCTTCATCTTCATCTTCATCTTCATCTTCATCTTCATCTTCATCTTCATCTTCATCTTCATCTTCATCTTCATCTTCATCTTCATCTTCATCTTCATCTTCATCTTCATCTTCATCTTCATCTTCATCTTCATCTTCATCTTCATCTTCATCTTCATCTTCATCTTCATCTTCATCTTCATCTTCATCTTCATCTTCATCTTCATCTTCATCTTCATCTTCATCTTCATCTTCATCTTCATCTTCATCTTCATCTTCATCTTCATCTTCATCTTCATCTTCATCTTCATCTTCATCTTCATCTTCATCTTCATCTTCATCTTCATCTTCATCTTCATCTTCATCTTCATCTTCATCTTCATCTTCATCTTCATCTTCATCTTCATCTTCATCTTCATCTTCATCTTCATCTTCATCATCTTCATCTTCATCTTCATCTTCATCTTCATCTTAATCTTCATCTTCATCTTCATCTTCATCTTCATCTTCATCTTCATCTTCATCTTCATCTTCATCTTCATCTTCATCTTCATCTTCATCTTCATCTTCATCTTCATCTTCATCTTCATCTTCATCTTCATCTTCATCTTCATCTTCATCTTCATCTTCATCTTCATCTTCATCTTCATCTTCATCTTCATCTTCATCTTCATCTTCATCTTCATCTTCATCTTCATCTTCATCTTCATCTTCATCTTCATCTTCATCTTCATCTTCATCTTCATCTTCATCTTCATCTTCATCTTCATCTTCATCTTCATCTTCATCTTCATCTTCATCTTCATCTTCATCTTCATCTTCATCTTCATCTTCATCTTCATCTTCATCTTCATCTTCATCTTCATCTTCATCTTCATCTTCATCTTCATCTTCATCTTCATCTTCATCTTCATCTTCATCTTCATCTTCATCTTCATCTTCATCTTCATCTTCATCTTCATCTTCATCTTCATCTTCATCTTCATCTTCATCTTCATCTTCATCTTCATCTTCATCTTCATCTTCATCTTCATCTTCATCTTCATCTTCATCTTCATCTTCATCTTCATCTTCATCTTCATCTTCATCTTCATCTTCATCTTCATCTTCATCTTCATCTTCATCTTCATCTTCATCTTCATCTTCATCTTCATCTTCATCTTCATCTTCATCTTCATCTTCATCTTCATCTTCATCTTCATCTTCATCTTCATCTTCATCTTCATCTTCATCTTCATCTTCATCTTCATCTTCATCTTCATCTTCATCTTCATCTTCATCTTCATCTTCATCTTCATCTTCATCTTCTTCATCTTCATGTTCCTCTCCATCTTCATCTTCATCTTAAATGGTTTTTCTCTTTCCTTTGCCTTTCGAAACAGAGAATATCTCAATTCTGCTCTCTTCTTCGGGGTCGCTGATAACTTGCACGAGTTTTTCATTCTGAAAGAGAAATAATTCAATTTTTGTGCACACAATATATGTACAGGCATTGACATGTCATAAGACGTTTTTACATGCACATGTGATAACATGTACGTCATAGACGACAAGGCTTTTTTCAATTTGAATAATTTTCTAGTCATTCCTCAACAGCCCATAATCCCAATATTATAACACTAGCATTTTTCAATTCATTTCTTTGTGTTGAGTGTATATTTAAGCAAAATTTCCAATAATGTTTGACATGATTCGTTTTTCCAAAAATGTTGCGAGTCTAGACAAAGTTTTGCTCTCGTTCTGGTATTTATACTAACCGTGGGCGTATACCGTATAGAAAACAAGACAAGGGCACTGTAGAATGACACGATAATACAGAATAATGACAAACAAATCAGAGTGGGCGTCGGATAAGTGCGATGCTCTTTTCATTCACTCCATGGATAACATGATCGTTATTGCATCGGATTTATGTAACGTTTATGTGAATCTTTAAGCACAGATGGATATTGAGAGATATATGAAGGCCCCGAAACAAAACTGCGAAAGGTTAGTGTGAATATAAAACACGAGAGTGAACTTAATTTCAGGTC
Source organism: Henosepilachna vigintioctopunctata (assembly GCA_030704895.1). Lineage (NCBI taxonomy): Eukaryota > Metazoa > Arthropoda > Insecta > Coleoptera > Coccinellidae > Henosepilachna > Henosepilachna vigintioctopunctata. The sequence goes on along the minus strand of JARQZJ010000121.1, from coordinate 4,924,189 downwards.
ATAGCGATCATCTGGTATGACTCAGCCATGTGAGAGTCAATATCAGGGGTAATATTTCATAGAGTTGGAATGTAGAATGTGATTCTTATTACATTTGATGAGCCTATTTCAGATAAAGCTGTTATTTGAAATGTAAATAGATATTGGGTTTTCAAATTCAATTATGATATATGTCAGTATTAATTTTATGACAGTAAAGCTTGGTTAAATGATCGGAATTTATTTACATTCCACATTTGGAGATATGCCATTTATGTGATTTGATTTCATTTCGAAAAAATTATAATATAATATGATATAATCATAAAATTCATCGAGAAATATTCTTTACATTGTAAAGTTACATTCAATGATTACAATTAAGAAGAATGCTCACGAAAGGACTGAATTCAGTTTTGAGTCTGAACTTCCATTCAGAACTCGAACAAAAATATTGATTCAAAAAAAATATTGGTTCAATTTATATTCACAATAATATAGAACTATATTTGAAAAGAAAAGAAAAGAAAATTACCACAGAAATGTTATAAATTTGGGACAATTTCACATGGTGAGGGACATTTGTGTTGAAAAAATAATAAACATATGATACAAAAAATTGATTTATACATTATTGCCTACATTCGAATCATCGAAGTACTCTGCCACACTATCGTATGCCTGTGTTAACATCAATGAGTTAACTCTCTTCTTAAACAAATGAGCTTTCAGTAATTTCAAATTTGACCATAAATGGTTGAAGATTTTAATACTCTGATAATAGAGACAGGGCTCAAATTTAGCTATTTTATGCTAAGGACTAAGTAGCACATCTCTGCTCCTTGAGAATTTGAGTACTCATGATTACTATTCAATGTAAGAAACCTATCTTGATTATCTGTAGCATATAGTAAACATCTATAAATATTTAAAAAAGGTAGGGCGAGTATGTAATTATTAATGAAGATAGGTTTACAAGAACTTCGTTGATGAATATTGGATATTAATCGAAGTATTCGCTTCTGTGTAATAAACACCTTATTTATTTCTGTAGAGCAGCCCGACAGCAGAATATTATAATTTAGATAACTACATACAAGACTAATACACATTCATAACACATTTTCTAGGTACAATGGTCTTACTTCTTAAGATTGCAAAAAAAGAGGTACTCAATTTTTTACATAAAACATCAATGTGTGTTGTCCATCTCAAATTTCTGTCTACATATATTCCAAGCAACTTAGTTGATTTGGATGATGATATAGTGTTGTCTCCATATTTAACATTCAAGGTACTGATTCCATTGCCCTTCAGACAAAAATGAACACATACAGTTTTGTCAACGTTCACCATCAGATTGTTAATTCGACACCAATTAACAAACTCCCTCACAATGCATTCACATGCCTCCAGAAGTTCTTCAGGAGTCATGCCAGAAACAACCACTGATGAATCATCGGCAAATAGTGTAACCAAAAATCGGGACAACTTCGCAGGCAGATCGTTTATAAATAATATGAATAGAAGAGGTCCGAGTACAGAGCCTTGTGGCACTCCAGGGGTAATGTCATGTCTATGAGAATAACTCTAGCCTATTCTCAGTACCACTGTTCTTTCTTCAAGGTAACTACGTAACCAATCCAGAAAAACACCACTGACACCTAAATTGTAGCATTTATCAAGTATAATGTTAATTAAATTCAGATTAAGATATATTGTATCTAGCAAGTATATGAACGTGTATTACAGTCTTCTATATGGTTATTTGAACTATAATAATCTGCTCAACGGAAATAGATAGGGTGTTTTTTTATACCGAAGCCAATAGTGATTATTAGGAATTATGTGAACAAGTTAAATTGCCTGAATGAGTTAGATTGAGGTATTGAAGTAGATTGATGGTATTTCTGAAATTTTATTCAAATCCATCATTTGAATATTATTTACTTTTTCAATTTTTTCAGATCAGATTGAGCTCTTTGTTATATTTTTATTGTTTTTATTCAATCAGTTAATCAGTTATTATTCAGATTCATGTTTCAATTTTCTGTAATGGGTATTAAAACTGTCGAGAATAAAGAAATTATTATTATATTGATTGAATGAATGTAATAATATATATCATGATTCATTAATCATTAATCGATTGGGCCGATACTTGATGGAAATATAAATACATAATTTAAATAGAACTGAGTAGTTTTTCGCACAAAATAATGGATAGCATCATTGTTTCGTCGATAAGATTTCACAAATATAGTAAGTTATAGTATAGTAAAGCCATTTCCCAAGTATATCCTAAAGTAACAGATATTCCAAAAAGTTCAGAACATTAACGTATTTAGGCAACCCTGTATCAAAAATCTCGAAGTTTTTATCTGATAGAAATTTAACGATAGCTTTCAAAACCCGGAATACCGTGGGTAGACACATCAGAAATGCGAAAGATGAAATTTCGCCTTATGATAAATCGGGTATTTATGAATTGAAGTTGCGGTACTTGTCCCAAAGTATATGTTGGCTAAACTGGCAGGAATTTCAACCTTAGAATATCTGAACACCAAAGATACTTTGCAAAAAATAAAACCGATTCTACCTATATAACACATCTTTTATAAGTGAACCATGTCTTCGACAACAACTTCAAAATAATGCATACAGAGCGAAAAGGTTATAAACTAACCCTGTTAGAATCCATGGAAATCAATAAGAGAAAGAAATCGAACAGTTTATCAAATGATTAAGTTTTAATCGATAATTCTCCGTTATTAAATTTATTCCAGTAAAAATGCAATCGAAGAAAAGTATTCTATGGTCATCCCCCACAATTCAGAAGAAATATGTTCTATAGTCATCCCCCTGTAAAAGAAGAATAGTGTTCTATGGCCATTCCTACCCCACACACTTCAGGATAAATATACGCAGTCCACAATGTAATCGCTCAGTTTATCATCAACATCTGATGAAGCCACTGTTTTGGCGAAACGATATTGTCATGTTTTTGAATTGATTATAGTGAAAATCGAAAAACTACTTAGTTTTAATCAAATTATATATCATGATTATTATTATTTAGGCAGTTTTGAGTACGGTTTAGTTCGTAAGTAAGACTTCAGCGCATTCAGAGTGTTAATTCTGGAAATTATTGAAAGAAATTTATTCGAAAAATTCGTCTAGTTTTTTCATCCCAAAATTATGTTATAGCAAGCCATAATTACTCATCTTTCAAACCTCGAATTCTTCCACGCCTGCAACTCATACTTCGTCGCCTCGAATTAAATAATGAGAACCACAAGCTGAAGAAACCTGCTCCAATTGGTAATTGGGCTTTTAACGTCATCGATAAATTCGATCGAGTATTTTGTGGATGTAATTATACAACTTATTGGTCAATTTGGCGACACCCGGTATCAAAACATACTCTGAATTATCGAACCAAAACCTCGCTGATTTTAATTTAGCGTTACAACCAGTGTAGATCGTACTTTTTCGCAAGGATATTGATTGGATTATAATTACGAAATGTGAATAACCAATATCGGGATTAAAAACGTTCTTTTTGAACGTGATCTGGTAATCATTAGGCGTTGGGAACGAATGAATTATTTATATTTTGTCACCGTGTCGGAGGCATATACAAAATGGGAATGTTGCCCACACGATAACTCATTAATAAGTAGTCTAAATGCCCGGAAGAAGTGAAATTAACGTCGTATAAGTTTGTATGATTGTGGACCGGAATGATTTCGATCATTTCCGAATTTGATTGAAATTTTTCAGTTTTTGTGGCTCTTTGAAGTGTGACATCGATTCCATTGTTCTCTAACATTACACCTCGAAGGACACTGGAGCATCACATACATCAGGCGAAAGTTATATACTCATATACTTCATTTTCACTATTCTTCGATTTTGATTTTTCGAATGAATGAATCAATTTTCTTCAATTTTTTTCAATAGGTGGTATTGAATACAAAATTTCAAAATGTGGTGACTCTCGTCGTTTTTTAGAATCTGAAAAGGCTTTTGATGTCGTTCTTATTAGATATAAAAAACTGAGGAAAGGCATCTATTCAATATTTCGTATTTCAAGGTGTTTTCTAGTTGAGTCGACTACTTTTAGGTTTTTTACAGGATCAAAGTATGCATGAGGCCAAAATTTGACTGAATTGAGTTTATAGCATATTTTTATAATATTTCGTTGATTTTCGAAAAACCATTTTCGAAGATACAAAGAGTAATTGTGACAATTCATTTTCAAGAAGTTAATTTGAAGTTCACAACAAATATTCGAAATTCGAGAAGAATTCTTCTAGAGATAAAATCCAAACCTATGAAGACAATAAGTAAAATTTTGACAACAAGGTTAAAGTAAACGTGGGGCCACAATTTGGGTGATTCTTTTTTGACATATTTTTGAAATATTTTGTTCATTTTCGTGAAACCATTTTCAAAGATACAGCTCCCAAAAATTGCAACAACTTATCATTAAAAAGTACATTTGAAGTTGCCTAGTCCACAAAAAATGTTCAAATTTGGAGCAGAATTCTTCTGGCCTAGATACAATTCAAATCAATGAAGACAAACAGTAAAACTTTGACAACAAGGTTAAAGTAAATATGAGGCCAAAATTCGAGTGATTGTTTCATGCCATATTTTTATAATATTTAGTTGATTTTCGGGGAACCATATTCAAAGACAAAATCACACAAAATTCTAACAATTCATCATTGAAAATTACATTCGAAGAGGCATAATTCACAATTAATGTTCAAAATTCGAGAAGAATTCTTCTAGCTTAAATACAATGTGAAGACAAGCAGTAAAACCTTAACTACAAAGTTAAAGTAAACATGAGGCCAAAATCTAAGTGATTATTTCATTGCATATTCCATATTATTATCTAGATTTTCGAAAAACGGAATTTCGAAATCGCTCTGTACCGATTTTCAAAGAGACAGAGCGAACAGATAGTGCGACATTTCATTATCAAAAACTACCACGAAAATTGAAAACCTGTAAAGTGTTCAATTCAAAACAAATTCGCAAAATTCGAGAAGACTTTTTCTGACCTAGGTACAATCCAAACCTATGAAAACAAGGACCCAAACGTTGTCTCAAATACCCTTTTAAACACATCAGGACCAATTCTTATTAAGTTACACCCAGCGTTTATCTAGTTTCGCAATTCTTCTGAATTTTCCACTGGAGTTGCACGAAATAATGTCTTCAAATATAACGAGAAGGAATAATCCAAGTAATTCAAGTCTGGATATTCAGCAGGCTATTTCTTCGACCAATAGAACTATATGAAAATATGGCTGTTGAAAAACCACGAGCAACTATTTCGAAATGTCGTGGAACAAACCTTTGCATCATCTACACTGCAATTCTTATAGGTACGGTATATCTTCTAAAATCTCAGGTATCTTTGTTTGAAAAAGGTTGTGATACAACACGTCACTAAGTTTTTTGGTAGAGATACCATTCAATTAGAATAATTGGAACTTTAAACTGAAACTGATATTGGAAACGAATTTTTATATAATCCAACAGGATTATTATAAAGAATCATTTCATTGTTCTTTATTACCCTTCAAAGTATCTTCCAAACGAAAGTCTAATTTAATGATATAAATTAGTATAAATAATCTTTTGATTGCCCCAAACGATGAGCCTTTGAAATTTTGTTGCATCTCATCTAACACCTTGTAGGTACATATTTACTCCTAATTTTATCATCAGATTCTTCACAGAAGCCTCAGGTTAGTTAATTTTCCGAGATTTTTTAAGAAATGAGTCTTAAAAATCGATCATTTGATCAGTATTCAGAACGCCGCTTTCTTCGCAATCATCGACGTTTTTACTGAACCACATTCACGTAACCTGATAAAAGAGATCGGACATAAATGTGTCCATCCAATACGTATTTTCAGTTACATAAGCGATCATTAAAAATAATTAGTCCTTTCTTTCAGCACGCGCCAGTGTTTCTAATACGGTACGAATACATGAAAATCTACGAGGGAGTCTACGTATGTTTATCTGTTTGTGTGTGTGTTAGTCTGGTGAAAGTGATTTCAACTATCGTTTGTTTTCTATATAGCCGCGATCGGTGTTCAATTGTTTCAATTTTTTATAGCGGCCTATTTCAGCGATAAAACGATTACCGAATAGATTCTCAAACTAGATAATTAGTTATTATGACGACTGTTAGGTACTCGGTCGAAGATCGCCACGAAGAATGATTGAAGTAAAAGTTTATGTCGAAATTCTTGTCGAATGAAGAATGTGGTCAAGATAATGATCTGATTAGAATTGAATGTCTGTACGGAAAATGATATCTGTAATTGATCATTACAGCGATTTCAATACTGAGCTGCCCAGTTCCTTTGGTAGATAAATAATTTAACGTTGATCTACTACAATCGTTCGAATAATTCGAAGAAAAAACTTTAAATTAAATCAAGATGTGTGATCTTATAACAATACGTAAAAAACATTTTAGTGACGCGTCGAGTATCACCTTTCCTATATAAAGCGGAATGTTGAATATTGCAAAATGATTGTGGTATTCCTCAAGGAACTGTCCTGGGATCTTTGCTTTTCTCATTATAATAATAACTTTTTTTTTCATACAGGTTAAAACACACAGTCACAGGAAATATTCGAAAAATATATATACAATATTAACACCTAATGATATAATGCAAACGTTTCAAAAACAGATTATCAATAAAAGAAATAATTATAATGCATATTAGATAATGAGAACAGAGATTACTTCAAAATTCACTATACCTATATGAAAATATTCCAAGCAAACCGGACTTATGAAAGCAAATGAGTCATCACTACATAGTATAAAGCAAAGTCGCTTTTTCTGTCCCTTTGTCTCTTTGTACGCTTTAATCTTTGAAACTACGCAACGGATTTTGATGCGGTTTTTTTTCATAGATAGAGTGATTCAAGAGGAAGGTTTATATGTATAATAACATCCACTAAATAGTGGAGAAGTACTGTTATTTTTGAGGTTTCTAATGTGATGTCGTAAATAATTACATTTTTTCCGCTTACATTGCAAACGCAGGCTGAACCCTACGAGTTTTATCAAAATAATGTACTAAGTATTGTACACATTGAAAAGGTCTACAGAAAAGTCCGTGATGGTATATGTCTATCTCTTATGGATAACCCACAATAACTTTTTTTTGTCATTTACTTTTTGCGACAAATAATGGCTAATTTTCGAAGCGATTTTAACCCATACAGCATTAATCCTTAACCAATTAAATACCTTGAATACATTGTTCATTTAATATAGATATATATGGCCCTTTACACCGTATGATTTAAGTGAATATTTTGGAAGATATTACAGATTTAAAAATTGCGGGGCGAAGCGTTTGCGGCGGTACCGGCCGGCCGCCCGGTGCGTCAAAAGCGTGCGTGCCTATAAATAGCGCGTCTGAGGCCGCGGTTTTCCCTGTAGCACTTTGAATTTAGCAGCGAACGGACGCGTTTATTATATCGGAGCTCTCCAGCGAGGAATAGCAATACTTCACTACATAGTATAAAACAAAGTTGCTTTCTCTGTCCCTATATCCCCATGTATGCTTAAATCTTTAAAACTACGCAAAGGATTTTGATGTGGTGTTCTTTAGTAGATACAGTGATTGAAGAGGAAGGTTTATATGTATAAGAGCATCCATGAAATAGTGGACAAATAATGTTATTTTTGAGGTTTCTAATGTGATGTCGTAAATAATTACATTTTTTCGCTAACATTGCAAACGAAGGCTGAACCCTACGAGATTTATCAAAATAATGTACTAAGTATTATACACATTGAAAAGGTCTACAGAGAACTCCGCTATGGTATATGCCTATCTCTTATGGATATACCACAATAAAATTTTTTCTCATTTACTTTTTACAAATAATGGCTAATTTTCGAAGCGAATTTAACATTACGAATTTAACCAATACAACATTAATCCTTATCCAATTAAATACCTTAAATACATTGTAGATTTTATATAGATTTATATGGCCCTTAACAGCATATGATTTAAATGAATATTTTCGAAGATATTACAGATTTACAGAGAAAGCGACTTATATATATTATATAAGTCTTATATAATAAGTACTTATATATATATATATATATATATATATATATATATATATATATATATATATATATATATATATATATATATATCTACAATTTTAATAATTTATATGGCAAAACAACGTTGGCCGGGTCAGCTAGTTGTTGATATAGCATTTGTCAAACACATCGACACAGTCTCGAATAACATATATTTAATGGGTGATTGACTTGAAAGTGAACATTGTCTAGGAACATGAAAATCAATAGAGTCGATAAGGGTAGGACAGTCTATATAACCATGTAAGAGGTTATACAGAAACTTCGTAGAAAAGTCCCTGCCAACTTCGAGTGATTTAGATCCAAAGCTGTTTAGCAGATCAGTTTAGCTATATCCTCTGGCCGGATAAACTTGATCTTCCCTTCGAATTAGATATTTGAGAAATTTTCGTTGCTTCGACTCAAATTGATTTTTATGACAATTGCAAATGAGACGCCAAATCATACATCTGAAATCTGATTTGCTCTTCACAAGCCCATTAAATAATTGAATAAGTGCTTTTGTATTCGAAAAGTGTCCAGCATTACGCACAATAAAGCCACAGGATTTGCATGCTGTCGAAATTGTTTTATTTATACGAGGTACAAAAGTGAATTTCTGATCAAATATTATACCGAGGTAGCGAATTTCGGAGACCCTGGTCAGAATGATTTCGTTAATTGTGTAGTCAAATTGTATAGGCCGTTTTTTTGTAGTGAATGAGACAACGTTACATTTAGTTGCATTAATATTCAGTTTATTGTGGTAATACCAATTAGAAACAGCGGTGAAGCCATCCTGTAAGCTTATCCTGTCCTTATATGCTTCAATTTTGCGATATATTTTCATATATCGCCAGAGAAAATCAATATTCGATTGAATATTAAAGTCAATGATCTGAGTCTAAAAAGTGTGTATGAAATGAAATATTATGAGGCTTATTGTTAGATGAAACTCAGTTTCAAGAACCATAGAAAATATTTCATCTATTTTATTTTACTCAGCGTTTCAATACTTATCAATTATTTCTGAAAGTGTTCCGACCTAAGTTCATTCCAACTTCTTCAGATCCGGGTAATCTGAATACCTTTTTGGTTTGATAGGTATCGAAAATATATGAGAACTCGATTTTATTACATTCCCAAGTTTGCCAAAAATTGATCAACCTAATTAAATTGTCCAACAGAAATTTAAGTGCACCGTTAAATCTATAATGTATTAGTTGCATTTAAATCCACAATTTGGTTGAAATCTATTATATATTTAAGCGTAGGTGTCGACCAGCCAAAAGGATAATATTATATAATAAAATCATTCAAATTATATATCACTTTGGTTTGGTTTCTATGAACACATCCACTCAGAATTCTCTCGAGTTTTATATGTTTTTTAAAATAGCGATTGAAACGAAAAATATCAATAATGAATACAAATGGAAAATGATGAATTTTTTCTAAAGTTTGACGTTCTCGTATCGTTTCCGAGCTTTCAAAAGGTCGAACAGAAACAGGAGAAGTCTCTAAAACCACCATCCTTTGGAATATGTTTTAATAGACAGTTAACTTTCCATCCCGAATACTGATGCCCTGAATAGCCACACAACTCTTATGAGTGCCAAGAAGATCGAAACTCGTGCGCACCTATGTTTATGTGTTTGGCAATATCGACGATATTCCTTACTTCTGGTTCATTTCACTGTTTGAAATACACAAAAATATATACTTTCATCATTGTTCTTATACAGAGCAGAGGAATCCAATTATCTTTCTGGTGTCGAATAAATCGAACTCAAGGAAATTACAATTCATACATTGACATAAACGGCCGACGTAGATTTCTGCATATAATTTAATTTGAAACCTGGAGGGAAAAGCATTATCATTTTCCGTTAGCGGAGGTCGTCGCTTATCTTGAAACGGACGTGAAATTTCAGCCTAGGGATTATTTACAATATTAAATATTCTGAACATAGCCTGGATTCTGTTAAACTCTTGTCTAATTGACGTTTGTTTATATTCTGATTAAATGTTAACTTGATCGAATTTACTGCCCCAAGATGGAAATAGGACTAGGAAACAAGAATTTCCAATAGTCTAATCATCGTTGAACATGTGATGACGTTCTATAAATTGAGCACTATTAAGGGTTTGATATTCAAGATGATCGTGTTTGAATATCAGGCACGGCTTCAGGTATAGGTCTATAGTGGCACGTTTTGTTTGAAGAAAATAATTGGAAACTCAGTAGCCAAACGGTATGGTGACTCTTCAACACTTTCGGCTTACTGGTGCAGGTGAGTTCAATGCCCAACTTGATTTTGGGACGTTTGAAATATGTAAATATGTTCAAATACCGAAACTATATAGGTCTCCGATCTCAGCTTCTCAAACAATTATGATAATATGGCAATTGGATAATTTTAATAATTGAATCAAGCGCTACGTGTCTTCTGAAAGCTAGACAGCGCAAGCTTAAACAAGATGTTTTCTGCTAGACTCGAAGAGAGATCGAAAATTTTGAACAATATCAAACAAAATCTGCTCCCCATTAAAAAATTGATGGTAGAATAGATGGTATACAAATGGTTTTTTCTACAACCGCGGTCCCAAAGAGTCAAGTTCATTTGTGTAAATTCGGACAGCTTTGGAATTCATTTTGGTATACTTCAAGGAACAGTCTTGGGTCCACTGTAATTTTAATCATATATCGATGATTATTTAATAGTGTTGGCGCTTACTTGATGTAAATCCATTATAATTGAACATAAACTTAAATTCAAACATTTGAACTTATGATTTACACTTTATTGACTACATAGCATGACGCGTTTCGTCGTTACAAACGACTTCTTCAGATGCTCACAGAATCTTCTGTATTTTAGAATTATTCTGTAAATATCTAAAGGAGTCGTTTGTAACGACGAAACGCGTAAATAAAGTGTAAATATCATAAGTTCAAGTGTTTGAATTTGAGTTTATATTCAATATATCGATGAAGTTGTTTCTCATGTAAAGAATGCTCTGTACGATTGCTAGCAGATGATATAGTGCTTTTCATCGTTTTAAGGATTGAAATCGAAAACCAAAACATCGAAAGGGTTGTCAAGTACTCGAATATTGTGTTTGATAAGACATGGGGTTTCAATGATCACATTATGATTTCATATCGTCTAAAATTTCGAAGAAAAACGACTCTATGAAACGAATTCGTGAGAAAATCTCACAACATATTTGAGGTTTCTGGTGTTTAAGTGAATAAAAATACCACACTATTCAAATGTTACGTATTCAATGTATTTTAAGCGACAATGTTTAATTCGACAAATTACGGTCCTGACATTATCAATATCCACAAACTCAACATTTCTTCTTTCTAACGAACTGCTGTGGTGTGTTGTGGTAACTAAGAAGCCTGGTGCGATGATAGAATATTGTCATTACTGTTAACGATGCTTGATATAAACCGAATACTTGTTGAGATTCAGTAGACATTGATATTATAGCACTTCCTAATCACCAGGTGTTATTTAAATCACATCGTCTATCTGAATTTATAACGATGGATGCTGATAAAAAAATCGAGACACAATTTCCTCTTGAATATAATTTGGAAGAAAAGAACTAATTATATCAAGTTGTCCATTTTAATGTCAAGGAAAAAAGAAACAATTATTACTAATCTTCATTCCTCAAAATGGTAATTTGCTATCATTTCAAACAGTAGCGTGAATTAAACACGAATAATAAAAGTTCTGACGATTTATATGTTAATATAAAGTGTTTTGTTCCATAAAAATCCTTTTGAAAATATTTATGGGAAGAGTGTAAAAGTTTTTGATTATCAGGTTATTACATATTTCAAGTGATTAAAATTAACGATTATGTTAACATGAACGATTTAAACCAAACTCTATGCTAAATTAATTATGCTAAAAGAGTTGATATTGATCCCCGTGCGAGTGCCGCAGGGATCTAGTCTTGAACCCCTACTATTTGTCGTGTTTGTTAACGATCTCTTAGAGATGGTGGACTGCATGAAGGTGGCATATCGGACGATATTAATAGCGTGTCATCTATGCATGATTGTTTGAGGCTACAAATTGACCTGAATTATATCAGCCTGTAGTATAATAATAATTGCTTACACTTGAATGTCATGAAATGTAATGTGGTGAGTTTGACTTGAAAGAAAAGTGTGATAACTTTTAATGACAACATTGAAAGTGTTAATATGACTCGACGTCTGGAGGTTAAGAATCTTGGCCTAGTATTTGATCACAAATTCTCATTCATGCCTCATATCAACCAATTAATTTTATCATGTAGCAAAGTTTATGGTTTCATGTCCGCAATGCTAGATTGTTTTCGAGTTCCTCAACAAGGGTCCATTCATTCAATGCCCTAGTGAGAAGCAAACTTGAGCATGGCTGTCTTTTTTGGCGACAATATATAATTGTCACATGAACTGCCAGGGGGCACTGCAGGGGAAGTTGTCGAAATGGCTCTGATTTCGAGAAAATGGCGTATATCCTCCTAGGGGTTGTGATCACCCTTGTTTGCTGTCGAGGTTTGACACTAGAAGCCTTCAAACCAGGAGAAGTTTGAATGCATTGAAATTTTTATTGAATTTGCTCAATGATAATCTCAACTGTCCTGAGCTTCTGGGTCAACTTAATTTCTTTGTTCCTCAGAGGTTTACTAGAACCGACAGAACCAATCTTCTCTCGCAATCACCGCTTAGCTTTGCATGTTCTATTGCAAACCATGTATCAAGCTGATGTGATTTGCACTGGCATTCACTTGTTTCTATCATTAATTTGTATTTAAATCTTAACCAGTGAGGTATCTTGATTTCTTTCGGTTTAGGTTCTGAGTTATTTGTTTACTTGATTATTATTACGATTGAATATTTAGGTATTGACATTACAGATTTAGATCCTTATACTCGATAATGTTTTTTATTATTATAATTATTTTTCAATATTGAATGTCTATGTTTTATTGATATTTTTAGTTACCATATTTATTGCAAAGGGACACAGAAATCTTTGAGGCGTTCGGATAAAATGTCCAGAGAAGCTGCCATCTTTGTATAAAAGTAGACACTAAACTTTGCCCTCTGAAGTAGATTCTAAATCACTCGAGAGAGTTTATGAGATTTCTTCAAGTTCGTGCTTCAGTGAGCACGAACAATCGTTTGAATCCGTCTTTCGAAGCGATAGGGTCTTGATATGTTTGGAAAAAAACGAAACTCGATTGTTTGGATACATACCACTGATGATTCCCAACATAGGATGAAACTGCTTCCCAACAAGTTCGATATTCTTCGGAATGCAATGAATATTCACTCTCAAATTGTTTATCTTTTGTTGACAATATTGTACAGATAGCTCCCTGGTAGTTTCTTCAATATTCCGAAAATTTCCAGAAAGCCAATAGGTCTTCTTATGAATTATATATATATATATATATATATATATATATATATATATATATATATATATATATATATATATATATATTATTTATATTTTATATTCAGAAAGGCATAATCGTTAAATGAAGATTATATTATGGCGTCTGGAAACACATAAATAAGTGGCAAAAGGTCACTTCAATTTCTTTTCGAAGGAAGATAATTCAAATAATTAAATCGAATGTTTATGAGTTTCCAGGGTTTTTTCGAAAATGTTCCCAAGCATAAATTTTGACTCGAATAACTCACCAGTAAAATAAAAGTTCACTCTACATCGATACCAGAATATCAATCAAAAAATTTACCTGATCGTTGCCATAAAAAAAGCAGAAACAAGATCCGAAAATGTCAAAGCATTCGCTTCTGTAGTAATAAGGTGACGATAGGAATTCCATCTGCTTTTTTTCTTGAGAAGTCGCGAGATTAAATGACCCGATACCGACTAATACCCTCTGATAAGAACGGTCGAGATTTGTTTAATTCATAAAACGAACCTGAAAAAATGTAGAGTTATCGAAATTTGAAATGAGAACGAAAAAAAAATGATATTCTGTATGCACGAACAGGATATAAAACACTTTTTTTAGAATGAACTATATGTGACCTATTGAGATTTTGACATAACGTTGTTTTTCTTCAAAAATTTTCGTTCTTTTGATAAATAAAACAATTTATTTTATGGACGATTTGGATCGTTAACGATTAATTAGTCTAAAATGTGTTCGAAAATATTTTAAGCGGAGTTGAATGACGTCCTTTTGGGAAAAGATTAGTTGATTTGAAAGTATCCTACTGATTTATGTTGCTCAGTCTTTGAAATAGAAAATGAATATATGTATATATAAATGTTATTCTTAAGGTTTCCACGGATGGTGGAAAATGATTGAAAGTCACAATTTAAATAAAACTTAGTAAATTCTTGATAATGCCGTAAAAGGCGAAACTAGTCGAATTCTTCAGTCAGTGAGTTTTAAACAAGTATTTCTTATTACCTATCATTTAAATATGAACTATCACAGAGTTGATTCATCGACCATTGAATTTATTAAAATTTAGTAGTTTTTTTTTTCATTATAATTCAGTTGAATGTAAAAATATGGTTTCGCCAACACAGTGGCTTCATCAGATGTAGATGACAAACTGAGCTAATACATTTTGGAATTCCAGCATTTATCCCGAAGTGTGGGAAAATGACCACAGAACATTTTTCTTCTGAAGTAGGGAGATGAGCATGAAATGTATTTCTTCTGAAGTATGGAGAAATTACCATAAAACACTTTTCTTCTGAAGTAGGGGGATGACCATAAAATATGTTTTTTTTGAAGTGTGGGAAAATGACCATAGAACACTTTTCTTCTGAAGTAGGGGGATGATAGTAGGAGGACCATAAAATATATTTTTTCTGAAGTGTGGGGATGACCATAGAACACTTTTCTTCGATTGCATTTTACTTGAGTGAATTTAATAAAGGAGAATTGTTCAATGAACGTTCATCATTCAATAAACTATTGATTTCTTTCCCCTATTAATCTCCATAGCTTCTAACAGGGTTAGTTTATAACTTTTCTTTCCGTATGCAATAATATGAAGTTGTTGACACCACAACATGAAGTTTATCATCTACATCTGATCAAGCCACCGTGTTGGCGAAACGTTATTGTTATTTTTAACAAAATTATAGCGAAAATCGAAAAAAAATGCTTAGTTTTATTTGAATTACAATTCAGATTTTCATCAAGTGTCGGCCTAATCGCTTAATCAGTGAAAGTCATTTCAAGTTGCAATTCGTTTATTTTGTGAAAGATAATATTTATTTTCAGATTTTTGGTTTGTTTTAGTTATTCATCTGAAGGCACAAACTCTCCAATTTTTCTCGAAAGCTTATTGACAAGATACGAAAGTTGTCAAAATATGACAATATCAGTTTTGAGATTATGTGTTCGGTTCTAAATTTTGAAAATGTTGTAACAAAATGAAAGGATTTTCAAGCCACAAACTGAACCGACTATTTTTTTTTAATTTATATTTATTTGGGTATTTCCATACTAGGCGTTCTTGAAATTTCGCGATATTGAACTTTTGTGGGTCATCCATAAATTACGTCCCACGAATTTCATGATTTTTCGACCCCTTCCCCGTACTTGTCACAGCTGAGCACATTTGTTGGACTCCCCCCACATGGACATTTGTCTTTGTGACTTAATTTATGGATGAACCCTATATAGCATTTACTATAATCATTAGACAGTATGTATTATTTTGAACAGTATGAGCATTTGCAATAATAATTCTTCTTTTGTATATTTTGTGATCAGCCATAAAAAATCAACATCGTTAAAGTTCTTCGGATTCATGAACAGAAATCTGATACCTTGAAGAAGTGGAATTTTTTTTACGTTGCATTTAAGACAATTTAGCGGAGATGCTGTTTGGCTCTCCTCTTTTATGCTAGATTTATGAATAACGATGTTAATTTTGTTCTGTTCATTTGTGTAATTGGTCTTTCTCTAATTTGAGGACACCTTCTACGAAAAGAAGTTATTTGTAGTTCGATGTTGTCTAATTGATAGAGAGAATTTGTAAACCAGATTGAAGCAGTTTGTGTAGAAGATTTGAGAAACTATAAATTAGTATCGCTCATCGCTATTTGAAACGTTCGATTGGTTAATTAAGATATTTTCAAACTTTTTATTCGGACATAATTATCTCTTAGAAGAATTAATGCGGGATATTATATTCATGTGATTTTCTACATTAACTTGACCGTTTAAATGTTAATTAGTTGGACATTTGCATCTTTGCGTAATACAGTGATTTTCTTGAGAAATTAACAGTTTAACGACGATTTTGAATGGTCATTTTACCTTTTTTCGACATGGAGTAATCATGTAGGCCATAGATTCGATAAACTGCTCAATTACTTGGTGGTTAACCTCAAATGTACTCATCCAACTCAATTTTGTTGACCTCACATGCTTCACTTTCAAGTTCTTACAAACAGCGAACAGTCTTAAAATGTCATTTATTGTCCTTATAATTCATGTCTGAAGAAATTGCAATATAACAAGTACGACAAGCAGTTTTTCCTCTAGTTTTTCTTCTCCATTTTGCCACTAAAAAAAAAAAAAGAGAAAAGGTACAAGAATAGTTACTCTATGTTGACCAAACGAAGAAAAGAAAACTAGTTTCTTCTACCGGCCAAGAAGAAGAAATACTGTTTTTAGTACTTGTTACTTTTATGTCTATCGCTTCAATTTATCAGTTTGAATTCATCGAAGTATTAACGAAACAGGAATTCAGGAAGTCAAATTGAATAAAAATTCAACTGTTTTCTTCTATAATTTCAAGTGTTTCTATTTGAAATTTTGTAAATAACGCTTAAATGGTTTCTAATTAATCTATAAGATATCTTAATTCACAATTAAAAAAAAAGGCTGCCGTTAGAAACATCCTCATAAATTCTCACATCATATTCGATAAAGGAATGTTAACTACTGAAAACATTCTTCTATTTCCAATATTTATTCCTTTTCTAGAGTCAGAGGATAGTGTGTCCTTTTCATTCAAAAATATGTTAATTCAATGAATTTACCCTGCAGTTGAATTCAAAGAACTTTCTCTGCAAGCCTAGAAATATTTTGCCCCATAATTTTGCTTTTATGAACTCTAAACTACAAACACGAGAAATTTCTGGTTTAACATATTACCACTAGGATTTGACAATTTTTAGCACTAAGAGTATTTTTCAAAAAGCACTCTGCATTTTGTCTACAAGGTCTGTTATGTTTCCATCTATTATGGCATCGTCTTCAATGTTCTCTAACATTAACCCTTGAAGAATAGCGGAGGAGTCACATCGTACATGTTCCTTTAGCAAAATAATGAGAATTGTATAACGTATTGTCGATTTATTGCATAAATATCTTTCAATGAATTCGTCGAAGAACATCGTTGACTTCACCCTTCATTCCTTTCTAAATTTTCACATAAAAAAAGATTATCTCATTTCAAATTCAGAAAAGATACCAATAATGGAAGTAAGAATTCCAGATTCCATCTGATGGCAGATTCACGATATCTATGAGGCCACTAATACGTTATTTGTCTAGAAGAATAAAGGCCAACCTCTCGGAGTCTAAGACAGGAAACTATTCGTGCTCATTAAGACTATTTGATGATCTTTTATACTGTTAAGGAATGTGTGACATTATATTTATGTAAGTAGATCGGACCGGAATATACCTAGCAGGTACATAAACATTAAAACCAAGAGTGAATTTGAAGTAGGCACTGTTCAGTGACGTGCTGAACTCAGTAGAAGCCAATGTCTTCGAAGGAATTCCGATTTTAAGCATATTTTCAATTGAAAGTATCACATTCTATAGATGCTTCAAAATGTATAGGACATGCGATTAGACGTAAAAGCTAAATCTGCAAAAAGGTGGTATTTTGATTCTTCCGCGTGAACTTTTCGTATTGGGGGATATAATATTCGATTTGCTGTGGAAGTTACATTTTTTAAGAGGAATCAAGACGATAACGTTAATGATCAACATCTGATGAAGCCACTGTGTTGGCGAAACGATTTTGTCATGTTTTGAATTAATTATAGTGAATATCGAAAAACTACTTAGTTTTATTTGAATTATGAATACATAAGATTCAACGCTGGAAAAATTATTCTAACGAAAATAAATTTCGATATGATTCCTGGAGCGTAATCTCGCAGTAAGGGAACTCCACGCAGACCACTCGAACTTAAGCTCATTTTTGGCAAGGAATTTTATCTGTGTCATCTACTACCTAGAACTGATTCAATTGTATATTCTGATGAACGTCAACAAGCTCGAAACATTTTGAAGACATTTGAGATAACTTTTTCGTTTGATATTATGGTTCGTTGTAAAATCTTATAACGTATAAAAATTTTGAAACAAGGAGTGGAAAAATTTAGATTAATTTTAACAATAACACATCGGTTTTTTCATATTTCATTGGAGAAACATGAGAAAAAGAAAAAAATTTCATTGCAATATTCAATTTACGACACGTAGGTTTCTCAATCATTTCGTGAAATTTTTCCGTTAAATGAAAAATTAAAATTAGAACACTTGGCTTAAATTTCAATATGTGTATTAAGCGCTTCATGTGCTTCGGGTGGTCAGCTCATTATCAGGAGTAATAACAATTTTATCTCGAAAAGTAATTATTCTCAATTTAAATTTTTTTTTTCAATTTTCGTGAAGATTAAATAGTGTGACATATGAAAATTCGAACAATCGAAAAACATCGCTGAATAATTCTACATACTTTTCTAAATTCAAATTGAACGGAATCACGATTGTCCATTTTATGAATGCTTTGAATAATAGTGATATAATCAAGAATGCATAATTAAATTCCACAAGAAAACTTATTTTCACGTATGTGTCGGGCTACTTACTCATTGTCAAGAGTTGATACAACTGGATGAAACGTAGAATAAATGAGAACCCGTTTTTCAAATTCCGTTTTTCATATCACATCCTCGATGATATGGGCGATTGTTTCCCAGCCATAATCTCGACGGTAGCTAAAAACTCCGATGATTCTACGACGCTGTTGAAAGAAACCACCTAATAAATATCGACTAATTTCATTAATCCCATGAATTTGAATATTACCAGAACTGGTTTCGGTAACACTCAGTCAAAACAACTTATAACCATACAATAAATTACACATCTATCTTATTTTGGATCAACATTCTATTTCTATTCAGTTTCGAACATCTTCTTGTTATTCCGATCGAAATTCAAAGTGGTAAAAATTCCAGTTCTTCTTCGATTTCTAAGAATCGAAACGTTGAAAGTCAGAAAATGGGGCGTAATATAGAAGCTCCTTGAAAACGTCCCAATTTGTGGTAAAAACTACTGTAAACATGTGTATTTACCACAAAATATATTATTCATAGCTAATTAAGGAAATTCGTGTGGAATCATTGTAAATTGAGTACCAGAGAAAAAGTGAGAAAAATACGTATTTCTACAGGTATATTCAAACAAAATGATTCTGAAAAGTGTTATTTAAATGAATCTTTAACTCATATGATGTTAATTTTCATATTTTGAGAATTTATGACATATACATGCGTATTTTTTTCATGTCTCTGAAAGAGAATGCGAAGAAATTCATAATAACTCCTCAATGGAAACAATTGACTCATAGACGCACTAGTTTCTTTCTACTTACGTAGTCTTTACAGCTTTAGTTAGATGGCGCTCATTATTGAACTCTACGGTCAAAACCAGTCTTTCGATGTGCCAGGTTAGTTTTTAAGAGTCTTGATGATCACCGTACTTGGTGCAAGTATGGCGGTTATGTCTTAAGTTTACTAATCACTGTTCAATTGGTTTATATCAATTACTTCGGAAAAGATCTTCTATTTGAGCCCGAAAATAGTAGAACGCTTGAACATTACGTTGTTCATTATTTAACATTATACCATGTGTTTGACTTTTCATTCTTTCAATTTAATGTTGAAACTTCAATAAAAGTCGTGCGATTATTTTTGGGCAACTTCAAACGATAGGAGGCGCTTAAATTGAATCATAATTTTCAGTTATATATAAAAAAACCTATTTATTTTTGTAAAGTAGCCCCACAGCAGAATATAATAGTTCAGATAACTATATACAACTCTGTAATATAGAGTTTCTAGGTAATATGTTCTTAAATCTAGAGATTAAGAACAATCAGTTACTCAATTTTTCATATAAAACCACAATGTGAGTTGTTCAACTTAAACTTCTGTAACATATATTCCAATAAACTCAATTGGTTGTCTTCATATTCAACATTGGAGGTACGTACTAGTTCCATTATCTTTCAGACAAAATAAACACATTTGGTTTTAGTAAAAGTTAATTTTAAACCCGGTATGTCGCAAACTTTGCAGCAGTAGTTGGACGAGTTGTTTTTCATTCCACACATCTCCATATCAAATAATACGTCGCTATTTTCTTTCTGACAGAAGTGTATCGCGAGGATGAAAAGAAATGTTGCGCAATTGTTGTTATTCGCCTCCAGATATCAGTTTCACCTGTCTATTCTAGTTCTTGTAATACTAGTCATCCTTATAAGCTATTCAAAATCGAAAGTCTGGAAACTAGATCTCTGAGCTCAGTATGTTATGCATCAAGTTTGACATCTTTTTACATTGGATACTTACTAGTATTAATATACGTTGGAATTTGAATAATATGTATATTCAAGTATTCACTCGAATTTTTGTAGTGGGAAGAGTCAGAAGAATCAGTCCTTAATTACGTACTTCTTCAATTTGAGGAATGAATTTTATTCGTTTACGTTAGATTCGTGAATTTGCACAATATTTAGAGCCGAAATCATTTGAAAAATTTTTTTTTATTTTTTATTTTTTCTTTTTTTTTTTTTTTTTTAATATTCAATAGTGTTGGCGTTTATTTGGTTTGAATCCATTATAATTGAATATTAACTAAAATTCAAACACTTGTACTTTTGATTCAAACTTTATTGACAATAACATAGCAATACTGACTGTCAGTATTCTGTTAGCACTTAAAGAAGTCGTTTGTAACGAGGAATCAAAAATTCAAGTGTTCGAATTTTAGTTCATTTTCAATGGAAACAGTCATACAAACATTATTCAATTCACAGATATAGTTACCTGCTACTTGATTATTGAATGGATGAAACTTAATTAGAAGATAAAGTTCAGTGTTATCAACTCGTAGTAATGTTTTAACATCCCGAAACATTTTTCAAGGAAAAAGAACGATTTTCCTATATTTGGTAAAGTGCTTCAAATGATACTGTTATAATTTTCAACATTTTTCACCAGATTATGTAATCAAAATCAATCGATATTATTGAGAATTTGATTCGTCTCAATCAGTTTTGTTGTATAGAATTGAAATTTTCTTCAGTAATGATGGAATTTTTTGTGAATTTCTATCGAAACTGAATTGAAGGCGTTGGTTATTAACATACATAGAAAAATTCAAATATGTACTCAAGTAATCTCTGTATTTTGAGAATGATTGTTTTAATTTTATATAAATGAAAGTATACTTCAAATTGCCTGAACTCTAGCTGAAACTTGCAGCAAAATTAAGGTTATTTGTAAAAGACCTGTGCTTATTTGTGGCCAGTGATTTGGTAGTTTTCAAATGTCTATCCATACATTGAAAGACGATTTGTTGGCATCAATGTTTTCCAGCAACTAACATTTCAAAATGCGTGTTGATAATTTTTTCCGAAATGCCGTCGTGAATGTCTTTTTGCTCTCTAGCCAAATAAGTTTGAATCTTCTTACTTGAATATGGACGTGTCTATTTCATGGTATTTATTTGTTGTATGTTTCATTTCTTCTTTCCTTGAGCTCATTTTTTTCAGAGATTTTCTTGTGGTGAAAAAGAGCAATACACTTCCGCAAAAGAGCTCATTCGGTCTCCAAAATTACAATTTGATATCAATTAACAAATAATTGATATCAATTCATATAAAAATTAACGTTAGAAACGTCAACCTGAATTGGTAATATCTAAAAAAATGTATTGTTATGGCTCAAAATATCGTGAATACTGAAAATACGCTATAAAACCGTACAGAACTATATTTATGTGTGATGGCTTCTGATGGCACCCATGAAGAATTCCGCTAGAGAACAATCAAGGAAATATTGGCTAATTCTTCATTATAATCGATCTAACATTCAAAATCAGTCGTATCACGCTCCGATAGCAAAACCATAGAAACGTTAATAAACACGCATATACAACCGTACAAATACATACACAATCTCGATCTCGTTGTGTAACGGTGAAAGGAAGGGCAGCATCTCCGCATGGACCCCGCCCTGGCCCCAGGCTATGGCCCCCGCAGAGCGCTACCAGATGCCCCTCTGGCCCCACTCGAGCTCCACTCATAGCGTAAAACTAAATATAAGTTACTAGGTTTATGAATGGACTGATGTAATTTACTCCGGAAGAAACAAGTTTCAATGAAGAGGCGTAGTAAATGGACAATCGTTTAATGAAGGTTTCTGCATTAAAAATTGGTATTGTTTTTATTAATTTGTGAAACTGAATCTGTCCTTCTGAAGATTTGAATTGAATACTTAATGACTATCGAATTTGTAAGAAAGATTCTGATGAACCGTCTTGGTCTTATTCTCTTCTTATAGAAAGACTGTTTGGGTAAAAAGTTTCCAATGCACAATCCAAAGTGCAAAATCTTTAACACGATACTGTAGTGAAAGTGGAAGTGATGAGAATTAGGTCGGTGGTCCTTTAAACCCACACATGGATAAACTCTTTATAACGCAGCCGATATTCTCTGCAAGGCAGAAATATGCTCATATTTCGATACAGCAAATATTCTTTGAAGGTATTGTTGGTTATTTTATCTGATCAGGTTAGAAGATCTGGTGGAAACTGGCGGCAGAACCTCAATGAACATGCTACAAGTAGAGCAATTTATGTTATAGCTACAAGTAGGTAATAGCAGCTATCATACAGCATTAAATTCGCTAAGGGAAACTATAATGGTGGCCTAACAGTAGAAACGGATCAGTTTGAAATTAGAGACAATCTGAAGCTGAAGGAATGGATAGAAAATTTCAGTGAAGATCTACAAACATACCAAATTATAGACCAGGATGTGGCCACACTTACTGCTGTACCTATTCTTCATTTCGTGTCAAAAAGTACGGAAGAGCTGCATGAAAATGAGGAAGATGATGCAGTCGATGATTCTGAACAACTACAACTTAGTAAACGAGTACTTCATGCCGCTAGGTAAAAGATGATAAGCTTTTATTAATCAATCAAGATAATTCCATCATATACCAAGAGAAGGATAAGATGATATGAAACTGATACCAGCCAAACAAACAACGCCAGTCAGTTAACAGAATAATTTCATTGCATATTTCATCGAGTACATAGCGAAAATTATTGTTGAGTGGGCTGTTTTGCTCTGCTACCTTGGGTCTTGCATAACATCTGATGCCAATGTTCATAAAATTTCAATCATGGAATAAATACGGCATTGTTCAAATCACTAGCTGGTCCCAAAATGCCCTTCAATATTGAGGGAAAGGTCCACAAGAAACTACTGCGACCAGACTTAACATATCGAGTAGAATGCTGGAGTACGAAAAAAGTGTATAAACAACTACACACGAATAAGTTGAAGATGCTGAGATGACACTTTTGAATAGAGTGCACAATGAGGACATTACAGGTTCCCTCGAAGTAGCTCTGATCGTAGAGAAAATGAGAGAAAGTTGCGTAAAGAGGACTGATGTTAAAAAAGTACTCAACATACCAAACCCGATTAGTAGAAGTGGTAGACCACCCACCACCTGGTAGAACAACATCAGAAGGAGATGGACCAAGATAACCCGACTATTCAGATTACCAAGAACAGGGTGCTCTGGCGCAAACGAATAGAAAGGCCAAACCCCAGATAACAAGGAAACATGGGTTGGACAAAGAAGAGGTTATCAGCTCCAATCACTCCATAACACCATAACTATCCATAGCAATCTAAAATTCTCGGTTCCTCGAGTTTCGTAATGAAGAGTTTACACTAAACTTGGTGACTCCTTCACTGTCTTTTACGGTAACGGGTGTTTTTCAAGAGGTATTCAACTTTAAGTTGGCATTACTGTTGAAAATGGCGACCGATTTAACAGCTGAGAAGTGATTTATTCTGAGTTTGGTTCAGCAATTCATCTTGAATAGACTCATGCCTGAACAACGCTTGCAAATAGTGAATTTTTTCCAAAACGAGGTATCCGTTGTTCCCGATTTTCATGAGCGAATTTTGTTAATCAATTCGCTATTTTATTTATTTATTGTTAGCACCCTTTATAATGTTACAGAACTGAACGGTGAGGTCAAGTAAGTCAACAAAGTATATCGGGGAATTTATAGAAGGAAGAATTATAAATTCTTGTGAAAATGTTTTCCTTCTAGCTGCCATAAGAACCTAGATATTGAAAAGCCTTGTGGATATAGTTTCAAGAGGAATTCTTCTGGAACTTCTGTATTCTTCTCATGAAAATCAGAACAACAGTAATAAAACAAGAAGACGATTGCAGCTTTTTGTATTCGTTGTGGGAGCGCTCATTTGTGTTCTGGCACAATTAAAAATCAACACAAACAAGTTTGGTGTCATACAGCTTCATAATACTTTTTATAATCAAAAAAATAGAATTTGAATTTATAATATGAAGTAGAAACGTCTAGATTCACAATATGAATTCAGATAGAAATTTCAGCTGCTTGAAAAATGGAGTTAGCATATTGTATAAAATGGAAGATTTCGGTGATTTAATACGTGAATAAAATGAGAAAAGAGATAAAGCATCAGAGTAAACTCTGCCTTTAGCGTTGGTAGACGCAGTCAAAATCCTCACACTGCTTGCATTATTTGCACTACCACTGACCAACTTTGAATAATCGGGTACTATGGTATGAAATATTGAAGCGGTAGTGTAGCTACTGTGACTAATTACTTGAATATATTGATCAGTTTTTTGTGTTATCGGAAGCTGCGCTCGACTAACTTTCCGTTTTTAGAATAAGAGGAAAAGTAGTTCATCGAACTTGAGATGGCATTTTTAGATGCACCACGATGAGACATTTTGAGTACCATTTAGACACATTTACATTGAGAAATCATCTCAATTTCGACACAAACAATAAATATCCATACAACTATAGCTGAAGGAGGATTGAATATTGAAAATCTTCAAAATATTTATGCTAGCCAAATGTTTTGTCGAATAATAAAGAATCGTTGGACGTAAATAATTCAAAGCTGTACATATTTCTGACATGAAACACTCAGAAAAGGCAGTGAAATGCCCACCATCTTGCCTTTAATTTGTGGTATTTTCAAGAAAGTGGGACGGAAGTGTGTAACAGGAAGTGAGGTAAATTTGAACCAGAAGAGGACGTTAAAATTTTACGTAGAGTACTTCTTGGATGTTTTTGGGTGCTCGTTCCTCCCTATGTAACGCAACGTAACGTTTTTTGTAATTCACCTTCCTTACTCAGAAATTATGTAGCACTTGTGTGAATATTTTCACACAAAGAAGTAACAATTAGATTGCTCAAAGTCTCTTAACCTTTCCCTTTTTTTAAATTTTTAATTGTTTCCAGCACGATTTTATTTCATAAATGATGATACACAGATGATCTGATAAACCTCTATTTGAGTTTAAAACAAATAAAATGATCAACAAATTAGTGAGATTGAATTATCACTCAACTCTTGGTGAAACATAATTAAACATTAAATTAAATAAAACACAAGGCTTAATATTTCACGATTACATTCAACAATGCAAAAAAATAAAAAAGGAAAATAGAAAACTAACAATTCGTCACTATGTTTCGAGCTTGAGCTCATCTTCAAGGCTCCTGAAGTCTTGAAGATGATTCAAGAGTCTTGAAGATGAGCTGACGCTCGAAACATGTTGACGAATTGATATTGTTGAGTATAATCGTTAAATTAGCATTGAGCCTTGTGTTCAATTTAATTTAATAAGATCAACAAATTATCGTTTTGGATTTTGTTCTATATTAATCAATTAATTAATTTTATATTCAATTGCGGACGCCAATATACGAATAGAAATAGAACCAAAATGACATAACAGAAACATAAAAGCTGAGTCGTATTCTCAGTCAAAAATTTAAGTAAATTCAGTCGACCAGGGGCTTACCGTAAAACATGATTGCAAAATATTACCATCTAAAGACATTTAAATTCCCTAGTTTCTCATTCAAATAAGCACGTTATGAACGTTGTTAGACGTGTTAGCACGTGTTGTTGGAACCCCTTCAACCCTATAACCCATAGAACCGTTTGAAAGACCACCTCCCCCAAATTGCTTCACATAATACTTGAACGACCTCTCATCAGTTGTAGTATCTCTTGGTAATGGTTTAGCGGCCCGAAACATACAATGTTAAGAAGAGTTATCAAATTTTTGGAATCAAACCATAATTTTGAATCATTTCACACAAATTCATATTCTGAATTACAGTATTTTCATTATAGTTGAGTTATATAGATTTTCTCATATGAATTAGAAATAATTCAAACGAATCTAATGTATTATGTCTTGAATAAATGAAAGTTAGTAGAAAAAGTTTCATTTCTCGAACAGAAAAAGTCATAATAATAATTATGAGAGCGAACTAGTGTCAAAAAAACAAAAAAACTCTATCAGAAAGCTCTACGATTAGTATTCCCTTATCAGTCTTATAGAAATCGTAAATATAATAGTTTAACATACTCTGGAAAAGTCAGTCATAAAGTCAAAACGTTTTAAAAAAAACATAATTTTAATATTTCATTTAAAAAGAATAGTCTTTTATCGAGACACATTAAGAACAATAAAAACAAAATTAAAAGAGAAGACAAACCAATTGAATTGTGGAACATGTCCCGTTATATATATATATATATATATATATATATATATATATATATATATATATATATATATATATAGATAATATATAATAGGTAAACAAGTAGAAATTTCGGTACAAGAATCCAGAAACATAAATATAGTTTTGCGCATAACAAAAGCAACTTGAATCATTTATTAAGAGAAAACCACACTTTTGATAGGAATTTTACATAACATATACAAAAAATTCTGGAAATTTCCTCAATGAACAGATAGAATTAAACAATTCACCCTTGTTGAACGGTTTCAGGTAAAAAAAATTAGATTTCAGAATGGAATATCTTAGGAATATGGTTAGGAAACCCAAATTCATAGAAACACAAATTCCCTGATAATTATAACTGTTTTCTCAAATTTGTTGTTATTATTATGTTAGCTTCTGAAGAACTTTTTGACGACGAAACGCGTCATGCTATGTAGCTAAATAATGTGTAAATCATAAGTTCAAGTGTTTGAATTTAAGTTTATATTCAAAAAGAATATCAGTAAATGAAAGATGAATTGAGGAAAATGATTACTATCAATTTTAACAGATAAAAATGGATGTTAGCGAAGCATGAAGAACAAAGAAAACAAGAATTTTCTCTCCTATACTTATGGTACTAGTTTAATTTTTGTATTTCTGGCTCATTCATCAAACGAGTTTAATGGAACACGCAACCATACAAAGCCTCTGGTCTAATGCAAATTCAATGTAGAGAAACCCAATAGATCAATGGTGATTCAAACCAATTATGAATCATTATCTGGGATACACATAAATAATGTGCAACATGAAAACTTGAGCAATAGCTCCTAGATAAGAAGGTTTATACAACTGCGAATCCGGCTGCATGCAAATTACAAAGTACGTGTAAGTGGCAACAAGCGGTGTATTATATATGTGCAAAAATTGTGGTTTGCTAATACAGTTTGCTGCATTTGGTATTGTGGGGCAAAGTTAAGTCCACGTGCTGCATCTATTGTTAAGTCACCTGCGAAGTACTTTGTTGAAAAGTATGTAATGAACGCCGAGAAATCACTTTGTTGTCCGTATTTGGCGGGGAGTTTGAGTAATTTGGTTTAAAATTGGAACAGGAGTCATCAAAAACAATGGTAGCTTGATTTTACTTGATATAAATCCATGTCAAATTGGAAATAATAAAGAAACTGTTATTTCAACACTGACCAATAATGAATTGATTATAATACTGCATATTAAGTAGCAGATTTGATGTCTTAAATTATTTTTGTTCGACAATTTTTGCCTCAAAAGTAAAATTTCGGCAAATGGTTGTAATATTGAAGATGCTATTACCACCAACCATGAAAACCATGGAAACGTTTTATTTAATCCAAAGCTTGCAGAGTCTTAAAAACAATTCGATGATCAAATATTCCTAAATATAAGTAGGGTATTTCTTCATTGAAAGTCAGTGGCGTTCCATCAATATCTGTCAAAATATTGAGGTTATATTTCGCACGAACGTCACTGGTGGATTGAAAGAATTCTAAACCAAAAAATGTCTGGATGGCTGTTACTCCTTGCATACCAAATCTACCAATAACCACACGAGTGTTACAGATATGATTGAAAAATGTTTTATTTTCGAAAATTTTACCAGTCTTCTTCGAAAATTAAGACATTTAGGACACGAGTTCAAAGGAAGTTCTCTTTTCAAGTAGTACCCAAAACTAACTACCTGAATATTAAAATTCCAATAAGAAACAGGTTGTTTGATTATACTTCTTGTTTTCAGTAATGAAGAATATTTGCCCGAGTTTCAATATAAGTCAGTGGCGTACCATCGATATATCTCAAAATATTTAGGTTATATTTTGCAGGAAAGTCTTGGTGGATTTTAAAAGATGTAAAAGAAATGGTAACTACATGTGCTTACTACTTGTACATCGAATCTCATCAGAATATTCAGACCAGTATTACAGATATGATCTTTAAAAATGTTTTATTCTTAAAAAGTTTACCATTCTCTTCTTCATAAACTGGAACATGGGTTTATATGAAGTTTTTTCCTGAAATGTACCTAAAAGTCACACAATGAATATTGAAATTCTATCAGAAAACACTGCGTATTATGATACTTCTTGTTCTCAACAATAGAAGATATTTTCTGTCATTTTTGTAATAGTTTTAATATCGCTATGTGAAACATTTGCATTGTATTTTGTATTTTCCACTTTATATATTCATTTGCATATTCTATTATTGCATATTTCAGTGGAAGTATACTTCAAATTGAATTTTGGTCTTTCATTTCTGTTTTTTCATTAATTTTTCAAAATTTTTGGGTATATAATCGATATCTAAAATAAAAATTTTTGTCCTTCTATCACTCAAAATTTCGAACTAGTTTGATAGAAATTATGGTTCTTAAATATTTTTGTTCGAGTAATGCAGATATTATATGCCAAATATTATGCATTATTCAGATCTTTTCAATATTGAAAATAATTGAATAATATTGAATATATAATTATAATCATTATACGTTGTTAAATCAAATCAGAAGAGCTTATAAAATTAGTTAACCTGTGTTTAGGTTTCTATAAAATTATGAATTGACAACTCTAAAAACTGGTATATGGAAAAATTGATGAAATTTCAAAAAATGCCAAGTAGTTTTTGAAATCTTCCATTTTTAATGTGTACCTACCTTTGATTTTTTTCACTAAAATATATTACTATGTTAAATGAATAGATTGTTAAAATTTTATCTTCTGCAGGAATGGAACTACTGAATCATCTCTATCAGTATTTTCCTACGTTTTTTGGGCCACGCTCTACATTTGCCTTTCTAAAAATTTTTGTCCCTCCTAAAAAGGTGAAAAAGTTAAACTTAGGAAGTGCGATATGGTTAAACTCATGTCCAGTCCATTTTCGAATTGCCCCCCACTTAGGCATTAAATTGCCCCCCTGTGGGGCGTTTTTTTATTAGTTTCACACTAATAAAAAGTCAAACACTAATCAATATACTGTTTGTAATATTGCACACATTATTCTCGTATTTTTAAACCGATTATATTCCACAGTTTTTTACATAAATATTCTGAAGCAATTCAAAATAGATTATAATTATAGCTAGTTTCAATAAGAGAGACATAGAAGTTGGTGTAATATTTTTTATTATTGCTTGAAGCGGCGAATAATCACACGTTAGGGGTGTCCAATAGCACAGTAGTAAAAAGACAAAAAATATGAATGTATACCGAAAAAAGACTGCCTAGAACCTCTTACTGAAATGATGTTAATGTAAGATCCCAACAAACTCGGCAGTAAAACAACAGATCTTGAATCGAATCAATTGGTCACCCCTGTCATACACAATCCGATTTATATCTATTTGTTTCACACGTTCGCAATCTTGGATGTAAAATAACTCATTATTATCAAGTTGTATTGAATCTAGTATAATGCTGTTCAATCAATACAGCTACCCTATCATTATAATAATGTGAAACATATACTATTAATTCTAATTAATAATGCCAATTGACATAATACTATTAAACGTCTCTACAAACCATTCCTAATCCGTATCAGTTGCTTTGTTGTGTAATACGTTTCACTCTGTTTATTATTTCCAGTTTTTCGAGTATCGATATATGAAAAGAAAAAATTTATTGCTGATACCGTTAATCATTTTAATTATCTTAATACCTATTTATGCGAATATAAAGATTACCTGGGGATTAGTATCTATGTATATATTCGAACAAGTATCTAGTTATTCTCTATATCGAAAAATGATATCTCTATTGGAAAAATTATGTCTATTAAATTAAAATAAATTAAACACTTGGCTTAATGTTTCATGATTATATTGATAATATCAATTAGTCAACATGTTTCTAGCGTTAGTCCATCTTTAAGACTAACTACAATGGATGTAAGTAGGGGGCATATTTGAATATATTCCTGTTCATCTACGATGTCTTCTTTTTTCTTCCAAGAGCTATATATTTCAATTGATTCTAAAAGGTCTGAACGTCTAAACTTTATTACCTCCTTGCAAGCATTTGGTTTTATTGAAGTCAATATAGAGGAAATTCTCAAATTTATCTGAAATATGCATCATAAGAGATATTATTTAGTAGTGACAATAGTTTCGTTGCTGCAAATTGGAAGCACCAACAGAAAAAACAATGAGGGTTGAATCCAGTCTGCGTGAAGGCCAGTTGATATTCGTTTTACTGGTTCACAAAATTGAGATATTAGTGACAACTTGAGGTTATATTTCTAGAACAAATTGATTTTTGTATTAGTGGAGCTTCAGATTTCTTCGAAAAGGGGGAGTTATGACGATCTATGCTCATAAAAGCAATTTGTTGCTCAGTATCTTTTCATAGCGATTAGGTATCCAAGAACCAAGCTACGTATTCACCTACTTACTATGCTGTTCGAATTAAATGGGAATTTTTTTCTTCGTTTTAGTTACTGTAGTAAGTATGTGAGTACCACGGTGGCCCAAACACCCTCACACCTGCTTGTTTAATACCTGAGGTGACGTGAGGGTTCGACCTTGACCATCATTTACATTCTGACGGTTTCACCTCGCCAGCAATTCAGTTGTGAGCCTTCCGGTGCGACAGTTGGTGGTTTCAATTTTATACATGCTTTATTGTCTTGTCCAAAGATGGATATCACTCCGAGCAAGCGTTCCAAGATTATTGCTCTTAATGAACACACCTTAATGACTGTAAGAGATATAGGTGAAGCTGTTGATGTGGGAAAGTCCAGCGTTTCTAGAATTTTAAAAACATTTGAAGAAAGTGGCTCATCGTTTCCAAAAAGAAAAGGAAACTGTGGCCGCAATCGCAAAACTACTGCAAGAACAGACAAATTGTTGATAAGAAATAGCAAAATGAATCCGAAAAAGAAAGCACTGATCTTCAAAAGGATCTAATGGTTTTTGGTGTGGAGGTGAGCACCTCAACTATGCGAAAATGACTGCTGGAGGTTGACTTAAAGGCAAGAAGACCAAGAAGAAAGCAACTGCTTACCCAGAAAATGATGAAGAAACGTTCGGTATGCGTGCACTGTGGACGACTGAAAGAAGGTGAATTTCAGTGATGAGACACATTTGTTTATTCAAGGGTTCAAGTCAAGTGTGCTTAGACGAAGTGATGAGGAAACTTTGCTTGCTTGATCACATCCAGCAAACACTAGTACATCCTTCGAAACAAATATTTTGGGTTTTTTTCACAACCAATGGCACTGGTCGATTGGCTCCTATAACAGGAATGATGAATTTAGTAAAATATATGGAAATATTGCGCACCAAGATTGTCATGGAAACGTTTGATGAAACATTTCAGCACAACCTGGCTCCCTGCCACAATTCCAAACAAGTGCAGGCCTTTATGCGTGAAAATGAAATAGAAGTACTCGATTGGCCAGGGAATTAACCTGATCTCAACCCCATTGAGAATTTATGGAATATTTTAATGAAACGACTGGCAAAAATGGATTGTACAAAAAAAAAATGATTATAAGTAATAGGTGTGATTTCAAGATGACGAATTTAAGAAAATCTGCGCTACGCTAGTGGAATCGATGCCTAGACGAGTTCAAGAAGTTATTTCTGCGAAAGGAGAGCATACTTCATATTAATATGAAGAATTTTCGCTATTTTGTATTAACTTCATTGAAAGGTAAGATTTCACGAAAATATCATTTTTTATCCTTCGTCCCAATTTATTCGAACAGCATAGTAAGATTCTTCTGTATTTGTATGCCTTGCCCAACAAATATAAAGTTTTTTTGAGACTCCTTAAATATAAGGCATATATATTCGGAAACTTGATAACTTCAAATTGCCATCTTAACAATTTATATATAATACTAATAGAAGCTTCAAAAAGCATATAATGCTTGAAGATCTCTAATTTATAGTGACATAAATTGAAGAATGTAATTATGTAATACTAATTTCGAAATGTTTACTATCGAACAACTAATTTCTGATCTGAATACATCATATATACAGTATAGCACATAAAAGTAGCGAATTTACGTGACGATAAACACATAAAATAATGAATGGAACATGATTCAGATTTATTGAAATGTTTATGGGTATAATAAACTTACTGCAAAGTTTTTGGGCGGATATAAATCACATTGAATGACTGTTGTACTGAAATTTCTGGTAGATTTGATTGCTTTCTGAAATTTCTGTATTTTAGAGAACACAGACTGATGTTACAGATGAGATGTCTCTCTCATTTATCCTTGGAGAGGGTGTGTTAGGGAAGAAAGTTACGACTACAACATTACATATAAATGAAAGAAAAAGTAATTTCAGTTTCACTACGGATTTTTTCGTGGGTATATCTCTAAGATGAAGTAGTTTTATTTTTTATTAATCATGAGGAGTATATTTCGAACAAAAGTGTAGTTATTTTGAATGGGCGTTCAGTTGTTCCATGCAGGAAATAATTCAAACCTTATTTTTCTCTCAGAAATACCTATGTAATTAAATTA
Source organism: Henosepilachna vigintioctopunctata (assembly GCA_030704895.1). NCBI lineage: Eukaryota > Metazoa > Arthropoda > Insecta > Coleoptera > Coccinellidae > Henosepilachna > Henosepilachna vigintioctopunctata. Next base: position 4,890,576 of record JARQZJ010000121.1, on the reverse strand, counting down.
GTATATTTTTAGTAAAGTAAATTAACATTATTTCCTTATAGTACTTTTCAATTTGAGTTCATTAAATGCGGAGCACATACACTCATTATAAAATTATATACGGTGAAAGCGTAAGAAGAAAATTGAAGTATATCCTTACATTCTTGTGTTTAATTGAAGGGGAATGATGTCATTCACAATACGAATTGTAGAAAACCAACTCGAATGATAAAATTTCTTAAAACGACTCAAAAACTTTCAATCCCACCAGATCATTTGTGCTAAGAGAATAAAAAATTGAACATAAACTAAAATTCAAACACTTGAACTTTTGATTTACACTTTATTGACAACATAGCATGACGCGTTTCGTCAGTACAAACAACCTCTTCAGATGCTTACAGAATACTTCTGGAGTAACAGGAGTTTTCTGTAAGCATCTGAAGAAGTCGTTTGTAACGACGAAACGCGTCATGTTATGTTGTCAATAAGGTGTAAATCAAAAGGTCAAGTGTTTGAATTTTATAATGAAACAATTGTTAAACTGATTTACACATATATTAACAAGAATACTGCATGACGTACGTTGAGAGGTTCCTTTTTCAAATGCTACGTGCAAACTAAGTTTTAAAATAAGAATTTCAGAACATAAACGTAGCTTTGATAATCAGAAGACAGATTCTCATTATGCAAATCATTTGATTAATGAAAATCATATATTCAATTCCGATTTTGAAATTTTGAATACCGCAAACAAGGGAATGAAGCTTAATTTGTTAGAATCACTTCAAATTAATAAATACAAATATTCTGGCAACCTTTTGAACAGCCAAATCGATCATACCTCAAGCCCCCTTCTCAATCTTTCCAAAATTACTTAGTTTACTATATAGTAGTTCAGTATGAATTGATCTCTTCTACCTGTTATCTACCTGTTTTCTCTGTATTCATAATTTAAGTTTATATATTGTATGTATTCGAGAAATTGTCATTAGTTTGCACGTAGCATTTGAAAAAGGTGAATCTCATCGAAACGTACGTCATGCAGTATTTTTTTAATATATGTGTAAATCAGTTTAACAATTGTTTCATTATGTTTATCGATTTACATCAAGTATCGGCCTCATCAATTATTAGTTTGAATTTTAGTTTATATTCAATTATAATGAATTTACATCAAGTGAACGCCAACACTTAAAAAAAAATGTGATAATAATTTTCACATCGACGTAGGTATAAAATAATAATGGAAAAATAATGGTTGCCGTCTAATACATATTAATAAAAAGGAAAGTTATGCTAATCACCCTATTATAACATAAACACCAAGTAATTGAACAAGTTGAAAATTAGTCCCAGTTAACTGAAGCTATAACATTTCAAATTATCTGATATCAAATCGGAATAAATCATTGCTGAATTACTGTGTCGGAAATCTCTGTGATGTTTGATACGAGTATCTGAAGAAACTCTAAACATCGTTCTGAATAAGTGATTTTTAATAGATAAGATGTAATTAATCACTCTATAATTGAGAAAGAGATGAAAGACACGTTGAGTTCTTGCTGGAGAATTACTACCTACGGACTTCACACGAATGAAAGTATTTTAGAGCAGACGTTAGAGGAATGGAATTCGTAGCTAATGATATACTTCTCGAGGAAATTAGTACAAATGTTTTTGAATTTATTCTTTATGAGAGCTGGTTTGAATAATTTTCACTACGATAGGACAGGACCATCAACAAAAGATAATTGAATGGAGCTCACAAATATATCGGCGGAGATCGATAAAATAATAATTTTTTTTATCGAGAGGGAATAATAAAAACTTGTCCAAAATCACTGACTGAACAATTCTTTATTCGACTAGTTTCGCCTTTTAAAGCATTATCAAGAATGAATACATATTACAAAGACAACCTATAAATATTTTGCAGATCTGTTCGGGCCACCTTGAAATTCGTCATAGAGGTGGGGGTTTCCAAATTATCAGAGATTTAACAGCGGGGAGTGGTTTAAGTCTAACTGGTCATTAAGAAGATCGTATTTATCGGATTTTTGAAGTTTATTTATTTCCATGGCTTCCAGGTAGTTCATTTTAATTCCTTTTTCACAGTGATGAAGAATATTGGGTTTAAAACAACTTGAGATCTTATGTCCTGTCGACTCTAGATGTTCCCGAAAAGCAGATTATCCGTTTTTTACGTGTTCTTTTAGCCTAGTTTCAAAACATCTTCCGGTCTGTTTTGAAAAACTGTTTTGAAACTAGGCTAAAAGAACACGTAAAAAACGGACAATCTGCTTTTCGGGAACATCTAGAGTCGACAGGACATAAGATCTCAAGTTGTTTTAAACCTAAGATACTTCATTACTGTGAAAAAGGAATTAAAATGAACTACCTGGAAGCCATGGAAATAAATAAACTTCAAAAATCCGATAAATACGATCTTCTTAATGACCAGTTAGACCTAAACCACTCCCCGCTGTTGAATCTCTGATAATTTGAAAACCCCCACCTATATGACGAAATTCAAGGTGGCCCGAACAGATCTGCAAAATATTTATAGGTTGTCTTTGTAATATGTATTCATTCTTGATAATGCTGTAAAAGGCGAAACTAGTCGAATAAAGAATTGTTCAGTCAGTGATTTTTAGACAAGGTTTTATTATTACCTCTCATTTAAATATGAACTATCACAGAGTAGATTTTATCCATTGATTTTATTTTTTTTATCGTGAAAAAATCGTTACATTGTACTATTACATTAATTCTATCAATACAGTAGTTGCGAATAATAAGAATGCTCACAGAAGGACTGAATTTAGTTTTGCGTCTGATTTTCCATTCAGTCCTCGAACAAAAATATTGCTTCAAGTTTACATGGAATTTACAATAATATACAACGAATTTCGAAAAAAAATTACATTAAAAATAATAGAATATAAACTTAAATTCAAACACTTGAACTTATGATTTACACTTTATTGACTACATAGCATGACGCGTTTCGTCGATACAAACGACTTCTTCAGATGCTTACAGAATAATAACAACACAAGTATAAATATCGGGGAATTTTGGGATTCTATGGTTTTGGTTTTACCTAAGATATTCCATTCTGAGAAATAATTTCTATTACCTGAAAAGGTTTACCAAGGGTGAATTGTTTAATTCTATCTGTTCATTGAGCAAATTTCCAGAATTTTTAAGCCGATTTATTTCCACTATTTCCCAATAATCTAATTGACTACTTCTCTCTATATTGTGTAAAATTTTTAAATTCGTATCAAAAGTATGGTTTTCTGTTAATAAATGGTTAGCAAAATTCGAATAACTTTTATTATGCGCGGAGCTATATTTGTGTTCCTGTATTCTAGTACCAAAATTTCTACTAGTTTTACCTATATATATATATACCAAGACATGTTCCACAATTCAATTGGTAAACACCTGATTTGTCTTCTCTTTTAATTTTGTTTTTATTGTTGTTAATGTGTCTCGATAAATTATTCGTTTTAAATGAAATATTAAAAGTATGTTTACTTAAAAAGGTTTTGACTTCTTGACTGACGTTTCCAAAGTATGTTAAACTATTATATTTACGATTTCTATCCGAGTGATAAGGAAATACTAATCGTAGAGCTTTCCGATAAAGTTTTTTGTCAAGAATTTTTGACACTAGTTCGCTTTCATAATTATTATTAACCGCAATCTGTTTAATGATATTCAGTTCTTTATTGAAATTTTCTTCTGATAAAGGTATATTGGTTACACTGCGTATCATATGTGTAAATACTTAAAAATTATATTCTAAGTAAACTTGAAAACTGAAGACATTCTAGGTACTTGTTTTCACAAATAATAAATCAATCTGCGAAATCAAAGAAGTGAAGTCAATTAGTGATACATTCCAAACTTAAATTGAGAAAGTATTGTGAGAACTAATTAGTATTATTTATGCTACAATTCACTGTATTTGTTATACATTATTTTTACAGTAAAAGCGAAAGCACTCCAAAATTACCATTTATTTTGATTTCTTCAAGAATTATCTCAATTATTATGTTAAGGTTCTACTTTGATGATTTCTACATGTAACAAAATGTTCTACATGAATTTACTATTCTACTTGTTGAATTCAAATTAAAAACTGAATGATACGAGGGTGGTTCGTATGTATTTTACGTATAGAAGGGGAAAATTGCGACAGTCAATACTTCGAGTTGGGGAGCTACTGATGATGACGATATAAACCGAAACGTTCGATAGAATACTGAACGTTTTCAAATCATTTAATCGAACACTGGGGGTCATATAACATATGCATCTTGCTAGACACCCCTGATTCAGATGAAGAATTTTCGTATATATCGTTCAAATAAGAATTTCGTAGCTAATAACATAAACGTAGCTTTGATAATCAGAAGACAGATTCACATTATGCAAATCATTTGAATAATGAAAATCATATATTCAATTCCGATTTTTAAATTTTGAAAACCGCAAACAAGGAAATGAAGCTTAATTTGTTAGAATCACTTCAAATTAATAAATACAAATATTCTGGCAACCTTTTGAACAGCCAAATCGATCATACCTCAAGCCCCTTTCTCAATCATTTCAAAATTACTTAGTTTACCATATAGTAGTTCAGTATGAATTGATTCCTTCTACCTGTTATCAAACCTGTTTCCTCTGTATTAAGTTTATATATTGTATGTATTCGAGAAATTGTCATCAGTCTGCACGTAGCATTTGAAAAACGTGAATCTCATCGAAACGTACGTCATGCAGTATTATTTTTAATATATGTGTAAATCTTTGTTTAACAATTGTTTTATTATGTTTATCGATTTACATCAAGTATCGACCCCATAAATTATTAATTCTCATTATATCATTCGATAAGAACCTTAAAGGTTTCGAACACATAGATTGTTCACCAATTTTTGTCGTAGAATATCAAAGTTCTAAAGATGAGAATGAAACTCAAAATGATATAATATTACTTCTCTTGAGTAACAGATGATTGTCACATACTGAATGTTTCCTGTTGTTGATGGAATCGCTCCGTTTTGGTCGTCATAATCTCACAATTAATATGAAGTTATTACCTGAGTGTATTTCACAATTTTAGAACGGTAATTGATTATATTCACCAGATCTTAAGTGATTAAGATTGAAAATGGAAGCAATATCCGTTTTTATAAATGTCAGTCTTCTCTCATTTTTTTTCGGAGTAGGTTATAATTACTTGATATCCGTTGGAACGTGTTGAAATTGATTAATTGGTTTTGGTAAATTTTATTGTGTGCAAAATTTTTTGATGATAATTAACGGTACACGAGAAGCGAGAAAAAATATGTGTTAGAATTATGAACAATTAATTACAACTCGCTGAAATGTTGGGAGAAGTGTTGAACAGAATTAATATGTCAATTATTTTCGACTTTATAATATATTTAATATGGATTTTGCATTATTGGGAACACGTGTGTGTGTACGTAATGTATCAATATTTTTATAATTATTGGTGTGTATTGTAAATAAAGGAATAGAACGATATGTGCTTGATAAAAACAGGAATTAAAAAGGGATGAAAATACCTTACATATCAATAAGTTTAATGAAAAATTCAATGAAAAAAATACCTCAAAGAAATTGAGAAAATAAATGCAAAATAATTCTTTTATTCAAAAATCACATGTGAAATATCATCAAAGAATTCTTCTTGGAAAAGCAGGAAGTCGAAACAAACTTCTAGGTTGCCATTTCTGGAGTTACAATAATAATTGAATTAATTTATCTATCCATTTATTCCGAATTTTTGATGATGTTACAAGTCGTAGCGAAGCGTGAACAAAAATAAACTTTTCAATTCTTGCAGTTTATTTTTGCTGAGGAATAAAATTTGAAGTTATGTTCTGAGAAAGCTGCAGATAAAAGAAGTTCAGTAAAAAAAAGTCTGATGACTTTACCATAAACAGAATACAATGTTGAAGCAATTTGTCAGTTGAATAATGCCTGCAATTATCATTATAGGCATTAATACATGAAATGTGCTGATGGTCACCAGTTTTGACGTAATATTATTGAACGATGTCCAACTCGAAGAGAAGTCATGAACAATAATGAATTAAAATTATTGACTCGTAGGTTTCGTTTATCTCTTGGTGAAACAATATGTTAAAAACAATAAATTAAACACAATATACTAAAAAGTCTACATATGTTTCGGGTGGTTAACCCATTGACTTTAATAATTATCCTAAACCACAGGGGTTCATAGAAAAATCCAACTATTGCAAATATTTTTTGTCTTTTTGTTTATCGAATCCTTTACCTGATAGTTTGTACCTAGTGTACTATTTCGTATTCTTGGGATCCAAGAAAAGTTATGTTTGTTTGGAAAATCTTTATTAGGTTTATTTAATAATATTGATCTTCTATGTTCATCGATACTTTTTCGTATAGAACGTTTGACCTATATAAAAACTACACATTCACTGCAAAATATTTTGTAAACGCCACTTCTCGAAAATAAATCAAGTTTGTCCTTGTTATTTACCAACAATTAACCCAAATTCTTTTTGTTAGTGCATATTGTATTCACGTTATTTTTATGTTTTCTTTTACAAATTTTATTGTTCAATTTAGGTATATAATTAATTGAATGGAATATTTTTGGTTGTTTTCTTGAACTAAAAGGAAAAATTCTTTGTAATAGTATCTTTCTCTGTTTATTTTTGATTAGTTTGTCAATAAAGGTTTTATATATTAAAATGAACACACAAAGTTGTTGAGAAACATTGTATACTCATGATAATGGGTTGACAACCCGAAACATATGTAGAGTTTTTAATATATTTAGTGAAACTTAGGCTAAGTGTGTTAATTTTAATTTATTGTTTTTAACATGATGTTTTACCAAGAGATAAGCGAAACCTCCGTGTCATTTATCAGTCATGAAATTCTTTTTTGCATGAAGGATATTCCATAAAGTGTATCATAAACGTCTCGAAAGCTTATATCAGTCCTTTTCTACGGGGAGGCTATAACTCTCCATTTTCCACACGTCCCAGGTAATCACCCTGACGGATGCCATAAGTAAATAACCGTTTCGAGCGAGTCTTCATGACAACTCCAAGTCCTACACCAACTGAATTCTTAATTGGTGTCGTTGCTCAGATGGCGGGAAAGTCGCGACTTGATGCTGTGTGAGACAATTTTTGAGTTTTATATTGCAGTAAAATTAGCATACATGGGACGCGAATAGAGAGGACAGGACCGCACTGGTAGTTCGAACAGAATTCCAATATTTCTGATGAAGTGGGACGCTGAGGCATCTATTTTGAATAGATGTTCAGGATACTCCACCTAACCTCAAAATATAGTACACAATTCGATTCTTTTTTGAATTTTGAATTTTCGCGGAATGTGCACATATGATTATCGAAATTTTTTCGTTTTTTTCATAATTTCGAATTAGTAATTTGTTTTTGACAACTCAAAAAGATAGTCACGTTTTGTGTGTGCATCGATTTTGTTTGAAAAAATTGAGAATCTCTAAAGAATTTTGCGTTATAAATGGAATAAAGTGTTCCAACGCACTCAAAACGTTAACTGTGTTTCATTCGGCGAGTCTACTTTATCTCAAAAAACTGTTTATAAGTGGTACAAGCGCTTTACTGAAGACCGAGGAGGTGTTGATGAGGATGAGCGTCCTGGAGTTACAACCACGTCACAAACGAAGAAAACATCGGAACAATGGAGAAAATTGTTCTGGAAAATCGTCGAATCGGATATTGGCATATCAGTCGGCTCATGTCATGCTATTTTTTCGAATGTTTTCGGTATGAGACTTGTGGCAGCGATATTCGTTTTCAAATTGCTCAATTTTAAGCTCGTTATTTCGTGGAACCTGATGATTCAATTCAAATACTTCAGTTAATTCTTCGAAAGTTATCGAATTCATTCGACATATTTTTCAGGCTGTTTGTCCATTGTAAGGACTTCCTGAAAGTATGTAAAAAGGATCGGCCCATGACAATGTTCTAACAAATATCATGCAAGAGGTCGATTGCAATTATATAAATTTGAAATACACATTATGTGACTGAAATTCCACCCTAAGTCCGTCTACTTCGAATGCCCATTTCGCTATCATCTAGTAGTAGTGAAGCGTCGTAGGAAGGAAAGACGGACTATAAAGCACGTAGGTTGGCGATCTTGCAATATAAATGTCCCATAAGTTGCAATTATCCACGCTTTATATCCGTCCTCCCATTGTGCAGTGTCCCCAACCTTGTCTCTATAACTAATTTTCCTGATGTGCATTTTTCAAGAACGCCTTCCCTGACTTATGTGGTGATGTATCTGCATACTTTTGATCATTCGTTTTACACTGTATATTTTTCCTGAGGGAATATATATCAAAATAATGATTTTTCTCGAATAACAGACTTAAAAATTAGAATATTTCGTTTATTGTTTACGTTAAGATACCAATTTTAGCTTTCCCAAAACATTGAATTAGATAATTTTCGCTGAACGGTGAAACTAACTCATGTTTTTTGCATATCTACATGTTTTTTGGCATTTGAAGCATCCAACGTCAGACCCAACGTGTAACAATTTACAAATTGAGAAATTTCATACTAAATTGAAAGACTACTTTTCCAGACAAAATTGGCACTATGTGTTCATAAAATGGAGTCGATTTCTATTGAAATCAATGTATGAAGAAGTATTTTCATCATTTCTTTCGAAATTACTTTCGTGGATTTTGATTTTAATGTGAAATTCGTTGAAAAAATTTCTAATCGAAAAGATTCACCAAAATTACCTTATGACCCTATTACTTTAATCCCTTGTAATGACGATAATCCACTAATTTTTTTAGTAAACTATTTGTCCTCATTAGCTTCTACAATATATCAACTTTGAAGGTGATGGTTTCTTCAAGAACTTTGAAAATGGGTCTAACAGCACCTTTTTAATGGGAAGTGCTACCCCTGCTGTTTTTATACTATTATATATTGAATAATTATTATATTATGTCATCTATGTGAAATTATATGTTTGTATATATGTACATTATATATAAATCACACTCATTTGAATCACCTGGCTTACCATGAATTTCCTCAGTGTGAAGAAGACTAAAACTTCCGAAACGAATGCTTAGCCAGAAATATTCCTATGAATAATGAAGAGACAAAAAAGCCAACTTGATTTTCTCGAAAAAATTAGTTTCACGTTTTGATATCTATGGTAATTCATAAAATTCAATTACTCATTATTTTTGACAAAGTTATGATATACAACGAAACGTGAACAAAAATAAAGCTCTCAACATTTAAAATAGCTTGTTATTGCTGAAAATATTTTATTGTTATTATGTTTTATTATTATTGCTAAAATATATATGTGTGTGTATATATTATCGTATCTATCTAGAATAACTATATTCACATTGATAGTATGCAAGTATTCCTATTTTTCATCATAATTGATACTTGTGATATAGATATTTATGTATTGTATCGATAGGATAGGCAATTTCATGATGCTCCAGGCACTAGGTTCTCTTGCTCTAGATATCATGTACTTACAGATTCCGATATTGAACATTGACGCTAAATTATGTAACTTGTATGCATAACCATAAAGCGAGTACCTACAAACTGGCCAACAAATATTTTTGCTCCATTGAGATTCTAAGGTACAACATATGTTGTGATATATCACATTTTTACAAAGAGTGGTTTCGAAAAACAGAAGAAAAACTATATGACATCTGAGTCAATTTTTCGAATTGTTTTTTTTTGCTCATTTTACTGTTTTTCTCCTTTTCTCATTCGTTTTGTATATTGCTTGAGGACCAATCAATGTTTGGGCATTTACGATTACAATTACAATTTTACTTCCTTACAATTATAAAATTGCAATTATATGAATTATTAACGAATTTTGACTGGGAATTTCAATTCAGTGAAACTATAAGGCAAGTGATTTCTATTTCAATTTATTTCTCTTCATTCTTCGTGATATTCCACCAAGCGATTGATGAGAATTCAAAGTCAGTTAATGTTATGGTTTTTGACTAAATGATCCTATCCTGATCTGGCAAGGATTTTCCCTTCGTTTCATCACTCATGACGAATTTTATATAGATCTTCTTCATTGTCCAACCCATGGTATCATTTCATCGGCTTTCGAGTCCCACTAACCATTTGTGCCAGAGAACTCTGTTTTGGAAGGTCTGAATAGTCAGGTTGTCCAGGTACATCCGTTTCTTGATGTTGTTCCACCAGGAGGTGAGTGGTCGGCCTCTTCCACTGATCAGGTTTGGTATGTTGAGTACGCTATTAACAATATAGTCTTTGGATATGACCATACTAGCGTAGACAACTTTATCTAATTTTTTCTACTATCGGAGCTACTTCGGAGGAACGTCCTATGTACTCAATTGGCACTCTATACAATCCTGTAACTCCACCTGCACATCTCAACATCTTCACCTCATTATTTCTTTCTCTTCATTCTACGTGATGTTTCACCAAGTGATATAACACAATTAAATGTCAGTAAATGTTATGGTTCTTGATTCGATGATTCTATGGTGATCTGGCAGGTACTTCGCATCGTTTTATCACTTATGAAGAAAGTGATATGCTTCTTCTACTCTATTCATTTGCGTCAGAGAATTATGTTCTGGGATGTCTGAATAGTCAGATTGTTCCGGTACATCCGTTTCTTGATGCTGTTTCACCAGAAGAAAACTGGCCTGCCTCCTCCACTGGTCAGGTTTGGTATGTTGAGTACTTTATTAACTACATAGTCTACTTTGAGTACTAGCATAGATGTCTTTGTCCCACTTTTTCTACGATTGGAGCTACTTTGGAGGAACAACTTATATACTCAATGGGCTCTCTATCCAATCCTGTCACTCCACTTGCACATCCCAACATCTTCATCTCATTTTTTTTCTCTTCATTCCATGTGATGTTTCACCAAGTAATACGTGAGAATTCGAAGTCAGTTAATGTTATGGTCATTGATTCAATGATGCTATGGTGATCTGGCAGGAACTCTCGCTTCGTTTTATCACTTTTGAAGAAATTGACATGCGTTTTCTTCTCTGTCCAATTAATGTTCCCATATTATCTGCTCTCTGGTCGTCTCCCTATTCATTTGCGTCAGAGAATTCTGTTCTAGGTGGTCTGAATAGTCTGTTTGTTTCGGTCTATCTGTTTCTTGCTGTTGTTCCACTAGGTGGCTGTTCGCCTGATTCTTCTACTGATTCATCTTTGCGTCTTGGAGAATGGAGATAATATCGTAGACGAATTTCTGTACATTTTTCTAGGATTGGAGCTTCTTTGACAGAACTTCTCATGTGCTCATTGCGCAGATTCTCCAAGGGTGTCAGTCCAATCGACTATCTCAACATCTTCATCTTGAAAATCAACATCTTGAATTTGTGTTCACTTGTTGTTCATGCCTTTTTTTGTAGTGCAGCATTCTTCTTCATATGTTGAATCTGGTCGCACCACACCTTTCTGAATGAAAGAAACTGAAATGGATACAATTAAAAAATTAAGTACGTTTAATAGCTCGACATAATGATTTTCCCAAAAGCTTCCGTAAATTTCTATTGTATAATCTTCGATTACCACCTTGCACCTGTCGAGTAGTATACCATTCTCTCTATCAACTAGATCAGGTCTGGTCATCTTTCAAATCATAAAGGTTGGTAAATTGTTTTACCTTATTTGACGTCCAGAGATCGATCAGAGACGTAATAGTCGAGTAGTCCGCATTGCCCGTATAAAATATCGTGTCTATCTATAATTCGATCTTAAGTCATTCAAGTTCTTCCGTTTTTTGTCGGTGTTCCTGCAGAATTTGCGCAATACACTCACGGAGAAATTTAATGTTCTTGAGTCTTTACGGTCTACGCGGGATAAGGATCACCTCTCGCGATGGCAAAAAACGAAAAACGGCCGTTTTCTATTATGATTTATGGGAAGTGTTGCATGGTTTATTGGTCCAGTTACAGTTTATCTGAGGAAATGGTTTATTAGTAATCAGACGTTTAAGGGAGACGTAAAGAGAAGGAAACTAAACTAATTATTCACTACACTTGAGAAATATATATGAGCAAATATGAAATTTCTTATAATGACCTATTTTCCTGCTGCAAAAGGACATAAAATTCCGTGAACTCAATTATATTTATGGTCTTTGTTCTATGAAAGATCGGAACAATTATTGAATAGAAACTCCGGAAATTCATTAATGAGACCAACTAGTTTAATGATATATTTAAAAAATACTCAACTCTACCGCAGAGCAAAGATTTGGGTCTGAATTTCCAGGTTTTCCAGCTGAGAACGCAAAGAAAGTCGGTGTACCCATCAGATTAGGGTTTCGAAATAAAATTTTGCGATATTTTTAGTACTGCAATTCCTAGACCGTCTGATAGATGGCGTACGCGACTGTTCCTTACATTCATATTTTGTATTCGATGTGATATCTCCATTGGAAATAGCTACTGGAAGTCTTGGTGTCCACCAAAGTTGACAACTAGTTTTAATTCTCGAATTAACTAATATTCAACTCAACCTTAAATATATAGGGTTGTAAAAGTATAACTACCCAAATTTCATCCCTGTGTCAGAATTTTTACGCCTTCTATTTCGTCCTGCTTTGTGGACGATTGTCACATATCAAATTTAATTTTCTCAAATTCCCTTTCACGTATCCTGTTATAATATGCACAATTTCTGTCATAGACAGCATGATCGTACGTTACATCCAACCCCATCATTTCCTTGGAATTAAAACAATTCATACATTTCACATATTTTCTTACACTCCTTTGTTGGATGATTCCCGTCACAATTGAAACATTTAACTTTTTTTCTACATTTTTTTGCAAAATGTCCATATCTGGCACACTTAAACTTCTTACTGAATTTATATATTCAAAAACTTTACATATTCGCCATCCTAGATTTAACATTACCTCTGATAATATTTTTTCATGAAGATCATTCTTAACCTCTAACATTATATTACCAATGTTAGTATTCTTTTTCACATACTTTCTCAAAAGCTTTATCTCATTGTTATTTTCATCCTGTAATGAACAGTTTTGGTCGCCAAGGCATTTTTCAATTACATAATTCTCTCTTTCGTTATATATGCTTTCTCCACATTTGCTTATATTATGTTTGGCTTTCTTACCTTGGTTCTTCGATCTGGTATTTATCAGCAAATTACCCTTCTACAGTTATATTTAGTTTCGAAAGAATCATATTTAAAACTTGATTGATCGATTCATGTTTTTTATGAGATGAAAGACAATTTTGACTGGAGATTAAAGTGAAGTGATGATTCATCACTGACACTCGAGACAGGGTGAGAGCGGTAATCTTCTCTCATTCGAATTATATGTAAATATATAAAACAAAGTTGGGTTGTTTATACCAATTTTATGATTATAATACTGTATTCGTTTATAACGTTAATTGAAATTTTTATTTGACTTCAACTGAAAAGTTTCAATCCATTCATTGACTGTTGGGTGGTACAAATTTCGCCAAGTCAACTACTTCAAATATAATTGATTAAATGAAAATATCAGTCGAGTGTAACAGAGACGTCTTATTGATTCTGTTTCTGTTCTGTTTGAAGTTTAAATTTTTTATATCATTTGATATAAGCCTTGAGAATGTTTGGAAATAGGGAGAAACGTCGCACGATTTCCACCTGGAAACCAAGAAATATACATAAACGACACAGTTAGATATATTATTTTCCATGAAATGAATGTTTATCAATGAATGCTACCATTTTCTTCATGCGCAATCTAACCTGTAAATTGTTGAGTAATAACATTATTGCATGAGCAATGAATCATAGTTTTGAGGAGCGTTAATCAATAAATCGATCTATTGTTATGAAAATGAGAGTGAAAAAAAATTAATATGCATATAAATATGAATTGAAGTTCAAACGACTATAGATCGTTTCTGCGAATTGCAAGGTCGTCTATCTTGCAAATAAGGAGAATAAATAAAAATCGAACAATATATATTATATCAAATATTCCAATTATCGTTCATAGGACATTGCATACATTACATGTCCCGTTATGATCTGTGGGAACCGCACATATTCGCACATTACAAGACTCATATCGAGTTATGTTGTGTAGTAGGCAAAACCTCATAAAAAGTTGCCTTTTTATTTTCTTCTTGCCTTGAAATCATTGAGCGACATTCAATCGTCGACCAAAACGGAAATGCCGCTCTTCTATGGTTTGAAGCAGTGGCGCCTGCTGCACCTACGTTTTTTCATCTAGTTGTGGATTATTTTTCCAATATATGTGTTACTAGTCATGATGATCGTTAGATATTCCAGTAATATCATCGACGATGGTTATTCCAAATGGTGATGGGTTGAAATAGGAAGTACATGAGTACCACAAATAACCGTTGGTGACTCCATGGCCTTCTTGATCTCCAGATTTAAATCTCTGCGATCATTTCTTCTAGAGATTTCGGACTTCTAGAAATCGGATAATAAAGTGTTTCATATTAAAAGAAGCCTGTTATTGCTAAAAACATTCAATATATATATATATATATATATATATATATATATATATATATATATATATATATATATATATATATATATATATTAAGAAAGAATACAATGTAAGCTCATATTAAATTTGAAAAATCTATTGTATGAAATATTTACAAATATTCAATTGTCAAAATAAAGTATTGAGAATCCAAAATTCCCACATTAGAAAGTGGGTAAAAGTGATAAATATGTCACTTCTCAATGACCTTGAACATTTTGAGGTGGATAACTTCACCGTAGCACAATTATCCGATCAATATGTCAAACGCAATAATTATCGATCCATTACCTACACCTTTGAAAATATTTACTCATACATCATGAATTTGTTGTTTGATTGAATATGTATGCCTACATCATAATTGTGATATATAGATAACTTTTCATTTCTATTACTCATTTCCTATCCATATATCTTTAATTTCTGCAATCAATCGACATCTGCGACATGCTTCATGAATCCAATACACTCGTTCTATTTCACAAGAATATTTAATGTTATTAAAGATCAAATATCATGTCATATCAACGTTTCAAGGTTATTCCCATGAAAATAGTTCATTTTCCGGGATGGTATGATTTGATTTATTCGTGTGAAAGTGTTGGGAAAGATTATTAATCGTAATACATTCTTTTTGAAGTGAATATTGATATAATTGTGTGATGAAGGCCATTACAAGAAGTCACTTCGATGCTTTTATTCAATGTGAAGCACATTCGCCCTCTGCAAACTTGGTTCTATAGTTTCAAATAGTTCGAAGAACACTTGACTAAATACACAAGAGTACCTATTTTGGTGTACCCCAAGGAACTGTCTCAGGTCAGTCGTTGTGCTCCTTACATATAAGTGACATTGTTTCTCATTGAAAAAAATGCTCTACACGTTTATTCGCTGATAATACACTGAAGAATGTAAGAATGAGATTCATTTATCTAAGTATAGAAAGATACAGAATATATTATAGAAAGATATAGAAAAAAATACCGAGAAGATGTTTGGCGTAACACTAGATGGCAAACTTACTTGGAACCACCATATTGAACAACTGAAAGGAAATCTTTCTGGTACTCTATTTTTGCTTAAACGAATGACAACTATAACGAGCAGTACCACATTGAGAATTACATAGTTCTCTCTATTCCATTCATTTTTGAGTTATGGCGTTGTTCTGTGGGAACAATTGTGCCAATGCCTTGGTAGTTTTCAAGTTGCAGAAAAGGGCAATTCGAATAATGTCAGGCGTTAGTTACTTGAATTCATGCAGACCATTATTTATAAAATATGAAATAATGCCCTTGTCTACATTGTGTATATATAACATTCTTTTAGAAATACATAGGGATCTACTAATTACAATACAAGAGGAGCAAATAATATCCGTAAAACTAAATATCATCCAAGTAAGTCAAAAAAAAACCCGATTGATTATAATTTTTACATTATCTAACCTTTCTATTTCAAAGAGCTTTCTTCCGATAAATTCAAAATAAACAACAAGGAATATATTCTGAGATTTTGCTTCTATTCTGTCAGCGAGTATTCGGACCACTTCAAGGCAAATTCTATAATATAAACATGCTCTACACATCTTTTTATATGTTCCTTTTTATGTCATTTTTGTGCATTATATGTATTCTTTTTTCGGTTCTATGGTGAAATAATTACTCAAGCTTACTAAGTTCATACCTATTAGACTTCAATCAGTAATGTCACCTAGGGTTAAGTGCATCTTTGTACACTATTTTCTAATTCATGTTAATTTTATTTCTGGAAGAGTGGAAGACTGATTTGTCAAACTACTACCATTTGTAAGGAAGAAATTTCTTTTCTCTACATTGAATATTACGACTACAATATATCTGTCTTGTTCAGAAGGAATACTGATTGTTATCGGCGCCCCCTTCATTTCATACAATTGTGTTTAGCTTTGGATATAAGTCCATCCAAGGTAATTTCTCCTACCTCTACACCCCAAAAAAGTAACATTTTGTGACGCAACTAATTTGGATTCTCTGATAGCCTCACCAACCTGTTTCATTGTTACCTGGTTGACCAACGTCAATTCGTACAGCTGGAGGGTATACAGACCTCTGAGTTCATACCTACTTCTGGAATACCTCAAGGGTCTAATCTTGGACCACTGTCATTTATTCTGTTCGTAAACGATCTGATGGGTAATATGACTCTCCATATTTGATGTTTGCGGACGATTTGAAATTATATCATGAAGTTAGATCACAGGATAACTGTGTTCAACATCAGCTCGCGCTGGACCATATTGCTAGTAAGTGTTAGGACAATTGTTTGAGTTTGAATGTGTCAAAGTGTAATGTTGTTTCTTTCACAAGGAAAAGAGACCCCAATTGTGACTGTGATTATGGCGTTGGTGGTCAGGTTCTCTCTCGTTCTGATAAGGCGAGAGATCTTGGTGTAGTCTTCGACCAGAAGCTTTTCTTCGTTCCACACATCACCCAACTTATTTCCATTGCTGCGAAAATAAATGGATTCGTTATACGTAATGGCAAATATTTTAATAATTCCTCAACATTCATAGGACTATTCAATACTCTAATCCGTGGCAAGTTGGAGCAAGGCAGCACGATCTGGCATCCCATTTACATTTGCCATCAACGCCATCTTGAGGCTATTCAGAGAAGGTTCCTGAAATTCTTAGTTTGGTGGGAGGATAAAGTTTATCCACAGAGAGAAGTCAATCATAACGAATTATTGGGTCGATTTAGTTTAATCCCATTGCTGAGCAGGAGAGGACTTTATCACTCAAATTTTTGTACAAATTACGGCACAATAGTATTGATTGTCCTCCTCTCTTGTCTGCTTTGAAATTTCGTGTTTCTATGCAAAATTCTCGTAATACAGAATTATTACACCTAGAAACTCCGAGGACCAACTCCCTAATACAATCCCCATTTGGTTTATGGATTCTACATTCAATAGAGATGCCAATCATTGTGACATTCACTTTGACTCCATATAATTTATTATCAAGAGTTATGTGAACAAAGAAAATTGACTAAAATGAATTGATTTAGATTACATTCTCTGTAATATTTCATTGAATTTAGTTATCAGTTACTATTTTTTTAGATTAGATTGAGTTCTTTGTTAAATCTTTTTTTTCAATTATTTGGTTATGTATTCAAAATTGTTATTATTTTCTGTAATTGGATGTTAAATCTGTTGAGAATAAAGAACTTATTATAAAACAGGAGAATGAAAGGCCACTAGTCGGAAGGGGCAATGAGGGGATTTTCGGAAATAATCACGGAAGAACTGTTAGCTTGAAATTTTGATTTTTCACATAATTCCTCAATTTCAGATATTTCAACTCTCCTTTGGATTATTTTCCATATAAATAGAGTTAACTTAAACTGTTTCTAATCGAGTGGAAGGGACTGTCATTAAGATATCTTTGACGTGCACAAAAACTAGTTGGCCTAGTTTTCAGATGTGTTCAAACTGAATACTCATTCCATGGACGATTTTCTCATGAATACATCAATTTAATACAACAGTTCAAGAATACTGAAAAGGCAAAAGCTTTTAGTTACACGCCTGATTTATTATTGAATAATAATCTATTACCATATAACGCAAATTGTTTGTATGCACAATAACTTTCTTCGGATGCCTCGTTAAAAGTAGACAGGAAATTTAACTGGTAATTGCTTCAAACACATCACCTGACAACTGAAGTTTCTGTTTACATAAATTAGCATTAATAAAATTATAATTAAACGGTAATCTCATAGTAGCAGTTGATGACTTCGTCTTCAGTTCGTTGTGTTAGAATGCGAGACAGAAACATCACATACCGTAGATTGTTCAGTCGTTACATTTATGTTACAGCTTGTTTTTCAGATAGTGCTCTCTATTTCTAATCATTGTTCAATACCAGAAATCCATTAGCGAGTTGCATTTGAATTGATACGATCATTTTCATATTTTCTTTCATAGAATGGAATGTAAGTGGATGAAATAACAATGTGAAACAACAATATATGTATTTAAAAATATATATTTTTTCAGCAATAACAGGCTATTTTCAATGTTAAATATTATTTGAATAAATATCATCAAATACAATTTTTAATATTAAACATTTTCCTACCATATATTCCAAGATTAGGTACAAACATTGCAAAGATATTAGAACCTTATAATTTAAATATGACTCATATTGCATAAAATCAAATCAAAGAAATATATATCAAGTTAAGAGTGCAACAAAAACTCAAAAAATGACTCATACTGTTTATAATATACCCTGCAATAATTGCAGTAAACGCTTCATAGGACAAACGTCGCAAAATCTTGAGGGTATAATTAAAGCACATAAATATGCAAAAACTCAAATAACAATGACAAAAGTAGAATTCGTGATTCCTAAACTTCGTTAGATGCGAAAAAGCTTACAAATACTGAGGTAAATTATTATCGATGCATTTTTCGCATATGTTTCGTCATTTCCCTTCAAATAGCGTGTAGCATTATGTTGAAGAAGGTGAGGTATGTTGAGTATTTGCAAACACAGATGGCAGGCTCCGTAGACATCCCATCGAAACACCTCAGAGGTACCTCTGGGTGTATCTGAATGGTTTCGACAAATGGTTCATTGAAATGGTTTCGATTGAATGGTTCAGACAAATTGTTGATAAGAAATAGCAAACTTTATACGAGAAAGACAAGCACTGATCTTCGAAGGGATTTAATGGTTTTTGGTGTGGAGGTGAGCACCTCAACTGTGCGAAAACGACTGCTGGAGGTTGGCTGTAAGGCAAGAAGACCAAGAGGAAAGCAATTGCTTACCCAGGAAATGATGAAGAAACGTTTGGCATGGGCCAAAAAGTACCGTGCGTGGACTGTGGTTTTTAGTGATGAGATTTGTTTGTTCAAGGGTACAAATCAAGTGTTGTTAGACGAAGTGATGGAGAAACCTTGCGGCCTGATCACATCCAACAAACAGTGAAACGAAACAAATGTTTTGAGTTTTTTCACAACCAATGGCAGTGGACGATTATCTCCTATAACAGGGATGATGAATTCAGTGAAATATATAAAAATATTGCGCATAATGATTGTCCCATTGATGGAAACGTTTGATGGAACATTTCAGCATGTCCTGGCTTCCTGTCACAATTCCAAACAAGTGAGGCCTTTATGCGTGTGAATGAAATAAAAGTACTCGATTGACCGAGGAATTCCCTGATCTCAGTCCCATTGAGAATTTATGGAATTTTTCGAAAACACGACTGGCAAAAATGGATGGCACTACAAAAGGAAAAATGATTATAAGTGAAGTTCAGGTGTGGTTTCATGATGACGAATTGAAGAAAATCTGCGCTACGCTAGTGGAATCGATGCCTAGAGAAGTTCAGAAGTTTTCTGCGGAAGGAAAATCTTCATAATGATATGAAGGATTTACGCCATTTTGTATGTATTTACTTCATTAAAACGTGAAATTTTACGAAAACATTGTTTTTTATCCTTTGTCCCAATTAATTCGAACATCATAGTACCTTCCATCAAGAACAGCCTGTAGGTGTCCACAAGCATACGCAACATCTTTGTCTTGTCTGAACCGACTGATTGCGTCTATATGCTCGCCCTTTTTCGCGGCAGCTCGACCATTGATAAAAAGGGACAATATCGAAGTAGATGACGAAAACAGCACTATTAGTTTGCGCAATGGTGGGCAGTAATAATAGAATTGAAAGTGATTGCTATAGAGTATGAACACGTTACGATATCCGCAATGTCGCTTTAAATCTAGTTCCTTGGCAAAAATTGCAAAACTTGTAGGTCGATAGTCGGGCGTGGTCATTCCATCTCTATGCTAATCAGTGGCGGCTCGTTGATATTAGCTAATTTGTATGTGGAGGTCGAAGTCGTAAAGGATACTCACTCGCAGTTGATTGAATTGTAGCGGAATGATGACGATGGATATTATTTCAACTTTTACGGTGATTTGAACATTGGATGTCGGTTATAAATCATGCCTGCGAAGGTCGCTGCTTGGTGTTAATGATATACTATGATTTTTCTTACAATTTCACATTTTATGAAAAGCTGATAAGTGTTAACTGGAGCAAGGCATTTTAATTTTTGAGATAGATCGGCTATTCGATATTTTCCATTAGTGCTCGTTGAAAAACCCTTTTTTTCAATCTTTTGTCTGAAGTCGCCATAATTATCTGGAAGCATTTGGTCTGCAGAATTCTACGCACAAAATATGAAGACCTAAATAAAATATTGTGGTTATACATTTGGTCTCTTGTGGTTATCATTTTCATTCAAAAACTCAAAAAACTATTCAAACCTGGTGCCTTAAAGTAAATTTCTCGGAGTAAAGCTGTCACATTCGGCTGAAAGTGTAGATTTATTATACAAATTCAGTAAGTTAAAGCAAATTAACAGTAAGCAAATTCTTGTAGAATTAAATAAATATCTCTCGAATACTACAAGAGTGGTGTAGTGCTATAGATAAAGGAGAAACAGTTATAGTAGTATTATTGGATTTTAAAAAAGCTTTTAGAACGTTATGTAGATCATTATTATTGAAAAAACTGAATAAACTCGGCTTTGAGGGAGTAGTAAATGATGTAGGCGTACCTCAAGGAACTGTCTTAGGTCCGTTTTTGTTGCTCATATATATAAACGATATTGTCTTTCAAGTGAAAAAATGTTCTATACGTTTATTCGTTGATGATACTGCACTGAATATATGTAGCAAAGATATTAAGAATATGACAGAGGGAATCAATAAAGACCTACCTAGAATTTATGAGAGGTTATGTGACAATAGTTCATCCTTGAATGTGCAAAAATCTAACTTTATAGTTTTGGGTACAAGTTAAACCCTTAAAACCAATAAAAATGAGGATATAAATATGAAGATTAATGAACAAAAAATTAAAAGAGTAGAAAAATTAAAATATTTAGGCATTATGTTACGAAAAATTCACTTTCAATGATCATGTTGATTTCATATCATCTAAAATCTCTAAAAAAATTTTTTTTAAAAGAATAGGAAAAAATCATTCATCAATCAAAAATTGTTGTTGTTCAAATCAACAATAATAACGCATTTTGAATATTGATCCACCTCGTTATTTGGTTTGACTGAAGAAAAAATTCAAAAATAACAAAAGTTGCAGAATAGAACCATGCGAACAATTTTAAAGGGCAATAGGTATCCCTGTTGAAATTATACTGAACTCTTTTGAAGTAATGTCTGTTAAACAAATAATACTCTTTGCTTCACATATATTCATATTTGAAATGAAAAATCAGTTGCTTTCATGTAATGTAATAAAAAATGTAACATATGTCAGTGATGTTCATAGGTATAATACTTGAAATACTGATAGTTTTTATATCAAAAGCTTAAAAAATAATTTTTTTGAGCTATTCTTTCAAAATTCGTAATTTAAATTAGTCTCATTCAACAGATAATTACAGATCTTAGGTGAGATAAACATTTTTTAAGACTGAGATTGAATTCTCGCTTAACTCTTGGTGAAACGTAATTGAATATCAAATTAAATTAAACTCTTGGCTCAATGTTTCTCGATTTATTCAATAAATATGAATAGTCAACATGTTTCGAGCGTTAGCTCATTTTCAAGACTTGTTGAAGACAGTCTTGAAAATGAGGTAACGCTCGAAACATGTTGACTATTCATATCATTAAATAAATCGTGAAACATTAAGCCAAGAGTTTAATTTAATTTGATATAAACATTTTTAGTGAAGTCGACAATTTGTATATTTGTTTGTTTCAATATTTTGTAACAGTCGTAACAATCATTACACAGAACAACGAAGAACCAGTGTGAATTTCTGTATATAAAACTGGGTAACAAAAAACACATTAATATATATACATATATATATATATATATATATATATATATATACTTGTTTTTGTAAATAATAAAGAACAATGTGTGCATAGAACTATAATGAGCCAATTGATCAATTTAGCTAGTAATTATCTAGAGCAATTAATAACTGATTGAAGTGATTGCTCTCACATATCAAGTTTGCTTTAGGGCATGTAATTATTGTGTTTTTATTCCGCATATTACGAGATTATCAGTTCCTTATCACATTAAAGGTGGCAGGAAATTCATAAATTTTACATAACACTCATTTAATTCTTGAGCATACTTCTTATTAATCGTTGCAAGCTTGTTGAAGACAATTAAAACAATTGCGCTCGATTGATTTGATAAATTTATTGCCAGTTGGATTAGATATAGGCAGAAGTTAGTTACAGGCAATTTGGAAGTGTTCCTCTTCCTGCTTGAGACTATTATCTGGATTCTTTTTGGATAACTTTTTTTTTATTTTAATGTCTGGCATTTCTGAAATAGAGAAGAATTTCGGAGACGCCAAACACTCTGGTCATTCAAAACAAGCCATTCAAATGTCAATATTCAAGCAGTGTGTCGAAGTGTCAGAGACAATTCAGATTTCAAGAAGCTCTCTACAGGTCGTACTCACTGAAGATCTTTGTGTCCATCTTTAAAAAATTAAATTAACACAACTGAAGTCTAATGACCATGCGCAGCGGAGGGAGTTTACAAACAGATGCGGAGTTTTCGAATCATCTTAAGCGACGAAGCACTCATTCACCTTGATGGGCTGGGTAATCACCAAAACTGTCGCTTTTGGGCTTCTGAAACCCACATGTGATTGTCGAAAAAAAAATGCATCCACAACGTGTCACTGTTTGTTGTGGATTTTGGGCTGCAGGTATAATTGACTATACTTTTTGAAAATGATGCACTTTGAGCAGAAACAGCGACTGGTGCTCGATATCACGGCATTATTGCACAGTTCTTTTTGCCAAAATTGAATGCTATTGATGTGGCCGTCTTGTGGATTCAACAAGACTGTTCCAGATGCCATACAGTCTGTGAAATACTTCCATTACTGCATGGGACATATCCAGGTCGAGAACTCTCAATACGGTGATCAAAATGACCCTAGATATTGTGTGATTTAACACCATTAGATTTCAATTCATGGGGTTATTTAAAATCAAGTCTATGACAACAAGCCAATTTTTTCAGAATGGTCTTGAAAAATTTCGACAAACAAGCGCAACGTGTATACAAACTCGTGAAGGCGATTTGCCCAACGTTTTATTCCATAAGTAACCATATATCTCTATAAACATACTTCTCTTCTGAAAGAGGTAGTTCTTTTCATTAGGCAGCCATTTTGTGTGGTTTTCAACCAATGTATCGAGCAAGGATTATATCCTAGATATCAAAACGAGCCAAGATAACACCTGTTTTTAAATTTGGTGACGTGGATAACTGCCGGAATTATCGTCCAATATCTGTTCTGCCTGTTGTCTCCAAGATCCGAGAGGAGATACTGAAGCGGAGACTTTTGGCATTCCTTTTGAAAAGATCATTTCTAGATGATAGACAACATAGTTTTCAACCTGGAAAATGCACAAATACGGCATTGATTGTTTAGGCTGAGAAGATTTCAAAGAAATTTGACGAAAAACTAGAAGCGTAGGCCGCAGCATGTGATTTGAATAAGGCATTTGACTGCATGATGAAATTCATTGTGCTTGTGAAGATATAACATTGCGGCGTTAAGGGTAGAGCGCTAGACCTTTTTGTCTCATATTTACCGGAAAGAACACAATCAGTTTTCTGAAAAGGAGAAACTTCCTCAGAAACTGCTATACATGAAGGTGTGCCGCAGGGTTCCATACTGGCCCCTTTATTATTTGTTATGTATATTGATGATCTACCAGGAAATGTGACCTCTGAGGCAACTATTCTTTATGCTGTCACAACTTTCTTCAATAATGGAGTATCAAAGGAAGAACTGATGACTCGATTTCAGCTGTCACTCAAGCAATCAGAAGCGAGGTTCAAAACCAACAGATTGAAATTAAATATCAATAAAACAAATAAATTATTTGTCAGTTCATCGGAGAGAAAAACTGAATCGATTAAAATCTTAGGAGTTACTTTGCAGAGTTCACTTACCTGTGCCATTTACACAATCCGCAGAATGAGATCCGTCACAAATGAGTGCATCGCTAAATTGGCCTATTTTTCAAATTTTCACTCTATCGCGACGTACAATATTTTAATTTGGGGATATAGTCCGGAGATTCACGGTATTTTGCTGTAACAAAAAGAAGCGATTAGAGCGATTTGTGGTGAATCTAAATTGTCTAACTGCAGAAAAATCTTCAAAGACTTCAGGATACTCAACGGGTTGTCCGTCTTTATACTGTCATGTCTAAAACACTTACTTGCTAATAAGAAGCTTTTTATAACAAATGCTAATATGCACACCTATAACACTCGTGGCAAAGGCGATTATCTCACCGAATATCATAGGCCCAAAAGAACTCAAATAGGAGTTAATTATCATTGTATTAAATTTCATAATAGGTTACCTTCACGAATCAAGGAACTGCCGGACAAAATCTTCTTTAAACGTTTAAAATCTACTCTATTGAATCATCCTTTGTACTCTTTACAGGAGTTTATGGAATTGAGCAATTATGCTCTCTAGTTTTGTCTGACATCTAAATTATTATATATTGTTTTGTACAGCTGTTGTGTTAAAGTTTTGTGAATATTTTGATTTTTATATTTTATTGTGTACATAGTCCAATGTGAGAATGATACGTTATAAAATGTTTTTTTATTGGTATACATTTACAGAAATTTATTGACATGCCATGTAATTGTTCTGATGGTTTAATAAATTAATAATAATAATAATATGCTTTCAGCTTTATGGTTCAATAAAAAAGTTACAAACCAAATACCGAAAACCAATCCAAAAAAGTCGAATTAAAATTTTGCATTAATTTTGGGACACCCTTTATAACAAGTTAAGTATTCATAAATTGTATATTGACCTTATTATTACCTAACAGAGGTGGTAACACACCTTCACTCCAAGACACCTTAAACTGTACAATTATTGCGGACAATTTGAGACAAAAACCTTTTCTTCTTAAATGTAGCGTTATTCAATACTGTACTTTTTTCATCTGTCACGATATTTTCGTGCGATTCTTGATCAAGCGCGCCGCAATTTCTTTAAAATTTACCAATCATGGTTTAATTAATGGCGGAGCACGAAAATAATGATGCAGAGGATTTACCCGAAGTACCTTTCACACAATTCATTGAGCAGGAAAGAAACGTGTTTTAAGTATTTCAGAAGAAATTAAATGCTCGCGTCTTATCTCTGTCTAATCTGTAACGTCTTGAATGAGTAGAGATGATTCACAACTCGAAAAAATTTAATTTGAGAGAAGCATTCATCAACAAAAAATTTACAGAATCCATTTTCGGTACCTAGCTGGAAATTTTCAATTTTACAGTTGGTATATTTCATTAAAATTACTAGTACATAGTTAGATATAATAATATGATAAATTGACTTCAAGAAAGCATATGATTCGGTAGACCGCGAAACTCTTCTTAAAATCATGAAAAATTTGGGATTGATTGAAAGACCCGAAAAATTATAGAACAGACACTTACAGGTACAACTCCAACGTAAAATTCATGGGCGAAGTATCAGATCCTGTTGAAATCAAAAACGGTGTTCGACAGGGGGGCGGACTTTCGCCATTCCTTTTCAATATTGTTTTAGGAAAAATTATTAGAGAATGGAAACTTCATGTGAAGGGCAAACTAGTGGGCATCAAAAAAGAGAATCTTATAGATGTCAAATGCTTTGATATTTATTATATCATAAATGCTTTGATGTTTGTGATATTGCTATCACAAACAACAGAACTGAAGCCATTCTCGCCGTGGAAAAACTACATGAAATTGCGCAGAAAACTGGGTTACAAATTTTTTATGATAAAACGAAATAGATGGAAAGAAAACCAAAAAACAAATCCCCTCTTATCAAAAAACATGGTGGAATTCTACAGGTCGGCCATTTTAAATGCCTCGGATTTTTAGTCCTCAGGTTTGAAACGAATCGCTAATGAACAGAGAATCACCAAGCTCCAAAGGGCCTATAAGCTAACATCGGGGTACTATAACAAAAATTGCATTTCGAGAGGTGCGAAAAACATCGAGAGGCATTAAATACAACGATTCTTCCAGGAGCAATATACGCAGCTGAAACAATGGTTATTGACGATTTTTAAAGAATTAGAAAAATAGGAAAACAAGAACGGAAAATTCTCAGAAAGATTTACGAAGCAATCAATAGTAGCGGCATTTGGATGAAAAGACCTTAGAATGAACTTTATCAAAAGGCAAATACGATAACGAAAGAAATCAGAAAACGACGAGGAAAGTTCTATCCACAATTATAAAGAGTATATGCGGATTAGAGTGGCTAAAAGAGGTCCAAAAAGATCTATAACAGTTAACTATGAAAAATCTCGAAGATCTCATTGAGTGTCGCTATAAAATGGCACATGTGAAGTTTGAGCAAAAATCAAATCGCCTACCTGGAATAAAAAGGAATAAAGGAATGGAAAATGAAAATGAAAAAGCATTCAGAGAGGATGAAGCGTTTCTTTGAGGCGAAAAAGACTCTCAACATAAGAAGAGAAAACCTAATAACCAACCCATCACATAAATTTCTGGTCATCTAAATACAAAATGAAAATAAATCTGCATAAAAAAGACCAAAGTTTCTATACTTTCCTCAGGGAGCATTATATTCCAATCCTCAGCTTACATAGTCCACCAGGCATCATTAATTTCGTTATTTAGCATCATATACCGTAAAATGAAATAGTACCAAGAATAGTACCATGGGGAACACCAGACTGTATCAACTCATACGAAGATAAATCAAATATGGCTTCAATATCGACTCAAATATCGTTTCCTTCGAAAGATTACACGGCTGATTTCCAAGTTTCGACAGGACAAGATGAAGAAGTTTATCGTTTTTATTGGCGTTAACTGTGTTCATCGATAAATTAACGACTCTGAATCCGGTAGCGAAGAACAAAGATGAATTCTCCAATAAATTCGTGCTCTCGACGAAAGAAAATTACTTATTTATAGTCGTTAAATCCTGTTCTTATTATAAATTCAATTTTTCAAAAATAGATTGAAATTTCAACGAGACGATGGTCTTATTATTTAGCAAGGCAAAATACGACATATCGAATAAATAACCCTAACTGCAGAGCTTGCTCGATCCCCATTATTTGGACGATACGATCTAAAATGCAATCTTTGAGAGCCTGATAAATCAAGTTAATGCGTTGCTGAAATTTAAGAATGCAGGTCATTAATTAACTGAGTATTCGCCGTGTATGATAAAAAATTTGAGGAATCAACTTCTGCCGATATTAATCTGCGACTTGATCTTTTAGCATTCTCAACTTTCTACCTTGATTAATTGATTGGAATGACATAAAAAGGCGTCGAAAGTTATTGTTATTGCGCAATTGTAAATGTATGAGACGGTTTTTATTCGTAAGTTCACGCAGTTCGATAATTAAATCAATAGTTATTATGGAAATAATTGAAACAAATGTAACGGAAAAGCTATTTGATCTTTCAGCTATTCAACTTAGAAATTAAATTGATCTCAACTTCCAACTATTACACTTCGCAACAATGAAACTGTTTCGGTCTCAAAATTAGTCCTATCCCGTGTCTTCTCGTTTACTGAATGCAGAAACGACCATTGAAAGAACCTATTAGCTCTAGTTTGAGACTTAAAAGCTACTTTTTATATTTTATAAATTCTTCTTTTTCAATTCCCGGAAAATTTGCTTCTCGAAATTGGTAACAATGTAGATTGTCAAAATACACATCAATTTCATTTCTCAAATCGAAACTTGACTGCCAGAACATTACTAAGTTTGATACTATCGCTTTAAGGGTGAAATCTGTAGTATTTCGTGAATATCATCTTGTTTTGGAGTGTTTTTAAGCGAGGAATCAACTTTCCCCGGAAAAGCGTACATTCAGTTGATAATATCTGGTATATTTGTGGCGAAATAACGTTTGCCTTACAAAACCGCAATTTGAGCCCTCTTGTGAAGACTGCATCTCAACATTATTTTGGTATAAAGGTAGGTAACCAAAGTAAGCCATGGCTTCCCAACATATGTTGCAATTCGTGTTCAGTTATATTACGAGAATGGCTGAAAAATTTGAAAGAAGATCCATGATTGCTACTGTGGCTATGATTTGGCGCAATGAAAAAATAAGAACTGTTAAATACCTGAATCTTCCATCAGCTACTCGACCTATTCCAGATTCAGAAAGTTTACCAGTTTCTACACCATCTCAGACTTATGAGTTGAAGGCACAGAATGAAGACAGTGTAGAAGAAGAACTCAACAACCTTCAGCATATTACGACCATGGTTTTGAAGACGAAAAAGATGATGCAAGGGTCAAGGAAGCCATATCTGTTGGGCCACAAATAAGTCAACTTGTAAACGACATCGGAGTTATACATAGATTTTAGGGAACAAAAGAGAAAATAAATTCCCTCAATTAGTTACCGAACTGCTACGCAAATACTACTAACTTGGCTGCAATATGTCCCAGAAAATTCATTTTCTCTACTCCCATCTCGTTTGTAACATGTTTTGTCCACGGAATACGAAGCATTCTTCTGTGAAGCCACATTGGATAGCGATATGGAAATAAAAATACGGACGGCAGTGGCAAGAACTGCATTTATTAAATTTCAAAGATATCTATGTCGAAAAGAAGTATCATTAGACATAAGACTTCGTATGGTAAAATGCTAAATTTGGCCCATAATAACATATGGGGCCGAAACATGGTCACTCAAAATAAAATCCATGAACCGTATAGAGGCTTTTGAGATGTGGACACTCCGCAGGTTATTAAAGATTCCTTGGGTGGACCGAATAACGAATGAGGAAGTACTTAGAAGAGCCGGCGTCGAGCGTGTGCTATTAAAACTATAAACCAACGCAAGACCTCTTATTTAGGCCACATACTCTGAGGCAATAAATATGAAATCCTCAGACTAATATTAATGGGTAAAATGGAAGGTAGAAGAGGTCCAGGCCGAAAACGGCATTCATGGTTGCGAGATATCAAGAACTGGTGTGGAGTGAAAAACGTGGGTGATATATTCGCACTAGCTACGGAGGGTCAATTACGTATTATAGAATGAGTGGATGATCGCCTACACGCTGTAAGTGTTTGGCACGAGAAGAAAAGATAAGAAAATTTGACACCATTATGAGATATATATCAGTGTTAATATATACACTATGTTGAAAAAAAAGCAAAAACAAATCTGAACATCGTTTCTCTGGTCAGACTTTTTACCAAACAATTATTATAATGAAAGTTCTTAACCTCCGAGCAATTCGTCGCGAGGTATTTGAGGAAAACTTATTTTCCTGAAGTTTCGACCTTTTTTATTTCTCTTGCCGGCATGATGCCATTTTAATTCTTCACATCTTCATAACAACACATTAATGAAGGTGTATACGAAAATAACTATACTAATAAGCTCATAGTGAAAAATGCATCGATAAGATTTCTCTATATCGATAGAATACCCTCCTTGAATGAGAATTGCTCGGAGTCAAGCGAACGAACGTCCCAATTCAGTCCAGTAACCGCTTGCCACTTAAATAATTCATCAGCCACAAGTTATGTAATTCCTCCTTCGACGACAATCGACGACCGCGCCCGCTAAAAGTCAATCCATTAGATTTGTACATAAATAGTCCCACAACAGACGTTCGATCGCCATTATTCAGGAAGTTTTTCGCGAAATAGAGCGACAAAAACAACAAAAAAGGCGTTATAGACCAGATCAGCCAATTAGCCTGGAAGGAACTGGTCTTCTGAATAAGTAAATCTTCCGAAAATGGCGCAATCGGGATCGTCTCGACGAGCTACGAAGTTAAATATGGATGGAAATACTAGAAATGTGTTCATTTTAAGGTGATAGTCGAGGGAAAAACAGCGCTGTGTTGAATAACGTACATGGAGTTCGTTACTGAAGTCGATTTCGGGATTGATAAGTTTCCTCAGTGAAGATATGTTCATTGATGTACTGCCAAGAAGGCATATGTACTCACTCTATCCGTTAGACAAACATAATGCACCTATTTCAAGACTTAGTCTTGAAAATGAGCTCACGCTCGAAACATGTTGACTATTTATTTATAATAATAATAATATCCTTTAGTAGCAAATTTGCTACACAAAATACAAAGAATATTGGAGAAAAACAACTCAACAATGCAAAAAAAAAAGCCAATCAATAAAATTCCTTGCATGCATCTTGCAAGCTTTATTAAATTGAAGAAGCGTACAACATGATTTGACTTCTTCTGGCAATTCATTATAATACCTAAATCCTTCTAGAAAGAAATATTTTTGGTCAAAACATAGGTTAACCTTTCTGATATAGAAATTATTCCTAGATCTTGTGTAATGATTATGAATATCCTTTACAAATGTGCAATTACTCAGTAAATGTTCAGGAAAAAGTTTGTTTTACCGACAGTATATTTGCAGCATCTAACATATCTTTTATCCTTGTAGATCTATTACTATTTAGTATTATTCTCAAAGCTTTATTTTGTTTTTTTTGTAATGAGTCACTTTGATATTTTTCCATAAAAATAATAATGTTGAACAAAAATAAAGATGTGGAGCAGTTAAATATAATAGTGAAATATTAATCCAAGTGTTTATTTTAATTCAATATTATGTAGATGTAGTAGTTAACTTTATTTAGCACAGCTAATACACTTTACACAAAACACAAATTATATATACAACATCAAACAACATATCTCATCCTAGATATTATTTTTTAAAAAATGATACAATAATTTTTTAAACTCATGATGATTCTCACATAATTTTAGATTCGGATCTAGACTATTCAATAAAATCATTCCTTTCGCACATAAATTATTTAGGCATTTAGATGTACTGCTTTTATCAATATAAAAATCATTTTGTTCCCTAGACCTTGTTTGGTAACCATGTACATCTTCAACGTATTTTACACTGTCAAAGATATAGCTAGGAACCTTGCCACATTTTATTTTATAGACAAGTCTACGGTTTTATATACTATATGCTGCGTAATATTTAAAGAACTTAGAACTTTTGAATATCATTTTGAGGCAAAGTATATAATATAGTTGAACAAAAGTTTATATGTGGGAATATTATCGGCTTATATCCTAATTACTTCGTAAAGACACTAACATTACTTATCCTTGCTGAAAAATTTACTTTTCTCGGAATTTTACTCAGCACATATCTAAAATAATTTTTAAAACTCAAATTTTCATCGATACTAACACCCAAATACCCAATCTCACTGACTTGTTTCAATGGTACATTATTAACTTTGATTTGTATATCATACTCTAATCTGGATAATTTTGCTATGTTTTTGACAATAGTATATTTACATTTATCAGTATTCAATGAAAGATTGTTGTCACACAGCCATGTATGCAAACTATAATGGCCAATATTAATTTTATTTGCTAATTCTTGTGAATTGTTGCCCGCAGTATACAACATATTTAATTATGTTTCACCAAAAGTTAAGCGATAATTCAATCTCAGTTATTTCAGTTTTAGTTTTGTTTCATTTGGGTACTTTATATTACTATTGCAATTAATTTAAATTTTATTTCCGTTTACTTCAACTATATTTCATCACCTTTTTATGTTGACTACGTATGACTTTGTATCAGATAATATTTTATTTCAAGTTTGTCCCAGTTATTGTTCAGTACTATTTCAAGTTATTTTAATTTAATTTTCGTCGTAAATATTCGGTTATACTCTCTCTTCCTTGTGTTTTTTTCTACAATTTTCTTTGATTTATTATTATTTTTAAGTTTAATGGCATATTGTCGGTTAGCACGAAAATGGAGTAGGCGTCCCTCAAGGAACTGTCTTAGGTCCGTTGTTGTTCTTATATATTATATATGGAACGATATTGTCTCTCATGTGAACAAATGTTCTATACGTTTATCCGCTGATGATACTATGCTCTATATTTGATAATAATAATAATAATCTTTATTCACATTCAAGAACAAATAGATACATGTAAAAAGTACATATACATATCAAATTCTTAATGGAATGCAAAAAGGAGCTGAAAACAATTCAAAAAAACTCAACTTCAGTATATGTGGTAAAAGATATTAAGAATATGCCACAGGGGATCAATAGAGATCTTTCTGCAATTAATGAATTGTTATTTGACAATAGCTTATCCCTAAATGTGCAAGAATCTAACTTCATAGTTTTGGGTACAAGTGAAACCCTTAAGATTAATAAAAATGAGGATATAACTGTAAAGATTAATGAACAAAAATTAGAAGAGTAGAAACAGTTGAATATTTAGGTATTATGTTAGACGAAAAAAAATCGAGTTTCAATGATCATGTTGATTTCATATCATCTAAAATCTCAATTTTAAAATCAATTTTTTCAAAAGAATAGGAAAAAATCGGTCGACATATGTGAAATTATTGTTGTTCGAATCAATAATAATGCCACATTTTTAATATTGCTCCACCTTGTTATTTGGTTTGACTAAAGAGGAAATTCTACAATTACAAAAGCTACAGAATAGGCCCATGTGAACAATTTTGAACTGATGTCTGTTAAACAAAGCATTCTCTCGTTTCATATATATTGATATTCAAAATAAAAATCTGCTTCCATTTAATGTAATGAAAAATGTGACATATGTCAGTGATGAATACTAAAAATACTGATAATTTTTAGATCCAAAGTTATTATAAGCTTTCTAAATCTAAAAATAGCATATACTACGACGGATTTAAGGCGTTCAATAAAATACCAAGTATATTGAGAACTAGTACTAGTATTGAGATATTTAAGCGTGATCTAAGAAAGTATATTTTAAATGAGATAGGTATGTAATTAAAAGTTTACAGTTCAATATATGTACATTTTTTGTATAGCTTCAGCTGAATAAATAATTATTATTATAAATGAATAAAATTATTTTCAATGTTTCGTATAAACATTAGCCGATACACTAATCTATCTACTACAAAAATGCGGTGAATGTTTTGCTACAAATTGTAAGAATTAGATGTAAAATTAATTTCCAAAAAAGTATATCGAAACTTAATGTCTTCATCAGAAATTTCAGGGTAGGTTTCATTTTGATGAAATAATTTCTCTGTTGAAACGTTCTTGGGTCGTTAATTGCGATGAAGAGATTTTGCTCCTCGATATTCTCGACAAGCTATAATGATAAAATACTTAAAATCTTAACTCGAGTCGAATCTCTGATCATTACTCATGCACGATAAATAAAACAGCATGATAAAACTCTTCGGCGAACAATAAAGCTAAATGTTTTCACACCTGTTTTGTAATGCATGATTTTTGATACGTCTTTCATGGTTTTTTTATTTTGATGTCTTATTTTCTGCCATAAGAAATCAGTGGTGTAGACAGATTCCTGACAATATATATTAATCTCCTTGTGTTCTATACCTCTAAAAAAAATGAGTGTTTTTTTTTAGAGGTATAGAACTAAGTTGGTATTACTGTTGAAGATGGCGACCGATTCCACAGCTGAGAAATGATTTATTCTCAGTTTGGTTTGGCAATTCATCATCATTGGCCAAACGATCATCAAGCAAGACGTAGATTCGACGAATGGGCCAAAAACGAGATTGCCGTTATTCCCGATTTTCATAGGCGAATTTTGTTTAGCGATGAAGCGCTCTTCTGGGTGAATGGCTTTTTCAACAAACAGAACTGCCGCATTTGAAGTGAATATAATCCTCAAGTGTATGTCAAAACACCGTTACATCCAGAAAAACTGACTGTTTGGTGCGCTTTTATGGGCTGGTGGAATCATTGGTCCGTACTTCTTAAAAACGATGATGGCCATACCGTTGCAGTCAATGGTGATCGGTATAGAGCCATAATTACTAACTTTTTCATTCCTGCATTGAACAACCATGATGTCCAAGAGCTGTGGTTTCAACAAGACGGCGCAACATGTCACACAGCTCGTGCCACAATCGATTTATTGAAAGACACGTTTGGTGACCGCCTAATTTCACGTTTTGAATCTGTGAATTGAACTCCAAGATCTTGTGATTTAACACCGCTAGACTACTTTCTGTGGGGCTATGTAAAGTCATTGGTCTATGCGGATAAGCTACAAACGCTTGACCATTTGGAAGACAATATTCGACGTTTATTGCCTGTTTTGTAATTAGGACCTGTCCTGTAAAACACTGTATGTTGAATAAATATGTAGGTTAATTTGTCTGTAGGCTTCGAGGATATTTTTTCTATTGATTTCATTGAATGTTATCGAAAAAAAATGGAAGAAACATTTAATTTTCTTTCACTCAGACTTTCACAAATACAACTTTCTCTAAAGCACGAGGAACAGAATAATGACGCCCATCATTACATTCGATGAAACTGCTCAGAATTCCATTCGATAATTTTCTTGAATGTTCAAACATATAAAAAACGAAAATTCTGAAGTGTGTGTTCGCTCCTTTTATTCCAATAAATCCCACCCCTATATAAGTTTTTTTGTCTTTCTATGTGATGTAAAGACATGACCCTGCATTTTTTTATATGTAAAACTTAATTTTTTGAACAGATTTGCAAATATCAACATATCTAATTTGAAGAAATCACTCATAAAAATCGATCGATTGGAATCTAGGATTTATTTTTATTTCCTTATATCTCCGTTTTTTCACGAAATCGATGTTATGGTATGTATTCCAAAGCCACTTCCTCGAATTAAAAATGCTAATTTTCAACAAAAAAAGAAAACTGAGAAGTCGTGAGTGAAGTCCACACGTGTATCCCAAGGTTGTTTGAAAAAATGTTGAAAACTCGCGTTACCTTCGATTCTTCGATCTGCAGCCTCTGAAGACAAGCGATTCTATTCAATCAATTCCTAACCTCATCCTTTATCACCTTAATTGAGGAAACTTCCAATGTTATATTCATAGATTTGAAGAATGTGGCGAAAACAAGTTGAAAATTTTAATATTAATCTAGGTTCTATCAATATCAATCAATTATCTTGGCTTCAATTGATGATATTGAAGAAATAAACTGAGTAATAAGTTCCAAAATGGTTTTGAGATGCTAATTTTTGTAATTTTATTCATAATATTATACCATATCTTATGATTTGATAAACAGAATCAATTCATATTTATAGCGCTTCATATCGATGATAATAAATAAAGTTAGAAATTATTTTGATGTTTGATTTTAGATGGCCATGCGTTTTGAAAATGTGTTGGTGTTCAACTGTCGATAATAATAATTATAGTAATGATACATATATTTCGAACAGATATACATCCAATCACAGGAAAATACAACAAATTGTACACGAATAATAATAAATAAGAAAAAATTGAAGAAAACACGAAAAAAGAGAGAATTAAGCGAATATATACAACGAAAATAAAATTGAAATAAATTGAATTAGTAATAAACAATAACTAAATGGAACGAACTGAAAATAAAATATTATCTCTCACAAAAATTCAATGAAAAAATGGAATAAAATTTTTATAATAAATTAAAATCGACAATATAAAGTAACCAGTTGAAAAAAAACTTAAATTAAAATATTATTTATCACAAAGTCATCTGTAGTTCATGAAAAGATCACGACATCCCATTGCACTGTTCTGAATGGCATGTCAAAATCACTGATAACCGATCAAAATAGATATCACATCGACCAAAACACACATCATAAAGATTAGATATAAAAATGATAGGAGAACATGACATAACATCTGAGCTCCTGTAACAGACATAAAATGCATTATTCTGGCTCAGACTAGGCCTTGGTACGCGAATATTTATTTTGAGAAAAAAATTTTGCAGAGAAACCTTAGATAGATAGATACATAGACAGATAGATATATAATAGGTCGATAGATAGTTTTATTGTATGTCTTACAAAATAGTGCTTAAAATTTCCATAAAAAAATGTATAAAACTGAAAAGCAACCAAA
The DNA here is from genome assembly GCA_030704895.1 of Henosepilachna vigintioctopunctata. Lineage (NCBI taxonomy): Eukaryota > Metazoa > Arthropoda > Insecta > Coleoptera > Coccinellidae > Henosepilachna > Henosepilachna vigintioctopunctata. The sequence continues at coordinate 4,853,876 of JARQZJ010000121.1, read as the reverse complement.
TAAAATTATAAATATTATAGACATATACTACTATATAATAATAAATAAAATGAATTCATATTAGATAATAAGAAACACACAATATAAACGAACAAACCATAGCAAACAACCATGACACCAAACCGTTTAATTTTCAACTTCAACAGTTCAATTTCTCTATTAGGTATGGAATGGTCGAAACCTCTCGAGGGATATTGTCCTTGACATCTCTAGTACATATACTTCAGATATTTCGTTGACTGAGTGTTTGCTGATCTCTTCGTGAAACATTGTTTAATATATCAAATGAAAAACACTTGGCTAGGTTTCACAAAATTTATAATAAATAAATACTTGACAATGGTTTCGGTCAACATGTTTCAAGCACGAGTTTTAGTCTTGAAAATGTTACCCCGTAATTTGTAATGAAACCTAGCGTGAGAAACCTAGCCAAGTGTTTTTTATTTAATATTTCAGATATTCCCTCTGAACTGTCTCCAAGTCGACAATAGAATTATTGTACGAAGGAGACCAAATTATAAACGCATGTTCTTCATCTGTATCGAACTGTTCTTCAACATCAAGTATTTCACTTGAATTTTCTTTCGAAGAATACGATAATTGCTGCGAAAAACATACAATTTTATGCATAATTATATTTAATTCGTGATGCAAATAAATTAACGATGCGCCAATGCCTTGTTTCCCCCTCCTGTCATTCATACTGATATGAGAGGTCCTTCTGAGTAAGCGATCAAGTCTTCATCTTGACAACTTGAATATTACGTTCTTCGAAAAGTAGGACACACTGACAAAGAAAGACAGGATAAATGAATTTGACACGCAAAGTTTTTACATATCTTTCAGGAGTATACTAAATAAGTAATTACTTCTCATCGCCAAGGCAAATCTGTGGCAATTATAAAAATTATCATATCAACAAGAAATGGGGAATCATTTTAAGAACTGTTTCGAAAACTCTCATCATCTTGACGAAGAGAAAGTTCAGAAAGAGTTGAGTGCATATGGAATGTTTGCACCCTGATCTCATTGTCATTGAAACCCTATTAGTCAGCACCCTGTTCGACATAGTGTACGAAAATCGATTGAATATTGATAACAATTTCATGCCATTTCAATGAATCAAGTATTTTTCAATGATGTATTGTTGAACAAGTTCATTACTTATTTTATAGGTTTTTTATGATTTTGTATATATTGAATTAACATTCCTCTTTCATGACCCAGGGAATAACTGATAAATGACCTGAAGACTTCTATCATCCCGAAATGCAAAATAGTTCTTGTAATATTCCAGACTGTAGTTTAGCTGTGTTCCGATTTCAATTGATACCAGTTGAACAGTTCTAATACTATCAAGTGACAAACATTCTCCTGAATTTTTGGAGTGAAGTAAATCTTTTATTCGATTATTCACGAGAAGTGTGTTGTGGTGAAAACTAGAACAGTTTTCACTGAATGAGTCGAAAGCTTGCAACATCAACCGAGTTGTGTTTTGTCTGTTTCTTAAGTCCTGCGCTATTTATCTAGTGGCCTTAGATTCCTTCCTCATTCTGTCTTAGAATACACACATACTTCGTCTGAAATATCAGCTGCCTTGTTTTCATTTCCAGTAAAATTTGTTTCTGTTCCTGAGATCGGCGAAATACTTTCTTCTGGGAATCTGTATTCATCCAGTGGGGAACCTGTGCTTGTGATGACATTTTTTCTCATTTCGACAGTTATTTGAGTAGATATACAGTTGTTCTATAGACATTTGGTTGACCTATATTCCTTGGTTCCTGTAAATGAAGCAGAAGAAATTTTACCTTTCAGAATCTCGATGTAAGAGTTAGATCTACAGAATATGATAATGTATATCTTCGCTAAAAGAATAGTCTTGGTTTGGCAAGAATTGTTCTTACCAAAGCTGTTGACCTACTTACTGACATATTTTCCTGACCTCAGTGTCCTACTTCCAGGGTTAGTGGAGTTGTTCATCGATATCAAAGTCCAGGAAAAGCTATATTCAACTCTATGGATGTGATAAAATCTGCTATGACATACCCCCAATCATTCTGGCCAGTATGATCGGCCTTGCTCTTATTTTAGAGAGGCAGATTCTTGAAAATATGCAAAACTTTTGAAAAGTCTGTTTCCTTCTCAGTTTTTCAACTAAAACAACTTACAGGCTTGAATAGAATCTCTTGAAACAGTAAATTTGAATGAAAACGTTCAAAAAGTATGATTTTTGGTCTCGAATTAACCCAATACATCTAAAACTAACCTTCTGTAGTTCCAGTTGTCTTGTGAGGTATTTTTAGTTTCTCAACTATGTACAACAAAAGAATATTGACCACAAAATTCAAAAACTCCTTGTCTGAAGGTGTTGGGTGATGTGGATTCTTCAATTCCAGTTTTCCATTGTCTTTGACAAACTGGAAACTTCGAAATCTAGAACAAACATTTGAAAAACTGAAAAAGAATTGGAATGTTGAATTAGAATGTTAGTTTCAACAATGAACAAATGACCAATTGAAATATCTTTTTTGAGTTCAATGATTGTTGTCTCATTTTCCTCAATTATTGTGTTGATAATTTTTCTCGATTTTGTCTCAATTCCCAACAAAACATTTATACATAAAAGTATAACTCATTATATATGAAAGTAAATATTTATTATCAACATTGCAGTTCTGCAAAATTGAAATAAAGAGTTTTTATTTAATAATTAATGAGCATAAAATTAAAATAACATAATGAAATAATATAATATATAAAATAATATAATATAATAAATATAATACAACAAATTAATAGTTAATAAACACTATTTTTGACATTTTCTATTGACAATGTACTCGAATATAGGTAACCTCAAATTTTTGTTGTTGTTTCATATCTTCTACTCGTAATAAGTATTTTATGCGGTTTTGTTTTCGAAATGAGGACATCTACTGGAATAGAAAAAAAAACAAATATTTTTCCCGCAGCTGATGACGTATAAATGTTGAGGAAACATTTAACAAAATTCTTGTTCCATCACATTAACACACAATTTAATGCAATTCCCTGTTCATTGAAATACAACTAGAATTAATTGCGAAACTAAGAAATAACTCATAAAATACCAGTAACGAACCGATTATTCCGAATTCATTAGTCAGTTTTTTCTCTGTTTTCCATTAATTTATACCGATAACTGATAATATTCAAATGATACAAATTTCCTGTCAGTCCTCGTTATTTAATGATAACAGTTTTTTCGATATTGGAAAAAAATCAGTAGAAAAACTCAGAAGTGGAGGTTTTTATTGATATTTTGATTTTTCAGAGGTGATCTGATTTTTAATCCGAATATTTTTGATTTTAATAATATTCATTTCTTGGACAACACTTGGTGGAATATTTTTAGAAGTTTCACTAGATACTTCGAAATACTGGACATTGTTTGTCCAGTATTATATACACTGTATGCGCTATGTCGCACATCGTCAACTGTTTCATAGAACTAAACAAACTTTTTCTATGTTCAGGTTGAAGTTGAGTTGACTTCAAGTTGGAACTTTCGAAAATGGGGGTCCAACCTTTGAAAATGGAGTAACACACCGAGGTAATGGTCAACCAATAATATAATATTGTGAAACTAAACCAAGAACCAAAATATTTCGAAAATATGCGAACTTTTGAATTTTGCTTTTACACTCTGTACAGAAAAATATTACATCAGGATAGAACAGTAGTCAAAATATAGAGTTACGAGTGGTTTTTATAATGCCAATTTCATATAACTACTCAAATTTTTAACTAATCTATTCAAAAATAAAATTTTTCTCGACATTTTTGAGTTCATATAATCAATATAATTCTTGAAATTTAAATTTGATCTATCATAACTCCCAAATATTTTATTACTTCCACATTTTCTAATTTATTATTTTCTTTGTCAACATTAATATCCACAAGTTCCAACCTAGATAACTTATGAGCAGACTCCATTATCATATATTCAGATTTTCCCATATTTAGTCCCATACCATTGTCAGTGAGCCATTTATAAATATTTTGCAGATCATGCTTTATATCTTCTAACATCCGATGAATATCCTTAACAGATGTTAAGGTCATCGTGTCATCGGCAAACATTCGTATACTACACCGTGTTACAGATTTCACAATATCATTAATATATATATTGAACAAAAAAGGTCCTAAGACACTGCCTTGGGGAACACCTTGTTCAACTTTCAATTTCTTAGGAAAAAATTCATTTAACGATGTTTAATATTTTCAAGAATTGGACTTAAGAGAAGATCTATCCTTCTAGAAGTATAATAATAAATAATGAAATAAAGTTATTGAAAAACATTTTTTGCATTGTAGAATTACATTCATTTCAATTGATTCAATAGTTACAACTAGGAAGAATGCTCTCAAAAGGACTGAATTCAGTTTTGAGTCTGATCTTCCATTCAGCCCTCGAGTAAAAATATTGGTTCAAACAAAAATATTGGTTAAATTTATATTCACAATAATATAAAACTTTATTTGAAAAGAGAAGAAAACAATTACCTTAGAAATATTAAACATTTGAGACAATTTCACATGGTGAAGAACATTTATGTTAAAAAAATATAAAAACATATGATACAAAAAATTGATACATACATTCATGCCTACATTCGAATCATCGAAATGTAGTAGTATGCCTTTGTTAAGAGCAGAGATTTAACTTTCAGTACTTTCAAATTCGTAGTAAATGGTTGAAAATTTCAATACTCTGATAATAGAGAGAGTGCTCAAATTTAGCTGTTTTATGCATAGGAATAAGTAGTACATCCCTGTTCTTTGTTAAATACTCATGATTACTATTCAATTTAATAAACCCCTTTTCATTTTCTTTCACATATAACATCTATAAATATATAAACAAAGTAAGGTGAGTATGTAATTATTAATGAAGGTTCACAAGATGATCGTTGATGAATATTGAATATTAATCGAAGTATTCGCTTCTGTGTAATAAACACTCTATTTATTTCTGTAGAGCAGCCCACAGCAGAATATTATAATTGAGATGACTATATACAAGACTCTAATACACATTCATTACACAGTTTCTAGGTACGATGTTCTCAATTCTGGAGATTCCAAAAATCTCCACAATATATCTGGTGTGTTTCTAATGATATCTCATTTTTTCTAATTATTCATTTCGTCAAATGATAAAAATAAAACGAATTTATTTTAAATACTGAAACGAGGGATCTTTAATTCCGTGAAGGATTTTCGGTTGTAATTGTACGTAACAAGGTTTAAATGGAGAGGATGAAAATAACGACCTTCACAAATAAAAGAATAAAATAAAAGAAAGGAGAATTATACGCCCAAATCCAACGATACAGTCCAATTTTCGTTGACTTCTTCATTACCGAGAATCTTTCACATTATACCCTGGGGAAGATCTCATCATTACGGATTTTTTCTGGCCGATTTTTACTTTCAAATTACATGCCATTCACCGTGATATGTCGATGTTGAATTATTTTAGGCAAGTGGACTTT